>OX638312.1:128622742-129222742 GCA_951812415.1 Beris morrisii
ATAAAAGATAAAGATAAAAGATAAAAGATAAAAGATAAAGATAAAAGATAAAAAAGATAAAAGATAAAAGATAAAAGATAAAAGATAAAAAGATAAAGATAAAGATAAAAGATAAAAGATAAAAGATAAAAGATAAAAGATAAAAGATAAAAGATAAAAGATAAAAGATAAAGATAAAGATAAAAGATAAAAGATAAAAGATAAAAGATAAAAGATAAAAGATAAAGATAAAAGATAAAAGATAAAAGATAAAAGATAAAAGATAAAAGATAAAAGATAAAAGATAAAGATAAAAGATAAAAGATAAAAGATAAAAGATAAAGATAAAAGATAAAAGATAAAAGATAAAAGATAAAAGATAAAAGATAAAAGATAAAAGATAAAGATAAAAGATAAAAGATAAAAGATAAAAGATAAAAGATAAAAGATAAAAGATAAAAGAAAAAGATAAAGATAAAAGATAAAAGATAAAAGATAAAAAAAGATAAAAGATAAAAGATAAAGATAAAAGATAAAAGATAAAAGATAAAAGATAAAAGATAAAAGATAAAAGATAAAAGATAAAAGATAAAAGATAAAAGATAAAAGATAAAAGATAAAAGATAAAAGATAAAAGATAAAAGATAAAGATAAAGATAAAAGATAAAAGATAAAAGATAAAAGATAAAAGATAAAAGATAAAAGATAAAAGATAAAAGATAAAAGATAAAAGATAAAAGATAAAAGATAAAGATAAAAGATAAAAGATAAAAGATAAAAGATAAAAGATAAAAGATAAAAGATAAAAGATAAAAGATAAAAGATAAAAGATAAAAGATAAAAGATAAAAGATAAAAGATAAAAGATAAAAGATAAAAGATAAAAGATAAAAGATAAAAGATAAAAGATAAAAGATAAAAGATAAAAAAGATAAAAGATAAAAGATAAAGATAAAAGATAAAAGATAAAAGATAAGAAAAGATAAAAGATAAAAGATAAAAGATAAAGATAAAAGATAAAGATAAAGATAAAAGATAAAAGATAAAAGATAAAAGATAAAAGATAAAAGATAAAAGATTAAAGATAAAAGATAAAAGATAAAAGATAAAAGATAAAAGATAAAAGATAAAAGATAAAAGATAAAAGATAAAAGATAAAAGATAAAAGATAAAAGATAAAAGATAAAAGATAAAAGATAAAAGATAAAAGATAAAAGATAAAGATAAAAGATAAAAGATAAAAGATAAAAGATAAAAGATAAAAGATAAAAGATAAAAGATAAAAGATAAAAGATAAAAGATAAAAGATAAAAGATAAAAGATAAAAGATAAAAGATAAAAGATAAAAGATAAAAGATAAAAGATAAAAGATAAAAGATAAAAGATAAAAGATAAAAGATAAAAGATAAAAGATAAAAGATAAAAGATAAAAGATAAAAGATAAAAGATAAAAGATAAAAGATAAAAGATAAAAGATAAAAGATAAAAGATAAAAGATAAAAGATAAAAGATAAAAGATAAAAGATAAAAGATAAAAGATAAAAGATAAAAGATAAAAGATAAAAGATAAAAGATAAAAGATAAAAGATAAAAGATAAAAGATAAAAGATAAAAGATAAAAGATAAAAGATAAAAGATAAAAGATAAAAGATAAAAGATAAAAGATAAAAGATAAAAGATAAAAGATAAAAGATAAAAGATAAAGATAAAAGATAAAGATAAAAGATAAAAGATAAAAGATAAAAGATAAAAGATAAAAGATAAAAGATAAAAGATAAAAGATAAAAGATAAAAGATAAAAGATAAAAGATAAAGATAAAAGATAAAAGATAAAAGATAAAGATAAAAGATAAAAGATAAAAGATAAAAGATAAAAGATAAAAGATAAAAGATAAAAGATAAAGATAAAAGATAAAAGATAAAAGATAAAAGATAAAGATAAAAGATAAAAGATAAAAGATAAAAGATAAAGATAAAAGATAAAAGATAAAAGATAAAAGATAAAAGATAAAAGATAAAAGATAAAAGATAAAAGATAAAAGATAAAAGATAAAAGATAAAAGATAAAAGATAAAGATAAAAGATAAAAGATAAAAGATAAAAGATAAAAGATAAAAGATAAAAGATAAAAGATAAAAGATAAAAGATAAAAGATAAAAGATAAAGATAAAGATAAAAGATAAAAGATAAAAGATAAAAGATAAAAGATAAAAGATAAAGATAAAAGATAAAAGATAAAAGATAAAAGATAAAAGATAAAAGATAAAAGATAAAAGATAAAAGATAAAAGATAAAAGATAAAAGATAAAAGATAAAAGATAAAAGATAAAGATAAAAGATAAAAGATAAAAGATAAAAGATAAAAGATAAAGATAAAAGATAAAAGATAAAAGATAAAAGATAAAAGATAAAAGATAAAAGATAAAAGATAAAAGATAAAAGATAAAAGATAAAAGATAAAAGATAAAAGATAAAAGATAAAAGATAAAAGATAAAAGATAAAGATAAAAGATAAAAGATAAAAGATAAAAGATAAAAGATAAAGATAAAAGATAAAAGATAAAAGATAAAAGATAAAAGATAAAAGATAAAAGATAAAAGATAAAAGATAAAAGATAAAGATAAAAGATAAAAGATAAAAGATAAAAGATAAAAGATAAAAGATAAAAGATAAAAGATAAAAGATAAAAGATAAAGATAAAAGATAAAAGATAAAAGATAAAAGATAAAAGATAAAAGATAAAAGATAAAAGATAAAAGATAAAAGATAAAAGATAAAAGATAAAAGATAAAAGATAAAAGATAAAAGATAAAAGATAAAAGATAAAAGATAAAAGATAAAAGATAAAAGATAAAAGATAAAAGATAAAAGATAAAAGATAAAAGATAAAAGATAAAGATAAAAGATAAAAGATAAAAGATAAAAGATAAAGATAAAAGATAAAAGATAAAAGATAAAAGATAAAAGATAAAAGATAAAAGATAAAAGATAAAAGATAAAAGATAAAAGATAAAAGATAAAAGATAAAAGATAAAAGATAAAAGATAAAAGATAAAAGATAAAAGATAAAAGATAAAAGATAAAAGATAAAAGATAAAAGATAAAAGATAAAAGATAAAAGATAAAAGATAAAAGATAAAAGATAAAAGATAAAAGATAAAAGATAAAAGATAAAAGATAAAAGATAAAAGATAAAGATAAAAGATAAAAGATAAAAGATAAAAGATAAAAGATAAAAGATAAAAGATAAAAGATAAAAGATAAAAGATAAAAGATAAAAGATAAAAGATAAAAGATAAAAGATAAAAGATAAAAGATAAAAGATAAAAGATAAAAGATAAAAGATAAAAGATAAAAGATAAAAGATAAAAGATAAAAGATAAAAGATAAAAGATAAAAGATAAAAGATAAAAGATAAAAGATAAAAGATAAAAGATAAAAGATAAAAGATAAAAGATAAAAGATAAAAGATAAAAGATAAAAGATAAAAGATAAAAGATAAAAGATAAAAGATAAAAGATAAAAGATAAAAGATAAAAGATAAAAGATAAAAGATAAAAGATAAAAGATAAAAGATAAAGATAAAAGATAAAAGATAAAAGATAAAAGATAAAAGATAAAAGATAAAAGATAAAAGATAAAAGATAAAAGATAAAAGATAAAAGATAAAAGATAAAAGATAAAAGATAAAAGATAATAAAAGATAAAAGATAAAAGATAAAAGATAAAGATAAAAGATAAAAGATAAAAGATAAAAGATAAAAGATAAAAGATAAAAGATAAAAGATAAAAGATAAAAGATAAAAGATAAAAGATAAAAGATAAAAGATAAAAGATAAAAGATAAAAGATAAAAGATAAAAGATAAAAGATAAAAGATAAAAGATAAAAGATAAAAGATAAAAGATAAAAGATAAAAGATAAAAGATAAAAGATAAAAGATAAAAGATAAAGATAAAAGATAAAAGATAAAAGATAAAAGATAAAAGATAAAAGATAAAAGATAAAAGATAAAAGATAAAAGATAAAAGATAAAAGATAAAAGATAAAAGATAAAAGATAAAAGATAAAAGATAAAAGATAAAAGATAAAAGATAAAAGATAAAAGATAAAAGATAAAGATAAAAGATAAAAGATAAAAGATAAAAGATAAAGATAAAAGATAAAAGATAAAAGATAAAAGATAAAAGATAAAGATAAAAGATAAAAGATAAAGATAAAAGATAAAAGATAAAGATAAAAGATAAAAGATAAAAGATAAAAGATAAAAGATAAAGATAAAAGATAAAAGATAAAAGATAAAAGATAAAAGATAAAAGATAAAAGATAAAAGATAAAAGATAAAAGATAAAAGATAAAAGATAAAAGATAAAAGATAAAAGATAAAAGATAAAAGATAAAAGATAAAAGATAAAAGATAAAAGATAAAAGATAAAAGATAAAAGATAAAAGATAAAAGATAAAGATAAAAGATAAAAGATAAAAGATAAAAGATAAAAGATAAAAGATAAAAGATAAAAGATAAAAGATAAAAGATAAAAGATAAAAGATAAAAGATAAAAGATAAAAGATAAAAGATAAAAGATAAAAAGATAAAAGATAAAAGATAAAAGATAAAAGATAAAAGATAAAAGATAAAAGATAAAAGATAAAAGATAAAAGATAAAAGATAAAAGATAAAAGATAAAGATAAAAGATAAAAGATAAAAGATAAAAGATAAAAGATAAAAGATAAAAGATAAAAGATAAAAGATAAAAGATAAAAGATAAAAGATAAAAGATAAAAGATAAAAGATAAAAGATAAAAGATAAAAGATAAAAGATAAAAGATAAAAGATAAAAGATAAAAGATAAAAGATAAAAGATAAAAGATAAAAGATAAAAGATAAAAGATAAAAGATAAAAGATAAAAGATAAAGATAAAAGATAAAAGATAAAAGATAAAAGATAAAAGATAAAAGATAAAAGATAAAAAGATAAAAGATAAAAGATAAAAGATAAAAGATAAAGATAAAGATAAAAAAAGATAAAAGATAAAAGATAAAAGATAAAAGATAAAAGATAAAAGATAAAGATAAAAGATAAAAGATAAAAGATAAAAGATAAAAGATAAAGATAAAAGATAAAAGATAAAAGATAAAAGATAAAGATAAAAGATAAAAGATAAAAGATAAAAGATAAAAGATAAAGATAAAGATAAAAGATAAAAGATAAAGATAAAAGATAAAAGATAAAAGATAAAAGATAAAAGATAAAAGATAAAAGATAAAGATAAAAGATAAAAGATAAAAGATAAAAGATAAAAGATAAAAGATAAAAGATAAAAGATAAAAGATAAAAGATAAAAGATAAAAGATAAAAGATAAAAGATAAAAGATAAAAGATAAAAGATAAAAGATAAAAGATAAAAGATAAAAGATAAAAGATAAAAGATAAAAGATAAAAGATAAAAGATAAAAGATAAAAGATAAAAGATAAAAGATAAAAGATAAAAGATAAAAGATAAAAGATAAAAGATAAAAGATAAAAGATAAAAGATAAAAGATAAAAGATAAAAGATAAAAGATAAAAGATAAAAGATAAAAGATAAAAGATAAAAGATAAAAGATAAAAGATAAAAGATAAAAGATAAAAGATAAAAGATAAAAGATAAAAGATAAAAGATAAAAGATAAAAGATAAAAGATAAAAGATAAAAGATAAAAGATAAAAGATAAAAGATAAAAGATAAAAGATAAAAGATAAAAGATAAAAGATAAAAGATAAAAGATAAAAGATAAAAGATAAAAGATAAAAGATAAAAGATAAAAGATAAAAGATAAAAGATAAAAGATAAAAGATAAAAGATAAAAGATAAAAGATAAAAGATAAAAGATAAAAGATAAAAGATAAAAGATAAAAGATAAAAGATAAAAGATAAAAGATAAAAGATAAAAGATAAAAGATAAAAGATAAAAGATAAAAGATAAAAGATAAAAGATAAAAGATAAAAGATAAAAGATAAAAGATAAAAGATAAAAGATAAAAGATAAAAGATAAAAGATAAAAGATAAAAGATAAAAGATAAAAGATAAAAGATAAAAGATAAAAGATAAAAGATAAAAGATAAAAGATAAAAGATAAAAGATAAAAGATAAAAGATAAAAGATAAAAGATAAAAGATAAAAGATAAAAGATAAAAGATAAAAGATAAAAGATAAAAGATAAAAGATAAAAGATAAAAGATAAAAGAAAAGATAAAAGATAAAAGATAAAAGATAAAAGATAAAAGATAAAAGATAAAAGATAAAAGATAAAAGATAAAAGATAAAAGATAAAAGATAAAAGATAAAAGATAAAAGATAAAAGATAAAAGATAAAAGATAAAAGATAAAAGATAAAAGATAAAAGATAAAAGATAAAAGATAAAAGATAAAAGATAAAAGATAAAAGATAAAAGATAAAAGATAAAAGATAAAAGATAAAAGATAAAAGATAAAAGATAAAAGATAAAAGATAAAAGATAAAAGATAAAAGATAAAAGATAAAAGATAAAAGATAAAAGATAAAAGATAAAAGATAAAAGATAAAAGATAAAAGATAAAAGATAAAAGATAAAAGATAAAAGATAAAAGATAAAAGATAAAAGATAAAAGATAAAAGATAAAAGATAAAAGATAAAAGATAAAAGATAAAAGATAAAAGATAAAAGATAAAAGATAAAAGATAAAAGATAAAAGATAAAAGATAAAAGATAAAAGATAAAAGATAAAAGATAAAAGATAAAAGATAAAAGATAAAAGATAAAAGATAAAAGATAAAAGATAAAAGATAAAAGATAAAAGATAAAAGATAAAAGATAAAAGATAAAAGATAAAAGATAAAAGATAAAAGATAAAAGATAAAAGATAAAAGATAAAAGATAAAAGATAAAAGATAAAAGATAAAAGATAAAAGATAAAAGATAAAAGATAAAAGATAAAAGATAAAAGATAAAAGATAAAAGATAAAAGATAAAAGATAAAAGATAAAAGATAAAAGATAAAAGATAAAAGATAAAAGATAAAAGATAAAAGATAAAAGATAAAAGATAAAAGATAAAAGATAAAAGATAAAAGATAAAAGATAAAAGATAAAAGATAAAAGATAAAAGATAAAAGATAAAAGATAAAAGATAAAAGATAAAAGATAAAAGATAAAAGATAAAAGATAAAAGATAAAAGATAAAAGATAAAAGATAAAAGATAAAAGATAAAAGATAAAAGATAAAAGATAAAAGATAAAAGATAAAAGATAAAAGATAAAAGATAAAAGATAAAAGATAAAAGATAAAAGATAAAAGATAAAAGATAAAAGATAAAAGATAAAAGATAAAAGATAAAAGATAAAAGATAAAAGATAAAAGATAAAAGATAAAAGATAAAAGATAAAAGATAAAAGATAAAAGATAAAAGATAAAAGATAAAAGATAAAAGATAAAAGATAAAAGATAAAAGATAAAAGATAAAAGATAAAAGATAAAGATAAAAGATAAAAGATAAAAGATAAAAGATAAAAGATAAAAGATAAAAGATAAAAGATAAAAGATAAAAGATAAAAGATAAAAGATAAAAGATAAAAGATAAAGATAAAAGATAAAAGATAAAAGATAAAAGATAAAAGATAAAAGATAAAGATAAAAGATAAAAGATAAAAGATAAAAGATAAAAGATAAAAGATAAAAGATAAAAGATAAAAGATAAAAGATAAAAGATAAAAGATAAAAGATAAAAGATAAAAGATAAAAGATAAAAGATAAAAGATAAAAGATAAAAGATAAAAGATAAAAGATAAAAGATAAAAGATAAAAGATAAAAGATAAAAGATAAAAGATAAAAGATAAAAGATAAAAGATAAAAGATAAAAGATAAAAGATAAAAGATAAAAGATAAAAGATAAAAGATAAAAGATAAAAGATAAAAGATAAAAGATAAAAGATAAAAGATAAAAGATAAAAGATAAAAGATAAAAGATAAAAGATAAAAGATAAAAGATAAAAGATAAAAGATAAAAGATAAAAGATAAAAGATAAAAGATAAAAGATAAAAGATAAAAGATAAAAGATAAAAGATAAAAGATAAAAGATAAAAGATAAAAGATAAAAGATAAAAGATAAAAGATAAAAGATAAAAGATAAAAGATAAAAGATAAAAGATAAAAGATAAAAGATAAAAGATAAAAGATAAAAGATAAAAGATAAAAGATAAAGATAAAAGATAAAAGATAAAAGATAAAAGATAAAAGATAAAAGATAAAAGATAAAAGATAAAAGATAAAAGATAAAAGATAAAAGATAAAAGATAAAAGATAAAAGATAAAAGATAAAAGATAAAAGATAAAGATAAAAGATAAAAGATAAAAGATAAAAGATAAAAGATAAAAGATAAAAGATAAAAGATAAAAGATAAAGATAAAAGATAAAAGATAAAAGATAAAAGATAAAAGATAAAAGATAAAAGATAAAAGATAAAAGATAAAAGATAAAAGATAAAAGATAAAAGATAAAAGATAAAAGATAAAAGATAAAAGATAAAGATAAAAGATAAAAGATAAAAGATAAAAGATAAAAGATAAAAGATAAAAGATAAAAGATAAAAGATAAAAGATAAAAGATAAAAGATAAAAGATAAAAGATAAAAGATAAAAGATAAAAGATAAAAGATAAAAGATAAAAGATAAAAGATAAAAGATAAAAGATAAAAGATAAAAGATAAAAGATAAAAGATAAAAGATAAAAGATAAAAGATAAAAGATAAAAGATAAAAGATAAAAGATAAAAGATAAAAGATAAAAGATAAAAGATAAAAGATAAAAGATAAAAGATAAAAGATAAAAGATAAAAGATAAAAGATAAAAGATAAAAGATAAAAGATAAAAGATAAAAGATAAAAGATAAAAGATAAAAGATAAAAGATAAAAGATAAAAGATAAAAGATAAAAGATAAAAGATAAAAGATAAAAGATAAAAGATAAAAGATAAAAGATAAAAGATAAAAGATAAAAGATAAAAGATAAAAGATAAAAGATAAAAGATAAAAGATAAAAGATAAAAGATAAAAGATAAAAGATAAAAGATAAAAGATAAAAGATAAAAGATAAAAGATAAAAGATAAAAGATAAAAGATAAAAGATAAAAGATAAAAGATAAAAGATAAAAGATAAAAGATAAAAGATAAAAGATAAAAGATAAAAGATAAAAGATAAAAGATAAAAGATAAAAGATAAAAGATAAAAGATAAAAGATAAAAGATAAAAGATAAAAGATAAAAGATAAAAGATAAAAGATGAAAGATGAAAGATGAAAGATGAAAGATGAAAGATGAAAGATGAAAGATGAAAGATGAAAGATGAAAGATGAAAGATGAAAGATGAAAGATGAAAGATGAAAGATGAAAGATGAAAGATGAAAGATGAAAGATGAAAGATGAAAGATGAAAGATGAAAGATGAAAGATGAAAGATGAAAGATGAAAGATGAAAGATGAAAGATGAAAGATGAAAGATGAAAGATGAAAGATGAAAGATGAAAGATGAAAGATGAAAGATGAAAGATGAAAGATGAAAGATGAAAGATGAAAGATGAAAGATGAAAGATGAAAGATGAAAGATGAAAGATGAAAGATGAAAGATGAAAGATGAAAGATGAAAGATGAAAGATGAAAGATGAAAGATGAAAGATGAAAGATGAAAGATGAAAGATGAAAGATGAAAGATGAAAGATGAAAGATGAAAGATGAAAGATGAAAGATGAAAGATGAAAGATGAAAGATGAAAGATGAAAGATGAAAGATGAAAGATGAAAGATGAAAGATGAAAGATGAAAGATGAAAGATGAAAGATGAAAGATGAAAGATGAAAGATGAAAGATGAAAGATGAAAGATGAAAGATGAAAGATGAAAGATGAAAGATGAAAGATGAAAGATGAAAGATGAAAGATGAAAGATGAAAGATGAAAGATGAAAGATGAAAGATGAAAGATGAAAGATGAAAGATGAAAGATGAAAGATGAAAGATGAAAGATGAAAGATGAAAGATGAAAGATGAAAGATGAAAGATGAAAGATGAAAGATGAAAGATGAAAGATGAAAGATGAAAGATGAAAGATGAAAGATGAAAGATGAAAGATGAAAGATGAAAGATGAAAGATGAAAGATGAAAGATGAAAGATGAAAGATGAAAGATGAAAGATGAAAGATGAAAGATGAAAGATGAAAGATGAAAGATGAAAGATGAAAGATGAAAGATGAAAGATGAAAGATGAAAGATGAAAGATGAAAGATGAAAGATGAAAGATGAAAGATGAAAGATGAAAGATGAAAGATGAAAGATGAAAGATGAAAGATGAAAGATGAAAGATGAAAGATGAAAGATGAAAGATGAAAGATGAAAGATGAAAGATGAAAGATGAAAGATGAAAGATGAAAGATGAAAGATGAAAGATGAAAGATGAAAGATGAAAGATGAAAGATGAAAGATGAAAGATGAAAGATGAAAGATGAAAGATGAAAGATGAAAGATGAAAGATGAAAGATGAAAGATGAAAGATGAAAGATGAAAGATGAAAGATGAAAGATGAAAGATGAAAGATGAAAGATGAAAGATGAAAGATGAAAGATGAAAGATGAAAGATGAAAGATGAAAGATGAAAGATGAAAGATGAAAGATGAAAGATGAAAGATGAAAGATGAAAGATGAAAGATGAAAGATGAAAGATGAAAGATGAAAGATGAAAGATGAAAGATGAAAGATGAAAGATGAAAGATGAAAGATGAAAGATGAAAGATGAAAGATGAAAGATGAAAGATGAAAGATGAAAGATGAAAGATGAAAGATGAAAGATGAAAGATGAAAGATGAAAGATGAAAGATGAAAGATGAAAGATGAAAGATGAAAGATGAAAGATGAAAGATGAAAGATGAAAGATGAAAGATGAAAGATGAAAGATGAAAGATGAAAGATGAAAGATGAAAGATGAAAGATGAAAGATGAAAGATGAAAGATGAAAGATGAAAGATGAAAGATGAAAGATGAAAGATGAAAGATGAAAGATGAAAGATGAAAGATGAAAGATGAAAGATGAAAGATGAAAGATGAAAGATGAAAGATGAAAGATGAAAGATGAAAGATGAAAGATGAAAGATGAAAGATGAAAGATGAAAGATGAAAGATGAAAGATGAAAGATGAAAGATGAAAGATGAAAGATGAAAGATGAAAGATGAAAGATGAAAGATGAAAGATGAAAGATGAAAGATGAAAGATGAAAGATGAAAGATGAAAGATGAAAGATGAAAGATGAAAGATGAAAGATGAAAGATGAAAGATGAAAGATGAAAGATGAAAGATGAAAGATGAAAGATGAAAGATGAAAGATGAAAGATGAAAGATGAAAGATGAAAGATGAAAGATGAAAGATGAAAGATGAAAGATGAAAGATGAAAGATGAAAGATGAAAGATGAAAGATGAAAGATGAAAGATGAAAGATGAAAGATGAAAGATGAAAGATGAAAGATGAAAGATGAAAGATGAAAGATGAAAGATGAAAGATGAAAGATGAAAGATGAAAGATGAAAGATGAAAGATGAAAGATGAAAGATGAAAGATGAAAGATGAAAGATGAAAGATGAAAGATGAAAGATGAAAGATGAAAGATGAAAGATGAAAGATGAAAGATGAAAGATGAAAGATGAAAGATGAAAGATGAAAGATGAAAGATGAAAGATGAAAGATGAAAGATGAAAGATGAAAGATGAAAGATGAAAGATGAAAGATGAAAGATGAAAGATGAAAGATGAAAGATGAAAGATGAAAGATGAAAGATGAAAGATGAAAGATGAAAGATGAAAGATGAAAGATGAAAGATGAAAGATGAAAGATGAAAGATGAAAGATGAAAGATGAAAGATGAAAGATGAAAGATGAAAGATGAAAGATGAAAGATGAAAGATGAAAGATGAAAGATGAAAGATGAAAGATGAAAGATGAAAGATGAAAGATGAAAGATGAAAGATGAAAGATGAAAGATGAAAGATGAAAGATGAAAGATGAAAGATGAAAGATGAAAGATGAAAGATGAAAGATGAAAGATGAAAGATGAAAGATGAAAGATGAAAGATGAAAGATGAAAGATGAAAGATGAAAGATGAAAGATGAAAGATGAAAGATGAAAGATGAAAGATGAAAGATGAAAGATGAAAGATGAAAGATGAAAGATGAAAGATGAAAGATGAAAGATGAAAGATGAAAGATGAAAGATGAAAGATGAAAGATGAAAGATGAAAGATGAAAGATGAAAGATGAAAGATGAAAGATGAAAGATGAAAGATGAAAGATGAAAGATGAAAGATGAAAGATGAAAGATGAAAGATGAAAGATGAAAGATGAAAGATGAAAGATGAAAGATGAAAGATGAAAGATGAAAGATGAAAGATGAAAGATGAAAGATGAAAGATGAAAGATGAAAGATGAAAGATGAAAGATGAAAGATGAAAGATGAAAGATGAAAGATGAAAGATGAAAGATGAAAGATGAAAGATGAAAGATGAAAGATGAAAGATGAAAGATGAAAGATGAAAGATGAAAGATGAAAGATGAAAGATGTAGGATGGAAGATGGAGGACGAAGTATGAAGGATGGAGAATGGAGGATGAAAGATGGAAAATGGAGGATGGAAAATGAAGGATAGAGGATAGAAGATGGAGGATAGAGGATAGAGGATTGTGGATGGTGGGTGGAAGATTAAAGATTAAATATGAAAGACTAAAGATTAAAGATAAAAAATAAAAAATAAAAGATTAAAGATTAAGGATTGAAAATTGAAGATGGATGATAGAATCGCATATCTTTATAGACCGTGGATCCTTATGAATAACAGATTTTTGATAAGGAGTCTTTGCAAACTATGAGGTAGTACATTATACCTATACTATACATGCTACTTATGAAGCATCCGCGAAGAATAGGAAAGTATCATCAAAGTACATCGTAATGGGAGCAACTTTCCATTTTTTATTGCTCTGTGTATCGTTAATTATAAAATATTGGGATCTATCCGTTGATCTAGGTAACCCAGTGCTAATAACAGATGCAATAATCATTATTTTTACATGTGGAATTGAGTCGATTTGTTCCCTTTATCTAACGAGGAGCTAATTAATTTATTTAACGGAGCTATTTCGTCATGTGTGCTGCGTCCTGCACGAAAACCGAAATGATTTTCGTTTAATATTTCATGTGTTTCAAAGAAAATCATTAATTTCTACTTTGAAACCATTTCCATTATTTTTCCAACGATAGATATTAAGGAAATAAGTCACTCTTCAAAAGGTTAAGATTAATGAAGTCTATAACAGTCTTCGAGAAAAATTATTTTAATCCACATTCAATTGTAAAGTCGTCAAATCCGAGACTAGAGCCACCATTTTTTCAAACTAGTTTTCCATTATTTCCCGCATTACCCAGCATTGCCTTAAAATAATCAACTCTGACATTTTTCATTAAAGTACATAGTTTATTTTAAATGAGTTTTCGGTTTGTCGTAAAGGGTTATTCAATAGGTACATAACAATTTTATATTTTAATACAAACGCACCATGAAACTTTTTTGCTGGTCTTTCAATGCCAAAACGTCAGTCAAGGTTTATATTTTTATCATGGTGAAGTTCATGAATGAGCAACGCTCGGAAATTATCTCAATTTTTCTGTGGTTTATTTAAATACAAAATTGTTGTCCCGATTGAAATTTTCCATGTAAAAAGCTAAGGGCTATTCAATAGGGACATAACAATTCCGTATATAAATTAAACACAGAAAAAATGAAAATTTTAAATATTTCCAAACGTTGCTCGTTCGTTAACTTCACCATGATAAAAATTTGACTGTTGACTGACGTTTTGACATTGACAAACTAGCAAAAAAGTTTAAAGGTGCGTTTGTATTAAAATACAAAATTGTTATGTACCTATTGAATAACCCTTTAGCACGGCAGTGCAAAAGATCCACCTGGATTTTTTAAAACCGGCTCAAAGAGCCAGATCTTTGAAAAGAGCGAGATCCGGTGAGCCGGTTCACTGAAAAAATCCGAATTTCCCATCTCTATAACGAAGTGCGTTCCCGTATATGCAGTAGATACAGAATATCGAGGTTCTACTTTCTACTATAAGCCGTTCCTAGAGTTTATAAAAATTACAAGTTTGTAATGTAAGCCAGTGTAAGTCGCATTACAATAATTTTCATACGACAAAGACCTGACATTTTTTTATTGCAATTATAAAATACTTTTAGCTTATCACAATGTCTAGCCGGAAGGCAATGACTAGGGCTGTGGTGATTCACATTCAACGAAATAAGACTACACTTTGTTATCTGTTTTGCATATTAATCAATGAGTCAAAATCCAAGTCTTTGTTTTCAAATTGACTTATTTTTATTAAGACTAAGAAAGTCCCCAAAAAAAATTCTCCTGATCTGATAAAAAAAAATAATAGGGAAATACCGGGTATTCCAACGTATTTGTAGCAAAATTCTGTTTTGAAGAAATAAGCAGATATGAATAATGCCGTTAACCAAAAGTTTCCTTCACTTACAACTCAAATGAAGGCACTTTATTTCAATTGTATTTAGTATCCGTTGCAATATTGGCCATGTACCAAAACAATTGATTTCACTATCATTATCGCCTGTATAATAAAACTTGATCACTGTCGTAGGAGGAATTTCGACGCGTTTTATTGCTTCTGATCATCGAGATAAATATCTGATTAAGTCTATGTTTGGAACTATTAAAAACAGTACCTATTTCTTACGAAGAGATTCTGTTATTCATATTCATCGATATCTCATAAAATGTCGGAGTGCAAAACAATATTAGCCAAGTTCTAGAAACTTCCTGAACTCATATTCAGTATTGGCAATTAAAAAACCGACTAATTAAAAGCAACAAGAACTGCGCTTATATTTAAAAATTGAGTAAAACATATGATCAGGCAAGTGGGAAACACTGCTTTTATTTGTTATAACGACTTTAAGATTTTGTTTTATATTTTTATTTGTTTGTTTGTAGCATTCAATTAAATTGCATTTCGCTGTTCTTCAAGGTAATTACCAGATAATGTACAGTACAGCTATTCACCATTCAGTACGCAGTACGCACTAGTTACTATACGATTTCGTTTCTCCAGTACAACATCAAGAAGTTCTTTAAAATCATAAAAAATAGCACAAACAGATATTACAATATAATAGGTCAAACCCATTCATCAAGCCGATGATTTTTTTTTTAATTCCAAAAGCACATTGAGAACTGCTTGACAAAGTAAGTGGAAAGGAAGCTCTGGACGGCAAATGTTCGTCTTTTGGGACAGTTTTAAGCATTTGTGAACTCTGACCTTATATGCGTACTATCGAAGTGATATCCTGAATTAACTCGAAATCTATTGAAGCGAGTACTGAAGCATTGGTCAGTACCAGCTACTTTTAAAATCCAAGTAGGAATTTAAGCCCATGACCACTTTTTTAATATACTGCACAAGCCCAGGCTATCTTCAACTAACCAATTGATAAGTCACCTTGGATTGCTTCCAGCATATTAAGGCCGGCTATTGCATATGCTGCTGTGAAACAGAAAACAGTCTGCTGAAGTAAAATCAGATAATCGCAAAGGATATCTGTTGTAATTTCAGATAATACGATCTGAAAATGCCTGTAGGAGATGGTAGCTCTAACTTGTTGAAATAAAATAGGGCAATAAGTAAATTTTGAATCGTTAATTCACAGAACAATCGTAACCATTTTGTCGTATGTCTATATGATCGTATTATCCTGTTAGGTTCAATGGTACATCAAAAGAACACTCGAATTAATCCTTTAGAAATTTGTTTGGATCAACAGCACAAAATCAAAAAATTGAGACAATCAATACAATATGAGCAAACTGGAAGCTCGATAGCCTAATGTGTATCATCTAGAGATCGTGGATTGGAATTCAACTTGTGGCATGGTTCTGCGCTTTTCATTAGTTTTCAATATTATCCATTCACGGAAAACCCCATTCCCAATTCAAATCACTCTCCCCCGGAGATTGGAAGATAGAATCACAACCTGTCCAAAAAAAAAACTATATCGAAGAACTTCAAAATAGAAAATCAGATCCTACGAAGGATTGAATACAATGTCAAAAATTTGATCGGAAAAATATTATCAAAGAGGCAAGACCTGATTTAGGCTGTCGCGAAATGGAAGGAGAAACTAGGAGCTTGTTGATTAATTAGCCGCGAAAGTGATAAGAGTGTGTTGTTCACGGCGTCCATGGAAGCGATAGAACAACATGTAAACGAAAGACTGAAAGACTAAATATTAAACTGAAATGGAAGGAAGTAGTGCAACCGACTAAGTAGCAATGCAGATTGTGTCGCCACAAAATTTTAGTGGAACAACGAAAATCAATCACACAAACCACTCGAATATATCAACGTAAACCTAGATTTCATCTAGACTATCTTAAGATTGGTATTTATTCAAACTTACGAGTTGTTAATTTTTTTCCATACTTGCAGCCAAATAAGCGAGATACTTGAATCCCGATCGCGACTTTTTACTGTCTCATATTTATAATAAATTTAATTTTGTTTGCAGTCTTAATGTTTGCAAAATAAAAATAATCATTGTAGAAACAGCTTAACATGTATTATATAAAACTGGATATTTTGCCTTGAGTTAATTTGATCAAGATCAAACTCTGTACATACAACGATCAAAAAAAAAATAATATATACCAGAAACCGCACTTTTTTCGTCAGCTTCACTACACAAGATAGAAATTTCGTTTTACACTTGGGTAAGCTTTAGGATTGGGGTCATAAATATATTTTTTACACCCCCAAGAGCGTAATCCGAGCCGGATCTATTTTATTAACTTCTTAACTTAAGAAACTAAGTTGTAGTCTATCTTCTTTAATTATATAGTCGAATCTACTGGATAGACCATAACGTACATGGCTTAGCGCTTTGGTAGCTTTGATTAAAACAGTTTTTTAAGAACTTAGAACTAAGAACTCTATGACCTCACTCAGATTTATTTAGAATTAGGCATAAAAGACTAAGTAGCATGAAAAATTCGCCAATCCGTATTCTGTTCCTGTCATTAACTAATTAACAATTATTACATAAGCGAAGTATTTTGCTAGAGGGTATCCATCGTTCTATGTAAGTTGTCTTTTCGATCATTCTACGGACAATTAAATTCCTCGGTCTCGGTGAAGAAGATTCGCAGTTGGTTTGGTGTCAGTTGTCGTTGTCGACTCATTAAAATTCAAATCACAATTTTAATTGTACGACAAGTTCGTCATGACTATTATGAGGTTTTCTATAAGTTGTTTAAAACAAACAAAGACTGTACTACTGACACATCATCAGTAAAGATTGATCGTCACGTTATACTTAATATCACTTGGAAGATTAATGAGGAAGGGAAGGAGTTCCTTATTATGATTCGATATTGTTGAATACGGGAAATAATGCAATTTACAATGAAAACTGTTGATTCGTATCTGATTTGATTGAAATTACTTGTCAGAATTTCTAGGACATTGTTAATCGGTATTTTTATTTTAATCAGATAGTGTACCGAGAGTCCTGAGTGACCCCGTCTGGGAATAGGGCAGCAACAAAGTTGTTCTGAGATATTTTTGCTTTTTTCGAAGTCTACTGATGAAGTTCAACTCGTGAAAGAGAATCATAAGGCATGGTCTCAAATAAAAAATAAAATCTGTGCTTGTAAATTAACTATAATCTTTATTTCGGTAGCTTCTATAATTATCATTATGGCAAAATACGATTGTTGAAACATACAGTGAAATTGACTGTCGTTGGAATGATTCGCTAATCAATTCACTACTTCGATCACCGCTAATTTCATTCACACCATAATAATATCGTGAATTTTCTAAAATAAAAACATCTACGACCAACTAATCGGAATAAATTGAAAAATATAATTTAACCAAAACAAAAAAGCTAATGCAACACCAACTCCAATCAATAGATAGGCCCTAATCCTCCAATGATGTCGGCTCGAATTCAATACCGAGAGAATTTTCAATACTTCCTTTTCCGTAATCGCATAATCACTGGAATTTTCAATTACAAAATGTGATTTTTCGCATTTCTTCTCCAAGGGCATTTGCGATTCGATTCGTTTCCGTGCATCTTCTTTATTCAAGCCGCTTCGTTTCATAAGCCGTTCCACTTGTAGTTCATCGGAACTGTTAAATCAAATTTTAATAAAAATTATTAATTCAGTCTATAAATGAAAATTATGTGTATAATTACCATGTTACTGTTATTATTTTGTATATGAAGTCGATAAGAATTCCGGTCTCGAACAATAATGGCAGATCGAGTACAACGTAATTTTTTCCCGATACGAAATTCTGTAAGACTTGTAGCAATATTGTTCGATGGATTTTCGGATGAGTAATTTGATTTAATTTGCCGCGTAGCTCACGATCATTGAAGATCATTTTACCAAGAACTTCACGATTTATTTCACCATTGTCCTTCACAACGTCGTTGCCAAATACTTTTACAATTTCACGATAAGCTGGTTGATCGATCTCGACAACTAATGAGTACAATTGATAATTAGATGGTGATAAATTATCAAAGAATTGTTTTTAAAGTTTAAAGAAGCTCTTGTCTGATAAAAAACTTAGTTGGTAGGTATTTTGTTTACATTTTTAATTTACAAACAGTCTGAGGGCAACTTTATCTATTTTTTTTATCAAAGTTCGATACGAGAATAAGCAAGTTTAAATTGTCTAGCATAAAGCTATCTTCACGAAATATGAAAATCAGGAGTTCTTAGTTCTTCTTCTGCTCAAACACGCCTATACGTATCAACCATTTTCGGACAGGGTTTCCCATTGGGCTAAAATTTGAATTAGAATTTCATTTTCAGAGAACTAATTAAAACATGCATAGTGATTGCAGCCTAGACTACCTGACATAAAGTGAGACTTTATAATGAATTTCACAAAAAATCGTTTTATATATGTGATAGATGTGTTTTTTTATGCATTTACCCAGATCAGGGAAGGATTAAAATCATCGAAAACAACAATAACATTGCTGTTTTTGTGATTTTTTGTGACATTTTACCGTAGATAGTAAGCTAGATTAAAGAATTTTTAGAACATCAGAACAACAAAATACCCAAATGAGGGCTTTTCTTCAAGCCCTGCAATCATTAATTTCTCAATGTTGTTGGATCATAATTTTGTAAATCATTCAGGCTTATCTATCTTATCGGTCATCATGCTTCTTGAATCACTATAATTTGTTAACCGTTATTTTCTGTGAATTACCTGGCAATTTTAGTAATGTTTTTATTATGGCGAATTTCCAATGACAAATATTTAATCATATTTTGATCAAAACACGCGGAAGAAGAATTACACTTTAATGTATGCTAATATTCTGCTTGAGCTGGTTTTGTTTTTATAACAATTGACAATTTACGGAGTTGATTTTATCTATTCAGAAAGGCATTGAAGTGTGTGACGAAAATATCAGCCATAATTTGAGGGAGCGTGGCGCTCAGGTAAATATTTAATTTTATTTTAAATTTTTATTATTCTATTTGCAGTTTTGCCTCGAAAGGCTAGAGATTGCTTGTCTAGAACTCGGAGGTTTGAATCACACTCATGACATGGTCCAACACCTTTCCTTATACCCAAATTTCCTTACGTTTCAACAATATTGATTTCCAAGAAAATTCTATTTTTCTTTCAAAAATTTACAATTTATTTATTTTTGAACAAATTTGTCAATTTTTCGGTTGAAGTTTAGGACGAGGGCCTATGTACAGATATAAACAAACTCCTAATTTCTGGGTAGTAACAGTGGCAAAAGTTTATTGTCCACAACACACAAGGAGGAGTTTGTACCTCAAACATATTTGCGATAGTATCTCTAAAGATTATTGAAATCAGAATTCTGGACCACCAAATATTGAAGAACGGGTTTTAAATAAAAATTATTGAGTTTTACCTAACGCCGCGTTTCTGAAGCAACTTACATTATCGATTTTCTCATCTAATTTTCCATCGCGTTGAATATATTCAATTGATGTGTTCACAAAAAGCAATTTTGTTGATTGAAACATTAACATAATCCCATACATTTTCAAAAATTCGATGTGATAGAAAATTCGATGAAAAATTCGTTCGTGTAAAGCCTTACAGCGCATAAAGATAAAAATATTTTTGTAGAAGCCTGACTCAGAATATGGATGTAAATCGATTACTGTGCAATCTGAATCGAGTTAAGATAAAAAGTACCATTGCCAATTGTGCCACCGCACAATGCACCACTTTGATAACAAATTTACAAACTGCCGCTCTTCAGATTAAAGTTAGTGCTGCGATATAAAAATTTCTAAGCACTCGGACACCACACAGACGAAAGTAAATAGCAAAACGTTAAAGGAAGGTATACAAAATCAAAGATTTTCAAGACAGGATGCTCATTACGGAGCTTTAGAGGTAACCCAGTATGGAATACCTCTTGAAGAATGTCAGAAGCTAGTGGTGTCCATGCCAAAAAGATGTGACACTGTTATGAAGAATAAAGGACACGCAATGAAGTAATGATTCTTCAAAGCAATACATATATTCTGTATTGTCAGCATAGTTAGTATTTTTTCAATTTGTGTACCATTTTTTACTTCTTTTCTTGTTACCTTTTTTACAATGAAATTTCATAGTATTATTAAATGGATTCAATTTATTTTCAGACTGAACGGATTTAATTTTTCTAATAATACAATTGTTTTGTAACTCTAAGTACTTAAGACAGGCACCTATTTCACCGAACATCATTTTTAATTCATTGGTTCATTTGTGCAACGATGTTCATGCAGCAACTGCTAATGAGACTCGTCTTCATTCTTCATCCTCAGGACTACACATAAGCGATTCTACTTGACCTGATCCAGTACGTTAAGCATGTTAATTTTATAGCGTGCCACCTTACGCTCGTTTTCATCATCA
This sequence comes from Beris morrisii, assembly GCA_951812415.1. Taxonomy (NCBI): domain Eukaryota; kingdom Metazoa; phylum Arthropoda; class Insecta; order Diptera; family Stratiomyidae; genus Beris; species Beris morrisii. The sequence goes on from OX638312.1 coordinate 128,643,783, forward strand.
TCAATGGCGCGACAGCCCAAGTCATGCCCTGGCCTCCTGAAGTCATCGCCTCCAATCGTCTCGATCCAAAGACCGAGTCCTTCTAGCTGATAATTTTTAAGATGGCTTTGCTGTCTTCATCAACCGAGTCTTCCCATCGCTTGCGTGGTTTGCCTACTGGCCTGTTACCACTCACTTTGCCTTTAAGAGCACGCTTGAGGATTCTTCTGCCTTCCATCCGCTCTACATGGCCAGCCCACTGCAGCTTACGTAGTTTGATGAACGTTGAATCTTCTGGCTCCTTGAAGAGTTGATACAGCTCGTGGTTGTATCTTATTCGCCAGTCTGTTCCTTCCTTTACGGGTCCTTTACGGGAGGACCTTTCTTTCGAATGTGTTAACTGCTTTTTCGGAAGTTCGCGTTAATGTCCACGTTTCGCTGCCATAACAGAGCACAGGTCGTATAATAGTTTTATAGATTCGCAGCTTATTGTTCCTGTGCACTTTCTTGGATTTCATTATTGGAAGTACCGAATAATACGTTTTATTTGCTAGCATGATCCGTCGTTTGATTTCGTCTGTTTCGTTGCCGTCTTTTGCTAGACTAGCCCCAAGATATATGAAGTTGTCCACACTCTCCAAATTATACTCCGCAATTGTTACATTCTGTCTGATTGGCGTTCTCTTTCTTGTTTGCGTCATTATTTTTGTTTTACTTTCGTTTATGCGTAACCCGACTTCTTTTGCGGCGGAGTCAAGAATGACAAATACCTCCTTAGCACTAGGGAAGTATCTTGCGAGGATGTTTATATCGTCAGCGTATGCTACTAGTTGGGTCGACTTGAATAGTAGTGTCCCATTGGTGTCGACTGGGGTTTTTCGGATGACATACTCTAGTGCCAGGTTGAAAAGAATGGAGGCTAGACCATCTCCCTGTTTTAAACTACATTCCGTTCGAAAGCTGGTTGTGGAATCGGTTTGCATTCTTACTTGGGATTCAGTGTTCGTCATTGTGAGTCTCGTTAGTCGAACTAATTTTGGTGGAAATTCAAAATCAAGCATGATTTGGCACAGTACCCTCCTGTCGATACTGTCATATGCTTGTTTAAAATCTACGAAGATTTGGTGCACATCTTAGTTATATTCCCAGCATTTTTCAAGCACCTGTTTCACCGAGAATATCGGGTCTGTTGTAGATCGTCCGGTTCTGAATCCACCTTGGTATTCGCCAATTGTTTCGTTAGTATAGGGCTCGACGACGTTCAATTATTTTTGTCAGTATTTTGTAGGACGTACACAACAATGATATTCCTCTGTAGTTCTCACAGCAGAGTTTGTCTCCTTTCTTATAAATTGGACATATAATGCTTTTTCGCCAATCGACGGGTATATTTTCCTCTGTCCAAATTTTACATATCATTTTGTGTAGTATTTCCACGACACAATTTCCACCGTTCTTCAGAAGTTCAACTGGTATTTCGTCAATTCCCGGCGCTTTGTTTAGTTTCTGGTCACATAGGGCTGCTTGGATTTCGTCTAGTGTGGGTAGTGTCGAATTGAGATGTTATCGGTCGTAATCGGTGCTGATGAAGTGGGATTGAGAAGATGTTCGAAGTAGGAAGCCCACCTCCTTTTAATTTCTTGTGTGTCGCTGATGATGTTGCCCTCTACGTCTTTGCAAAGACTAGTTGTGGGCTTATACCCGCTTTTTGGGTCTCACGTTCGTTTTACTTTCTTCTTTACCAGGAAACGAATTGGCTGCTGAGCTGGCGAGATTAGGATCGGCGTCATATGATAGAGGAGGAGTTACACCATCGTTAAGGGCACCAAAGTGCCTATCAGTAAACGTGCCACGGACGCAGCGAACTCAAGGTGAGAGGAGCTGACGAGCGATAGGATCTCTAGGGCAGCCATGGCTGTACAGACGGAAGTCTAGGGGAATATTAGCATGGAATAAGCAAAGATTGCGGTTACTCTTTGTAATACTGACGGCGTACAGCTTGCTAGGGAAGCATGCTATGCATATGGGGATCGCCGACTTGGACGTGAACTGGTATTGCCACGACCGGTATACTGAGGAGGATATTAACCACATTTTTTGTGAATGTCAGGCGATTGTTGGGCGCCGATTGAAGTGGTTGTTGGGCTGTCTTTTCTTTGACAATTTGGAGCTGGTCAAGTTTATCAGGGATCTGAAGTTTTTTGGGGTTTATTAATTACCTACAAGTCTCCGAAGGGATCGCTATGGCCCTCTTTTGGTGCTTAGTGTGCGCGGAGTCTCAGTGCTGCGCCCCATTGAGATATAAATACTGGAGACGACAAGACGCCGTTTTTGTATGAAGCACTTTGAAGCATTTTGAAGCTAGATTGAATGTTTTTGTATGGAGCGTTTGATGCCAGGTTGCAGTGAAATGCAAGTAGTAGCCTAGTATTCAAATGTATGTCGTTTTTCGTGTTCAAGACCGGAGTATAATATAAATATGAGTAAGATGCTAATAGTAGCATAGTGTTTATTGTCGGTCCTTTGCGTAGAATCGTCCGGCTTCTAAACAGTCGCTGCTCGTCATCTCCAGTACATATATATGTATGCTGCGCCCCTTACTACTTTATTCGCCCGAATTACTTCGGACCATACTTTTTCATTTGTTAGCCGAACGTTTCAGAAATTAATTACTGTGAGGTGTCGATCGTTCAGTGCATGAAGGACACAGGGCAGGTACAACATTGAGGGCCAAGTAGACCTCGTAAAATCGTACACACAGAAGCATCGAGAACTACTTTAGGCTCCCAGTTTGGGTAAGGCCCCAAGTTTTGTTTCGCTACCGTAGTACCTCTCTTTTATTAGCATCCGTCCTTCTTGTGTGATACTCGATGGTAGCATACGAATTCAACAGTGTTCCTTGGGGGGAAATTGGACCTAAATTGGTCTCATTACTGATGATATTTAGGCTGGTTTCATTTAGATTGTGACATGTTCGTATGGTTTATATCAAACTTTCCAAGAAATTGTAAAGGAACTAGTGTGGTACTGAGGAATCTTGGATCTGTTGTAGACAAAAGTAATCTGCAACAAAGATATTCTGGAGGACAAAGCAGTTCGTCCAGACGAGGTTGGTATTAAAGTTCAGGGACAGTGGGTTGGTCCAATCTAGAAAGTGGGTTACTTAAACGTTGTTGAAAGGGTCTGGACTGGAGTGCGGGTTTTCTATCATTTAATGCTCCGCGAAAACTAGTGTTTGTATTTTGTAAGTCGCGTTATATCAGTGCAGTTATGGAAGCAAAGGTCACTGCTGGACGATCTGCGCTAATCGCCCAAAAAATAATTGAAAGAAAACACACTCACCTTGCCTAGCTATCAAATCGGCATCAATTACTTGCACTCCATTCTCCTTGAATATTTTCGTTACTGTGCTTTTTCCCGTGGCAATTCCGCCAGTAACCGCGACTAAAAACATTTTCCAGAAACTCAACAGCACCGCCGAAAAATACAGGAAACACTCAATTTAACAATTTTCCGGACTGCCACAAACTGGACACAATTTTGACGTTTCTTTCGGAAGCACGCATTGTTGTCTCTTTCTCGCCCATTCGTAGATATGGGCCGGCGATATGCGGCGAATTCACGGCGAAGAAAACAGATGTTTTTTATTTATATGTCAAAAAATTGGATGGCGATGGCGGCACCGGAGTTCCTCAGGGTTTTTTGTAATTTTTGCGCGAAAAAATGTAAGGATTTGATTTTACTGGATGTAGAAGGACGGACAGGAGAAGCAAGTAAAGGCGAGTGCGATAAAGTTAAAGAAATTGTGAAAATGTTGCAGATGTTTAGCAACATTGAGGTGAGCTGCGAAAAACAAAGCAAATCCGTTTTTATAGTCTTTCTTTTTTCCAGCCTTGTAAGTCAAACGAATTGCCGAACAAAATTTGCCTTAAGTGCCTCGACGAATTAAAGAGATGCTACGCATTTTATTCAAAAATTCGCGAGGCCCGCCAAGTTTTACAGTGCGTTCTTAATGAAAGAAGAACAGTGGGTTCGAAACTACCCCTGCTGATGCCGAAACCAGTGCAACTAGACACCGAAACTATTGCCATCGCAAAGAAAGTAGTATGTTCCAAGCCTAAAAGAAGGTACCCTTGTCAGGAATGTCTTCAAATATTCTCATCCAGCCGACTACTAACCGTTCATCAAAAGTCCCACGAAAACTCGAACGTCTGTCGGTTCTGTGGCTACTTCTTTTTAGAGCTGAAAGTTCTTGAAGATCACATCGAAACCATTCATCCAGATTCTACCTACGAATGTCTGACATGCTCGAGAACGTTTGTATCGAGGAACTTAATGTTCAAGCATTTGAAAACAATGCACGGTACCAACGATCGAACGTACTTTTGTGCCGAATGCAAAGATTTGCCGTCCAATCGTTTTCCAAACAGCTCTCAACTGAAGGAACATATTAAAAGGGTTCATCCCATGTCTCCGAATATCACGGCTGAAGAAAAGCCGGTTTTAAATGATTTCGAATTTCACACCGAAATGAATGAGGAATTCCTCGACGACATGGACGAAGAGTTCTTGGACGAGTTTCTATTAAATCATGACCGAACTTCGTTCTGTTGGGACGATCTCAGTCTCACACCATTCGACGAAGAATTTAAACCGCTTTCACCCAATACAAACATCGAGAACAATCGTTTCAAGTGCCCGCGATGCGAACAAATGTTCACAACACAACAAGATATGAAGCTGCATTTAGCACAGCGCCACGACGAGTTCGTTTTAATTTGTAACGTTTGCGGATCGGCTTTCAATCGAACAACGGATTTGAAACAGCATCGAAAAGTCCACATCTTGGAGAATACATCAGACGGTTCATCACAATCTTCTAAATCGCTTAATCAAGACGCGACGATTACACGAACTCATTGCTGTTACCTGTGTGATAAAACGTTTAAAACTCTGCCGGGTCTTAAGTATCACTTGAAAATACATGCCGGCACGAAACCCTTCATATGTCCGTACTGTTCGAAAAAATTCACGGCCAATATCAATTTAAACGCTCACATTCGAATCGTTCATGCCGAAATTAAAACGAACGTTTGTTCGCTTTGCGATCGACGATTTGCGACAATCGATCATCTGAAGAAGCATGTGATGAGCGTACATCAGAAAGAACGGAATCATTTGTGTAGTACGTGCGGTAAGAGTTTCTCGCAAATTTCGCATCTGAAGCAGCACGCGTTTATTCATATGCCGAATTTGAAACCGTTTATTTGCGATGCATGCGGCTTAGGCTTTACGAAAAAGATCGAATTGAAAAAGCATTCGAATAAGATGCATGCCGACGACATGGTGGGACAGTAAACGGGCGATCATAAAAATCTGTGAAGAAATTAATTAATAATTTTTTATGAAATTAAATTCCTCTTGTTTCTTATTACTTATTTAACTCTCTGATCTTCAAGTCAAGCTTTATGCTATCTTACCGGGGGCTACAATGATTTAAATTCCGATATTGAAATTCGTTTTTCGAGTTGTCCGTGATCTGAATTTCTTATTATGAAGCAATTCCTTTTTTGAACGGTTGCCAACTTCATTCTATCGATTCCAGATTTTCAATGAAATGTAGAAAAGGATCAACATTGAAAAAGCGCACAATCGATCTGTAATTGTTTATTTCTTTTAGAGAACTGCTTCCTAAAACAATTCTGTATTTGGCTCCTTCATACTGTACAGCTCAATAGGTGGAAAATATATTGCACCTTACTGTTACAGTCCTGACTTCTATCTACAAATCTCCAGTATATTTCTTGGTTTGCACCATGAGCGCTGCTTCGATAAGATGCTGGCCACATTGGCATAGATTTGTCCAACGGAACCAAAACTACTCCTACTTTACGAAATCATGGGTGTTCTTCCTAACCACCGCCCCGCTACCTTTCTGAATAATGTTATTCCAGACTAGTATAACTCTTCAGTTTCTGCATGGTCGCATTTTGATTAAGGGGGTAGCAATAGTATTCCTGTTTTCTTGTACCGTTTCGAACTCGACTGAAATTGCGGACTTAATCATCAATTCGTTCGAAAACTTCATAATCGAACGGGGCTGGAGCTGAACTCTATAGGGCGGGTGGATCAAAGTTTGGAAGCCGTAGCTGTGCCGGACCACAGTTGCAGTACGGATCTTTTGAATAGGTACATTACTGTGCAAACACAACTTTGGCCCGCTTTCCCTTTAGTTGCAGTAAGTTGAAGTAGTACTCTCCGGTTATGTTGAAATCATTGTCCTTGTAATCGATCACAGCATTCGAGCAATAATTGTGAATACGTATTTTAAGAACTCTTGTATGGGAGGTACCCGAAGGAGTGGAAGGATATCGCCCATTAACAAATTTAGCCTTACTTTTTCCATTTTACAGGTGGTGACAAAATTTCAACTTCCTAGGCCAACGCGTTCTTGAGTTATCGTGCAAACGAACTGACGGGCAGACGGACAGCAAACGGATTTCGGGTTTTGGCCACAACTGAACACAAAATAATATATAACTTTTTTTCGTCCGAGGCTCGGTTCTATGCGTTACAAACTGTTCGGGCTGGATTAAACTTATAATACTCTATACGATTTCATCTAGAGTATAAAAATAATAAAGTAATTACCAACTATTTTACAAACACCACATAACGATGTAAGTAATGGATACGTAGATAAGTAAATCGAATTTTATTTTAGTTTTTAGTATCATGTTATTTGATGTTTGATAATAATTATAATTAATGTAAATATGTACATACATACATATATTGCACATTAGAGAATATATTCATCGCCCCGTATATTACAACCCCATAAACGTGAATTGGTTTCATCTTATTCACCTTATCTCGACTGCATCTAATTTTATCTGTTAGTTTTAGTATGTTAAAGATTTCTTGAAAATGGTGTTTGCCTCCTCTTTTTAACTTCATAACTTATTTTAAGGTGAAATACACAAATAAAATATTCCGCTGAAATTTAAAATATCAAATTTTTTTGAATAAATGTATTTCAAAACATTGGTTTTGTTTAAGTAATTAGTAGCTCTATTAAGTTATTAAAGACGGAAACTGTTTTAAATTTATTATTTTATTTTATATATCTGCCAAAGTAAAATTAAGACCCTCGTCATTTACGAAGTAATCAAAGTAATTGAAATTTTGCTGCGAAATAATTGATAACCACTGATGTTCGGCGATTTTCTTATTCTGTTCCTTTGAGATCTCAAGTTGATTTTTTGATGTTTTGAAAAACAGTGCATATAATGAAAATACATATAACACAAAGAAAACAATACATATATAAAAAAAATAAATAAAAATTGGCTTTTTGAGATATTAAAGGAATAAGGACAAAACCGTTATCCTTGAAAAAGAATTGTAAACATAATTTTTTTTGTAAATTCTCGTAACCTTCCCTTTTAAATCAGTCCTAAATCATTATTCTATGATAAAAACTATCGGGGATATATATTTTCAAACAGGATTTGGACATTATTTTCACAAAATCGTTAACGTACTAAAACTAACAAAAAATTTAAAACAGGAAAATAAATGAAATTAATTTTTTTTAATAATTCCTCGAGTACACAAAGTTTAAAAGAATCGTCGAAGGTCACAAATTTCGTTATTTTTGGTGATTTTTAATGGAATGACCCTATGTACTAACTTTTCGATGTTATTATGTGATTTCGAACCTAAAAATCATGTATGTACTACTATTCTTCGTAAAATACTACTGTTTTTCACTTAAATGCACTACTGTCCGTGAAGCAAATAACGAAACGATAGCATTGATCGTGAGTCCCGTGTGCGATTTGAGAACATAAACCCCGGATTTCTATTTACTGTACACAGCGAAACAAAATAAGCACCTATTCTGCGGTTTTTAGACAGTAAACACCAAGATACGCTTACCAAAAAAAATGTTCCCCCAAGAGAAAATCCTATCATCGGGGCTCATGACAACAAGGATCTGATTCAGAAAATAATGAATAAAACGCGGTAGTAAGCCTGAAATCAACGGAAGCAAAGACACAGTATTGTTTCGAGCTAGAAGTTCGCCTAGAATTCAATTCAAGCATATATACAATTATATCTTTATTTATTATAACGTCCTTAATTACTCTAGTGCCGCTGCAAAATAGCTTTTACTATCGTAGGAATGGTCTTTATTAATAAATAAATTGATCACCACACTCGTACCCAGATAACTCTATCCGTTGTCGGTTTATTAATCAACTATAATATTTTATAATATCGTATTCCGCATCGAACTTTCTAGATTATTTGATGGTGATCGTGGAATCATTCAGAACAGTTGGGACCTTCTTAGATTTTCGCGAATTAATTAAATTTTAATTAAATAATTTGTTTTGCCAGACAGAATATGCATGTAATTCTAGATTTAAAGGAGTGTCTAGTATCTACTCAGTTCCAGGAGGGACCTGAATGAAGGCATTATTACAACAGTGTTCATCCATAATATAAGAGGCAATTCAAAGCTTCAGCTCTTATCGTTAAATCCATCTGAATCCCGAATGACTGCTCCCAAGTACCACTAACCGCTTTAGAAATTTTCATTGGCATTGTCAAGGCTTGCAGGACAGACTGTGGATGTATTTGTCAACCCCCATCCCACAGTGCCATAGTCTAGTAGTTTTTAATATTTGTAAGTAAATATCATCCTCAGGCAATCAGAAAACATTCTCTGTCTCATAGTAAATAGCAGCCTCATAAAAATTTCGTGCAAACGTGATAAAACCATTCATTGCGAAAGGTTATAATTTTGAATTTAAACAGTACGCTCTACTATCGCATACACTTTACTCTTCGAGTCTAGCAGCACATCGTCTCATCACTTTCTTCTGATAGTGTCCGAGGCCCAACTGCCGGTGTCGCATTATTATACCTCGCAACCGTATAAGTCACTAACTATGGTCATATTTGAGTTAATCGGTGTAGTTGTATTTCTTTACTATTGCGTAAGTGTAATACTCTGGATAATTCTTGATTCGAATATCGAACTAGCCTTTAAGGAGAAATTCGGACAACCAATATGTGAGGATATTTTTGTTAAGCTCCTTGTACAAGAAAATAACCTTAAATCGAATATTTTTATTGCAGCTACACTGCGAGGCAGAGTCGTTTGGGTTACAGGCGCTTCGAGCGGCATCGGAAAATATTTGGCGCTATCGTTAGCTAAGTATGGAGTACGACTAGTGTTGTCGTCACGACGACAACAAGAATTGGAAAATGTTAAGAAGGAAGCTCTTGGTAAATTTTTAGCTCTTTATCTACTTAAGTATAGTACTGTATTCGGCGAAACGAAAACGAACGAAAAAGGTACTTTCGAAGTAGAGTGAAATAAACTATACAGTTCTCTACTAGATGTCAGTGAAATAAAAGCGCACGAAATTTGAAAGAAATTAAAAATTGGCAAGAAATTACAATTCCGGCACACAAACCAACAAAATATAACTCACACAAAATTTCCCGAGCACAAACGAACTGAATTGACAACGAACGATTGAAAATTTTGAATTGTTAAATATTTCGCTTATCATAAAAGGGTACCCTACCCTTGGAAACCAAACCTTAACGAGACCAAGCGCCATCTGTTAGTGACTATTGCAAATGTCCATTCCGCCCATGAACACAGTACTGAAAAACGAACGAAATATTTCGTCGCGAAGAATGAACGAAATATTTCGTCGCGAAGAATGAACGAAATATTCATTTTTTTTTATATGGGATTTGATAGTTCATTTCGTTTCGTTCGGAACACAGTACTAGGCTTTAATTGTTGAAATGTTTACTTAGTTGCCCTATGATTGCGTTTCATACTTAGGTATTTTTCTCTTTTCATTTACAACACAAACTCTTGCGTTGTGTAAATTTCTAAACTACAAGACAGTTTAATTTCTATTTGATTGTGACCTCTATCTGCCGCTGCTTCATACTTGATCAGCCAATTTTACATTTTCGATTTGTTTTGGTTACATCATTTTCATAGAATTTTCATTATTACTGTCACACGCGATCCATGATTTCTTGCAAGATTAAAGCACACAATTTTTGGCTAGCTCTCATCATTGATGCCAAAATGAATTGAGTTCTCCTTAGTTTGTTTCAAACAAGGGCCCCATTCCAGTTACGATCAAAAAGGGGAGGCCATGCCCCCCCCCCCCCCCCTCCCCCCTAACAAATTCGTCACCCATGATTAGTTTATCACGTCTGCTTTAAAGAAAAATTATATGAGACTATTAGATTAATAGATACACTTAATAAATTGTAATGCACTTAATAAAGTATATTGCACTTAATCTGATTTCCCCTTATGTCTTTCTTTAATCCGTCTTTCGTCTCCTGATTGAAAATAAGACTAATTAAATATATTTTAATCGAAAAGTAATAAAATTTCGAATATAAATATATAATCAATCTTTGGGTTGTGGTGTGTTATGTTAAGGAAGTAGCTTTTAATGTTTGAAACTAATTTTGAAAAATTTGGATTTGGATTATGCTTAGACAATTTTCATTATGTGCATCGTAATCCTAAATTAAGACGTAAATTGTAGTAAATGCAGTAAAACACAATATCATTGCTGCCCAGGTCAGTTTGAGTGGATTTCGAACTATGTTTCCATAAAACCTAGTCACCAGAGCGTATATAAAATTATTCAAATCACGAGATTTCTGCAAACCCAGTTTGAAATATTGAGTTGTAAAACAGCTATGAGAAATTAATAATGAGTATTAACAGTAACTATGACATATGAATAACTGATTTACATTCAAAGATTTAAAACTCTATTTGTCGAAATGTCGAGATTTCGATAAGATTCTATCAAATTCTAATATATTTCCCATATTTGGATGAATTTGAAATCTACAGCCTAGTACTAACTAGAAGCGAAACGAAATTTTTCGTTTGAGCGAAAATTGTTAGTGGATTTTGCAGCATTCATCATAATGGCTCGAATTAGTGTAAAAAAATACGTTTAAAGTTTCATCACGATAATATATGGGGGGGAATACGTGCTTCAGGGACCTTAAACAAACCAAAATTGTATAAGATTCCGAAAACTCCCAAGATATCGACATAGGGCTTATATATTATAGTATCATTCTGTGGGTGATTGTAACTCTAAATAAATAGGATGTGTACCATCGAAAGTGCCATATATACCTAATAAATTACCTTGACATAAAATATTTCTTTCGTAGATTTTAAGTATAGTAGGATAACTTAAAAACTGGGTTGATCACTTCTTCGTCGGGCCTGAAGTCTTTAGATTATAAGATATAGGGCTCGGATTTTAATGTCCAATATTGAGTTTCATCAAATATGTATGATAGTAGAACTAATAAAAATTAAATACACTACTTTTCTAGTGGCCTCAAAAAACAGCTAATTTACATCCAAAGATTTCAAACTGGATTTGGCGAAATCTCGAAATTTTAACAAAACTCTCAGAATCTACTAGATTTCTCATACATGTAAGAGATCTTGAAGTCTGTTTGGGCTTCTAAATTTTGTCGAAATCTCGAAATCGTGATCGACATCGACTTCTACTGAAATCGAAAATTATGTTCACCAAGCTTTGGAATCGATTAATTTTATTTTCTAGTTCAAACCCATGCTATTCAATATTCCATTGCTTAAAGACTTACAATCATACAATCAGCTGATAACTTGAACGATGTTAAAGAAATCCCTTCAGAGCGATGTTAATGATTTTTAATATTCTGAAATTCGGTTGCCAAAATCTGGCGATTTAGATGCGGAAATGAAAAGTTGATATTTTCAAGCAGTACCAACCGCAGTGACCATAGCATTTGCATAATTTCCATCCACGCTGCATTAACGTGTAGCTACCGCACTTATTTTCTCTACTGTAACTACTGAACTTCAATGGCCCGCCCTTAGAAAAGCAATATGACCGCCACTGCTCCATTCACTCAATATCGTCATAGTATTTTGCACAAACATTCGTATCTAACTCTTGGTTGCTTTATTCTTGCCATTCATTAATTTTGTGATTCCGCGAACATTACGCTCAGAACAAGTCCCTTGCAAGATCTTCATGCTGCCAAGCTAAGTATTTCCTTTAATACAAACTGTCACAGTTGCAGAGATTCGAATGGGAAAGACTCTCTTGCATATTCTTTGCTAATGTCTGACCTTAGCTAGGACCTGTCAACGGTTACTAGCAAGTCCCTTCTTTGACTAGACTTTTTTCTAGTTTTAGGAAGGAGCATTAAACCACCACGCAGACTAAACATAGATGTCTTGGCGATGCTATCGAAAACCTTAAGTTAAGTTAATACCGCTTAGTGGTGGACTAATTGCCTCCACTACTCTTTATCAGAGTGTTGATATTTTTTATCGATTTTCTCAAGTCGAGGTAAGCCTGAATTTTATGTTTCCTAGTTAATAGTACACCCTGAGTTTTGGAGCGCCTCACCTCCATGCCACACATTTCATCTCACAAGGTGGTAGTACAGAGCGCCATTTCTGAAAAGTCCGCAAAACCTTTTCTATTTTTTTGTTGATTTAGTTTTGATGCTCTTACTTCGACATAATCTCGGACAAACGAATTGGGAATGTTTCTTCTTGTTTCTTGCACTAATTGATCCGTTTTAGGACTGATATCCATCACATAAATCAACCATCCGTTTTGTTTTTCTTAAAGTATTAACTCATTTCATAATTCGAAGGACCTTGAAGGTGTGTTGGAATAAAAATATCTTCTGCAACTGCGCTGCAGCTTAATCCTCCTCCTGGTGTCGTCGATGATACTTCTACAATAGTCTCGATTGCTTTGAATCTACTCTTCACTTCTTACTGGAGGCTACTTTTGAAGTTCCGACTTTTTTCAAAGATCTTCATCAATTTTCTATTTTCAGAAAAATCAAACGGTCTTCTCGCCAAAGATGACGTACTCATCCTACCGATGGATATGTTAGCGCTGGAAAAACATCAAGAATTATTTAATCGAGTGATCGAACATTTCGGAAAATTGGATATCTTAGTGAATAATGCTGGGCGATCGCAACGTGCCAATTGGGATGCAGTCGAGATCGAAGTCGATCGAGAACTCTTCGAATTGGACGTTTTCTCGGTGATACATTTGTCTCGGATAGCTGTTCGTTATTTTAAGTCGATCGGTGGTCGCGGACATTTGGCTGTAACTTCGAGCGTTGCCGGTCTTGTGCCTATTCCGCACACACCGAGCTATGCAGGCGCAAAACATGCACTTCATGTTAGTTTTATCTAAAGAAAGTAAGCTCCGAAAATTTTGTTAATAATCTTTTTTAACAGGGTTATTATGGAAGTCTTAAGGTTGAAGAGCCGTCGATAGATGTAACGGTTTTCTGTCCGGGTCCAATTGCTACCAATTTCTTACAGGAAAGCTTCACTAATACAGCGGATAAGGTACTTCATCTAGTTCAACTTTAATATTATCTGATTTGTTTAATTTTTTTAGAAATACGGCATCCCAGTTAGTCGGGACGATCGTCGAATGACTTCTGAACGATGTGGAGAATTTTTTGCTATTGCGCTAGCAAATAAAATATCACTTTCGTGGGTTGGCCTGTTTCCTTTTTCTTTGTTAATTTACTTGGCCTTGTATCATCCAAATCTGGGAATAATGTAAGAGATACAATGATTGTATACATCACTGCAAAACAAGTAAAATTATTTATTTTTTACTAGGGCAATGAAAGTAATTGGAGCAAAGGGTTTAACAAAAATTAAAGACGGTCGCTAAGTAGAACGATTTGTTTAAAATCAAAATATGTGAACGTTTCTAAAGGCCTTTAAAATATTGTGTGCAACATTTTATACTGCTTTTGCATTATTCTGACTTTTTAGTCATATTACTATTAACTTATTAAACGATCATATTTAAATGTTTTTTTTCGCGTGTATTTAGAAACAGGATACGCATGAAGCAAAAAGCATTGGATAAGGAGTTAACATAATTTAGTCGTTCGTAGGTTTGTGGTAGAGGAGCGTAGAGGAGCGTAGAGTAATGGATGAAAACACGAACGATAATCGATTCAATAGTATGCATGTCGCCACGTCTGCTATACCCAATTTTCTAGCGTGTCTGCCAATAAAGCAGTGACCCTTCTGTACCGAACTAGGTTCTACTTACACTCAAAACTGGCCAGGGCTCCACGCAACGAAACATGATGCAAGGCCAGAATATCTCATATTAGCACGCGATGTAACCAGTACGTCGGTGAAATTCTTTAGAGCTTCAATTGACGCTCTATTAGATAGAGTCAGAGCCTGATTCTGAGCATCTCCTTGCGAACTTAACGTATCTGCCGATATAGCTCGGTACCAACATATAGCACCAGGACTGAAACGAAGTCAAGATCTCCTCTTTTATATAGATCTTTTTTATTAAGATAAGTTTAAAAATTCTTCTGGAACAAAGAACAGCAAAAAGAGTCGTTCTGCGAAACACTTTTTAATTACTCTGTCTGAGGGTGATATGCCCACAATTCGATTCAAACCTAAATTACAGCATCGTTCTTTCACTCTTCACTCGGTTTCTTTTCCCGCCTCGCTAATCTGTATTCAGATTGTTTTAAAAAAAAACACAAAATTTATTGTTATAGTTTCAAGGAGACAGATTAGTTCTTCTTTGTCGTTTTTGGTGAAATTCTTATAGGCCTTATTAACCGATGATGAGAGCAAGGCGATAGGGCGGTTGCTGGCCACTTTGACATAGATTAGTCCAACGGAACCACAACTTTTTTCCTTCTTTTCGAAATCATGGTTGTCTTTCATTGAGAACCCCCTTTCTAGCCACCGCCTCCGCTACCTTTCTGAATAACAGACAAAATAATGCTATTCCAGACTAGTATAACTCTTCAGTAACGGGGTAGCAATAGTATTACTGTTTTCTTGAACCGCTTCGAATTCGACTGAAATTGAGGACTTAATCTTCAATTCGTTCGAAAACTTCATAATCGAACGGGGCTAGAGCTGAACTCTATAGGGTGGGTGGATCAAAGTTTGGAAGCCGTAACTGTGTCGGGCGGCACTTTTGAAAAGGTACATTGTCGTGTAAACACATCTTTGACCCGCTTTGTCTTTAGTTGCAGTAAGTTGACGTAGTACTCTCCGGTTATGTTGATATCGCTGTCCTTGTAATCGATCAACAGGATATCCTCCGTATCCCAAAAACGTTGTCTGATTTTTTTCCGGCTGACTGCCCGACCTAAAACCTCTCATGAGAAGTGAGGTATGTTCTTTTTGTGCCACTCCTGTTTAGACTCAGGTTCATAATGAAGAACCCAACCAAGTTACACCTGCTGATTTTGAGACAATTACCACCAATTACCGCCCTTTTTAGAATCAAAGACACAATATTGTTTCGAGCTAGAGGTTCGTCTAGAATTTAATTCAAGCATTTATACCATTATATCTTTATTTATTACAACGTCCTTAATTACTCTTGCAACATTGCAGCTGCAAAGTAGCTTTCACTATCGTAGGAATCGTGTTTATTGATAAATAAATTGATCACCACACTCGCACCCAGATAACCCTATCGGTTGTAGCTTTATCAATCAGTTGATTGCTTAAGCACCACAATTGTGTACCGCATACTGCTTTGTCAATCAACTAATATTTTATATTATCGTATGTCGCATCGAACTTTCTAGATCATTTGACCGTGACCGTGGAAACATTCAGAAAAGTCGGAACCTTGTTAGATTTTCGCGAAACCAAGGATTTATTCTGCTCTTAATTAAATAATTTGTTTTGTCAGACAGAATATGTATGTAATTCTAGATTTTAAGGATCGTCTAGTACTCAGTTCCAGGAGGTACCTGGATGAAGGCATTATTACAACAGTGTTCATCCACAATATAAGAGTCAATTCAAAGCTTCAGCTTTTATCGTTAAATTTCCATTGCCATTTTCAAGGCTTGCAGGACAGACTGTGGATGTATTCGTCAACCCCCATCCCACAGTGTCATAGTCTTTAACATTTGTAAGCAAATATAATCCTCAGGCAATCAGAAAACATTCTCTGTCTCATAGTAAACAGCAGCCTCATAAAAATTTCGTGCAAACGTGATAAAACTATTCAATTCCAAAGGTCATAATTTTGAATTTACACCGTACGCTCTACTATCGCATACACTTTACTGTTCGAGTCTGGCAGCACATCGTCTCATCACTTTTTTCTGATAGTGCCCGAGGCCCGACTGCCGGTGTCGCATTATCTATCATAAAATACCTCGCAATCGAATAAGTCACGCACTATGGGCATATTTGAGTTAATCGGTGTAATTGTATTTCTTTACTATTGCGTAAGTGTAATACTCTGGATAATTCTTGATTCGAATATCGAACTAGCCTTTAAGGAGAAATTCGGACAACCAATATGTGAGGATATTTTTGTTAAGGAGCTTGTACAAGAAAATAACCTTAAATCGAATATTTTTATTGCAGCTACACTACGAGGCAGAGTCGTCTGGGTTACAGGCGCTTCGAGCGGCATCGGAAAATATTTGGCGCTATCGTTAGCTAAGTATGGAGTACGACTGGTGTTGTCGTCACGACGACAACAAGAATTGGAAAATGTTAAGAAGGAAGCTCTTGGTAAATATAGTTTGCTCTTTGTCTACTTAGTTGTTGAAATGTTTACTTAGTTGCCCTATGATTGCGTTTCATACTTATCTATTCTTTCCATTTCCTTTTTTCTTTACAAAACAAACTCTTGCGTTGTGTAAATTCCTAAACTACAAGACAGTTTAATTTCTATTTTACTGTGACCTCTACAGGGGCGGATTTAACCTTCTTGCCGCCCTAGGCCTCAGAAAATGTTGCCGCCCCTTTCGTCGGAAGATCGAATACCGATAGGTATTGCTTCAGATGTACTGACCTTTTTTTCCAACCTTCCACACCATTTTTCTGGATGTTTTACGTGATGCATGTCAATAATTTTGCACGAGAACAAAGCTTGCTCTATGAGGAAACAAAAAAAAAATTGCCGCCCCAAAAAAGAAAACTTGCCCCTCCCGAAATTTGCCGCCCTAGGCCCGGGCCTAGTGGTAAATCGGCCACTGGACCTCTATCTACCCTGCTTCATACTTGATCAGCCAATTTTAATATTTAATATAAAATGCGTTGAGTTCTCCTGAGTTTGTTTCAAACAAGGGCCCATTCACTCAATCTCGTCGTAGTAATTTGCACAAACATTCGTATCTAACTCCTGTTTGCTTTATTCGTGCCATTCATTCATTTTGTGATTCCGCGAACATTACGCTCAGAACAAGTCCCTTGCAAGATCTTCATGCTGCCAAGCTAGGTATTTCCTTTAATACAAACTGTCACAGTTGCTCTCTTGCATATTCTTTTCTAATTCTGACCCTAGCTAGGACCTGTCAACGGTTACTAGCAAGTCCCTTCTTTGACTCGACTTTTTTCTAGTTTCAGGAAGGAGCGTTAAGTCACCACGCAGACTAAACATAGATGCTTGGAGATGCCTTCGAAAACCTTAAGTTAATTGCGTCCGTAGCCCGTTTCTTGATGTGTGTTTTAGTACCGCTTAGCGATGGACTAACTGCCTACTCTTTATAGGAGTGTTGATTTTTTTATCGATTTTCTCAAATCGAGGTAAGCCGGAATTTTATGTTTCCTAGTTAATAGTACATCCTGAATTTTGGAACGCCTCACCTCCATGCCGCACATTTCATCTCACAAGGTGGTAGTACAGAGCGCTATTTCTGAAAAGTCCGCAAAACCTTTTCTATTTTTTTGTTGATTTTGTTTTGATGCTCTCACTTCGACAAAATCTCGGACAAACGAATCGGGAATGTTTCTTCTTGTTTCTTGCACTAATTGATCCGTTTTAGGACTGATATCCATCACATAAATCAACCATCCGTTTTGTTGAGTTCCCAAGCGAACTTTTCATAAAGTATTAACTCATTTCGTAATCCGAAGGACCTTGTGTTGGACTAAAAATATCTTCTGCAATTGCGCTGCAGCTTAATCCTCCTCCTGGTGTCGTCGATAGTACTTCTACAATAGTCTCGATTGCTTTGAATCTAATCTTCACTTCCTACTGGAGGCTACTTTTGAAGTTCCGATTTTTTTCCAAGATCTTCATCAATTTTCTTTTTTCAGAAAAATCAAACGGTCTTCTCGCCAAAGATGACGTACTCATCCTACCGATGGATATGTTAGCGCTGGAAAAACATCAAGAATTATTTAATCGAGTGATCGAACATTTCGGAAAATTGGATATCTTAGTGAATAATGCTGGGCGATCGCAACGTGCCAATTGGGATGCAGTCGAGATCGAAGTCGATCGAGAACTCTTCGAATTGGACGTTTTCTCGGTGATACATTTGTCTCGGATAGCTGTTCGTTATTTTAAGTCGATCGGTGGTCGCGGACATTTGGCTGTAACTTCGAGCGGTGCCGGTCTTGCGCCTGTTCCGTATTCACCGAGCTATTCAGGTGCAAAACATGCACTTCATGTAAGTATTATCTAAAGAAAGTAAGCTCCGAAAATTTAGTTAATAATCTTTTTTAACAGGGTTATTATGGAAGTCTTAAGGTTGAAGAACCGTCGTTAGATGTAACTGTTTTCTGTCCGGGTCCAATTGCTACCAATTTCTTACAGGAAAGTTTCACTAATACAGCGGATAAGGTACTTGATCTAGTTCAATTTTAATATTATCTGATTTGTTTCTTTTTTTTTAGAAATACGGAATCGCAGTTAGTCGGGACGATCGTCGAATGACTTCTGAACGATGTGGAGAATTATTTGCTATTGCGCTAGCAAATAAAACATTACTTTCGTGGGTTGGCCTGTTTCCTGTTTCTTTGTTAATTTACTTGGCCTTGTATCATCCAAATCTGGGCATGATGTAAGAGATACAATGATTGTATACATCACTGCAAAACAAGTAAACTTATTTTTTTCCTTTGTTTCAGGGCAATGAAAGTACTTGGAGCTAAGGGTATGAAAAAAATTCGAGAAGGTCGCTAAGTAGAAGGATTTGTTTAAAATCAAAATGTGTGAACGTTTCTAAAGGCTTTTAAAATAACGTGTGCAACATTTTATACTGCTTTTGCATTATTCTGACTTTACAGTCATATTACTATAAACTTATTAAACGATCATATTTAAATGTTTTTTTTCACGTGTATTTAGAAACAGGATACGCATGAAGTAAAAAGCATTGGATAAGGAGTTAACATAATTTGGTAGTTCGTAGGTTTGTGGTAGAGGAGTGTAGAGTAGTGGATGGAGACACAAATGATTGAATTTCATTTAAAACTTTATGCACGTATTGCACTCATAATGTAGGAACATCTCTCGATTTTACAGGAGTCAACGTCAGACCATGAAATGGTTGGACTGCTGCATCGTTTTTCACCCAAGCAATCAATGAATGTTATCGCTATAACCACCATATCGCACAAGATGCAAGGCCAGAATATCTCATTAGCACGCGATGTAACCAATACGTCGATGAAATTCTTTACAGCTTCAATTGACGCTCTATTAGATAGAGCCTAGATAGGGTCTGATTCTGAGCATCTCCTTGCGAACTTAACGTATCTGCCGATATAGCTCGGTACCAACATATAGAACCGGGACTGAAACGAAGTCAAGATCTTCTCTTTTATATAGATCTTTTTTATTAAGATAAGTTTAAAAATTCTTCTGGAACAAAGAACACCAAAAAGAGTAGTTCTGCGAAACTCTTTTTATTTACTCTGTCTGAGGTGAAGATGATATGCATATGACTAGGTTGGATTCAAACCTACGATTTCTGTGTTAGTAGGCTAGTTACTCCGGTACCCCCTTTTCAAAATTCATGGATAAATTTTTGATCAGCTTAAAAAATATTTTTCTATAAAATTTGGTAAGGTTGACTTGTTACCTGTTTGGGTTTGAAATACATATTATAAATCAATCAAATTCTCGAACGTAGAGATCTGGCAGCACGAAATTTCGGGACCACTTTCGTAGATTTCCCAATTTCATTCCTCATTAGAATTTGTGTGAACCTCGTCGATGACACTTTTTCTTAGGACTTCGTTGATTTATCACTTCCAAAAAAGCAAATGGTCTCCTTGGATGACGAACTTACTCTACTGATGCACATGTAAAGCTCTGGAAAAGTGAAAATGAATAATTATTAAATCAAGTGGTTGAACTTTACGGAAAATTGGGATATGTTATTGAATACTGCAGGCCGATCGCTGCGTGCCAATTTGGGTTACTGTTTTTTTTTAATTATTAAATGTCTTAGGAACTTCGAATTAAAACCTCTCCAAGCAGGTGTTGAACTAAAATCCGTCAACTTTATTTTTTGAACGCGGACGCCGAACCACAATCACAGCACCGTTCTTTCACCCTTCACTCGGTTTTTTTTCCCGCCACGCTAATGTGTATTCTATCGCCTTGCTCTCATCATCGGTGGTTTTGCCGGTTAAGCGATGAATAGTATTTTGGTCGGTATTTACATATACAGCTACGGCTAAGACTTAGATTGGATGGAGGAACGACGAAAAGCCTACAAGAATTTCCCCCAAAATGACAAAGACGAACTGATCTGTCTCCTTGAATTGAAAAAATTTGTTTTTTTAAACATTTTTATTTCGATTGGATCAACTAAAAATATCGACATTTCCTTAACTAAATAGTCTACAATCCATAATTCATACAGGGTCTTGACTAACATGGGAGTTGCCAGCAAAATCCTTTTTAGTTGATTCTTTCGTACGATGAAACTCATCGGAATAGATCTGTTTTCGTCGCTTTAAGAATTCGTTATGTCGTAGTTCTTTCTCTTCGTCTTTCGATAGACTTTCATCGCTCGAAACTCTTGTTGCATTTCGTATCGCTTCGAGACGTGTTCGTAGTTGTTCGGAATTAACCGGATTCGTTGGAGGCGCGCTTGTCCTATCGGCGAATGGTGTTCTCGGTTCATCGATTCGCATAAAGCCGTATGTTTTATTAGCAGGATGATATGTTTTTGCGATATTGCGTTCATCGAAATGGGCAGTTCTTGAAAAATATTTTCTCTTTTTTACCGTGTTTTTCTTCAGGTCATGCTTGCATTTAAGACATGGATCCGGATCGATTTTTTTCAAAGTACAAATCTTGCAATTGATACATGGAGATTTTTTTGAGGCCATCAGAAAACGAGATTAGGATTTTTGATCATGATAAATTTTGATTGGAAATTTCGAAATTGAGGACTATTAATTTTTATTTATTAAATTAATAGTCGAGCCTACTACTGGGCATCAGTGTCATATTTGTATGATTAAAGTTATAGATGTAAAATGTGCAAGATCCGAAGGCTCTTAAGATTAGTTCTCGATTGCTTCCTCAAGGGCATGTCCGAAAAAGTTTTTCAAGCAAATTTTCATATGACAAAATATCAGAGCATATTGGTTCCCAAACATGTTAACGATAGTCGGATGAATAGCGGCGACAACTAGAAACTTCAAAGGAATTTCTACCGACATGGATCGGACAGTCCATGAACTGAAACAGAAGACAACGCGAAAGAGACCAAAAAGTTAAGATGCATCGAAGTCACGGCTACAGGTTTTTGGGATTGCAAAGGAATTTCGCTAATTGATTTCCTTACTAAAGGTTATAACTGTAGGGTGGATGCGAAAAGGGAGAGAAACGAGTCACAAGAGGAGTATGACTTCTGTAAAAAAACGCGCTATAAAAAGTGCCCTGGTGGAAACAGGTTTCCGTGAAATCAAGTACGCTGTTGTCTTTTGTCTTTCTGATGGTAACATTAGATAGATAGATTGACATTATTATTAGTAACATTATTATCCACTGATTTAAGGAAATTAGAGCTTTTGGGGATTTCGATGATCTTTTGTAAAAATCATCTAATCAATCATTCCACGGCCTAAATTTAAAGCATATGGGATGTGTTCGGGAATTCCTTCGTTAATAACCAGCTCTCCCCGATTTTTTGTGTTTTCGTTACAGGTTTTGCGCCCTCAGGCCGAGGTGGACTCCGTGTGCCTACTATACTTGTAGCCACGACATGAATTAGAGGTCTTGACTTGAGTAGAGTTGGCTGACTAAGGCGCTGCCAAATTGGGCATTCTGTTCAATGTACACTGCCGCAGCTGCCAGGACACTAATGAGCGAGAATCACTCGTTCATTTCCTTTGCGAATGTCCGGCTTTAGCTAGAGCCCGAGAGCGAGCGCTAGGCAAACCCTTCTACGGCGACCTGCTGAAGATTTCAGGGAAGAAAATTGGAGAGTTATTACTTTTCCTGAACAGCACAGGGTGGTTATAGCGATTCAATTCAATCAATTTTTCTCACATTCATCTTCTATATTCCCCAGTCATAACAACCCTTAACATCCGAGTTTAACACGAGTTTGTGGTTCCAAAACGGCCTCTGAGCTAATTGAGCTCTGTCTGGGAGACAGGGCTGCCACTTAAACCAACCAACCAAGGCGCTTAAAATCCAGCGCCCAATGAATTGTGAAGCCGCTCAAACCACTCGCTTCTCAATCTCTCATAATCGCCGGTGAAAAATATCCGAAATTTTCAACCGTCGGTTAAACCAGGGCAAAATTTTGAGTGTTCACTGCAATGTAAACTAGCAGTGGCCTAAATATAAGACAAACTTAAATTAAAACTGGATTCCAGATTGTTAATATGAACCGTATTGGCATTTATTTATAAATTCGCCTTAGTTTTAAACTACCTTGTGGCTTTTAACTATTTTTTGCAAAGCTAATTCAAGAATCGTCGAAAAAGGTAGCTAAAGTGAAAGGATAGGAGCTGTCCTCGAATTACACCGTTCTCCTTTTATTGCATACACAAAATACAATTACTTAATTCTATTGTTCGAACTAAACTCCAATCGACATCATCTACAAATCCAAATTAACCTCCTTTCTCTTCTGCTTACCCCTCAGAATGGCGTCCTTGAAAAGGTTGCAATAGAGTTCGATAGCCGCAGGCGAATCATCGTTTCCCGGAACCGGGTACGTAATCAAGTTCGGATTACAGTTCGAATCGACAATTCCAATAGTCGGAATTGCCATTTTGGCCGAATCCCGAACAGCAACGTGCGGAGTTAGGACATTGTTCAGAGTGTTTAAGAAAATGCACAGGTCCGGAAGTCGTGTTACTGCACCGAATTGAATGTTGGCATTGGTAAAGATACCGCCACGCCAAAATCGCGTATGTGAATATTCGCCGGCTTCCATCGCTTTCTTTTCGACGAGGTGCGCGTTCAGGGCGTTCCGGTTCAGGAATAGAACGATACCGCCCCGAAATGCTATGTGAGCGGTAAAGTTGAGTGCTTCGCGAAGATGCTGAGCCGTCTTATCCAGATCGAAAATAATGTGTCCGAGCCGCGAACCGTACACGTACGGAAGCATCCGATCGTCCAGTGAACCTTCCTTGTGGCCGTAATGTACGCGAGCATTGAACAAATCGGTTACGGTGAAAAGGTTATGGACATCGAAGTAGTCGGGATGTTTTAGGGCGTCTGCAATTATTGCGTCCTTGTCTGAAACAGGCTGAAAGTTTATTGGGTTCGACAGGAGATGCTAGTTACCATTGACACCTTTTGATTCGGTCTCGGCTGTTCGGAGTTCCGGTTGGGTTTGGCTTAAGTTGCAAGTTGTTTGGTACGACCTCCTCAACGCTACGTTTTGCCCTGTTTAAGAGGAGAAGATTGTGTTAGCTTAGAATAGTGGAATACTTCGCTAGCTGAACAGAACTTACATTTTCGGATATTTCGTAAAAGCATTTTGTTGACACTTCCAATTTCCCTTCGCTTTATTTTTCTCGCGAAGAACCAAGAAACACAACCTCAAAAAATGTATTCGGGCGACATCTATCAGTGAAATCGTTAAATTATCTTTAGCATAGTTGAGATTTAACGGAAAAGGAAGCCTGACAAGTCGCGAGGTCACGCAAAATTTTTGATTCTCGGGCTTTCATGACCTATTGAAAATGATATCCCACATTTTCATTCCCAGGGTAAAGGCGGGACTAATTTTGTTGCTGTCGAGGCCTAGGGTTTTGGTCGGATTTTCAAGCCACTTACCCCCACAGCTGCAGCTTGCCGTCGCTTCAGCTCGAACTTCAGCCACTAATTCGGACGTAGGTAGAATTGGCTCAATGTTTCGTTTCCTCTTACCTTACATTTCCTTTAGATATTTTGACTTTTTCAAGGAAAATCGATTATTTGCAGACTATGCAAATTGAAATAGCTATCCGAATTTGAATTACAAGGTAGCGTGCGTTCCGTCTCGTTTCGTTCCTAGTAACATTATAAGGTCCCAGAATTAAATACCAAGTCAAGTACAGACTTTTTTATAAGCGTGCATTCAAACTCTATCAAGTACCTTTTTTTACTTGCCCTGCACAGAAGTTTCAGGTACGAGCCATTCCGTTAAGTGAAGTCAAAAGTAATCAAGGGAGTGGCGAAAGTTTCCAATGCCTTATCGAGTACCATGAGGTCAAAATTGGCTTCATTTCTAAGAACATACAACTTTTTCCAAATCTGTGGGAAGCTGAGTCCCAACTGCATAGAAGATTAAGTTAGGTACACATGCCTGACGCTCACAAAAATAAGCACGGCTTAGACCAAAAAGGTTCGTTGTGTTACCACCGGATATCTTTTTCTTTCGCTTTCAATGACGTGATGAATTCTCGTAACCTCCGTTTCGACCAGACTGTTGAAGAAGTAGGATACTAGTGAGCTTTGGTGGAAGATAGAGAACCGTCTCGTCCCATCCATGCAAATTTTACAGAAGTCTTTAGAAACGAGGTGAAAGCCTTTTAGCATTCCGTCCTATAAGATACTGTCCAGGCAGAAGGAAACCTTTTGAACGAAATCATTCTTTTGGAGCGTCTTTCATTCTGCTTAGGTCAGCTCTATTTCGCAATGTGACATGGAGTGGCCTCTCAAGTTTTCTCAGTTGAGTCTAATTTTAGTAGCAGTTTACACATATTTCGATTATCCGGTATATTCTGAAGGATAGCATCACGTCGAGCGAGCTCGTCAGCTATACAGGAGCCAGGAATATCCTTGGTACCCAGCACAGGTGAATATTCAACTGTTCTACCATCTCCTTACGGGGGAACATCCGAGTAGAAAGCAGAAGAAATAGGTGAATTTTAGAAATTTATATCTCAAAAACTATTTGCTCGATTTTATCCAGGTTGGTTTTATTCGAAAGTATATATGTTGAGGTACGCTCATAATTTTTTTTATAAATATATATCAACCGGGGGCGCTGCTGTCATGGTCATGGCGTAAAGAATGTCCGGCGCTCGCACGGTCTGCAGTTGATCCAAAACAAAAATTTCAAAAAGATTCTAAAAATGTAAAGTATGATGCACTTCGCTACGTAGGGTTTTTTGAAAAAAAAAATTTTTCCCAATCCTACGTAGCGAAGTAGAAAACCTATCCGAAAATATTGTGTGAAATTTTGGAAGCAATCGGTCAAGCCGTTTTCCGAAGATTTTGAAGACCGTTTGAAAAGAATGTTTCGAGATAATCGCGTTTTAATGACGCTCTATACGCCCATAACTGTAACATTTATTGGAATTTCAATATGAAATTTACACACAATGTTCTTAAGATGAGCAAAAAAAATGTTTGATAAAAAAAATTTTCTTCTCACTTAAGAGTCAACCGACAGTCCACTGCGGCCTTTGATGTTGTAGGTGTCGATTCCAATGATTTTATAGCCGCTTGGCTTTCTGTAAAAAAGCTAATTTATTCAATAGAAATTACATTGCACTTCAGCCAGAATAAAGATTCCTCAATCGACATAAGCTCTGCCTGAAAGACACTATCTATCGGGCCTATTATGACACTCGAGTCGATTGAGAGTAAGTCTAATAATATTCCAAAAGAAATTAAAAATTGTTTTTTCGCTCGTCCATAAAATTTTTAAAAAAATAACTTAGATCAATTTGCCTTTCCATAGACGAAGTGGTTCATTACTAATACAGAATGTGGTTGCACTGCAAAAATAAATGTACCAGGTTTAGTGTTCGTCATCTTGTAGTCTCTCAGTAAGGATATACAAACTTTCTGCAGTTATGTGAGTGGGTATCAAATGGTCCTGCATAGCGCACATCAATTTTAAGAAAAAAAAATGCGCTGCAATAATTTAGTGAAAATGAAGGACAAAATTAACAATGCACCACATTTCTCATACCTCATTATCCGCCCTGATCCCATTCGAAGAATTCAATGATTGCCCCTTCTAAATTAGTGAAGAAGAGTTGAGGAGTAGTTGCAACAAATGAAAAATTAACCCATGCTGCGGTAACTAAAACTACGCCTTATCGTGGCGCATTAACAATCCTATGCCTGAGTAACAGGACTGTAAGAAAGACATAGTAAAAAAAACATGATACTAGTGAAAAGCTATACAATCTGCACGTAGCCCACGAAAGAAATGATATAAAATTTTATACATTCAAATTTATTTATTTAATCATTTTTTTTTTCATTCTTTATTTACTCAATTTATGAAAACGGTAAATAAATTAGTGAAAACTACATATGACAGAGATATTGCATTACATTCAAATTTCTTTGAGAAGGAAAACAAGAAAAAAAAGTCATAAAAATAAAAATAAGAGAAGAAAGCGCGTATCCAATAAAATAATGATTAGCCTTAATTTCATATGAAAGAAGTTTCAAAAATAAAATAAAAAAAAAACAATGAAAGAAGAATATTAATAATATAATTATTTTAATCGTTAAATGTTTGTTTTTTTTAATGAAAATCATAAATAAAATAATAAAATTACAATAGATAATAGAAAACGAAAAAAATCTTACTAGTAAATTTGTTTTTTTTTATATTTATTATTTATAGGATATAATAGATTATTAATTTTATTAAATTCAAAGGAAACAAAATAAAAAGAAAGAATTTTTGCATAATCCCTAAAACTTAACTTATGCGCACTGATGATGATGTACACTGCCACCAGGTTTGTGTGCATTTCCTTTTAATCAAACGTTGATTGATTTTTTTAAATACAGAACATTTAAAAAAAAAGAATATTCTTTTATTCTCCTCTTTTGTTGTTGCTCGAGTTTGATTTCGATATTAAAAAGACAATGGAAATGCTCCTTTGATTGAACCAATATCTTATTCCAGATGATGATTTTGTCCGTGTTGTAATTATTCTGCATTTCTTTTTTTTAATTCTAAAGATAACAATTTCATAAAAATAAAAAGCAGCAGCAGCAGAAGTACATCTTATCGTCGATTTTTTTCTATGTAATATGTACAATGTAATACTGAAATCAAAATTTCGAAGGAACAGAATGTAAAAACTGTGGATTTAAAATGATAATTTAATTTTTTTTTCACCCTACCTATTCTTCAAAATTTGCTGCTTAAAAGGGTACTTGATATACCTTTTATCTACTATTTTCAAAATTAGCATAACTATGCTAGTGACTGCCGAAATTTTGTCACAATTCAATCACAACTTTTTCAAGTATGCGGCACATTTTACTGCACTACTGACCTGTCCAGTTCCCATAATGCCAAGCTTATTTCGTTGACGGAATTTTTTCACGTACGCTTCAATCAGATTTTTTATCTTGTTCGGATTAATTTCGCCTGAACGGCTATGACAAATCTGTTCGACGTAAGGAAGAATAAAAAAAAATAAAGACTGTATTGTCTGATGCTTGGGGAAATATAGTAAAAAAATGCCGTTACCTTTGGAACAGCGCGTCGTAGAATATCTTTGTAGTCGTCCTTTGTGATACGTTTTTTGTTGTAGTGCGGTTTCAGAACAAGTTTGACTTCCTCTACAACGCGTTCTTGCCGGTTCAACTTACGCAAAAACTAAACAGAAATTTATTCCATATGATTTTGATCATATTTGGAGATTTATCACATTTACCTTATCTTTAACTTGTAGATCCACAGCTGAGCTCGGTACTTCGTCAAATATTTTAATTTGATCGTCGTCCAATTTTTTCCCGGCTGAAAAATGTTAAAAGGAAAATTAAATACAGTCCGAATTTACTTCCAATTTAAAAAATTAATAATATTCAGCGTAATTATACAAGAATGCAAACTTATGTGAAAAGGTATTTCGCTAAAATCAAACAAAATACAGTCCCCCCAAGGATAATTTTAACTGTTTGCAGTTCGCTACGATCTTAGTTATTCAGAATTCAGAATAATTTTTTCCTGTGAACAATAATTTTAAAAAGTCTCAGTTTACAGTAGGCAGTAACAAACAGATTTAATGAGCACGAACTGTGGGGCAGAGAATATGAGGTGGTAGAAAGGATGTCGGATGAAACCTAGCGTTAAAACTACTAAGCCATAAGGAAGGTAATCGATGGTATGGGACAACATACTGTGACCCTGTGAAATGACCTTTAAATTGCGCCATGGCATGCCAATTTTTCGAGATTGAGATTTATTTATTTTTAAATTCAGACTAATATGTTGCTTATTCATCCCGTCGCCTAGCTAAAAATTATAATTCGGAATGACGCCTGCTCAAATCATAACATAGATGCGTCAGGGACGTTGTTTCATAAAAATCACCGCAATTTTTTTGGTAGCGGCTAATTTGTTTGTGGGCGACTCAAAATCAATATTTTTTGTTAACCAAATGAAGTCAATTACTGAAGATTGGTTTTTATTATAGATATGAATCCAATGCTTTGATTTGGATCCGCAAAATTAACTTTAATTTTGCTCGCACGACCTAGTCTTGCCATAAGCTGTCCCATTTTCTGTTAAATTCAAAAAACTACAAGCAGTAGTATTAACTTTTTTTCAGAACATAGGCGAACAAAAACAACTCGCGATTAATTTCAGCTTCTGAAAGACTTATTTATTGAGTCCACTTTGACTTTAAAAATGTTTGTATATTGCGGCATAAATCGTTTTACAGAATTCACTGAAGCAAGAGTCACGCAAGCAGTGGCCGTCAGCCCTTTGCCCATACAAGTAAGATCATAAAATCTTCGAGAGAACGAATTAGAAGCAGAAAATCATGGAGATAGATTGGATATTTCAACGAGATCCATGTCGAGTTGATCTCAACATGGAAGCCTTAACTGATCATCATTTTAAACCCCGATTGGAACAAATTAAGCTCTTAAAGTGGTACGCAGACAAAGGCCATGAAAATAATCTTTCTACGAACGAGCATAAAGAAGTGTTCTACAAGTAAAATGACAAAATTTATTCTAAAACATACAAAGAAACGAAAAAATATGTTCCAAGGATTTCACGTGGTTTTCATGCCACTTCGGTTATGGTTTCGTCGGTCGGGTGTCTCTCATCAATGTGGGAAACGGGTTAAAACAGGAGCAGAACAAGCCAAAACAATACAGAGAACAAATAGAACAGAAACAAGCCAAAACGATACAGGAGTGGTATTCCGGATTTTATTGTAGCGGAAGCACTCGGAAAGCAAGTAGATTCAAATCCACCCGATTTATTTTTGGCACAGTTGAAAAACATAGCCTGCAAGATTCCGTACAGAAGTTCGAAATTTCCCAAAAAGCAATCACCGTACCAGCTCAAAGATGTTCATGGAAACTTTGCTTGTCGTTCCGCTATAGCGCAAATCACACATCGTTTGAGAACCTGCACTAAGTCAAAAGGGAGCAACTTAAAGTGCACCCTTTTTTTTATTTATTTACGCAAGATTATAACATTAATTAATTTTTTTATAACGATTTACACGTGTTACAGAACTTGGGACAACGGTTACAAAACGGAATTGCTGCATTATGGCTCTTCGAAAAAAAGCAAAGATCTAAAAATGTATCAGCGCTCTAAATCCACTTTGAAAACACATCCCAAGTAGGTGCAGAGGTCTATGATCAAATCTGGAATCAAAGTGATAACGTTAATGAGGAATGCCTTGTTGAATCAATAACATTATTTTCATCATCAGTAATCCAACAGCATGGAAAAAGCGGTACAATATTTCCGGCATATTTTGAACCCAGCTATTATATTTGAAATTTAATGGACGAGAATAAAATCGACAAATCGCGCAAATGTATTGTATGTCTACAATAGAGGAAAGAAAGAGATAAACTGGACTGCAACATTATAGAACAATTTTCACTGTTTGGTAAATCCAAAAAAAAAATTCTGGAAAATGTCTGTTGAGAATCAAACAATCCACTGATCGAATATTTACTGGGAATTTAACATCAACGCGCATCAGATTTTGGTAGATTTTAAACGAATTAAGGATGGGCTTTGTGTAGTTCGTAAGTCAACTAGTTACGAAGAGCGTTTCCATAAGTTATCTAGTTTGCTTCCAGTCCCACTTCTAGTTCGTTTCAATTTATTACAGTTCGCGAATTGTGGAATGTGGATAAAGTCAGGTTCTACCTGCTGGGCATATGGTGAATACAGCAAATCCAAATTTGACTAAATTTGACAAATTATAACCGTTCGACTAGACAGTATGTGAGGAAATTCAAGTCGTGGCACTTGTTTGACTGATATCTGAGAATAAGAAAAGAAATATTCTGAAATATATTCCAACGACCCGCGAACTAAAAAATAAAATTGGTTCTATATGAACCGGAGTTCTGAATTGAGCGCGCCCAATGGTGGACTAAACGCGTAAGCTTACTAAGGATACAGACGTTTTCATAGACAAGCAATCACAAAAATTCAGAGAAAAAATTCAACTGAATTTTTTTTCATTGTCATCAAGAGCAAAAATATCAATCAGTGGAGAAAATACCATCAAAAAATGAGAGAAAAACATCACCAAACAGTGTCAGGACTGGAATTCATAAGGAAGACGTGTATTGATCAGGAAACCAAACATGAAAAAGGATAATCTAGAATGAACTTCAAGAAATGAAAAATTTCAAGCGGGAGATAAAGGATATATCTCAGTATAGCGAACACAGTTATTGATCTCTGCCCACAATAGATAAATTGAAAACCTATTGAATCAAAATCCGCTATGAAATTATCCAACAGTGTTGAGTGCCAAGATTCATATCATTTGCAAATCAAACATTTGTTATTAGTGATTGTACCAACTTTCAGGACAGACATTTAACTTCCTTGCTTCTTTTAATTAACAAATTTTTTTTTTTAAGAAAAAGTACCAGTATATCGGACAGGTCTCCTCGGTCTCGAATAAAACTACCGTAACTCGAGCGAAGATCATTGCTTTCTAATGCCTGGGTCGCTACACAAAGGTTCTCTGCATCAACCTTGAAAATTTTATAGGCGACCGTTTCTATCAACAGCAATTTCCTATCGTTACTAAAGTTTTTTCTATCTCATGAAAAGCTTGAAATTCGATGCTATCGAATGTAGAAAACGGAGAAATGATCAAAGATCAAATCACAAATATCTTTTTGTTATGGTTGTGAGACATTTAACTCCTGGTTCAATTTTCATTATGAAATTTCACTCAAACTTAATCCCAAATAAAAAACAAATACTTTTTTCGGCAATTTTTTCCCGATATTCAAAAATTTTTTTTTTTCTGCCAGGTTTTTTTTCGAATTTCGGAAGAATATTTTGTAACGTCCTGCGGCCTAGTTTAAATCTGATTTTATACCGCACATGCAGTGAACGTCCGCAATAACATGAACGTGTGGCAAGGAGAATAGAAAGGCTCTCAAGACTCAAAGACCGATTAGGAAAATGGGACAAACAAGGATCACAGAATTCATTAATAAGGCAGAATCTGCGTGCCAATTTAGGACTATGGGTAATTAGTTTGAAATTACGCAACAATTGAACAGGAGCCTTTCCGACGACTACAGTCACTCACAGCTTAAATGATGCAGTCAAGAACTTTTGTACGTTTCCTATACAAAAAAAGGATAGGAATAAAGTTTCGATTAACGTCTTCAAATAGTCACATTGTTGTATGAGTTCCTTTTAATTCCACTGACATCAAAACAATTTTGCAGCTGAATTTAGATGAAACATACAATTCGGTTAATACTCATTAAAATAGCGTCACAGCTTAAATGATGCAGGCAGAAAATTTCCGAGAATAGTTCATTATTTTAGTTTCCTCCCGATCGTATCGCTGATCGAAAATGGGCCGTCGTACAACCATTACAGAACGCGAATTAATAATAAACCATTTATTTCGGGAAGAAATCAAAGGTGCATCGCAAAAATTGTTAACAAAAGTGCATCTACTGTACAACATATTATTGAACGATATGCACGCGAAAACCGAATTGAAAATAAAGAGAGGAAAGCCCCGAACAAAATTTTCACAGACCACGATGAACGATGGATTACCAGGAAATTCCGGAAAGAACCGTTACTCAGTGCTCCAAAGCTCACGTCTGAAGTGGAGAAATGGTTGGAAAAGAAGTGTCATTCAGAAACAGTGCGAAGAATATTGCGAAAAGAAAATTTACATGGACGAGTAGCGAGAAACAAGCCCCTGATTAGTTCGAAGAACATGCGTCTTCGAATGGAGTTTGCCCGTACATATCGAAACAGCTCCCAGGACTTTTGGAAAAGGGTAATTTTTGCAGATGAGAGTAAATTCAATATTTTTGCATCAGATGGGAAGATTTCTGTTTGAGGAGCTAAAACTTAAGAATTTGAGGCCTACTGTTAAGCATGGTGGTCATGTTATGGTTTGGGGCTACATGTCCTCTGCAGGCGTCGGAAAACTCCACTTTATAGAAGGCAATATGGACAAACACATGTACATGAACATCCTTAAGCAGAATTTGAAAAAAAATTCCGAAAATATGGGAATAAAGGACAATTTTAGCTTCATCCATGTTAATGACCCAAAGCATTCATCCTATCTTGTTAGCGAATGGATGCTATATGCTATATATAACACCCGATATAAATGTAATTGAGCATATATGGGCAAAACTAAAACTAGAAATCAATAAGCACCCCATTAATAACAAAAACGTTTTAAAAAAACGCGCTGTTGGAAGAGTGGAGTAAAATATCCCCAAACTATACGAGGACATTAGTAGAATCTATGCCAAAACGGCTTCAGGCATTATTAGATCATAAAGGCGGTCCTACAAAATATTATAAATCCAAGAAAACAGTAAATTCATCTACATTAAATAAAATAAATTATTAAATGTAAAAAACGTTTTTTTGGAATTTTCGATATTTCGATTTTCGATATGAGCTTGCATTCCATCAAAATTAAGTATTTTTTTAAGTGCATCATTTACGCTGTGAGTACCTGCTGAGATGTCTCATATGGAGTGCGCAGAACATCATATTGAAAAATGATTTTTAACCCATTACTGCACAAACTCCGTTTAAACGGATATTGTGCTTAATAAACTTTGTGCACTAATGGGTTAACATACGCATCCAGTGTATGCTGCAACCGCAGCAATTCTCTATTGACTAT
This sequence comes from Beris morrisii, assembly GCA_951812415.1. NCBI lineage: Eukaryota > Metazoa > Arthropoda > Insecta > Diptera > Stratiomyidae > Beris > Beris morrisii. The sequence continues at coordinate 128,677,225 of OX638312.1, forward strand.
CTCACAGACAGACCCCAAATAATTACCGTCAGTCATTTAATTGCTACAAAGAAGGCTACATGTATAATCAGAATGCCCAAACTTCATAAAGGAATCAGGGAAAGTCTCGAGTACGATCCGCGCTTTGGAAGAATGATACATGAAACTTCGTTGGAAACTGTTAGCTAGATGCCCTTTTGAATGTGCGGAATAGGTGAAACTTGCGTTCTTCATTAAGAACCCGAATAATAAAAAAGGAGACGATGTAGTGGCATAAAAAGGGCAGCCTTTTTGTACTTTAAGAAGGCTATCGACAGTGTCAAAGAAGTTTAATACAGAGGTAAAGGCTGACGCCAAGAATCGTGCAGATATCTCATTTAAAACTGTGCATAAATTTCGTCCACAAAATCTGTGATAAAAAAGGAAATTGTTGAATAGCTTCGCTCCCTTTAATAACTTTGCCAATTTGATCTCCATACTACAAAAATTCAACTGAGACCACATCTAAGTGGCCTCCTAAAGATTGTCTCTTGAGAAAACGCGCGAATATTTTTTTAGTCAAGTGTCATGTTCTAAATTACGTTTTAACAAAATTATAACATATAAATTTGTTTAAACCAAATTTTTAAATTAATCAAAAATTTTATAGTAAGAAACTCGGTCATGGCACAACACCCAATGGACTGTGCTATTTTATAAATTAATGCAACAGAAAAATTATAGTAGCGATGTTTTACGGTTAAAGTTAAAACTTTACAATGTCACAATTTGAAAATTAGCGATATCTTGATAACTGTAGCATCAAATCATTTTCATGTTGCCAATACTTAACCGCAGCTCACTTTATGATTTCCAGTAGTTGAAATAATTTGAATCCGTCAATTAGCCATCGGAAATGGACATTTATAGCGATGAGAATACCCCTTTCTGATTCTAGTTGAAGCATTAGAAAATTTCTATGCCGACTTGGTTAGTTCAGCTCAACAAATTGAACTGGTTATTGTATGATTTAATGATGATGAAGCTTATACTGCTGTCATATTATTGCTTATGATCTAATTTATCTTTCGATTGTCGAAAGAAGTTGATAAATTTGAATCAATATGTTGCGCTTTGTTAATACACAACAAGATCGGACGCTACTACAATAATTTCATTTCTAATTTAGCTACCGTTAAAAACAATTCCAATCTTTCTGATAAAGTAGCAACGCTCAGTAGAGTTGTCCGATCTTGTTGCTCAAATTATTACCGAGTGAAAATATTAAATTTCTTAGGACTAGATTTGGAGCGTTTTTTTAAAACGCCATAAATTTTATACGGAAAAACAATACTCAGGTTTGAGGATATTCGGCAGTATTCTGATGTGATGTTATGCTGTCTAGATTGGAAGTGTAAAATTAAATATCGAATAACGTAATACAGAAAATAACTAGCTGAGGAAGTTCCACTAAATGCTTAATAAAAGTTATGATTATTTCAATTTAAAAAAGAAAGGTAAAAATATGGAGGACTGTAAAAACCCAGACACCATAAGTTCATCGCATCACTTACAAACCTCGTTTAAAGATTACGTTAGAAAAATGAGAAGAGTGTGATATTTGTTTAACCCACCTTTGACTGATGCCTTTTTGTTCGATTTATTGCCGCCCTTCTTTCTATAGTTTCGCGCTTGACCGACTGGCGACGAACTGCCGAACAAATTATCAAACATTTCGGCCTTTTTCGATTTATTCGCTCGATTACGTGCCATTTGTGCAAGCGACATTGTATTATCGATAGGCGGTTCGAATAGATCTTCGTAATCGTCGGAACCGGGTGAGTATGGTGATTCGATTTCGTTCATGCCGCCACCAATATCATCGCTTGATCCACCGGTACCGCCATTCTGACGGCTCGATGTTGTCACTTTCGGTAGCGGTAGCTTGATTTGATTCTGGGATTGTGACTTTGATATGGGTGGACTTGTCGTCATAATTGAAGCAGATCGTTGCTGTGATTTTCCGGACGCTAACAGAACATTGGAGAGTACGGTAATGCTCTTTGGAATGACCACGTTATTATCATCGCTGATATCCAGGGATTCACTGGCATCCGATTTTGATAGACTATACGATGCCGATTCGGCACTTAGATTCAACAGTTCTTGTGACTTATTTGCTTTACTGGTCATCAAGGCCATTACTAAATCGACAGGATTCAAGTTCTTCTCCTGAATGTTGGTTGTCGTTCGTACTTCAATTGCATTAGACTCGGTTGCATGCGATTCCTTCTCGGTTGAATCCTCAGGCATGTCGCCTTGTGCTGGTGGTGTTGACTGCGATGGAGACGCTGATGGCGACTTCGTTGGATCGAACGGATCGTAGGCATCGGGCGAGCACGGTCCTGATTCGGGAGGTGTGTTTGGTCCAATTTTATTCGCTGCTTTTGTATCACTATCTGCTTGCTCCTCTTCCGCCGCTTCATCTTGCAGTTCTTCCTGTTCGTCGTGTAACGGATTGCGTGATTTTATTTGTTTTGTTTTGGCCAGTGAAAATTTAATGGTGGGTGGCTCGGGCGGTGTTTTCGGTCCGAGCTGTTGCATTTCGAACGATTCTTCCTCGATGGTTTCAGGCCGTTCAATGTTAGCATTCTTGTCTATACTATCCAATTGCATATCATTTGTAATATGCTCGTTCGGTTCGCCTTCACTGTTATTGTTATTCTTCCGCTTATTGCTGTCGTCTTCTTCTTCTTCGCGATCGCTGTCCGTTAAAACAATTATATCTCGGGGCGACTCGTTTATAACTTGGAATGGAGATCGATCTAAATCGATAATAGCGACTGGCTTGGCGTCCGTTTTCTTGTGACGACGTTGAGATTTTTCTTTGGGTTTCTTCTGTTTTCGGACTGGACGCTCGGGTGTGCGACGTTTCGAAACAATTTCTTCGCGGGTAGGTGGTAGAGTTACTACTGTTGTTTGTTGTTGCGGTGCCATATTGCTTTCTTTGTTAAAACTAACACTAACTAAAATATTATCGCCGGATGTAAACACTTCCTTTGATGGAGCGATGGGACTTTCTCGATTTTCACTACGCTGTTTGCGTTTCTCCTTTCTGTTATTTTGTTCTCGTCGTCTCTCGGCACGTTTCTTTTTGTCGCGTTTTCTTTTATTCGCGGCTGCCAGCTCTTTATTCTTCAATATCACGGTGAGATTGTTGGAATTGTTGCCAACCAATGGAGGTGTCCACGATTCATTTGGTGCGGCGGATATAGTTGCAGGATCTGGAGTTTGCGACCATGTTCGCTGCACTGGCGATTTCGCTCTAACTTGTCTCTTCTTTTTTCGCATTCCACCTAATCGATCTGTGGAACGTTGCATACGCTTTGGGGGCGGCGGCGATAACGGACTTAAAGATGCTGCGCGTTTCTTAATGCGTTTCTTTTTTCGATCTTTTGGTCGTTTTGGTTTATTCTTCGGTCGGCTAAGACTTCTGGAACGTTGTTTTCGAGGAGAAGGTAACCGTGGCGTCCGAGAACGCGATATTGAATGGGATATTGTTCGCCTTCTAAGCCGTGGCTGGTTGCGCCTTCCGTTTTGTCGAACTCCCGAATTCGAACGTGAACGTAATCGTAGTGGTGTGCGTGAACGCCGTCTTATAATTGGCGAACGTCGAAATGAGCGCGATCTTCTTCGAGACCGCGATCGCCGCGGCGAAAATATACGTCGTCTGGGCGATGGTCGAATAAGAGAAACGGGAGTAGGTGACATACTGAAACTTCGACGTTCATTTTTCGAAGATGCTGATCTTGTGCGTGACTTCGTACGGGGACGACGTGGACTACGCGATTTTGATCTGGTTTTCGAGCGAGGCGGACGCGATGTATCACGACCATAGCGATCTTTGACCGATCTTGGTTGTCCTATCACATTACGAACATCGTAACGTTCGATATCTTTCCGTTTATTATTGCGTCGCTTGTCATTCCTTTGACGGTGACGATTCTCTTTATCGTTTGAATGCGATCGGCTTCTTGAACGTTTTCGCGGTCGCATTCGGTTGTCCTTGTCGCGATAGTTTCGATCCTTTGTACTCTTGCTAATCTTTTTGAATTGTTCTCTTCGTGCACGTTTATTACCTCCAGGTTCGATTTTTCGTTTATCGTCTCGTTTATTTGAACTTCCACCGGCTCGATTTTGGTCTTGGCTGAACATTTCTTCGTCTTCTTCTGAAATTAGTTCCGTCTCCATTCCATCAATTACAGCTGTTGAATGCTCATTGCGGTCCTCACCCTCTGTTTTATCTGGATCGACGGATTTCGATTTTGACTTAGCACGATTGCCGTTCTCATCGTTTATTTCGTCGTGTTCGGTTTTCTCGTCTAAACACGGCGTATAGGAACGCTCCTCGCCTTCTTCCTCACTCACAGAATCTGTTTGATTTTTTGCAGCTGGCTCGGGCGTTTTGACATCATCGTCATCGGGTGTTTTGTTGTCGTCTTCTTTTCTTGGACTTGTTGCTTTCCCTTGCGGTTCGGGCGGCATTGGAATGGACTCGGTTTTTTCAATATTCCACTCCTCCCAGTCACTGTCGTCGTAAAGTTCGAGAACGCCTTTCTTATTATGTGATTTCTTTACTCCTGTTGTTATTTTCTGATCTTGAGTAGCTTCGCTATCCTCGTCGTCTTCATCGTCATTTTCAATTTTCTCGGTTGACTCGTTTTCCGGTTCCTGCACTATTTGCTCTTCATTCTCCTCTTCATTATCGTCTTCATCATCTGATTTCTCTGCTTCCTTCTTTTCAGGTGAGTGACTTTCTTCATTTATATTCTCACCATCTACGTCTTCTTCTGCTTCGCTGCCGTTATCCTCAACAGCTTCGTCTGTCGGATTTTCGGGTTCATAAATATCTGATTCGTCTGCTTCTTTGCTATTATTATTATTTCCACTTTCAATAGCATCGGGAATATCATCGTCATCACCTAATTGTACTAAATCTTCTTCTTTTTCTTCAAATTCGTCTTCCTGCTTGTTTTGTAAATGAAAAAAAGAAAAAAATGATATTTCATGGTTAGTACCATTTTTTTTATTTTCTTTAGGCAAAATGTTTTACGTCTGAAAATTTCCTTTCCGAGTGAAAATTTAGACTACAACACAGATTTCGAATTGCCTCATACCAATTACATTTAGAAATCGGGCAAATCGAAAAAGATAGCAGAACGAATGTTTTCAATGTGCCCGTTTCTACTATCTAAAAAATCGAAAGAGAAACCATTTGGAGACATGATTAAAACCATAATAAAATTTAAATGCAATAAATGAAACTTAGATTGAAAGTTTGAATTGGACAAACAGCGTAAAAGCCACCACTGACAGCGAATTCCGTTAAGGAACAATTTCAGGGCTAAAAAAAATTATAGCTTGGGTTGCGATTCGCTGATGTCGGCAAAATTTCGAATTTTGAGCACATCGAAAAGCATGACGGATAGATAAACGTAGTGACGTCTCGACTAACATTCACAAAATTAATTTTGATCAATTTAAAAAAAATAAACGGTCATCGATAGCCTCAATGAAAAGTGATCAATGCTACTAGAATTCCTGAGCGGTAATAAATATGTGAATTTGCTAAAATTTTCGCGAATCTCGAGGACATCTTGAAATGCAGTATGAGAAGTTCTGCGGATTTTGCTTCACTAAGAAATGCCTCCTCATAGTTCGATACTCAGATGCAGCAGCACAGCAGGAAACAGGACACTTTAGGTCTCTCCCACTACGAGAACGAGAAACTTCTGTTCCCACCATGAACTAACCTTGAATGAGACGCAACTTCGATAAATATTGTCGTCCTGACTGTACTGTGACGGTACCTTCTAGCGTGGAAGCGACATAAAACAGAAGATCGATAAATTATTTAACGTGAAATACAAAATAATATATTTGCATTCCATTAAGACAAAACAAATTAATCAGTTCCAGCGTGTCCACGCTAAATTCAAAGGGCAGCAACTACCCTCCAACTCTCCTTCCCATGTGCAATACAAGCGGAACAATGATTCATTCATGTTGCATCGCGGCCTTTATTTTGCATCCGTACAAAAAGCCCGTCAAGTACGTAGTTACACCTATGCCACGAATGCACGAATACTAAGGAATGCCGAAGCTACGCGTTTAATTGTACAATATAAGGCCCAGAAATTGAAGATAAAATAATAATTCACCTACAAGTAGGATGTACTTAAAAACTTATTCTTATATTCACCCGAACACTAGCGATAAATTGTAATCGCGTTGATTCGTGAAGCTGTAATTTATGTGATTTGAATTTAGGCTATAAATTATGTTGTTGTATTAATGGGTAAACAGCCTACACTACTTCGGCTAGTTGCCATTTAGACACCTGTTCAACCCGTTACAGAAATTTCGTATATTTACGTTCATATCCCAATTATTAAAAACCCACCTCCTTCGAAAAGCCATCAAAAAATTTACAATTACATGCAGTTGAAACTGAAAATTTCCAGTTTTTTCCCCAAAACCCAATAACCTTGAAATAAATTGGAGTTATAGAAAAATTCGACAATTAGGAGTTTAAGTAAAAGAAAAAAACCATTGACTCATGCAAACTACCGATTGCTTACAAATACTTTTCTTTTCAGATTTAATACCGGGGCGTAACCGCTTATCATTTGCTTGCTCAGTAGGCGTCAAATGACCGGTCGTAAGAATACGTTGTATTTTGAAAAATTACAGAGGATTTGTTTAATCGGTTTTATTATTATATTTTGTTCTTACTACTTATGTATAATTTATGATTTTGTTTTCATAGTATCGAAATGTAAATTAGATTCCTGGACATCAAATAACAAAAAAGGGGTGGGGGCTACAAAAACAGTGGTTTTGCCATTGAACACCCAACAACTAATTTCACAACAAACTTAAATGCTATAAAAATGTATAAGCAATCTTTTCTTTATCAAAATACGCAATAACTAAACGTACGGAAGTAGTGAACCGACATTTATTTTCATAATGATAATAAATTATCAGTAAAAGTGAAAAAGAAATTTAATCGAAGTTTTTTTCGCAAGCTTAAAGTGCAGGTTATCAAAAATCAATAAGATAAAAATATAAGGCGAGTATTTTAGAGATTATGTTGTAGTGTATCAAATGATTAACGTATAAATATACTACGGAGATGTAAAATTTTTTTTCCACATCAGGAATATTTACATTTTCACGTACAACCAAGAGACAATAAAACCTTGGAATCGGTATTAAGAAAATAACGAGATCCAGACGGACTTAAGGAGACGGCCGAACAGTTCAATTTGCATTTCTGCTGGGTTCCAGAGCAAAAAATATCTGGAAACTGCACTGATGACGAACTTGTCCAGTTTGATTCTGCTCAAAAGGGTTAATCTACACCGCAGTTGTATTCACTTTTACAAACGATTTTTGCAAAGTTACATGAACGAGGAGTAGGCGAAAGATCCTCTAAGATAATCTAGGAGCTTAATTCTTCACCCTCTTCTGCGACTTGCTCGATACGGAGATGAAGATTCGTCCAAATGATTCAGCGAGTATGGTTTGATTCTAACGTCCGTTGGTTTCACAACGGACGTTGTTAGGTCTACGCGTACCTTAAAGAAAAGTTTAGTGGTGCAAGTCTTTAGTTTATTAAGACAACAACGATTTTTTTCCATTCTAAATATTTTGATATTATGACAAATTTGATTTCCAAAGCTCATTAAAATCAAATCGAACGCCGTTCTTATAATTCGAAAATTGAAGTGATGTTAAATCTATAGATTTACTAACACATTGAAACCAATAAAAACAATAAAAGGGAATTTTCTAAGATCATCTTTGGGTAAGAGAGGTCACTTGTTACTCCATTTCAACAAAACGAAAAAAAATCCAATTAATTGTGGATCAACTATTTTAAATTTATTGCTCATTTTTTCGGATTTCCACAGGCTGCTGGTACAAATCCGGCTCGACATATACAAATTTTTTTGACTCATTCCAAACAGGAAGATACTCACGGCTACTATTTTATCTTAGTCTTTAAGTTGACTGAACTCTATAAAGTTTTGTTTGAGATCGTTTTTTATCCTGTTGTACAATTATTTTATGCTATAACTTTTCCCCTTCCTACAAAATGCTGTATGAGGCACTCGTTTTTTGAGGACGACTAACCAGTGAAAAATAGGCACTAATATTAAAAAACGAAGAGGCTAGGAATTGGTCATAACCTGACTAAGGCAAAGAGGCGCTTGATTGGAATGCACAAAACGTGGTGTTGGTCCATCACGAAGTAAGACTGCAAATATTCAAAACTAACTCCTAGCGACAGATAACGGTTAAAGATTATGATTACATCTGGTGAGCATTACTCGAAATTTATAAATACAACATTTTTGTAATCATAATAACTACATAATAATGGGTCTTGGTAACGTAGCGGCAGGTATGATACACTATCGAATGAGTTTTAAGCGGAATCAATAAAAAACATATTAAAAATATAAGTAAAGAAAAAAAATGAGAAAGACCAATCTCTGTGGGAATTACACAATTGGAGCACGTGGAAAGAGTTTTCTATTGCACTTAGTTGCATAAAAACTCAACCGAAAACTAAACAACAAACTAATTTCGAACGAAACTCTCATTGTGACTTTTCACCACCGATTCGAATACCCGATTCCCATCCTTCCCTGAGTGCCTGATAACTACATCCAATTTACCCTGTGAATGGTGGATTTAATAAAATGTCCAAAGATCTAATAAAATGAACCTCAGTGACTCTCTGCAATGTTTTTCAAGAATTGCATTTCCTTACTTCTGTCGAGGTTATTTCTTTCAATCCTAATATTTTAGGCATATCATCAACGCATCATTTATGACAACGATAAGGTGTCCGGTAAAATTTAAAATACCTTGTAGTGAGCAGATTCACACCAGTACAAAATATTTCAAAAAACACAATTTTTCTTAGGAATGAGTTTTAGGTAAACATAAAAAAATTGTAATGTCCTTCTTAACCACTTAGAAAAACTACTAAAGAAGCCGATGAAAAGCTAATAGAGGACTTTGCTCTGTCCCAAGAGGTTCACTGAATTTCGTTGTGATCGTAATTATTCTCGAATTATACTAAGCTCCCGATAGGACCAAAATCAGATCACATTTGAAGAAATGGATAATAGTATTCATCGATAGTATGCACAAGTGCGCATGGTGGTCACCAAGCGCATGGTGGTTTGTATTTATCCCTACCTTCTCCTCAGTGTCGCACGAGTAAATGTGAATCGTATTCCAAGGTTTTTTCAGGAATTCGTGAAATTTTCTGTTTTGCAGAACTATGAAAGATCCTATAAAAAAATGTTTTTCCCTGGTCTGGTAGCTTGTGTTGATAAGTGCACACGGTTCTTTATCCCTAAAACAACACAAGAAAGAAGATAGCGAACTCCATCAAGACCAGATGAATGAATGGCGTTTTGATGAAAAGCAAACCAAAAACATTTCGAATCCCACCGTGCTAACTTATCACCCTCCAACTAAACCAATTACAGTGGTTGCCGCTTATAGTAATCGCAGATAATGTTATAAGCCGCATTTTGTTATCAAAACAAGTTGGTTCCATTTTCCACAAACGAAATTCATCGCTTATTGGAATAAAAATTCGCTTTATGTTATCATTCGGGCCAGATTTCCATACAACATTACACGTTTTGTGACTGTATTCTTAATCGCTCCTCTTTTTTCTTCATGTGAATGTGATCAAAAAGGCAAAATAAAAACAACCTCAATATTAAAGATGATTGCTCTTGGTTTTACATTTATGTAAACACAAGACGATACATACGTACATCATAGATTACATTATGAGAAATTTTAGTCTTTCCGTAGCTTCTGAAAGCTATTGATGTTGGTCTCGTTCAATAGAATGGCCTCAACTTCGAGTAAGTTTTGTAGAAGCCCTGGCTTGGCGCGCTGAGCTGACAAATATGGCCGAAGTTGGATCTGAAACGCTGTACAAGGCTGAATTTACTCAAACGGAAGAGAATCAGCACCACAGTAAGTGTTCTGACCGGACACTGTCTTATAATCCGGCATGCTAAAAGACGGCGATTCTTTTCAAACGACTTTCTGTAGAAGTTGCTTGGATGAGGAGCAAGAGGAAACAGTATTTCAACTTCTCTGTACCTGTCCATCTCTATTCGCAAGAAGGAAAGCTCATCTTGGAGCTTACTTCTTAACTTCGACCTTGCCGCAACGGAGATTGCGAGAATTGCTTCATTACAGGATCTAAATGGTCCAGTGAGTAGAACCAGAGTCAATGATACTGTGGTAAAACAACGGATCTTTTTGGGTCAAAGCGTGTCTGGGCAGCCACGCGTATCTACCTACCTACCATACCTTTATGAAACATTGAAGCTAGAGTTGTAAATAATACTTAATGAATAAAAAAAATAATATTAGATGCTTCGAGCAATCGATTCAAGCGTAGAAAAATAAATGTGAAAAATTTTCCCCTTCGTCTATTGTTATCATCCGTTTAATGTTATTGTTTTTGGCCGGTCCCAAAGAGATTACAATAAGCGGCAACCACTGTATATTTGTAGTAGCAACAGTACCTTAGAAAAGCGCTGTTACTGTCTAAACCAAAAAAGAGGTCATATAGGAATTGAAGAAGACCAAAAATATTAACAATTTGATCTGTGTCAAGTTTTGAATAAACGAAAATGAATACCAAGAACAGGGCGAAAGAAGTTTTGGGCACATCTAAAGATTTCTGCCTTTTGTTTTTCAGGATATTCGTATTCTTCGATTTTCTTACCAATCGAACTTTCAAGAAATTCGCTATATCGATTTTTTCATCTTGGAAAGTAAATAAGACTGGAAAACGTTTAATTTTTGAATGATCCTAGGATTTTCAATTAGTCTTCATGCTTTTTTTTTAAAACTTAGATTCGATTGAATATGCCAGTTTTGAACGATCTTTCGCTATACTCTTTAATAGTCTCCAAAATTTTTTTTCTAGAGCCAGTTTAGATATAAATTCAGTCAGGAACAAATTTAATAATTTTCATTCATTCGCGGTATTTATTAACCGTTTGCCGTTGTAAAAAAACTAAATAAATAAAGTGTCAAAATCGCATTAGGCGCGCGACGAAAATTGACTAACGAAGCGATGCGATAATTGGTTACACTTACTAACATGCATTCTAGTCAGCTGTCATCGCATCGCATTGCTTCACGGATTAGGATTTAAAGTTTCTCCAGTTGTACAAGCTTGGAAACACAAATGCTGGGAGCTGATAAAGGAAGAATTATGAGTTGAAAAGATTCGAATCTGAAAAATTTTATGTTTTAAACTTAAGTATAATTTTATAGTTTGGAACAATAAATGAAATGAAAAGAGTGAATTTTATTAGAGTGTTCGGTATACTCGTGAGCAGGCAAGAGTATCTGTGGTAAATTTACATCATGGTTGAATCAAATTAGCCATTGAAGTGACGATAAGAGCCAAACAACCGCTATATTACGTCGATGTTCGAAAGAGTCCAATAGTAGCAGTGATTGAATCATCACCTATTAACTTAAACGCTCTTCTGTGTACTTTGTCCACACGCCCAAATATGAAAATTATATTCAAACCGGGGACGAATGTATGTTTTATAAATGGAAGCTAAATCAGATGGGGATAAGTAGTGTTTTTTACATCTGCAAAGAAATTCCAGGCACTGTACTACTCCATTTACAATGCTAAAGATATGGTCATTCCAACTCAACGATTCCAGATAAGTTACATTCAAGCTGCTTGAACTTGAAGGCATTAATCATCGAAATGAACCAGTTGGGATCGTTTAAAACAGCGAAAAGAAATTAGTGGAGTCGTCCTAAAACCAAAAAGAGATGGGCGCGCAGGAGTGTATTTTATGGAGGACCACAGTTGCTGTCCTATGATAAAATTAGGGGTCACACAGGAATTGAATATATTTCCGACAATTAAAATTACCTCGTAACGAATTTTTAGGTCTGCTAACTGATTCCTTAATTAATATTTTTGACATTTTTCTTCTTGAAGTGAAATTGTTAAAATATTAACTTTAAATGTAAATTAACATCCCCACATTGTAATTGTGTGCAAGTTGATAAGATCTTTCTAAAGAATTTTATTCATTGTATTTGATATAATAAAGTAGTTGAGTTAGTTTACATCCAGCGACCTGATCGCGGCCTGATCTATATCGTGACCTAAAGTTGGTCCAATCGCCAACTATTTCACCGATTCCATTAAAATATTTTATCAATAAATTCAGGGACTATTACTAAATATCTGCAGTGGTATCTTATGTCAGAGCGCATTCCTCACATGCCTTGATAAAATTGTTGTATCTTTTGCATATCACTGATGTATTAAAATCAAAAAAAAAACATTTGGTGCGAATCACGCGTTTGCATCCAAAAATCAAACGACCTAATTTTAGATCAGGTAAATGTTTACAGCAGGCGTCCTAAATAATTTAGGTCGAATTTCACGTATAGGCCGCGGTCAGTGTAAAAAAATCGTCGCCCAACGTTATAATGAATTGAAAACAACAAATTTATATGGGTCTCCTTCTGTAAATTATTGAACATTTTTGTCCAAGCTCGTACCATTCAACTCTAAAGTGTGTATGAATATTTCGAATTATAGCTCACTTCCAACTCGGCTGATAATTAATTAGTCAGAAGTTGTTAAGTTAAATTTATCCCCTTTCCCCCATTCGTAATTATTTATCACTTATCAGTATGCCATTCCAGATAATTAAGGTCTTTAATACAAATTGTAAATATCGGTAATTTGTCGTAGTCTACAGCGTTGAGCCAACTTTATCACATCACCCCTTTATTATCCTTTTTTCCTAATTTTTCGTGTATCGATTAGGACTGTATCTAACTACATGCAGAGCTATGACATTTTTGAGTTAAAAAATAAATAAGAATAAGCTAAGGCACGAACGAAATTTGTGCAGAAAAATATCGACCTAAGAAAATGTTATGCCGAGAGTTACTATGATTACTTCTGAAGGCACATGACAAATATTGTATTGTGACGAAAGATTTAATACTCCCCAAGTTTTTTCCACAAATCGAAAAAATTCTCTATCATCTTGCGAAAGCTAGCTAGCAGAGCACATTGGTGACGGATGATACGACAAAATGCTTATTGTACAAACTATTCAATTCAAAATAAGGTGACAATTAGATCGTGCAGATGCAATCAAACGCTAAGATCCAATGCGAATTCATATACATATATCACAGTGGAATTAGCATAAGAATCGAAAAGGCCAGCCATTCAGACATGGATGAATGTGTATTTAATTTTCAGCATTCCTTGCCTACGTTACGAAGTATAATCACTTAAGATTGTATTGGACTGTATGACTATTTCTCAAATATTTGAATGTTTTCGCTTGGGAAATGCAAAATTTTTCTTTGTCAAATTTTATTTAGCGCGTTCCAGGCCTACATGGCAAATTTTATTGAATTTCTCGTCAAATTTTTTTCCGAAAATCGCATCAAATCTAATACAAGCGTAACCTCGAGCATTTTTCTGTACATAATTTTCAAATGAACGGTTTCGAGAAAAATGTGGAGAGTGCTCTTATGAATTTGAAGCTCGTAAGTGTAAATTGAGTACCTGTAGCTAAAATAGCTTGAAATTACAAAAAAGGTATGAGAATACCTTACAATTTTGTTTCGGTAAATCCCAATAACGATACAGAAGTCGAACAGTCATTATAAATTAAACGGCGTTATTAACTCAATCAACATTCCGATATTCCGGCAATTAGTCAATCAATACGTTAGCGATTCTAGCGATTTTCGATGAAAGAATCCGATCGAAAAGAATATGGTATTTCTTAAAATTCAGTACAAGCAACGATCTTTGCAAGCCTCGTTCCGATTGTACAGTTTATTGCGTTGAATATTGTTTTCAAAAGGTCCAAAAGGTATCTGAAGAACACGCTACTTGACTTGGATATTAAACAAAATGATACTAGTGAGTAACATGGGTTGAACTTGGTCCGAATGTGCCTCCACACACATTTTTCGTCGTTAGAAGTAATTTTTCTTTGGCTACTAATCATAGAAAATTTTTCATGCGAATTCTATGGACCTGTTCCAATAGGCAGCTTCGTTTACGTGTAGTTAAAAACAGTTTCCAACATCAAGCATAGGAAATGTCTGCCCTAATTATATTAGATTGGTGTCTTCGCTTAGATTGCATTTTTTTACGATATCTGACGAAGAGTAGACTGGCAGATTTATATTGGATAAGAAAAGTTAAATTTTTCTGACGGGTTAGCCCAGTTTGTTATGCTACATGATGTCAACATAGACGTAAACGAAGCTGAACCTTGCAAAAATTCCTAAGCATATTCTTTAATAACTTAATTACTATTTATTATTAAAATATTTGGGGGCCTTGGTAGCCTATTGAGTAGTCGCTGACAACACGTTAGCCTACAAACACCTTGGTCGTGGGTTGGATTCTCAGTCGTTTAGGATCTGACAAGCGAGCATATTTTAATCGCGTTTACGTTGAAATGGTTTTTTTTATAATTGATTCTTTTCATGACAAATAGACCTCAAAACGCTTTTAAAAATATTCGAGATAAGATAACCCACTGTTTTTCGCACTAAAGAGCCATACCAGCGTCCTGACAAAAAAAAACATATCCTGCGAGTAGCTAACATCACCAATGATTTTTTTTTTAAGGTTACTAAGAAATAACACATAAATTTCTCTCTTGAATATTACGTACAACAAAGCATAAGCAAATACAAGTTGCTACCAGTCATGCTGTGCAGTGTGCATCGTTGAGTTACAACAAATTTTTTTTTGTAATATAAATTAATGGAAAATTTCAGGACACTTTTATGCTATTGCGTTTTCGATTCGAGCTCTGTTGGATACGGGATCCCCGAGTCCTTGAAATTCTCGAACATCCCTGACAGTAATCGGTTGAGATTTACTTGTTTGCAAAAATATATCTATGACGCTTTGAAAGGAATCCATGATCCAAAAAATTTCGCAAAGGAATTCGAAAAGTGTGGAAACCATGCTTTAGCGTGGTGACAATCATGTATTCAAGAGTTTCGGTGGGAAAAGAGTGCGGGATAGCGTCGAACAAAGACTGTACTAGTGAGTATCTCGTTGAATTGGCGGGGCCTAGTCTTAAGGGGAGCAAACCCTTTAGACGCCCGAAAATGAGTCATTCTTCATGAATTTTTTTTATGGTTTAAAATAATCGCATCATTTTAAAATTTTTACATGATATTATTACAACTTTCAACTGTTAAAATAATTTTTTTTTTGTTTTACAAAACAAAATGGCGTCTTTATAGGGTATTCCTTCAGGCGTCTTTTGCGAGACATCGAAAAGTGCTCCATTTGTCATATTTTTTCTATTGATCTTAAACTGAAAACCAAAACATTTTTCGAATGCTGACAGATGAATGGGAAGGATATACCTATAAAATTATAAAAAAAATATAAAACAAAAGATATGAGGCTTTTCAAGCAAATGTTCAATTTTCGGCTATTTTTTTGACAGTTTTACCTCAAAAAAGTGGTTTATTTACGCGATATCCTCAAAACTTTAGGTCAAATGCTCGTGCCGAAGGACGAGCCCGCAGGGCTCGGTCGGCCTAAAGATGAGTAGCGCCCGTGGCGCTGACTCCGTTGCCTAAATATGGACCTATAAAAGGGAAGAAATAATGAGACGGTAAAATATCGGACATACCGATGGGATTAACCAATAGACGGGGAGAGCCGTAAATTCAAAACTTTAGGTATATCCTTCCGATATTTATATAGACAGAAGGCTCACAAAAAATCAGCCAAATCGATCCATAACTTTTTGAGCTACAACACGAGCAGTTTTTGAAGATGCAGTTTAGAGATAATCGCGTTTAAAGTTTCAATACCTCGCGTTCCTTTTGTATTTTGGCATTTTAGTTTTGAAAAATCAACCGCACATGACATACTTTCGATCCAAACTGGCCCAATTTCTTGGACAACGTACGTTACGCTTTATACTTTCGAAATATGTAAAAAAAATGTTTTTTTTGAAAATTGTAAAGGGTTTACTCCCCTTAAAGAGGAATAGTGACTCGCTCGATAGCAGAGTATCGTCGAGCCATATCGCGACTAGTTATAGCAAACGCGTTGAATCGCTTGCGACAACTGTCAAATAATATTCACAAATATCAAAATATTTTGTTCACAGCCTGAAACGTTTTGCCTTCGTTTTTTTAATGTATAGGCATTAATTTGCGGTCTATTGTAGTAAAAAATTCGAAAAGAAACCTCCGAAAGTGTCCAAACCGATTAGAGGAGAAATTATGAGAGTACATCTCGTGAATACGCCATTTTAATGCGCCATTAATTATTATCCCCAAAATATTTAATTTCTACACCGTACTGCAGGGAGATATCATCGATTTTTGAGTTGGTATTCGCTTCAACGAACTCTTCATAAAAACGCATAAAAAATTGGATTTTCTACGAGCTCTTTATACAACTCCCAAAAAACAATTTCAACCCATCTTTTTTCATTAATTTCAAAACTGTTAAAAGTTCGCAGAAAGTGTGAATCTGTATACTTTTATTTTACCAGTCATCCGCCGCGTGCTTGCACTGCAGTTTTGCTTTTACTAAAACTCGCCTAAGTCACATACAAATTTTTAAGGTATAAACTCGGTGGTAATAAAGTTAAAAAATTTCGTTTTAATAGTTTTCTTTTTTTTTTGTCGAATTTTTTTTCGGTCGATAGTAGGCTAGAAGAGAGAATCTATCGCAAGCAGCTGCTTCAGTGAAATTACTGGAACAGTTTTCTAAACCTGCTCTAGATAAAACGAAAAAAAACACGCTTTGATTTTTTTAGCACGAGCTTTGAGTAACGCATTTCGAGTGGTATTCATAATTAGATTTTAGTTTTACAAAGATTTGTAACACCGTATTTTTTAAGTAAAGGTACTGCGCACTATTTGTTTGAACCAATAAACACTCCAAATGGCTGCAGGATCACGAAACAAACTTTGCACAACTTATTACCTTTGGAACTTGTGGGTCAATGGCATTTTTTTTCGTCTTTCCTTCCCTGAGGTACCTACATATGTTGATCAGAAATCGAACCGAAGAAATATTTTTGCTAGTCTATGATATAAAAATGTCACTGAGATTTGTTTCTGTACGATAAATAATTTGTGAAATTTAATAATCGAAAGGATTCAAGAATTGTACTGTTTTTTAACAGCAACAGTACCTCAAGTCAAGTCCGTTCCTCTATGTCCCGAAGCAATAATTAAAAAGAACTGAAGAACTTATTTATTTCTGATGTGACCCGATTGAAAATGCGAGCCCCTGAAGAACTTAAAAGAACTTTAGTTTTTTCTTTTTTAAAGATACCGATCTGTCCAGCCTTTAACGGGTTACGTACAGTTATCAGGTCGAAAAATTTTATATGAAAGTATGACATCTCAGGAATAATCTCTGAAAATTTCAAGACGATCGGATTAAAACTCGCAAAGATACCGGTTGTTTCCTAGTCGTATTCGAAGTCGTCGTAATGGTCTAGTTCGAATACTACTTTCATTTACACCGAAAACCTTAATCGCGTTTACCTCAAAACTAGATTTTTGAAGCCGGTGCGTAACATAACTCAAAAACTACTGCACCAATCTTCATGAAATTTTGCAAGCATCTTTGATATGAATTATACTCGCGGACTGTTTTTTTATTTTTATTCTTTTTTACAAGCAATAATAGTTTGATTTTTTAAGTGAAAATCGTCCTCATGTCAAAAATTTAAAATTTCATATTTTTCAAAATAAATTCCTTCATCCGTGAAACAAACTAATATATTAATTAAATCCTTTAGATTTTTTTTATTTCAGATAATCCTGAGATGACGTACGTTACGCACCGCAAGTCGATTTTTTTCCAAGCGTCGACGAAGAACTGCTAGAACTGATTAATTAAAAATATTTTTTAATAAAAAAAATTGTGAAATATTCTTCAAACAATACTTTTTTATGTATAAAAGCTTTAAAATAATTATATCCATTCAGAACTGAAAAAAATTCTCAAAAACCTGATTTTTTTCGACCTTGTGACTGTACGTAACCCCTTAATACAGAAGCGTATATAAAATCGGACATGTTATGACAGCCTCTCGGACTGCAGTAACAGTGTTCGTGTCGCAGTACTACATGCTTGGACCCGATTTCTGGCTACAAGCTGCATATAACATTTAAATCCACCACAAAATTATGGTTTTTTGTACATTGTAAAGTTTATACTTCTTCTACATTCGCCTTGGAGAGTTTCTCATGCTGAACTTTGATTTCAACGGATGTAAAAAATCAACTTTTTAGTTTTAAATAAAAGGAGCCTACAACTTCATGGCTACAGTTCACACCATTTTGATAAAATATGACAAAGATGAAAAGATAAGATTTATTAAAGTAGTTCTGTAGGATCCGCAGGCTATTAGGCCCATTTTGATTAAACAGCATATTGGAAAATACCTTAGAACATCCTTTCCAGTATCATTGAATTCGGTAATGGAATATTAGCACCTTATTTTACCTTCATTTAAGGGGGGTCATCCCGTGTGAAGGCTCTTTTTTACGCTTTTTTGGGAAATTTGTTTTGGAAAAGTAAATGAAGATACAACCGTGAAATTTCCCACATTATGCACATTTTGAGCACACTTTACAATTTTTTCAGCCCGAATTTGTCGCTCATTGCTGAGATATACGGCAACTTAGCCACTCATTTTCAAAAAACCTTGTTTTCGGTAGACACGATTGCAGGCATTCCGCTTATCTCAAATAAAAAAATCAAACTGCATTTTAATCTGTGAAGTTTGAACTAGTTTCGGAACTAGGATTATCGAAAAAACAGTTAATTTTTGGCAACTTGTTGAACTTTTTATCGTCAATTTTGGTGTTTTTTTACGACTTCTTCAGGTCGACAAAAAAAACGGCTTGATGAATCACAATTATTCTAGTTTGCAAACTGTCTACAAGAGTACTTAATAAGTTCACCAAATTTCAAAGGAATTCGTTAGATAGATTTCGAGATATCGCGTCGACCGATTTAGAAAATATCATTTTGAGAAAAACGCGACTAAACTTACCATTATATTCGAAACAAAAAAGGAGTTTAGAGAATATAACGGCCTGTAACTTCCGAACGGCTTCGAATATCGGAATATCACTTCGCCCACATATTCTACACTATATTTGGATGCAATTTGTGCAATTTTTTGAATCAGTCACACGGGATGACCCCCTTAAGCGAGATGAAGATCGAAAAGTTCACGGAATTCGATAGCATCTTAAACACTAGTTTCTCTAAATGGATATTGTGTGCCTCAATAATGCAAGGATGCGTGTGTCATTGTGAGCCTGAATCTAAACTGGAGTCGATGCAAAGGCTTATAAAGGTCAATCCCACTCTAAGAATGGGCAGTCGACCGGAAAGATTGCGGTAAAATTTTTTTGTAGATACGGACGGTATCCTATTGCCCGATTTCCAAGGATAACGTCGTAAACAAAACGTGAAAATACGACGTCAACGCACTGCAACAACTGAACAAAAGTGGAACGGAAAGGAAACCAACGATGCTTTGCACGACAATATACCTGTTCACAAGAGCCACCCACACCATAGTCCCGATCCATACACGTGCGATTGTTTTTATTTAACTTGAGACTGTATTCCGTAGTAGGTCTTGACCTGTTCATCGAAAACTTTTTTGTCCATAGGAAATACGTTTTCGAAGTATGAAGAGGTCAAGCACTCGATTTCCGCCCATTATAAAGCTAAGGACAACAACAAATATGTTCACGACGGCATACTAAAATTAATTGAAAAAAAAAATAATATCAAATATTATTTGCCCTTATGACGAGGATTCCGAGAACTTATTGACCTGCCAGCCAACATATACGAGGACTGCGGCATTTGTTTTATTTTTGATGAAGTTTGATCAACTGCCATGCAATGTACCACAAACAAAAAGCCGTAGCCGTACCGTTTTTGTTTTGACGAAAACTGAATTTCTAGGATATATGGCTGAAAGCTGGACTAGATAGGACACAGATTGTATCCTATTTGGTTGACGAAAGGAAACAAGCGATATTGCATGCAGGTATAGTCAACTTACTCCGACAGGAGTTGTTTTTTTTAAATTATCATGACCAGTAGCTAGCTTGGAGGATTCTGCCGTTGTATTCCTGAACAAATTAATTTATAAGCGTCACAAATCTTTTCTGCTGGCAATGTGACATAAAAAAAGGCCTACAGAAAATTGCAGATTTAAAATATTTTTAAGCGAACAGGGATCGGTAATTTTAATCAGAGAAAATTGCGAACAAGTTCATCACGAACACGAAAATGGTGCAGAAAAGCGATCGACCATTTCGTACAACAGATGAAAAACGACAGTTTCAAAGTTGCATTCTTGCTAATTACGCGTGAGAAAAACAAAATAAAAGAAAATCATAAAAACCATCCTACCTGTTGGGCTTTTTCACTATCCGCCGTTTGATTCTGCGTCGCTGCTACAGACGCCCCGCCACTCGTCTCATCGACGTTTTCGGACGATCGGGCCACTTGAAACGATTCGGCCGAATAAACGGAAAAGTTTGGACAATCGGCGTCGTCATCGTCATCGCCGTAATTGCTCGTCAATCGGAATAAGTTTTTATTCCACGGCGGTGGTGCTAGTGGCGGTACAGTAATCGAAGATGCTGTTGGCATTTTGGGTTCTTCGTACGGAGGATCCGGACCGCTAAAATTTACCGGTCCGTAGACTGGTAATTGCGGTGGCGGTAACGCTTGTATCGGAATCGATATCAGTGCGTTGCTGTTGCTACTGGCCGGGCTAATGTTGCTACTGTTCATCATGAAATTTGAGGACAATGGTCCGCCGGGTAATGCTAACGAATCGGTGGTATTTGTTGGATTGAAATTGAATTGTATTCGCGGTGGCGGCGCCTGTTGATGTTGCGGCGGCACCTGATGAAGTTGTGGCGGCGCCTGTTGGTGTTGTGGCGGCACCTGATGGATTTGTGGCGGCGGCTGCTGCATTGGTCCACCGAACGATGCTGGTGGCGGCCCCATATTGTCAAACATATTAAACGGATTTGTCGGCGGCTCGATTAGACATCGATTAATGTTTGTATTGTTTTGCTGTTGCTGATGTTGAGGTGCTGGTGGCCCGGAATATCGGTTTTGATTTCGGCGTTGTTGATTCTGCTGATTCTGTCGGAATCGACCGCGAAGATTCGGCGACGAATTGTCCGTATTGTTGTTGCGCGACTGCGTAAAGTTGTTATCCGATTGGAAATTGTTGTTATCGCGACGGAATGCATTGAAAAGGAAGCCACCGGAACCACCTCCACCACCACTACCTCCTGCTCCACCTCCACCGCCGCTTGAATTTCCATGAAACTGCCCACCCGAATTCGAACTTCCCGTCGAATTTCGGTAGTTCGATTGGCTGTTAAAGCGATTATTATAACCACCGCCACCGCCTCCGCCGCTATTAGAGTAATTGTGGTTGCCACCACGCGGATACATCGGCGCTTGATTGATGTCCTTGGCCGGTACTTGTTTCTCACCGTCGTCGGCTTTTTTCGGGGTCCTGGCCTTATCCGGTGTTTCGGGCAGAATGAGCGATCCATCGGTACCGATTCCGACCGATTCGATATGATTTTGCCGGGTTGCGTTGTGAAAGCGATCCTGCATGTCCATGATCGACGACAGAATATCGACTTGACGCGGTTGATCCAGATCGCGAATTATTCTTTTTCGGCGAGTTAGCGAGCTGCCCGGACCGAAGCCTCGAATCCGAATTGAAGTTTGAACAGACGCACCACCTCCCGATCCTAATCCCGATTCACTGTTCTCGCCGTTTTGCTGGTTACTGTCGCTTTCGTCGTCCGGGAAATAGTCGAGACCGTTCGAGCTACCAAAGAGCGAGAAGGTTTCGTTTGCGACGGCCGAGGCGCTCGCACGCATTGCACGAAGGGCTGCAAAATCATTAGTCGGGGCGGCGGCTCGTCGTCGTTTTCGGGTCTTACGTTTTCGAACGTATTTTTTTGTGGTCTTGATCTGGAATTTTTCGTCGTAGTTGTCGACGTCGTATTCCACCACGTAGGTACGACGTTGGCGCTTCTTGCGTCGTTTTCTTGTGACCTTAGTGCGCCGCTTTCGTGTTACGGGAGTTCTACTTGTCCTAGACGTTCGCGTTGTAGTTGTTACGCGCGAGCTACTTCCCGGCTGCGAGATGTTGATCTCGGAAGTAATACGCGAGCTTGAGGTTCGCGTCCGAGCCACTATACTCGCTCGGATACGTTCGCTTTGT
Organism: Beris morrisii; assembly: GCA_951812415.1. Lineage (NCBI taxonomy): Eukaryota > Metazoa > Arthropoda > Insecta > Diptera > Stratiomyidae > Beris > Beris morrisii. The sequence continues at coordinate 128,699,628 of OX638312.1, forward strand.
CGTGTTCGCGGGATTCGTGGCTGACGGACTTCGCGAATTCTTAGTCGCGTTTCGGGCACACCCATTTCGCGCAGATCCTCGTACAGTAAATTTAAGTCCTCTTGGACGTCCTCTTCTTCGGACTCGAAGCAACAGTCGCAGTACCAGAAACCCTCGGGAATTTCCAGTAGGGGCGGATTCAGGCAATCCATGTGATAGCCTTGATTGCAGCCGTCGCATAAAAGCATGACTTCCTCGCGATTCGATAGATTGCACACCTGACAGAACGTTAGGCCGTCCTCTGCTGTAGAAGTTGCAGCCGTCTCGGCGCCTTTTGGCGGCTCGACGTTAATCTCGCGCACGAATTTCCGATTATTGAACGACTCCTGCACGACAATCGAGTCGAAAGCGTGCCGATCGATCGGGCAAGTGGTTACGTTCTTGGCCCACTCTTCGATGCAGATCGCGCAGAATAAATGATCGCAAATCGATGGCCTGCCGATTTCCTGATTGCGCAACGAAAGCAGGCAAATGGGGCATTTTTCGAGTGCCTCATCGTTGCTGCTATCCGAACCGAACCCGGCATCTTCTGTACCAGCGGCGGTGGATGCAGACTGACCTTCAGATGCTGCCGGTCTGATGGTACGTTCAATCGAAACGGTTGTGGATGGCTCGTCGGTCGGTTCATCCTCGACGATTACTGACCTTTTCATGCGTCGCCCTCGGACCACAACTTTGCGGGTAATCTGAAATAACAGAACGATACTTTTAGCCATTTCTTACTCGCAGCACAGCTGCCTAGCCGTAGAATCACTTTAAACACAATTCGTTTTACCTTGTTTCCGCTCGAGGAGTCGTTTCCTTCCTCCTGCTCGTCGTCGTCGTCGCTGCTCAGGAGCCGCTTCAATCCGCGGTTTGGCCTCTGGCGACTGCCGGACGGACGGATCGGATCCTCGTCACTTGAACCACTGCTGGCACTCGTCTCGTCCGAGTCGTCGAATTCAATGCGCATCACAATTTTCCGATTATTTTTGTTATTACCGCGTCGACGATTCCAATTTGCCGAGGAGCCGTCATCACTTTCACTCGTATCCGACATTTTTTCCGTGTGCGGCGGCAGCGGGCAACTTGGCCGGGGGTTCCACGGCACAGAAACTTTTTCACTCTTTTCGTCTGATCGTTTGTACGGTCGGGAAAATGCACAATGCACACGAAACTTTAGTCCTTGTCGATTCAATTAAAAATTTTTTTTACGATTTTTCTCCTGACCAAACTGCAGGCAGAGCGGTGCGGAAAACTTTACTTCGATATTTTCCGCGACTTCAACCACACACACACTCTCGCTCACTCACTTTAGCACACACCGCTGTGAAACATCGGCAAAGGTCCGGAGCGCAGTGTCACAGCGACGTGCACTTTTTCCTAAATTCGACGGCGGAAAACACTTTTTACCGGGCTTCCGGTTCACAGATTGTTCTCGGAAGCGGATCGTTGCAATGTTGGGAATTCTTTTCACCACTTTTCGCACGAAATTTCACAATTTTTCATGCAATTTTTTTCGAAAATTGACGGACGTAATTCACTATGCTGGCCATTTTGTTGAAAAGCTGTGGCTGCGTGTGTGTGTTTTTTTTTTGCTGACTTCTAATCGGTCGATCCGGCATTTTTGTTGTCTGCAAGGTTGGCAAAACGTTGGGCGGGATTGTTTGAATTTTGCTTTGCGCGAGTAGTTTAACATCCGGTTGGAGTTTAATTAAATGTTTTCACAGTAAGTAGCTTTGTTTTCCTGCTTTTTATTAAATTCCAGATTAAAAAGGACTCAGTTGAGTACGAAACGTTACACAAATAAAAAGCAAACAGTATTTTTATTTATTTATTTATTTCGGATGCGAAAGTGGGAAAGTATAAAGATGCAAGGTGGTAACAAAATAAAGGCAAATAATAAAACAAGTGATAAAAGTATGCATGAGGCAATTGAATAGCAACTTTTATCTAATAATACTTAAGACATGTGTTAATTCAAATTAAATAGGAATAATGCATTGTATAGATATGAATGAAAAGTAAAGTAATCAAATTAAACATAATTCAACCTTATATCTAAATCAAAAGTAATAAAGCAAAGCGACATAAATAAAAATTATAATTCATACTTAAATATCAAGCAAGTAAAGATTTTTATGTTATGTTAAAATTTCAACTATGGGAGGGGACTTAAAGGAGGTTAAATTAGGTGCTTAATGTTTAGATGCTTCAGGAGTTGGAAGAGTAGGTCGGTATCGGCGGGGTCAAGGAGCTGGTGAGGATGTGTTCTACGGTGAGTGGTACCTGGCATAGTAGGCAACCTGGTTGTGGAGTTCTAGTTATGATGAACTCATGGGTCATCCTGGTGTGTCCCAATTTGAGCCTGGCCATGATAACGTAGTCCTTCCTCTCTTGTTGGGGGCTGTATGCTGGTGGTAACGTTGTAGGCCAATGCTTTGCCAGAAACAAGAGCTTACCAACTAGGAGCAATGTTCACTCGTCTTCCTTAATAGATCACGTCTCGACTAATATTCATAAATTCTTACATTCTCATACTATCAAATTGGAGGAATGGCCAGATTTAGACCACAAAGTTATTACGATAACTATCAATAGTACGAAGTTTGAGAAGGTAAGGATGAAGACAACTAATTTTACATTCATAAATAAGGATATTTTCAAAAGAGAAATGGAATTAAATGTAAGGAAGATGAATAACATCACAACAGAGTCGATAATCCAGGCAATACTATCGTCAAAAACAACAGCGACCGCAACAAAGGTAAGAAGAACTAGAAATTCTACTTGGATAACTCATGACTTTTTATTACAACTAAGAAGAAAAAAGAAAGTATACAGAAAGCTGATGCAAGATCCGACAAACCAAAATTATAGAACTGTCAAGAATGAAACAACTAAAATGGTAAAATCAACTAAGGAAAAATATTATAATGCGCAATTAGCAAAAACAGACGGGAATCCTAGGAAATTGTGGAGCACAATCAGAGAAGCTGGTATTGACAGCAGTGCTCGTAACAAAACTGAAGTAAGTGCATTAGATACACCCAATGTACCAATTAAAGATCCCGCTTTAATTGGAAATACTTTAAACGAACACTTCAGCACGATTGACACAACTCTCGCAAAAGAACTTAAAACTCAAAGTAATGCGGAGAATTTTCAAAGGATTTGCTGTCCTATGGCATCGAATGTAATGTTTCTTTTTCCAACGGATGCTAATGAAGTGGAAAACATCATTGCTGAACTCAAATCCAACATAGCCCCGGATATCGACAGTATAACAACAAATGATCTAAAAACACTAAGTTCAATCATATCGACCCCCCTTAGCATAGATATAAATAACTATATGAACAAAGGAACATTTCCAACTTGCTTGAAAACAGCGCTGATCTCTCCCATCTATGAAGGTGGTTCAAACAAAAATCCGAATAACTATCGACCAATAGCATTAATCAGCACGGTAAGCAAAATCTACGAAAAAGTTATCAACAGGAGGCTCCAAAAATTTATAAAAAAAATATTCTGGTTTTGATAATAACCAATACGGGTTTTAAGAAGGCAGCAATACAACGTCAGCCTTGATTGACGCTATTCAGTTTATAAACGAAGGTCTCGACGAAGGTTCCTATGTTACTGCGATATTTTTAGATTTAAAAAAAGCCTTCGACACTGTAAACCATAAAATTTTACTTGAAGTATTAAAGGAAATTGGAATTCGAGGAAAGGCCAATGACATATTAAAAAGCTTTTTAGTTGGACAATAAAACATTACCTAAAATTTTGACATACTGAGCTCAACTAAGACTGTCAATATAGGAGTTCCACAAGGTTCAATTCTTGGACCTACATTGTGTCTTCTGTATATACACAATCTACAGTTCACGGGACTTAAAGCCAAATATATAACTTATGCTGATGACACATTACTTCTTTACAAAGGTAAAAATCCAGAACAACTAGAGATGTTGATCAACTCTGACCTGAAAATTTTCAAAAACTGGCTCTTAGGCAATATGCTAACATTAAATACTTCGAAAACAAACTATATGCTCTTTAGACTAACTAACAAATTAGACATTGATTTAAAACTAGAAATAGAAGGAATGCAACTAACGAGAGCACAGGAAACAAAATACTTAGGGCTGACAATTGACGACAAACTCACTTGGACTCCTCACATAACTAAACTGAGAAATAAAATTGCCCCGATAATTGGAGTAATAAGACGGAACGAATACCTACAAGTCCCAATAAACAATGTGATATATATTGCTTTCATCCTATCCAACATAAGTTACGGTCTCCTTAAATGGAGCCAGACCTCAAAAAGAAACTTGGACAAAATTGTGAGACTGATGAATAGGGGCATTAAAGCCGTATATAATTTCCCTCATCTGCCACCATCGGAGGAACTTTACCCTACCTATGGGAAACTAACCATACACCAGTACATAAGCCTGGAACGAATAAAGCTAATTCACAATATAAAAAACAAGAAACTTAAATCCTCCATCAAATTGATCCACAACCAAGAAATACACAACTTTAATACAAGAAGTGCGAACTCCATTAAACAGCAACATGTTCCGAGATCGACTTAGAAACGATATTGTCCTTGAGGCAATACGAGAATATGATGTAATGCGTAAAGATTAGTCCTAGAATCTTGCACTCATTTCGTAAAATGTATGGAACCTCGTCGGTTACGGTTCTCCTTGGATTGTTCGTCCGTTTTCTTGAGCAGGTTATTAGCTCCCCTTTGCCGAAGAGTAGCTTGGCTTCAGTCTTTAGGCATCATTTGTCTATAGTCATCCATACTCGTCTGTCAAGGTCGTTAATGAAGAGATGGGTGGAGGTGAGGATGATGTTGTCCGCGTAGATAAGATGAGCGGTGTCAGGTATGTCGGATAGTAGTTGAGAAAGAGAGTGGGTGTATGTGTTGAATAAGAACGGAGATAGTGGGGATCCCTGTGGAAAAACGTTTTCGATACTAAAGTCTTTGGATGTGTATCCATTGACTCTCACCATTATGGATCGAGACGAAAGGAAGTTATCAATCGTTTCGATAAATCTGGTATCAATACCCCAGATAGATAGTTGCTTCGTAACTACGGTTTTGATTACCCTGTCAAAGGCCTTCTCAAGACCGAGGGAGAGGATATGACACTCCTGTTTCTTGGAAAGTGCCCGTCTGGCATATTGTTCGAGCTCGAGCAGGAGAGAGATTGTACCTCTCCTCGGTTTAAAACCGTGCTGCTCGCCCGACAAAACACCCTCCAGTAGGATCCCAAGCCTCCTCCCCAAGATCTTTTCGAATACCCTTGACAGGCAAGGGAGCAGCGAGATAGAACGAAGATCCTTGGAAGTATGTGTTGTAGAAGATGAGTCAGATCCCTTACGGATTGGCACTTGTAAAGCCCTCTTCCACATGTGTGGAAAGGAGTCCTGCGCTGGATCAGGTTATAGAGATCTACCAGTCTGAAGCAAACAGTATTTGACCTGGAAAATTAATTTTTTTAAACAATATTTTTGATATTTAACTTTGTAGTTTAACTAACTAGCGCAACATGAACAAATGATAGTTTTTTGTTAAAACAAATTAAAAATGTTATCGATGCTGTTTTAAACGAACCAGAAAATGCACCACTTTTCAAATTATGTCCCATCCCCGTACTCGGATTTTTTTTTATTAGTTTGAATTATTTAAACTTGTGAATTTTCACGAACGATTGTCAATAAAAAACGAATTGTTTGAATTTTGTACAAAATCCTCTTCCGTGACTTTTGTAACCGCTACGTTGCCTGTCGTGGTCTTCAGAAGATGGCAAGCAGCAAACAGCCAACTTCAGGATGTAGGGGAAGTTCCGGTCTCCATTCTTTTGATTGTGAATTAAAAAGTGTGAAAGATGGGTCGTATGCACGCTCCTGGGTAAAAATCATTTTTTTCATTGTTTTAATCGTTTAAAAACGCCCAGATTGTCGACAAAGTTTTCGTAAAAGCTTCGTTCGCTGTTAGCACTCAATTTTGCGACGTTGTGTTGTGAAATTTGTTGGAAAAGTGCTCGGGGAAAATGTCGCACATGTTTGAGGTTAGCCCGTCTGACGTTTCAGTAATATTCGGTGTTTTTTCTGTGTATTCGCAGCAAGGGTATATCCCAATCAGCGCTCCCCTACAGACGTTCGGTTCCATCGTGGTTGAAGCTCAACGCGGAGGATGTCCGGGAGCAAATCAAGAAACTCGGCAAGAAGGGAATGACCCCGTCGAAAATCGGTACGTAGCCTTCGGTTGTGTAGTGTGAGGTTATCCTGACCGGGACGCACCTTACTCCGCTTGACCAGTTTTTTTTTTTGTTATTGTTTACAATCTCGTCCTGATCATTTTCTCGCCGTCATTGCAGGTATCATTCTCCGGGACTCGCACGGAGTTGCTCAGGTCCGTTTCGTTAACGGCAACAAAATCCTCCGGATCATGAAATCGGTCGGTTTGAAACCCGACATCCCAGAGGATTTGTACTTTTTGATTAAGAAGGCCGTTGCTATCCGTAAGCATTTGGAACGTAACCGCAAGGATAAGGACAGCAAGTTCCGTTTGATTCTTGTCGAGTCCCGAATTCACAGACTCGCCCGCTACTACAAGACGAAGAGCGTTCTACCGCCAAACTGGAAATACGAGTCCAGCACAGCTTCTGCTCTGGTAGCTTAAGGAGGTTCGAATGTTCTTTTTTTAAATGATAAACTGAATAAAACGAGGGAAAAAACTGAAAAATAAGCGACTTGATAATTTTTAGAAGAAACGATGAGTTTGTGACTGGCTGTTGGACGAAATCATGGTAAGCTCAATTTCTCTACCTTTCTTATATAGTTTTCCGTTTTGCCGGTTTCTGCCCTTCACTGATTTTCGTGCGTCGCTAGTTCAGTCATCTAAATGTGACTGCCCTCTCGAGAAGCTTAGCGAAGAGTAAAGTAACAAATTTTACTGTACTGCCTCCAGCTCTTCGAACTGAGAAGGTGTGCCCTTGACATGGGACTAATTCAGCCTTTAAAATAAAAAAAAAATTTGAAATTCCCGTCATTCAATTTTCGTCATCAAAATTGAGTGCATCGAACGCAACGACTGGTTTATAAATAAGTAACTAGCTTGGAACATCTAGACCTGTCCAGGCTCACTTTGCCCGCCCTTCTCTGTCAGTCTACTATCTACGGCTCGTTAAAAAGGCACTTATACAACAAGTTCGTTGCTTTCAATGTAAATTTTCTTCACTACTCTGGATAAATGCGCACCTATTTGGCCAGTTTTCCCTTTTGCGTGATGTGTTTGAATGGAATCAATTTGTAGAGAAGTAGCCAGTAGTGGTGAAATTGAGGAAGGAAAAAAATGGGAGTTTTACTGAGAATTCAGTTCAGGAAGTTTAATAATAATAATAGATTTAGTCCCTTCATGCAAAATGGGCGTATCCTTCCCAACTCAAGAGTTGGAGAAGAATTCCCCATTTGGGTACACTTTCTCAGCTTAGAGAACTGGTGATGGGTCATACCTTTCCTAGCAGGTGAGGCTGAATTGGAATATTAAAACACGACTTTGACGGACTAAAGATATATGAGTAAGGACATCGGTTTACTGCGGAAAGTTATTAAGTAACCTTGTCAAAACAAAAAATCACTAGTAACTTGATGACTTTTTCCTCTGTAAAATGGTGAGGCTCAGCCTCTCTAGCCTCATGTGGCGAGCCGCCACTGCTCAGCTCAATGAGCTGGTCAATTTTTTACCGTATCAACATACTCGTGCATGTATGCCGACATTGGGCTCAATGTCCAATCAAATTACCTTAACCCGAAGGTACTCTCCAGTCAGTGCAACTCACTGGTATAAGGGGTCGTACCGAGCTATATAGTTTTCAAATATTTTAATATAGAAAATTTAATTATTAATAAATATAAACAAATATAAGTGAAAAGGAGAGAGGACTGTGAAAAGTTTTAAAAATAAACACGTAATACATGCAACAACACAATCTACAACCATTCCTTAGAATCTTCGATAATCTCGAGAGCCGCCTAATAATTATCTGTTTCCAGGTAGTTTATAAATGCAACAATTCTTAATACCGTTTCTAGTTTCGACATAGGAGATGCTTTTTGCAAGACGTTTCAACTGAAACACATTCTTTGCCATTTGTATATTTGTCGGTAAAGCATTATATTCTCGTATTGCATCAAAGACAGGATCCTTTCTAAGTCGATCTGTCCTCGGAACATGTTGCTGTTTAATGGAGTTCGCACTTCTTGTGTTAAAGTTGTGTATTGCTTGGTTGTGGATCAATTTGATGGAGGATTTAAGTTTCTTGTTTTTTATATTGTGAATTAGCTTTATTCGTACCAGGCTTATGTGCCGGTGTATGGTTAGTTTCCCATAGGTAGGGTAAAGTTGGCAGATGAGGTAAATTATATACGGCTTTAATGCCCCTATTCATCAGTCTCGCAATTTTGTCCAAGTTTCTTTTCGAGGTCTGGCTCCATAAAAGAAGACCGTAACTTATATTGGATGGGATGAAAGCAATATATATCACATTGTTTATTGGGACTTGTAGGTATTCGTTCGGTCTTATTACTCTAATAATCGGGGCAATTTTATTTCTCAGTTCAGTTATGTGAGGAGTCCAAGTGGGTTTGTCGTCAATTGTCAGCCCTAAGTATTTTGTTTCCTGTGCTCTCGTTAGTTGCATTCCTTCTATTTCTAGTTTTAAATCAATGTCTAATTTGTTAGTTTGTCTAAAGAGCATATAGTTTGTTTTCGAAGTATTTAATGTTAGCATATTGCCTAAGAGCCAATTATCTAATTAGTTGTCATATTTTTACTTGCCTGTAACATAATTTCCACACATAAGAGCAATACGTGTGTTGTTAACATGGCTGCTCGTTACTGCATCTGTTTTGCGGAAAATTCTAAGTTTAGCAGTATTTCCAACATGTGCAGGGAACTCACTTGTTGTTGCAAATATGAAGAAATTCTGTTATCAAACGTATAGTGAAATTTTATGGGCTTTCCGAAATTGTAATAAAATTTGGTGGTTAATCAGGTCCTTCTTGGAGAAAACAGGACTTTTTTGTATTTTTTTTTAATTTTTTATTATTTTTATGTCATTTAAATGAATTTTTCTCAAAAAGTATAACACTGATTGACACAATTGATAGCAATTAGAAAGAAGAATTTGTGTCCTTTCCAACGAGCCCAGAAATATTACGTTACGCTAAGTACAGCAGAAGTCAGAGATCAAACAGTGATCACAGGTACGATGAAAATCCCTCGTCCTTAAAATCGCGCTATCTCCTTAACGGTGCAAAAACGGAAGTATGTGTAGAACGATTTTCTACTCAGGACAAGTTCCTCTATCTCCCATTTTCGTTTGAACCCCAGTACTAGTTACACCCTGTATACAGAAAATACAATGTAGGTCCAAGAATTGAACCTTGTGGAACTCCTATATTGACTGTCTTAGTTGAGCTTAGTTTGCCGAGATTTTCGGTAATGTTCTGTCGTCCACCTAAAAACTTTTTTAATATGTCATTGGCCTTTCCTCGAATTCAAATTTCCTTTAATACTTCAAGTAATATTTTATGGTTTACAGTGTCGAAGACTTTTTTTAAATCTACAAATATCGCAGTAACATAGGAACCTTCGTCGAGACCTTCGTTTATACACTGGATAGCACCAACCAAGGCTGACGTTGTATTGCTGCCTTCTTGAAACCCGTACTGGTTATTATCAAAACCAGAATATTTTTTTTTAAATTTTAGGAGTCTCCTGTTGATAACTTTTCAAAAATTTTGCTTATCGAGCTTATTAAAGGTATTGGCCGATAGTTATTCGGATCTTTGTTTGAACCATCTTTATAGATAGGAGAGATCAGTGCTGTTTTCAAACAAGTTGGAAATGTTCCTTTGTTCAAATGGATATTTATATCTATGCTAAGCGGGGTTGATATGATTGACCTTAGTGTTTTTAGCTCATTTGTTGTTATACCATCGATACCGGGGGCTATGTTGGATTTGAGTTCAGCAATAATGTTTTCCACTTCATTAGCATCCGTTGGATAAAGAAACATTGCATTCGATGCCATAGTACTGCAGATCCTTTGAAAATTCTCCGCATTACTTTGAAAACATTTAGACCTGTCCAGGCTCACTTTGGTCACTTTTTCTGTCAGTCTACTATCTACGGCTCTTAAAAAAGTTACAAAAACAACAATTTCGTTGCTTTCAATGTAAATTTCCTTCACTACTCTGGATAAATGCGCACCTATTTGTTCAGTTTTCCTTTTTTGTGATATGTTTGAATGGAATTCAATAAGTACTTGCCCTCTTTTTGAAGAGAAGTAGCCAGTAGTGGTGAAATTGAGGAAGAAAAAAATGGGAGTTTTACTGAGAATTCAGTTCAGGAATTGAATTGAATTAATTACGGTTACTCGTCGGAATACTGACAGGGCACTGCATGCTAGTGAAGCTTGCTATGCGTATGGGGATCGCTGACTCTGACGTGTGCAGGTACATACTGCCTTGACCTATATGCTGAGGAGGACATCATCCACATTTTATATGAATGTCAGGCGGTTGCAAGGAGGCGACTAAGGTGGCTGGGCAGTCTTTCCTTTGACAATTAGGGGGACCTGAGGTCGATAGGGCATGACAAGCTGCTCAAATTCTTTAAGGTGGTCGGTGCAAATTTCTGGCTCCCATGTATTTCATATGGCAAAACGCGTTCCGTTTCAGTAACTGAATCTCAGCTTCCACTTAACTCACGACAGTCAGATCTTGCACACTTATTGTTTAGTGTACTTAAAAGCTTAGTACATGAGTAAATTAAAAAATGTTCCCTAGAAGTTGAGATATTTAAGAAAAAAGTAATGTATTAAATTTTTTACTGTTTTTCTTCTTTCATATTTTAAAAAATGACAGTTTTTCATGAGATATGTTCATTTCCTCATGTATGAAGCTAGTCAATGTTACCACAAACACATTAAAAAAAAATTTAAGACGATACTGTGTGTGGTTACTGCGAAACGTGTACCGAAAGTAGAAAAAGCACTACTTTTCAGGAGAGTCAAAAAAGAAAAATTCCTTGCAGTGACTTATTCGACTTCCCCCACTTTAGAGCAAAATTTGAGGCACTTCCCGTTACCAGAGAAAGCTACGGTTTTTGTGTGATGTGCAGAAAGGAGTGTAGAATAATAATATGAAATAAAAAAAAATCTATTTTTTCTTAAATTTTTTGCACCGACCCCCTTAAGAATCTGGGTTGTTTCGGGGATGTTTAGTGACCTACGAGGTTCCGAAGGGATCACTATGGGTTCTATTTTGACGCCTAGTGTGCGCAGCGACTTAGCGCTTCGTTCCTTGTTAAAACTAAAACTACTGAGATTTTTTGATTACGTCTGATGAGTTTCTAATGATTTTCAAAAGATTTCAAATGAAGTAGATCGGAAAGGAAAAATGTAACTAGTTGGATGAAGACTGGACGTGTAAGTATTCTTCGTGATGCGTTTCAGTTGTAGCGTTTAGAAGAGCCGTGATGGTTCCCCGCGGTTAGCTCTTCTATTCCTGAAATTTGGAAAATAGTTTCAATTATTTTCTTAAATCTCCTTGAATCGAGATGATTATGGCTTTATTATCGAGCGATGTATTCCCCTCCTTCATAGCCGCAGCAAGCTAGGAGGCCACCAAGTGCGCCACTCCTGCTCGGTATTCAGCCACATTGTCCAAGCTCCTTACCTTTTACCACACAAATGCATGACAATACTGTCAACAATTTTTCTTATTTTTCTACCGGGGATCACTGCTTGACTCCATTCACAACAGGGTCTTAAGGGAAAAGCCTTTAAAAAAAATTATAAAAACAGCAGTCTTGTTTTCGATGTAATTTTTCTAGACTACTCTTCTCTGGATAAATGTACAAAAAATATATACGATCGGGGTCGATTCAGATCATATAGAATATTCTTAGTCGTAAATTGTTTATCACCCAGTCTTAAAATGCGTATTCATCCTATGGAGATTGCTATTAAAAATAAACCTAAACGCTTTTGGAATTTCGTCAATACAAAAAGACGAACTGATGGCTACCCTGCTGCTTTTATCATACGATGATGTGACTACTGCCGATCCAGCAGTTATTAGTGAACTGATTTTTTTCGTACTGCTTTGCCCCCACCCCCCCACCCTAACAATGATTTGAATTTTAATAATTTCGACAACATGACAAATTTTCTTTCTACTACATTGGAAATGAAAGATCTCGTAATTCATGTATCAACCATGCTTAAGCTTATCTCTATAATTGAAAGTTTTCAATGTGGACCTGTTGTGATAAAAAGATGTTGTAGATCTCGCATCTCTCTTCTGTGTTCCTTATTTAATTCGTCCCTTCGTTGCGGAGAAGTTCCTTGTGTTTGGAAATACTACACGATTAATCCCCTGTATGTGCTTGGTGATGTCATTCTATTGCAAATCCATTCTCAGACCACATCAACACGGGTTCATCAAGGGCAGATCTACTTCTACCAACTTGATGGAATTTTCAATGCTCTCGATCAAGACGCTTGAGCACGGTAGTTAGGTTGATACCATCTATACTGACTTCAGTAAAGGTGCTCTTACACGAGCAATTTTTCAAGCAATTGATTGCCCGACGAATATTGCCAAAACTAGTGGCGCGATTAATGGAGCAAAATAGGGCAATATCATGCTAGTTGCGGCAATATTTCGGCAATGTGGCAATGTTTTAACATATTGCTGGTATTGCTCGCCCTAAAGTTGCTGTATTTCCACTAGCTTGGAAAATTCCGAGCAATTGTCCTCGTTCGGTCATTCAGTTGTCAAGTTTTGTTTTAAGTTTATAATGGCTTGGAATTCAAATATTTCTAAGTTTTATTTTAAGTTTTCGATTTGTTTGTCAAGTTTGCTTTCGTGTTGTTCATAGACTGAATTGTTTGTGTAAGCCCGAATTGCTATATATTTGTCAATATCGCTCATCACAATTCAGCAACGAGTTGATGGAAAGTTGACCCACATCGCCTGTTGCTATTGTTGCTGTGTATTGCTTCATATTATCGTGACGTCAAAATCGACGAATATTGCTGCAAATTGAACACTTTTAACCGCTCGTGTAAGAGCACCTTAAAGCATATAACAAAACCAACCATGACATCCTTGTTCAGCTTTTACTATTTGGTTTTCCACACATTAAATATAAAGTGGACCAAGTCCTACCTTTCTCAACAGGTACAGTTTCGTGGAGCTCTTTCTTCAAATATTTTAAATGCATCTGGTGTACCTTGGTCCCATTTTTTGTTCATTTTATATTTATGACGCGAGTTCGGTTATTACTAACTCAAATATTCTACTGTATGCAGACGATGCAAACAAAATTTTGAAAAAATCTACGGTGTCGACGATACTATTTTACTGCAAAATAATTTCCAGCGATTCTTTGACTGGTGCAAGTTAGACTGCTTTTTTATCATTCTCCAGGAAAAAGGTCCAGTTCAATCTAAATATGTATTAGACGGAAACGCTTTGTTCAAAATTGACAATTCATTTTAATAAGCTATTTACTTTTGACGATCACTTCGGTCATATCATCAACAAAGCAAACTCCGTCTGGAGTTTCCAGAGACGATGGTCCAAGGAGTTTAATGACCCTCATTTTATGAAGACCTTGTACTGGGGTTTTGTTCGGTCTCTTCTTGAGTATGTGAGTCCAGTTTGGGCACCTTACTACTATATCGATGTGACGATTAAACACGGTCATTAAAAGGAAGATACCAATTTGCTCCTGCTTTTTAATCTCACCTCGATATTGCAGTGAATGTACGCGTGAGTCGGAAACACCGATTGGTGATCTGCAATCAGCTGAACACTCGTGTTTAAGTTTTTAATTTGCAATAAAAAAATATCTCCAAATAGTTCGGGCTCAAATTAAAATTTTTTCGGAACAAAGTCGAGGTGTGCCGGAAGTTCTTTCAGCTTGGGCATCAACTCTTCTGTGGCATGAGCTTATATCCGATGGTTCTTCTGAGGTGCTATTACTACTTCAATTCACTTAAATCACGACAAACCCACGATCTTGTTTGTAGACTAGCGCGCTATCGACTGCGCCACCGTAACCGACGCCATCACCAGTTACGATGTTGAGTCATAATCCGGGACGCGGACAAATAACACTGTGTTTCGATGCAGGCACCCTTAGATAGATAGATTTCATCGGAGGCGGAGGGATTCCTCCAAGCACCGCGACCAGTGGTCTATTGTGCTATACCTCATAGATCTTTCTCCAGTTTCAACCTAGAGGTCCTCACTCAGCTTTATTTCTCTTAGGAATTTATCTAGTTCGTGTCGGCACCCTTAAAACAACATAGGCTATTTGGAAAGTTAATTTTTTCACTAGAATAGCTCCGTGAAAGGGAACAGCTCTTAACATTTATTAATCGTTCTTCATTAAAATAAAAAAGGAGTTTAACTAAACAGTCTATAAAAGAGAAATTCCTATTCGATATCTATCAGACCTAAGAGATATGGCGAAATTTGTGTAAACATATAACAACTCCTTAAACCCGCATTAGAGTTCGAAAAACAAAAAATCCTGAAAGAAAGTCCTAGGCGCTTATGTGATATCTCAGTATACTTAAGGGCTATAGCCTAATTCGTAAAAATACATGCACCCTTTTTTCACCACCCATTTTTATTGCTCCATCTTCGTACGCCAACGTATATCTACATGTGTCCAACCTTCAACTTTCAAGTAAAAGCCGTTACATTCGTGTGTCCTATCGAAAATTCGAAAGCGGTTCTCGAGATATTAAAACCAGAATGTTCTGCATTCCACCTTTGCCTCTTATATCCCGCCCGGAAATTTGTTCCAATCAAGTCAAACATTTTTTTGCAGATAGTTGCACTATAGAAGCTCTTTATACATTTCAAGTTTCTAGTTCCTAGCTTAAGCGATTCCTGAGATAAAGGAACAACATTTTTTCATCTAAAACCCTCCCGCCTCACCCTAAACGTAAACGTAATGTACCTACCAACAAAATTTACTCCTTTAATAGTTGAAAGTTTGTAAGCTCCGAGGCTTCAGACAGACTGAATTTTTTTCCCTTTTGCAAAGGACTTTATTTGAACGTAAACGATATGGTATGGTATAAGGGGTGGTGATGCTATCATCCTCTTTCACTGAGACGTTATTGTTCGTCCACTGTGCTCCCCGTAAACGATAACACAAAGATCTCCTGCGTAATAGATAAATCTTGTGAAGATACCTTTAGGATATCGTTTCGAATCTTTTAGTTAGCTGAGATAAAGAGTGTCGATGAACGATGAGTTTTAGTAGGGAAGGCCATTTAGTCTGGTATCCTAGTGGGGAATACGATAATGTACTAACCCTGAGGTCGAGAGTTCGAGTACAATGGGCACCCATGGTCTAAGAAAAAAATATATATTTAGAAGCAACTATAGTTCCTCAGAGATGCGCGGAATCTGCTATGTGCCCCTGGCGTGCTTAATAAGTCGATTAATACTCCCACACTCCCGTATATGGTAACTAAAGTGACCTATGTTTGGGAAGGGTGCAATATTTCAGTTATCGAGCGTTTAATGTGATGAGTTTCGGTGCAATTTATTTCTGGAGATTTTGAAGGTCTGCCTGGAAAAGGAGAGAAGCGCAGAAATCCATGCAAAATTCTTTTGATTGAAAATTGCTATCTTTTCTGTGTTGAGCCTTCTGTCTTTTTCGGAATTCGAGCAGGTGATACTCACCAAGATGTTCGCTTGGTAGATTCTTCGAAAAGGTAGAGGTCGTTGTCGAATTAACTCAAGACATGAAGATTTCCTTGCTTTCAATAATATCCATTCTTAAATAAAAAAAAACATTCTCAATTATTCTTTTACGCTCATTCCTCTCTCCTCGTCAGAGTTGGACGATAGGCAAACAACCTATCTCCAAGAAAACTACGTTTAGAAGCTTCAAGAGAAAAACTCAGATTGGAATAAGGGATGGTCATCGGTCGTAATGTCCTAAATCCGATCGGAGAAATATTTTCGAAGAGGCTAAGGCTCAGTTTGGGCTCGCTTGTGTAAAACAGAAAGGAAGAAGTTAGCACAGCAAACACTATTTTCTTCTAAATGTAAAAGTGTTTTTGGTTCTACCTTTTGATGTTGGAGATGTGAAAAAACTCCGCCATAGCCGGTCGGAAGCCCAGGTTGAGATAAGGAGGAGCGAGTGAACACATCCTGAATGGCCAGTAACACCAGTGCGTCTCAGGAAGTAGGTCTGAAACGTGTGTAGTTGAACTCGCGGCATAGTTGTGAGAACTCCAACCTACCATAATCGGCTGAAACTTGTTCACATGTCTATGTGCTATAGACCTGGCCCTCCAGGTTGGGGGTTGGACGATCGGCTAACAACTCATCCCCGGAAAAAGAACTTATTTAAAGCAGCTTCAGGCCCTGGCCCGATCTGGGCTGTCGCGCCATTGTTGATGTTGATGTGAAAATTATACTGTCCATGATTTGTACGGTAGCGGATAGTTTTCTATAAGTGTAACGAAAATAGTTCTGCTCTTACGGTTGCCACGTTATGTACAATTGTGAAGAAAAATCGCAAAATTTCTTCACCTTTTGGAAGACAGTTTGGGCGGATCATGATCCCCGAGACCACCCTTCCAACGCCTTTGCTACTCCGTCCGTCAAAAACGTCCCTCCATGCGTGACCTAAAAATGGTAGCTCATCACTCGTGACAGTGTGATCAATGGTGCCCTTAGAAGGTGACCAATTAAAAAAATTATATTATAAAATGAAAAAAGGTTTAATTTTGCTTCACTATTTTTTTCTTTCCAATTCTCTGAAAATTGTTTGCTCCCTTCTTGTAGCCTCGGCGCTGTAAGTTTTGGGTAAGTATAATTTGTCAGAGGTTATTCTCCGAAACCGTAAAATCTCCTAAAATCTCACGTAAACACAGCATTGCTTTTATATTAGTTCAGAAAAAGCTGGGTTAAGTTGTCCAAATAGTGAGCTTCTTACTTCATTTCAAATCAAAATGTAAATCACAAACATAAGGCAGTCACGATCGGCTGCAAGCCAATCGTATGATACTCTAGATGAAATACTGAACTCCGATTTATATTTTAGTTGGGAATATATAAAAAGAATAAGGAGTGCACATACAATTATGTATAGTGGCTACTCGATGGATGGTTAAACGATTTCTTGAGTTATAATGAGTTCCATAAATTAAGTTAAGACATTTTTACAGAATTTTTGTATGGCAACTACATGAAGGACTTACGGGATATTTTTCATATTAATACTTTCAGCTGCGACTATTATAAAATCAACGTATACAAAATTTCAAAGTCGTAACTTAAAGCGTTCTAAAGTTATCGTTGAATATTGGTAAACACGTGTTTTAAGAACTTTTGTATGACAGCTACCCGAAGGAGTTGACGGATGGCGCTAATTAATGAACTCAGTCTTGCTTTTGATATAAAACTAATTTCTGTAGAATTTTGAATCCCTGCTTTAACTCGTACTAGAGTTATAGTAGATTCTGTAACTTGCATACATTTTTGAAGGGCTCATTCTATTTGCATCATATTTGGAACTTTCGCTTCAAACATTGTAAACTTTAAGTATGCAAAATTTCAAGTTCCTAACTTGAAGCATCCGAGCAATAATTGTGAATACGTGTTTTAAGGACTCTTGTATGGGAGGTACCCGAAGGAGTGGAAGGATATCGCCCATTAACGAACTTAGCCTTCCTTTTTCCATTTTTCAGGTGGTGACAAAATTTCAACTTCCTAGGCCAACGCGTTCTTGAATTATCGTGCAAACGGACGGACGGACAGCAAACGGATTTGAGGTTTTTGATCACAACTGAACACAAAATAATATAATACATAACTTTTTTTCGTCCGAGGCTCGGTTCTATGTGTTATAAACTTTTCGGGCTGGATGAAACTTATAATACTCTATATGATTTCCTCTAGAGTATAAATATGCTGATAATAAAAGTTTTGAAAAATTTCATCCAAGGCCGAAGAAAAAATTATTCACCGTATCTACAGCAGAACAACTTAAATTTACCTCCACCATATCCGACAGATGTTGTAAGGTATACTCTCTCATTAACGAGGCAACTTGTGAAGTCAAGTAATTGGGGCAGGACTTTCCTATGCCTGGCGTCACAAACTGTTATAACAAGACGTACATGGAGCTATATATTTGAACAGCTTCGCTCCTCGCCACAAAATTTTGTATGTTGCCCTTGTGACCTAAACAGATGTAAACGATACTTGAACTAGGACACGGATTTTGGATATAGAAACGACGGACAATAACTAACCTTCGAAACGTTCGGTCACTAAATGACAAGAGAAGGATTTTAATTAGGATAATCAAACTTGAAGCAACTCCTCGATAATTAACATCATCAGCGAAGTCTGATGGAATTGATTGAAAGAACGGACCCGAAATTCAAACATCATCCGAACGGAGAGTACCCATTGAAAAAAGTTTTAGGTATACCAACCAGTCCCTTAAATTTACATAATTAAAATTACAGTTCCTGGAAATATTACTGCTATAAAAGGATTATTTTCCAATCCTATCAAAACAACTAATCCTCGAAAAGCTTTAAAAGGATAATTCAGTGTGATAGGCGCATTACAACGCTTCGTTCCGTTGGATTGTTTAGTTAGGACCTTTTAACGCGCAAGCCAGTTTAAAATTTATTTCTACTTCTGCGGAAAATTTAAATAAAGGCTTGGAATTTATCAGCCTTTAACGAAACGCAAATCATTGATTGTAGAAACTATGTGAATTTTATTATAAACTAGCTGACCCGGCCACGCGTTGCTATGGGTCAGTCCGGCTTAGTTGAAAATACAGAAAAAATTTAGTACAGTAACGATTCTAATAAGTTTGATTAGTTCTTTATTGCTGCACTGGAAACTGTAGTCGTTTAAATTGAAACGGTATGTCGGTCGGAATCATTGGGATGCGTGGTATCAAATCATACTCTCCTTTATACTTTCCCGTTATAATGGTTGCTTCGATCACGTTGTTCCTTAATTTTTTTCACCGCTAGGCTTGTGCCGTTACAAAGACGCGGTTGGTTGATATTTCGCAACATTATGACCACCGATCCGACCTTCAATTGAAGATTGTGAGGCGGCAATCCTGGCAAATCCAGCGAGTTTAAAAATTCGGGTGGATAGTTGACGACATCATCTTGGTTAGCAGCGGAATCAACTGATTTGTATGTCCTCAATTCACCGGCAATTTCATTTTGAATTTTGAAATTTTATTCATTTACATCCATGTTTTTGGCAGCCAATATTGCTCGTTCGCTCAACCAAACAAGATCTGGGTAATTTTATCAACGTTTGGGAACACCTTTTGAATGGGTTCGGTTTTTGATTCAGTAAACTGACAAAAATTATCAGGAAAGGTTATCCAGCCAGTCAAAATGTCTAAAGGGAATTTGCCATTAACAATTTCAATGAGTTGTTTTGAAAATGTTTTTCCAGATCGATCATTTTGCAACTCGACACGCATATTCTTGCTTAATATCTTGACGTGCTTCCACAAAATGGAGGACTTTAAACATGCATTTAGTTTATCAGCTGGCATTGACCGTGTAATCACTGGCAATGTTTGACGAAAATCTCCAGCTAACAAAATCATCGCACCACGAAATCAGTTTTGATTGTTCCGCAGATCTTGCATGGTTCCGTCTAATGCCTCCAAAGACTTTTTATGTGTCATCGTGCATTCATCCCATACTATCAGTTTACATTGCTTCAAAACCTTTGCCATTGCAGTGTTCTTCGAAATGTTGCAGGTCGGAGTTTCAATGCTTTACATATTTAACGGCAATTTTAGCGTTGAATGGGCTGTTCGACCGCCTTCAAACAATGTTGCTGCAATGCCTTGCTTCATCAGGCATTGTTGCAATATTGTTGGAACACCTTTTGTTCGAATCTTTATCATCATAGTCACTAATTCGAACATAACATCAAGAATGTTCACTGTTTCGGGCGGTCACTGTACCGGCGCCTGTCCAATTTTTGATTGCGCCGCATGTATCCGCCCGGATAAGTGGTAAATCAAAAGCTCTTTAGCACTATAAAGGTCGCGACAATCGAAGGCCTCGACCTCTTGTATTCCTATCATAGAAAGAGAATTGCTGTCGGTTGGGCGCAATACTGTCGATTCGGCAAAATTACAAAGGTAAGCATACCACGAATAAAGTCTCCTACTTTAGACTATCCCGATGAGTTGTCATTTCCGCACTCAACAGGATATTTTAAAGACAGGATCCTCCATAAGGAGAAATAGGTAAAGTCAATCAAATCCGACTTCAGAACACTTCGTCGAGTTGTCGTTCTCGGCATTTAACTAGGTGTTTTGAACAAGGAACTCATAGAGCGGTAGATTCAAGCATTAAATAAGGAAGCTAGGAAGATTGAGAAAAAATAAAGTAAACCTGCACAAAAGAAATCCAGCACTCTTTTAATTTGTTCTTTACAGTCGTAAGGTCTTCATAAGGTAAGCGATAAAAGAACATCGTAGATCACAAGAGATCTAACACCTTTAGTGGTAAAATGGGGGTTTTACGTTTTTTCGGGCAATTTTTCTCTTCATAAGAACCTTTCTCGGACTTCAGGGAATGTTTGGAAAAAAAATTAGACGAATTGGTCCAGCCGTTCTCGAGTTTTGCAATACATTTAGCGATCCATTTTTATTTATATATATATAAATTATATTTTCGAATATTTATTCACAGTGCCCGACACAGAATTTATGTGGTCCCATGAAATCATGTGCAATAAACCTTATGGCAACTACAAGAATCTCCCAACGTCAAAATAAAAACAAACGCTCCTTTTCTCAATAGCAAAAAAAATAATAATCTGTATTTGTCTTTGCCCTTACTAAGTACAACTGAGTATGACCATGATTTCATCAAATATCGAAAAGCAAAAGAGTGAGACTTAAAGAAATATAACAACAAAAATAAAACTGTACAAAATATTTGAAATTATTTTTTTTAAATTCAAATTTACAACAATATTTAAAAAAAATATTTTCATATTATATATCAAAATCTCTTCCTTACTTTACCATCCATCAATATTTATAGCTAAAATTTGCGGTAGTAAAAATTATTCAATTAATTAATTTTATAGATAAAATTATAAAAACTATTTACAAATACAATAAAAAAAAATCACGAATAGAATAGACGGTTGATTTTTCGCTTTAAATAAATATTACTTAAAAATATAGGCTATGAAATAGTTTAATAATACTTTCTTTTTACTTTTGAGATATTTAGGGCCGTTATTACGATCGTCAGTTAAACTTTAACTGAAACTTTAACCGGAAGTTTTGTATGAAAATATGTCGGTTAAAGTTCCAGTTAGAACGTAACTGAACATCGTAGGAACCGGCCCTAAAAGAGCTAAGATCTACTTCTAGGTTTACAATAAAATATTTTATAAATGTCTTGTTAGTTTTTTTTTCTTTTAAATTATACATAACTTTTTCTTTTGTTCAGTACGTGTTTTTGTTAAGTTTATCTCATTTCAATAATTTTTTTTTTATTTTTTTTGGTCTCCCATTAGCTTGGGAAAATAATATCACACCCGTTGCGGGCCGGAAAAGTCTTCAATGGCGGCGTCATTTGCTTCTTGGCACTGGTTTTTCTCGCTATGGCGCGTACATCGCGGCCTAATCAAATACCAAACGGCAACAACAATAAAAGCTGCTACGATCGCTGATAGAACTGCAGCTATGGTATGATAGAGTCCCATCAGACTTGGATTCGCTTCGATCGGATTACCGGAGAGCGCCGTGTACATTTCCAAACGGTGTGCAGCACTACCGAATTGAACGCGGCACATATACCGGCCGTAGTGGTGCACCTCAACCTTTGGAATTCTCAGGAAGGATCCGATTGTTTGACCGTTTTCCCTGTAAATGAATGAATGATTAGATATAGCCATGCTTTAGGTTCGGTTCGTATATGCGATTTACCTTAGTACTGTTTCGCTTTTTTCGTCCACTTCTTCCTGGAGTCCGTCCTTCAAGATTTGATACCATGATATTTCGCTTTTGGCATCGGGAAGACCAACTTTTCCGACGAATGCTTCACAGTAGAAACGAGCTTCGGTGCCTAGTTCGGCAAATACATTTTGCGGATGATATGTTTCGAGCGGAACGTCTGGAAGATTACCTACTAGCAAACAAAAAAACAAAAATTAAAGAAATTGAAAAAAGAATTCGTAAAACACACAACTTCTATATTATAGAGAGAAAATTCTCTAAGTTAAAACAATCGTAAAAGTTTAGTTCGCTCCTTATTAATTCAAAAAATTTTAATTATCCGTTCGAATCAAACAGAGTTTGTCCTCATCCTTTCCAAAGTCCATAGCTAATTTATATATCACAGGCAATTTATAGTAGTCACGAATATGATATATTTCTGGGAAACTGATAAAACCGTGTTTTTTTTCCGGGAAACCGAGAACCTTCGAAAAGTATTCATTAAAATTTCCTAGAATTTCTCCTCGTCGTCGGTTTGCCCCAAAATCTCGCAAAGGAACGAGAAAGAAGTTACGAAAACTTCCCGGAAATACGATGCCAAAGTTGGATCACATGTACATGCCTGCTATGAAATTGTTGGAAAAGTGTTTGCCAGTATTCAAGCCAACTGGACGAGAAAGGGTATCAACCAAATACTGGATAGAGTCGGGAGAAAAACCCTACTATATCCGGGTTCCTAGAAGGACAAATTTCTTCGACCCCTTTAATACTGTTTACCATGAAGTGAATTTCTCAGAGGCAAAACCTTTATCACTGGGAATTTCACGAGAACAGACACAACTGTCCCGTTTTCCAATATACCAACAACGTTTCGTGGGGTGGTTGTATGCTATGCGAACGCATGAAGCCAAAAGCTTAAATCTACGATTCTGGATAACGCCAAGGATTCTGAGAAATTGGAAACTCAATTAGATGGTGCTTTGAACCCAGTGAATAATATTGCAGACGACAACGTGAAAGAGCTCGTGTAGTTGGTGGAACGAGGTCGGTACGGACGGTAAATTGCGACTCAAACGAAGAGAAAGGACGACAACGACTAAGGTAGCGAGGACTGGCGACGGGGGTATAATGCCACCGAGTATTTCCTCGTATCGATATTTTTTGGGGAAAAACGTTGAGATTGCGCTTTGATGACTGGCGCGACTGGTACAACGGAATATAACCTGAACCTCTAGCAGCATTCATGTAGACATATCTAGCATTATACGAGTGTATATTTCGTTTGAAAGCATTTTCTTCCCTCTGTATTCTCATTTAGAATTGTGGAAACTGTATAGGACAGGTTATTCCGCGAACTGATTACGAGATGGAGGTGTAGGTGAATTCACAGAAAAGTGATTTGGCGAAGGGCTTCGGGTAAGTCGTAACATGGGAACAAACGCATCAAGTTCTGCCGTGTTTAAGCTTTACGTAGAATTTCATGGTCGAGAAAAGTCTGCTTCAAATAAATGTGGTAGTCGGAATTTTGTTTTGAGGTGATCAGTTTCGTAGTTTTTTCTATTCTAGTCTAGTTTCTCGTTTAGGTGTCATGTTCTGTCTAAAAATATATAATCAAACTTTATTCAGAGTATTCCAAATGGTCGAAATAAGGTCAATGAGGCAGGTATCTTGATAAAATAAATAGCGATGAACGATTCGCTTGCCCATGTGATTTGTTGTTGATTCAAAATAGGGATGGGCAAAGCAGTTCCTTTCAGTGAAGTACATCACTCCGAGTCACTCACTTTAAGGAACGAGTTCAGTAAAGTACGTCCATTGAACTCTTCGTTCCATCGTTCAGTGGTCACTAGTCGTAGTTGGAAGACACTAGATTTAGTAGAAGATGATGAGCAAAAAAAAGGTCAGTAGATCTAGTAGAAGATGAGAAAAAAAAGGTCAGTAGATCTAGTAGAAGATGAGCCAAAAAAAAGGGCTAAGAGGGGCAAAACGAGAAAATTTTGTTGGTAGTCTCTATTTTTCTTTCATGAGTAGGTATATCGTTTTTAATTTTTTTGACACGTGTCCAATGGAACTGCAGTTCACGAAAAGGAGTGAGTTACTTCACTCACTCACTTCAATGAAGTGTTCTTTTGGAACAGTTCACTCGTGCACGTAAGAGTTCAGGACTCACGTTAGCAAGCATGTTTAAGGGACACATGAAACAACGTTCTTTACATGGCCGTTTCACCGTTCTATTGTGTAATTTTGCACTACAGTGTGCCTGCGTATAATCAAAATAACCTGACAAAACGATCTTCGATGGTTTTTTGCACTACCCATTTGATGAGCGGAGGAAAAATTTGGAACAGCACAGTCCACCAATTTTCATCTCGACAAAATTTTTCCAGGGCAACTGGTTTTTTGTGAAACACTTGCTTGATCATTTTTGTATGAAGTCCAAATTTGCGCTGCGGAGAAAGAAACTCAAGGGACAAAATAAGGGTGGCATCGTTGTAATCTTCCGAATCGTCCAAATTGCGCTGCTCAAGTTGATCAAACGTGAACTCCGAACCCATTCGTTGCGCAGATATTTCAATTATTATCGTTCTATCCGATCCATGAACAAAATAAAGAGAAATTATATTCAATAAATCTTCACAGCAAGTCTTTATACTTGGTCCGTCGAGCCGGAATCAAAAAATAATCCAAAAACGTAAATTATAAGCTAAACAGTGGAAAGTTTGTTGTACCGCCAATATTATCATCACCAATAGCACAACGTCCCAAATCGGATCTTAGTCTCCAGGATACACCGTTCGAATCATCTCAATCCATTGGCCGCGTCGTCCTGTGTGCATTGATTGAGTTCTCCCATCGTCAGCGTGGATTTACCGGCTTTGCCCTTCGAAACGTGTCGGAAAAGTTCTTCGGCTGTCCACCCATTCAACAAGGCCAGCCAATTATAATTCACGAAGTCTTATCAGGATGGACACTGTCCGGTCGTTACAGAGGCTGCACAAAACATAGCCGCATCAGTCTGATCTTTCTTTTATTGGTTACAGGATTCTTATTCCATATGTCCCTCTAGATTATCTCCATTCCTAGTGATGTTCCACTTTTCACAACCGTTAACAAGCACCGCCCTTGTTATCATTATGTGTACATCACCATTTTCTGTTTTCTATGTTTATTTTTTTGTCGCTTTAATACCGACCCTAAATTTATAATATTTTATCAAAGTCTCGACACATCTTTGAAGGACGACAAGATGGTAGTCCATAATAGCTTGAGCAAGCCAGCGAAAATCATCTCCCAATTGGTTCTGGGTGGGGTCTGCCGTAAAACTGGCTCCTAAGTCAAATTTGGCATCCTTAAAAAAATATGGAGGGTTGATCGCGTAACAAATGGACTCGAATGATCGCTAAGGAAATTCAAGATGTGAACAACTTCTGGCGACACACAAAAGCTGACGCCAACTACCGCGTCCTTTATATAAAGACTGTTGTCATTGGATCACACACAGGAACTGAACGTCTTCAAATGAGCAGTTCTGAATTGTAAAGCCTAATATCGTTTTCGCATTATTGCACACATTTACAATCTTCCCTACTTTCAGAACGAACCTTTTTGTTTTTGTAACTCTTAAGGATATTTCAAGGATTCGTCTCTAAAGTGCAGCAATCAAATCTTTTCGGTATTTTCTTGTCTCAATAAAATTAACCCTCCAAAAAAGGGCGATGCGCAATTAACCTATTGATTTACACAAATTGAGAAACTGCTTACGGCAACAGGGATCCTTTTATCCCCGCGCAACAAAAACGAGCAGTTTAAATAAAGCAGGTACCTCCACGTCCATCATCTTGAAGAAGTCACCTACAATTATATTTACGACACGTCCTATTGATTTCGTTAGGGAGCTACGCGTTGTAGCCAGCTGCTATGTTTTTTTATATATTCCGCCCCAGCATTGTAATCCCAGTTCCGCCTCCGCCCTCTCGTTTCGACAATGCAATCAAGAACACTTTCCAGGAAAAGCCAAGCATCCCTAAGCAAGGCGAATCGGAAGCCGTTGACTTCATGAATGTCTGGAAATCAAGTTCTGGGGGATGAGGCATCAGACTCCATTCGAGAAGCAGGAAAAACGACGCGTCAAGGATGCACTCCGACAAACACAGAGATTTGTACTCGTACATCGTTGCTGAATTCCGAATAGATACAGAACATAGGACGGAAGACCCTGAATAGCTCCATAAGTTGAGAGGACGTGAGGTGGTGGCCACCGGATGTGAAATATTGAAGAATAGAACTGGATTGGAAGAGAATTGTTGAAACTATCCCAAATTGCGTTCCTTTGACGGTTTCAGTTTAACCGGCCTTTGGGCATCAACAATGTATACTCAGGGTCGCATCATTATGCGTGTGCCAAAATGCATTACCCATCACTCCGCCCGCATATATCTGAAGAAACTATATTTGTTTTGTTGACAATATCGTTTCAACGTTTATATCACGGATGTTAAGCCTAAATTCCACGGTAGGCAAAATTATTGTAGGCGTAATACCACCCCAATCCAAAGGTTAGGATTTTGCCTTAATTTCCCTTTTCGACAAGCAAAATTGCTATGTGGGAAGACTCTATCCCATACACATTATTGACGTTCGGGCGTTCACGGAAACAAGCCGAACTTTTATTGTTCTGCAACAAAAGCGCCTTTTCTCGAATCAATCGGAACCTGGAGAGTACATAGGATTTTCGGAAGTACTAAGCAACACCGCCAGATGAGTAAATCGTTTACGAAGGCAATGAAAATTGTAGGAGGTAGACTTGAACCCTGCGGGAGGCCAGTATGCAGTGCTGTTCGAGCAATACTTTGAATCCATCTGAAAAAGAGCGAAATCAAACCAGTAGCCTTGAGCTTAGCCCTGCTTTTGCGTCCGATTCAGGCATCCTTTCCATTCCGAATCCATCAGTGACTTAGACATTCTACTGAAGGATTCTGATGCCAGATCTGAGACAAGAATATCGAACAACCTTTTAATCAATACATTTGACTACATCTCAACTTACTTTGCGCATTCAGTGATATGTCACGTGTGATTTTAATTGTATCGTTACGAACGACACACGTATAGTTGCCGACATCATGAGCTTGAGCATGTCGTGTGTAAATTGTCTGATTCGATGCTTCTGGATATAAAATCAGCGATGATTCGTCCGGTAACCAAGGATATGCTTTTCCATCTTTCATCCTGGAAAAGAAAAACAAATAAACAAACATTAAGGAGGTGACAGGTAAATCATTCATTTGTATTCAGGTGCGATCTTTTGTAAATATCTACATAAATTCATAAGTTATCTGGCGTCAATATAAATTATCAGAAATTTAAAAATAATATGAATAAAATGCGGAATGTGTGTTAACAAGTGTTCCGAGAATACAAAATAGATGTATGATGAGGCATGGATTGGATTTCGCATTTTAACGCTACACGGTGATTAAGTGACCTACGTAATCCGATAAAGAAATGAATTGGAGCCGATAGTAAGTCTAGGTACAAGTGGTTGTTGATAGAAATGAATAAACGAAATATGAGTAGTACTCGTTATGGTGGACATGTCAGCAAAATTAAAGTCGATTCTAAGTTATAGCAAGAAACTGTTCAAAGCTTGTAACAGTTACAAACTTAGACTGGATTTTGTTCATTGTTGTGCAATAGGTTGCCCGAGTGAAAGAAAACAGAAAAAAGCCTGCAAAATAGCTCCACCCTGAGGGACTCCAGCAGAATTTCAGTCAAATGGAACATAAAAACCCTTCTTGTTTAGCTAATCGAGATGTACCTTACACTGTATTCACGTACTGACTAATAGTAGAGGAGGAGCATGCACTTAGCCTGGAGTATACACGGGAAACGAGGAAGCCCTGGGTAACAATTATTTTGGTAATATTGGACAGAAATGGTTGTTCAAACGACTACCCTGTTATAAGCTATTTCTTCTTGAGAAGGCTACTTGCCATTACTCGTAATTGGCAATCTCTTTGACCGACATGCAACCGTGTGTATACTTGCTTTTAAAACATTCAAACCTTTTCCTAGGTAATTTTCCTTTGTCGCTTAACGTAAGGTTTAGATAGATTTTTTTTTTTATAATTTCCTGAGAATTTTAAACGGAATGAATTCAGTTTTGAAAAACACCAGAATGAATACCGTTAAATTGAATTCGGACTTGACGTAGTACTTAGGACGTTTTCGAATACTTTGCTTCGTCTACGTCTACGTCACAGCATAGCATTGCTATTATAACAGTTTAGAAAAAGCTTAGCTAAACCGTCAAAATGGCTCAGCTGCTTATTTGACACTTCATAAATCAAAAATAAAAATTTTTTAATCTTTTTAGGTTTGCTAAGATTGACTGATAGCTCAGCTGTCGTCACAGTAGTCAAGACACAAACCGAAAAGGAATTGAGACACAGCTTTGCTATGTCTGACGTCATAAACTGTTATAACTAGACGTAGACGAACCCATGTGCGAAATGCCGGAGTCCAACCAGAGTTCCGTACACTGCCCAGAATTGGCATTGCATTGTCCGCCAAGACTTGTCGATCGGTATTGTTTTGGTACTGACAAACCACCAGCGCAGTGTCGGGCCAATCCTGGTGATCAGTACTCCCACTTGATCTGAGCCGAGTGAGCCGAGTTGCTGGGCCTATTCGGGCCTAGAATTGGCTTATTATTGGTGTCTGAGCTCTTACGGCATTGGCTCGACGGTCGGCTCTGTATTGGGCACATCTTGGTAGAAATATTTTTTGTTTCTCAACATATCAATTGATTCGGTTTCAACCCTATTTCGAGAATGTGTCAGCCATCTAGTGGGAAGCGTAGCGGACTAATGTGTGACGGGACCATGGTTCGAATCCGAGAGTGTGCAAGGTGTGTAAGTAAAATCAATTCGCATTTTTCAAAAAAATAATAATAGCAAAATAAATTCGTAGTTAAAAAAAAATTTATAATTTTATTTTCGTCGGGCCAGAATTTCACCAAGAGTAGGATCGGTTATGATCAAATCGACATTGGCTCGGCAATGATTTGGTCTAGGCCACATACTGGGCCCGAAACATTAGCCAGTACTGGCAACTCTGGCACCAGTACTAAGCCTGTGCTGTGCCGTTCTGCTTTTCATACATGGGAAGCAAAGTATTCGAATACGACCTTAATACCTACCTTCAGAAAGAAACTTGAATTTTCGAATAATTTTTTTTTATTTTTCTCTATGGCTCAAATTGCTGCATCAGAGCTTATTAGCTAGTTCTGAACCAATTCTGTTTTTCAGTACCGAAGCAGAATTGTACAAAGTTTTACCAACTTCTTGAATCAGAACGAACCTTAGAATTCATGCGCTCATAATAATTTTATGCTACTAATAGTAAAACGTGAAAAAAAACAAGAAAATTGAGTGAAACTTTCCTGGAAAAGTTTTCGTAGTGGGCCGCCCTCGAAATAAGAACAAGTATTCCGTTATCCAAAAGAGAATCGGGACGAAAACGCGGCCCACCTAAATAATTCAGTTACGATAATTCTCGATCCAATCACAACGATGCACTTAAGTGAAGCATTTATGAGTAAAAACACAAAGCTTTATTTGAATCATCTAAGAATCGTAAGTGAATTCACATATGAACATATATTTCAACTAGGTGAATTGTTAGTGATTTACTTACGATTTATTTCGGATGCTGTGTATTTAAATATATTATTCGCTTCCAGCAAACAATTTTCCGAATATTCACTCTAGGTGAATCTAACTGAATTTTGAACCAAGAACTATTAGTGATTCACTTTCGAAGCAAACTGTGCACATAGATGATTCACATACGATTCACTTGTGCTCTCTCTCTGGGTAATACACAATGATATGAGTAATTAAAGAGAACGTTCAGTTATTTATCTAAGAATTGTACATGAAGCCATCAAAAAATTTCATTTAATTTATGCACTAGGAAGTAGAAAATACGAAAATTAGACAGCTCAATAAAAAAATTCATAAATTGTCACAGTAATTGAAAAAAATCGGCCAACAATCTGGGCGCAACTTTATTATTTTATGGGTAGAAGTCCGAAACGTGTTTAATGATGAGATGCGGTGTAGGTGACTATGGAACTGACAACCTAAAAAAAACGTTCCAAATAGCCTCCTACACCGCATCTCAGCATTAAACACGTTTCGAACTTCTACCCATAAAATAATAAAGTTGCGCCCAGACTGTTGGCCGATTTTTTTTTAGTTTTAATTACTCTAGTAGCACATCTTCACTAAGTTTCAACTTTCTAGCATAAGCCGTTTCTGAGATATGAAAAACCACCCCCCCCCCCCCCGTGCCTTGCTACCACTATAAACAATTTATTTTTCTGGGATGTCTCTGTAGTAGTTCTATACAGTTTTCAATGTTTAGCTTTCTATCCTTTACGGCTTTCGAGTAATTAAAATCAGACCCTACCTCCCGCCATCACTCCCTACACCCACACCCTCAAAATTTTTAGAGGTCTACTGGTCCTAACTCCTGTAAAATTTTCAATATTATATCTGATACGGTTCTTGATATAAAAATTTAATTTTTTGAAAAATCACTGTCCCCCACTTCCGCGATTCACCTCCCCGCACAAAAATTTTACATTCAGTAGACGCCACTGGTAATTCTATATACAGAAACCAAATTTTATCTTCCTGGCACAATTGAGTCGGAATATATTGTCATTCAAAGTTTTTCACCGCCCACCCCCGTACCTCACCACTCCTCTGTAATTTATTAACCCTTTTCTAATCTCCTAGTATCTCTTAAGACAACTACAAAGTTTCAGCTCTGACATCAACCGTTCAGGAGATATCGATTGTAAAATGTTTCAATCTCAGCTTTCAAGTAGGCTTGTGTAGTTCGCGAACGAACTAGTTCAGAAGAGCGTTCTTAGAAGAGAAATGAACAGACTAGTTCGCAATCAGTCCCGCTCCTAGTTCGTTTGTATTCATTGATTGCTGTTTGTAAGTCAGTGGTAGAATATACTTCTACGCGGATGAACTTTTTTTTTTTTTGTTAGGTCATCACATTCTTTTAAACGACCTTTTGTAGAAAAAGTGACGACATCTCTTCAAGTTCGTTCTTTTAGTTGAATAAATTCGCGAACTACTACTACTTCCTTCCTTAGTTCTTTCTAGTTCGCGGCTAAACTCCCGCGAACTAGTGAACTAAAAGTTCGCGGCTAAACTTCCTCGAGTTAGTAAACTAAAAGTTCGTGAACTAGTGAACTACAAGTTCGCGAACTAGTGAACTAAAAGTTCGCGAACTAGAAATTATCGCTACTTTCGGTGAACTAAAATGCGCAAGCCTACTTTCCAGCGTGTTGGACGCATTGTTTTTCCCCCCACTCACACACCCCTCAACGCCTATCGACCATTTTTTTACAAATGGGTCCACTATCATAGTACTACATAAGTTCCAACTTTCAGCCTCCTAGCATAAGCGGTTCCTGAGATCTAGAAACCAAATTTTTTCATCTAATACGCTTCCCCCTCACACCCCCACCACTCCAAAAGACACTACTCGTACTCGAACCATAAAAATGTCAACTTAATATCTCAAGGGGTGAGCTACGCATCTTCAAACGGTTTTGCGTACCGCGTACAGCGTCTATGGTGGAAATTTTTTTTTGCTTTTTTGGGGTTTACTAGTCCTAAAACGTGAAAATACAATATCAGGGTAGTAAAATACTTTATTATTAAAAAATTATAAAGTAAAAATTACGGCTGCTCCTTCACACAAGACCCACTTAGATGATTTGTTCACCGTACATCTGAGTGACTCTTTTACGAACAACTAAAACAGAACGCTTAATGATAAGTGACCATACGTTTCACTCGAGTGAATCAATCAGTGATTCAATAGCCATTCATTGCGTTTGGAATGCGAACTAATGTGAACTGGTCAATTTTGGATACTACGGGAAAAGCTGATAAGACTGTTTGAAGATTTCGCTAAAAACTGAAACTGCTTCAAAACAATTTAAATGCCTTTGTAGAGTGCAATAACTTAATCCAAGGGCGAAATTGAATCAAGCGGTAGACTCGAACACGATTCGATGCCAATGAACTGACTTCTCTAGATCTATGCCAACATATGAGACACTAAATAAAAACAAGTTCTTATCTCTGCAAACGTAACGATGAAAAACAGTAGAAGGCAAAAATTTCTCAGAAGTGTATAATCAATATTTGCCATAGGACATAAGATAAATGCACGTTTTGCGCATGTTCGTTGAAATTATGATTGGCCAAGTTTTTCTGAGAAGTAGCCAGCCACATCGCCAATCATTGCCCAGACTATTGCAGCAACAGCAATCAGAAATTCGATTATCTGCCTTATTATCCTTCCAGCTCGAGAAGACACCTCGGCGGGTACCTTGTTCCCAGATTTTCATCATCATTCGTTGTTAACTCTAGCAGATGGATGCTCCAAGGGAGTCGAAGACCTTCCTTTTACAGCATTTTTTGGAACGATGAAGCCCATACGAAAATTCGCCAGAACGAATAGCGTTCATAAGATTCCATTGCCAAGGGCCATGCACATTTCTCAATCTTTTATGTCTGGGGTGTCTTGGGTTTATCTTGGGATGCAGAGTTTTACTCCCGCGAAAAAAAGGCCTCTGCGAAATTCAGTTAATTTTCCTTTTTTTCTTCGGGGGAGCCTTTTATTTGGTGGCTACACGTACGCCTTGTTGGGAAGTTTCGCCAAGAAATAACAATTATAAAAAAAAATAAACGAAGGCAAACTCCGTTTCTTGGTTATTTGATTTACGGATACCGGGGAACATAAACAGTTTCGCTTCTACCGAATTTTTTTTATGTTCGCACTAAGTCAGTTTTATAGTATGTAAACTGTTCTTCTTCTGGGTCGTCTTTAAAAATTCTAAGAATATTTTGCAAAGATGCTAATGCTTTGTGTTTGGCACTAAGAACTAAAGTCTATAGAAGTTTTCCCTGAATTTCGTCGTATTTAAGCTGTCAACATTTAGTGGGAATTAGTCAGAAGGATTGTGGATGATTAGAGGCTGATTTATCTTAATTTAAATTTAGAGTGAGCGTGAAGAGATTGCGTCATATTTTTTGGCCTGAAAATTTCCACGGAATTGATTGAAAAAAATGTCGGGATAAATAAAGATCTCAAGTATATTCTGAAAAGCGAAAAAGAAAGATGATGCAGGTTCTCGGAATAATTTTATTCAAGTGAATGACATATTTTCACATACTGCAAATTGGCTATGAATCACATAAAAGCCAATTGCAAATTCGGCATCACTTTTTACAGAATGTCCTACCGAAATAAAACTCTTGAACCTCCATCAAAATGCCGATCATAAAAACCACCTACAACATCCGTACAGCCGATTTTTCGAAAGAATTCAAAACAGCGGTGGTCATAAACGCGAACCCTTCGGGACTTCACAGTCCAGAGGTGTACAATATGATTAACACGTTAAAAGTAACCCTATGGTTTCTTTTCCTACTCTATTCTCATATAATACAAATTTCAACATTTCAAGGACTCTGGTGACTTGATCTCTCTTCTCTTCATCGGATCTTTATGGGCAAAAAAGGGACATATACCTTCAGTTTGCAGGGTCATAATTAATTGCCGCTTCTGGATCCCTGGAATGGAAGCAAACGATTTACAACAAAAAAAAGTTAAGATATTCTATGTACCTATGATGCATCCATTGACTTAGCGCCCAGGTAAATACAATCCCAGGCCCAACCTTACTGCACATCTCGAATGTTTTTCCATGAATTCACCTCACATCTCGAACGTATAGTTGTTTTGTGATGTTGTCCGGCAACATTTCATACTATTGTGCCGAAGAGCGTTAGAGCGGGACAATATACCCAGAAATAGAATGCCGGAACGGTCAACAACGAGTGCATTTTTTTTAATGATATTGCAATAGAGGTATGAACGATATGTGCCATAGGTGCTATTGTTTGACATTCTTTCTCAAGATATGCGGTACATACGGAAAGACGACACCTAAAGGGATGATATCGAACATTATAAATGGAACCAAACTAAAAACGCTGACACAAAAATGTGTTCATTTGTGCCCACGGCGGCGGCAACTAGAGATCGGAACAGCCTGGGTGTCTTAACCGATTCGATATTTAAGTCGGACAGGTCTGGGGCCCAAGATCACCTCCTTGAGTCAATATGTTTATTGTTGGACAACAGAGACACGATCGTTTTTTTTTTGTATTTCGTATAATCGTTTTTCTTCCTGAGATCTTTGTTTACCGTATAATCCGACATGGCTGTAATCAGATCTTGAGTGTTTGGAAATTGGGATCGGCCCAAGATCGATTTGTCAGTTTTAGGTTGTCGGAAAAGATACCACGACAAAATGTTTGAACGTTGAGGAAGTGTCGGTTGTCGTACAGTACAAGAAATGTGAGATTTGAATTCGTTGTGTTAGAAATCGATCAGTTCATCAAATTCACGATTTGTTCGTCTGATCTAATTCACGATCAGTTCATCAAATTCGCGATCAGTTCACTTGATCAAATTTGCGATTATTTCCCATTATTAAATTTACGATCAGTTTATCAAATTCACGATTGAATCTGATCGAATCAGTTCGCCTGATCAAATCCGTGATCTCTTCCTCTTATTAACTTAACTTCACGATCTGTTCGTCAAATTCACGATCACCTCATCGAATTCAATATTTTTCCTCTGATCAAATTTACGATCAGTTATTCAAATTCTCGATCAATTCTGCTATCCAAGTACCGATCAGTTCTGCTATCAAAGTCACGATCAGTTCGTTCAAATTCAATATCGGTTCATCAAGGCCAGGTAAATAAGTTAACAATATTTTCCTCTAATCAAATTCATGATCAGCTCTTGAATTTCGCGATCAGTTCTGTTATTCAATTCGCGACAAAGTTCTTCTGATCGAATTCACGATCATTTCATGAAATTAGCGATAAGTTCATGAAAAACGAGTTCATTTGATCTAATTCATCAAATTCAAGACTGAAGAAATTCACGATTTTTTGTTATAGTGCAACTACACCCCCTTCATATTTTGGAAATAAAATCAATCAATCAATTCGCGATCAGTTCCTCTGATCGAATTAACGAGCAGTTCATGAGATTCGCGATAAGTTCATGAAATTCAAAACGTGTTGAATTCGTAGTATTAGAAATCGGATCAGTTCATCAAATTCACGATTTGTTCGTCTGATCTAATTCACGATCAGTTCATCATATTTGCGATCAGTTCTCCTGACCAAATTTGCGATTATTTTCCATTATTAAATTCACGATCTGTTTATCAAATTCACGATTGAATCTGATCGAATCAGTTCTCCTGATGAAATTCGTGATCTCGACCTCTTATTAACTTCACGATTTGTTCATCAAATTCACGATCACCTCATCAAATTCGTAATTTTTCCTCTGATCAAATTTACGATTAGTTCATCAAATTCTCGATCAGTTCTGCTATCAAAGTCGCGATCAGTTCGTTCAAATTCACGATCGGTTCATCAAGGCCAGGTAAATAAGTTAACAATATTTTCCTCTGATCAAATTCATGATCAGCTCTTGAATTTCGCGATCAGTTCTTTTATTCAATTCGCGACAAAGTTCCTCTGATCGAATTCACGATCATTTCATAAAATTAGCGATAAGTTCATGAAAAACGAGTTCATTTGATCTAATTCATCAAATTCAAGACTGAAGAAATTCACGATTTTTTGTTATAGTGCAACTATACCCCTCCCCCGCCCTCCTTCTTCCCCCCTTCTCAAACCATATAACAATGCTAATCTAGAGGTAGCAACGATATAAAATGAAATACTCCAACCAATTCCACCCTCTCAATGAAGTCCAATGAAAAGTATTGGTATTTAAGTTGAAAAGATGAAACATGATCGAAATCCATTGAGCTGTTTTCAGTATGACGATAATACGTCAATATTTCCTGTGTGACCGCCGTCAGAAAACAAAAACAAGGACGAGGACATCTCTTCACACAGGCTCCCGAAGATTGTATCCTAGGAATGCTATCTTTACCTCAATAACGAAAATACCACGTTACGAGTACATGGTACAACAACACAAAGTATTTGAGGTGCTAAAACAAACTCAGACTACAACTGAACCGGGAAAATTTAACTATACTTGAGGAAAATTCCGGCTACCCATTCTCCAATTTCCATCACAATTTTGTTGAAAATATTTTCCCCAAAAGGAAATTCCGGGAAAACCTTCTCGAAATTTTCTATATACAATAACCTGCGGAAAGTCAAAGCTTTTCCAGGACAGTATTTCGATCAAAATAATAATTCAAATCCATGAGAGCGTACTTGAAAACTTGTGGGATTTCAATGGAGAATTCGAGGCAACGATCCCAGTTTCATGTGAATCTTATCCCAATTTTCTATCTACTCTTCCTCCTGTCTCTAATCTAAAAGATTATAATATTTCATTAGAAAAGAAAAGTCCCTTACCCTACCTCCTTGTTCTTATCCACAGAATAAATAAATTTCTGCTCCTTGTGGTTGGTAGATTTTTAGAAGTTTGCACTCAAGTACCTTCCAGGAAACCGATACACACAAGGTGACTGCGATTTTAATGATTTTCATGTTCGAGGAATTTTCCTTTTCCAATTTTCTGATTTCAAGTGGATGGGCGGTAGACGCTTGTTTAATATGGCCATGATTTTTGGAACCGGAGTAGCATGTTTACGCTTTAATTGAAAACGAGAGTTTCCCGGAACTTATTAAGCCAGAAGCAAATTAATTTGTCGTCGTTTTTGTTCTTCGGCCCGCTTTTACTTAAATATTCGTACTGGATGTTTTTTTTTGTGACGGTTTTCGGAGCCCTTCCACGAATCCAAGCCTCCTCGAATCGGGATTTCATCCTCCGGGAAATTCTTGTTGAAGGGGATGTTTCAATTTGATTTCTTTCTTTCCTGGTATTGATGATGGGGAGTTTCGTGCAAACCAATTAAAATTTATTTCATGTTTGCTATGACCGAAATACCAGACGATGCCGTAATTAGAAATTACCGACGTCCACTCTGGGGTCTCAGTTTTTTAACGATTTTTCTAGTCGACGGAGTCGTAAAAGCGACCAATGTAATGTACAGGGGGCCATTAAAAAAATAGGGAAAAATTATTTTCATGGATAACTTTAATGCGTTACTACGGCATGGCGGAAGAACTGACGAAGCCTGAGATAGTAGAGCAGCAGATGCCATGCCACAGTTTTAATCGCCCATTAAAGTGCAGTACGCGCGGTCATTTTAAAGTACGAGTTACCGGTTATAGTGTACTCGTGTATTACCGGCCATACGTACATGTTACCTACCCGGTTCTCATTAACAGTTTGCTTTTCTTGGGATCCATTCGACGGGACCACGTAGAATGTACATATATAATTCGGTTTATAGATCTGGTCCATAGTTCTGAGAAAACGATCTTTAGTTTAATGCAATGATCGTGCCGCATTCAGATATGTTTGAATTCTGATCTCTTCCTCTTGTAGAATCCTTCCGAAGACGTGGGACGGATCGTGGAGCAAACTTGCTTTTGCGGATAAGGTTGTATACCATCAAGACTTGTCCTTACTTTTTTTGACCTAAAGAACTGATTTCAAAGCAAATGATTGGCATCAACTCCAGAAATAGATCATACTCATTGGTACAGCCTAGGTTTCTGCCATTGATTTATTGCATTGCGACAGACTTGGATTTTAGAAGTGCAGAAGTAATTTTGGTGTTTAGCTAGCTTCTAAGATTGGGTCCGTTGTTATACGATGACTAGACCTCGGCTCAACCCAAAATGATATTGTGTTCCAAACGTGCCAGGCCTTACTTCAAACCTGGACCAACTTGGGGCCATTTTTGAGTTCGTTTTACAAATACAGCCGTTAAGGACTCAAAATCAAAATATTGCGGATCAATTACTGACCAAAAACTGTCAAGAAAACCGGTTGAAGGACTAACTGATCGAAGTAGAAATCATATTGGATTTGACTTATGCCGATTATGACATTACAGGATATTTGGTTACAGTTTTAATTGAAGGACCATTTGGAACTATTGCTGAAAGGCTGGATTTATCTAACCTCTGTATACAAGGGCGCCCATAGAGTGGGGCAAGAGGTGGCACTTGCGCCACCTGTATTCTATCTCCCAGTATTTTAAAAACACTATTTCGTCACTTGAATAATTCTTTTTTTTTAATATAGTGTAATTAAGACCTTTTAATTGTTCTATTACACATAATTTGTTAAACTACTAACAAATATTTACTAAATCAACACCGTTTACTGTTTGCAATGAAAAATAAAAGCGTAACGTCTTTTTATTTGTATTTAAAGAAATTTCATTTGTTAAAAATTAAGGTTTTCTTACTTACTGCAGAAAAATTGGATTATAATTCAAATTCAAGTCGACAAATAAAATTAAGATTAACAAGGTAAGGACATTATATTATTGGAAGACGTAATTGAATTTCACACTCAAGATTTTTTCTTCATAGAAGTTTGGTATGACTTATGAAAAATACAAGAAAACCCAGAAGTCTTAATGGTTTCCTGAGATAAAGTACCCATCTGCTCATATAGTTTTTTTTATACATCCTTTTGACTTTGTGCTGGGAAAGAGGGTGTTTTCAAATATGCAAAAAAAATGTTGATTAAAGTAGCAGGGTCAGAAGGATATTAGTAACATTAGTACCTACGTAACGTTTTGTTAAGCCACGGTTATCACTTTTTAGTTTCACTTTATTAAAAAAAATAATTGCTCAATTATGAAATGGTTAAAATTAAAGGTGAATAACTTCGAAAGTTTTTGAGCTAGAGCGATAAATTTACCCTACTAACTCCGCTTCTTGTTAGCATTTACAACAGCTTGAACACGATTACAACTAATTCCAAGTCTTCAAGTTGACTCACAAGAAAGCATTAATTTTTTTAAAAACTTTTGTATGGCTGCCTAAATCAGTATCTTCATTTCACTCTGTTTTCCAGTGTTAATGCTTTCAAAATAAGTGAAACTACATAACCCCGCTCCCCGAGAATTTTGTCTTAACTTAATCACAAAAGAGCTTTTATATCCAATACGTTCTGTTCCGTAGTTATCGCTTCTTCAGGAAAAAAATAGGAACCATTTTTATTAAGAACTTTTGTATGGTAGCTAATTGAAAGAGTACCGCAATATTGTCAGTTTCTGCAATATTTAATTAAAAAAAGTGTGTCGTGCGAAATTTTTAAATTCCACCATACTGTCATCACTTGTTTCGAGGAATTTTTTATGCGATGTACCTGAAGAAGTTGGGCAATTTTACTTACTAACGAATTCTAAGTAAAATTTCAACTTCTCTGTATTTTTCCCCTATCTCCCGGTACGCTGATATAGTTTTGGTGTGGCAGAAAATGTTCAATGATTCTTAACTGAGTGAAATCCACATTCATTCTAGTCGTCACAAGATGTAGCTCCCGAAATTGTAAACTCCTTTTGTAAGCGATGGTTCTGCCCCTGCCTACAAAATGTTGTATGGGCGCCCATGTCTGTATATGACAGATACCTAAGGCTATCTAAAAAGTAGGGCCCACGGTGAAGTGTACTAGTAAGTCTAGAGAGACTGACCAAACAGTGTTCAAAGGGAAAGTAGCATCATCTACTACAACGTGTAACGAAACGATTGCGAAAAACGCTCTTAATCCAAGAAACTCCAATTACACTCAAATTCGTAAATTTCGGCAAAAAGGAAAACCAAAACAATTTTTTTTTAAATTTTAAAATTCACAATTTAATTATTCAAATTTAAGAATCTATTAAATTTATAAAATTCTGAAAATATTAATCAAATCATAAATTTGTATTTAATTTTGTTAGATTCCAAAAATTATTCATCAAACTTAAT
Source organism: Beris morrisii (assembly GCA_951812415.1). Lineage (NCBI taxonomy): Eukaryota > Metazoa > Arthropoda > Insecta > Diptera > Stratiomyidae > Beris > Beris morrisii. Next base: position 128,739,708 of record OX638312.1, read on the forward strand.
AGAATGACAAATACTTTATTATTAAAATAATAAAGTAAAATTAATAAAATTTCAATTTTGATGAATAAAACAAAATATCAAAACATTTTATTAAATTTATCAAAATTCATTTAATTCTCCAAAATTCAGAAAATGATAACAAAAAGGCAAATGTCATTAAATTTAATCAAATTAGATTTGCATCAAAACCAACAAAATAATAGAATTTGATGAAATCATCATATCAAATTTTATAATTTAATTTTTAAATTAATTGGGTTAAATTTAAGCAAATTTCAATTATCAAATTTTAAAAAATTACAGAAACTCATAATAAAATAAAATTTCAAAGCATTCGGGGCATCAAATTTCATTAAAAAAATGCAAATTCAATTAAAAAAAAGGTTCATCATAAAAAAGAAATAAATTTAAATCAAAGTAAATTATAAAATTAATTATTAATCTACTAATTTAATAAAATTAAAATTCATCAACATTCATAAAAAAATAAATTTCAAATCATATAAGCTTTTAATTTAAATTAATCAAATAATTTTTTAGAAGTTCATCAAATTTTTTTTAAAAATGAAAAATTAAAAAGAATTTAAGGGGAGCTTGAGGGGTAAAAAAGGGTAAATCAATTTTTGGTTTTCGACCGATTATTAAAACTTATATTTTTCCTGATAAAACAAGACCAAAAGCGCGACATTTGGGGGCCGGAAAGTACCTAAAAATAAATTTTGAAATTGAAATAGAAAAATTTCAAAAAATTTTCAAGTTAATCAAATCTATAATACTCGTATCATCTGATGATTTTATTGTCAAATGATAAAAATCAGTGTTGCCACAGTTATTTTACAAGATATAAAAAAGACTAGAAAAATTACGAAAATTTATTAACATAAGATTCTCAAAGATATGATGCACAGCCGACATGCAGCTGACACAGTGCAGTAGTAAACAAAATGGTTTCGTAAAAAATGTGTTTTTTGAAGTGTTTGCCCCGTTTTCTCGCCAACCGCTTATCAGAATTCATTCATTTGTTTTTTGTTTTGTATAAAAGAATTAGTTGATCGAAGATTATCAAATTTAAATAACGCAGTATCGACCTGTAGGCCATAAAGAAATGTTCAAAAAGTATCATAGCAATCTTTAAACAACTGTATAAAAAAAGTTAAGCGATTTTTTAAAAATGCTTCGATCAAGTACTAGTACTAACAAAGTTTTACAAATAAAAAAAAATTTAGAGTGATACGATTGGCGATTTAAGAGAGTATGGGTCTCAAAAATGGTCATGTTTGCACTCCCTCCCTACAAGCTCCCCTTAATCAAAATAACATAAGCAGATGATAAAATTATATTTCTCTTAACTTCATCAGATTCTATAAAATTCGTTCACGTTGCATCAAATTTTATTAAAAAATCAATTTTAATAAAATCTACATCAAATTTCAAAAAATTTAGCTTAACAAAATTTCATCATATTTCCTAAAAAATCAAATCTATAGAACATTTCTGTACCTACATCAAATTGAATATTTTCATGAAGTTGCTAATTAATATAAAATTCAATTTAATACAGTTTCATCAAATTTGATGGAATGCCAACCATAAAAATGGAATCTTCATAAAATTCCATACTTGAAACTCTTTCATATTTCATAAAAAAATCAATTTCTTTTTGTCATCAAATTTCTTAAATAAAATTTATATATAATAAAGTTTTCATGAAATTTCATTAAACTTAATCAAATCTTAAAGAAATAAAATTTCAGTGAATTCATCAAATGCCTATACATCAAATTTTTTTACGTAGTATCAAATATCATTAAAAAAAATTTAATAAAAATGCCAATTCAATAAAATATCTAATTTCATAAAAAAAAAACAAATCAAATTCAGTAAAATTTCATAAAAAGAATAACATTTTTGAAAGTTGCAAATTCCATCAAATTCTTCAAATTTTTCATCAAATATCAAAAAAAGCCGAAGAAATTTTCAAATCCATTCATTAAATTAAATAAACAAATTAAATTCAGTAAAATTTCATTAAATTCCATAAAGACATAGATTTCATAAAGTTGTTCATCAACTTTTCTAAAATTTCATTAAGTTTTGTCAAAATTCATCCAACTTTCATGAAAATTCATTTCTCATCAAATTTCGTTAAAATAAATTAAATTTTGTAAAATTACAACAATTTCCAGGCAATGAAGACCGAATATAAGGACAGGGGATAACAAAAGGCCAAAGGGGCTGAACATTTTGCAACGATTAATGGTGAGATTTGGAAATTTGTTGGCATCATTTCCAAAAATTTGCACGTATGTCCTAAAGAAGAGTTAGAGGACATGGACCGGTTGAGGTCGGTTTTTACGTTTACTAAGGACGTGGTGAAATTCCTGTGTTGTGGGGAATAGAAGGACACGATGGACGATAACATGACTGTGTCATTTTTGGCGCTAGAGTTTTAAGAATATATAAAACTACAACACAATCCTTGACATGAACACAAACTCCAAGAAGCTCTCCCTTTCTGCATATAGTCGTCCAATCGAGGCGTTTTATGAGGTCACTTAATCCCACCAATGAATAAACATTAATCCAGCATCTGAAGTGGGCGCGAAATTTAAATTTCATTGTTTACCCTTCGCTTTCAACAACCCATTTTTTGTTTTGTTCATTGCTCACATTTTTCTCGGTAAATCGAATCGAAAAATATTCAATTCTGTTTGCTAAACAATAAAACGACTGTCACGCTTTCGTTTCGTTTTCGAGTGGTTTCAGATAAAACGCGTTTCAAGCTAAATTGAAACCATAGATAAAAAGATGGTGGTTCTGATCACCACCATCAACCCAGCCAACCATCGCCATCATCATGGACCAATTTTTCGGTTCAACGAGTTGATTTTATTTACAAAGATCAATCAAGACCGCTCAAGTTTGAAGCGCGACCACACCATCGTTCTCCTAAACCATTGACCAATCAACAATAGTTTTAGCTCGCTCGATTCCAATTAATGTTACATAACTGCCGGTGTAATTATTTATTGTTGTAGACGTTGAAATCGCAGATTTATGATTAAGTAATTTACTCAGAATCACTATTATGAGTGCGGCTTTTCCATTCAGAAATGCTTTGTACTGGTCGGTGTTGGTTGGTTTGGCTTCGGCGAAAAAGCAAACCGAGCTATGAACGGCAGCAAGGTAAATACATGTACGGTGTACCGTACCTAGGAGTACGTGAAATAAAAAGCCATATAAAATGTACCTACAAACTTCATGGTAAAAATGTGAATGCCGGACGCCATTATCCCCGTACTCACCCTTTCGATTCCAACTACCGGATCAGCGAGTGCGGTATTTGTACAGTCAAGCGAACGGAAAAGTAAATACAAAAAGTGCTTCTTGGAAAAATGATTGCACCACTCAGCAATTTACGACAGCCGTACCGAGGTTGACGCGAGCATACAATTGAACAAATTAAACAAGCGGTGGGACTGCATGGATCCCTGTGTGATTTCATCTAACGCTTGTTGAAGACATGAGCGTGAGCGAGCTCAGCACTACACCTGGAGTTGATGTTGATTGTGTTGTGAGCGAATAAAAAAAAAGTTAATTGAAAATGGAGGTGAATTGGGTCGCACACTCTCGTATGTGCTATTTTTTGTTGGTACAATTGGTTGTTTGATTATTGTACAGTGTACACAAACGGTGGGATTGATAATTTCGATAAACTTATTTACACCTGCTGCTCTTATTTACAGAGTAGAAAAGTCAATTTTACAAAATAATAGACAACATTTTTGGCGTTGTTTCCAGCAACCCCAATAGCACATTCACCATAAACTAGGTGATCACGATCGAGTTCTGGGAATTCCCTTTCGCCGACAATTAGTTGCACGTGACTTATTCTGTATACGGGTTAATAGTAACACCTTTTTTCTGCCAATCGCAATGGTGGGCATTAGTCACGCAATCTTTAGAGTTGGTCCACGCGCACACGATCAGCGCGATCAACTTGAACTTACTGTGCGGGATCAGAGGGGGTGGACTCCATTGTGGCATGATCATTTCGGAAAAATCAGTCAATTTGACTCATGATCATTTTTGACGAGTGACGCATACCGGCAGATGTACACATCATTTAGGTACCCAGCTCCCTACCTTTTCAATGATCGTACAAAATACTGTCCGGACCTAAATATCGCGATGACATTCGTTTTATTATTTTCAGGTGGATGATGGGATAGTCTGATATCATCGCCAGAGATGGGGCCACTCCACCAATTTCTTCTGAATTTTTCGAGGAATTCGTTTTTTCTTCGTCTTGTCGTGTTTGCTTTCAGCTCTCCTAAAACCAACCAGGTAGGTAGTCTCGCGTTTCGTTCGTTTTTTGCTCAATGACCTGCAACATTACATTTCTGAAGCAGCGCGAATATTGCGATTAAAAATGCGCAATACAAAAAAAAAACAAAATAAAAATATGAAGAAAAAGTGAGTGACCATAACTATAAAGTTGAGCGAGCGGTCAAGGGGAATTTTGTGTGATCTCGGTTCCTGGAAGAGATGATTTTTATTTCGACAGTACGTACAACAACTTTAAAACTTCTTCAGAATTTGAAGAGTGAAGACCTGAAGAGACGACAAAAAGTGCTGGAGAATTCAAGAATTAAATTTTTGGCACTCATTGAGATCGAAAAGAGGGGGTCGTCCAGAAGAAATAAAGAAATTTTCGGGGAAAAGAACAGCGTTGAGAGCTGTTCCACGCGCAAGATATTTTAATTGAAAAACAAGAATAATGGACAATTGATGCGATCATGGAGTGAAAGGCGATATGCCACACAAAGTAGTTTTTCAAACGTATGGTTCCATTATTTGAAACACGCTAAACCATAAATTGTTCCATTACTCCCGTCTCTATAACGGTCGATATATAATATGACACATCGATCATGTTGCTAAAGGACAAGAACTAACTAAAGCTTGTATTACACTGTATGCCATACTGTCAAATATTTGGCTAACAAGATTTGTAGAAAAGTTCAGTCAAATTTTTTCAGTCAAGAAAGAGCAAATAAAATAGTGTGCCAATGAAAAATTCGACGATTACACTATCTGACTGCATTTGCTAGTGAGAGTAGTCAAATATTTGACATAGTGGCATACAGTGTAATTACAGGTGCAAATTTATCAGTGAGTTCACAAATTAAATTATAATTTTATTTGGCTTATCACTTTTTATCTTGAATAGTTAAGTTCTGCGCTACAGTTTTTTTTAAAGTGTTTACATTTTTTTATAATTTTACTAATTTACGCATTGTGTTATAGTTTTTGTAAAAAAAATATTATAATATTTTTCAGTTTTGACGAAATCAGTTGAAACACTGAGCAAATCACATTTTGTCAATAATGTGGCCTTATACCATTATTTTTTGGCAGAAATCAAGTAAAAAGTAAAAGAGGTGATCTTAATACAAAGTCTCATAAGAGCATTAAATTAAAAAGACTATGAAACTCTTATGAGAACAAAAAAAAGAGGAAAACTTTTTTGTTTTAATTTTTGTCTAATCTCTATACCATCCCAAATCTAATATTTATTATTCACTCATGTTAGCATTTCGAAATAAATATATCTATCTATAAATTATTCGAAAACAAAAACAAAATTTTAAGTTAGTGATCGAGAGTATTAAAACGTATGCACAAAATTTAGACTTGACCTGGGATTTGTACTAAAAACCGACTGCGCCACTTGACTGAAATAAAATTGTGTGTTAGAGTTTTTTAGAATTATGAAAACCGATTCTGAAAGTTACTGACGGGGTTTAGGCAATCATTTTTCGTTTAAAATTACAAGAAACAATAATTTATTATTCGCATTCAATAATCGCCACACCGGCAACGCTGCCCGATTTTCTATACAACTTCATCACTCCACGCAGCTACAAATACTTCCTGCAGGAACTGATCGTCGTATCGCTTCGCACCGTAGTAGTAGTAGTACTGTGTTTGGCTGCAAACTTTGCCGTTCTTATATACTGCATGTGTGAAGTCGACATCTTTCTCGCATACTCGGTGGTGTATGTGGAACCCTGCAAGTAAGCGCTACCCGAAAGTACAAACACATGCATTAAATCCAACACCATCATCATCAATGACGCGACAGCCCAAATCGGGCCAAGGCCTGCAGGATACATTGTCTGAAGTCATCTCGGTTTAGCGCCCGCGTCCTCCTATTTGTACATCTAAGAAGCGATCTAATAGTCCTTAATGCGTTGCCAGAGTCGTTGCCGTTGATCCAATCTTATCCGAGGCTGTAGTCCTGCTTTCGGAACAATAAGTTTTTTCCAGGGATGAGTTGTTAGCCCATCGCCCAACCCCTAACCTGGAGGGCCAGAACCCTGACATCAAAATTGTTTAATTGTATGCGATACATTTAAACTTTGAATACATGGCCCTTTTCTAGCCTTATATGTGCCATCAAATTTTAGCATAAATTATTCGAGCGAACCTATCCCTCAACGCCGTAACCGCCTCATTTTTATTCTACTGCACTTAGGTATCTGACGTTTTTGGACATCTCTAAACTTCTTGCTTTATTTCTTATTTCATACTTATCATTGTTTTTTTTAGGTTTTTCTTCGCGAAAAAAGGATTTTTTTCTTCTACACCTTAATCAGGCCGAACAGGTACCAGGGTACCTGCTATAGAAAATTTAGACGAATTTTGAATTAAAACGGATATGTAGTTAATTTAGTATTCAACTATCGGGTACCATTCAATGGTAATATACCAGTTAAATCATACTGGCTTCACTTCCAAATTGCCATGCATACATGTAGTTAATTTAGTATTCGACTATCGGGTACTATTCACTGGTAATATACCAGTTAAATCGTGCGGGCCTCGCTAAGTAATTTACGGTATGGGATTGGGTTAATTTAACGGTCAGCTACCGGGTACCATTAACTACGAGTGAAAGAGATGGAGATATTGACAGATAGAGGTAGAGAATCACACCGATACGAAGTATATAAATTAATTTTGTCCCGAGGATGAGATATTATTACCGGTTAATGCTACGGCGGACTTAACCGGTAAATTTCTTTGATGTTTTTCACCGCTTTCGTAGGTATTGGAAGGTTGTTCTTTTTCTTACTAAAACTGATCCGAGTTGTACGGGTTGCCAGGGTAGCATGTAACAGTAATGAGGCTGTTGAGAAGATATTTAAAAAAATTATTGCGATTTCTTCAGCATATGCCGATTTACTGGATGCTGAGTGTGTTCATCATATTTTTTCTTCCATCTCTCTTGTCGTCAACGTACGAAAAACCAATAGTGAAAAATTTTGGTTGCGCCACTGGTAACACTTAATAAAATGTCTTTCATCTGTATTACACTTAAAGCCCTTTACATTTGATGGGAGCTTTAATTTTTCTGACACAAACTACTCTAGACGCTGGAGAAGTTGGACAATTTACTTTTCTCATTTTTTCTCTTACCCCCCTATATGGGCACCCTTGGCCATATTGACTAATGCAACTTGCAACAATCATATGTGACATCTGTAAAAAACATACTGCAGTCACGACCGACTGCAAGCCACACGTATGATACTCTAAATGAAATACTTAACTCCGATTTATAATGTAGTTAGGGATAAAGTAGAATAAGGAGTGTGCATGTACAATAAATCCTTTATTAAGGAATCCCATTGGTTGCTACTCGAAACTAAAAGACAATATCATCAGTGTTCAATTTCATATCTGGAACTATAGGTGAGTAACCGAAAATAAAATTTTCCTTTTTCAAGGACTTTCACATGGGAGAAGCAAGAAAGACTCACTCAAGCATATTTATCCCTTTACAACCATTTAAAAATTAATGTGTGCAAAAGTTCAAATTCCTAGCTTGAAGCGATCAAACGCCATTGGAAAATATACTAAAACACATTTTTTAAGGACTTTCTGTATGGAAGCTACCCGAGGGAGTAGGACGATTTCCTGTTAAAGAACTTAGCCTTACAAATTCAATCAAACATCCAGATTAAAAATTTCATGAGTTATATCGTGCTAACGGACAGACAGGCGGACGGAGGGACGTCAAGTGGATCTCGAGCTTTTGGCCACAAATAAACACAGAATGTAACTTGTTTTCGTCCGAGGCTCCCTTCTATGCGTTACAAACTTTTGGGATGGAATATACTTACAATACTCTCAGATTTCATTTAGAGTATAAAGAGGGCTGCCAATGGCGCGAAATTTAAATTCGTCGGTCAAAGTATGCAACCTTTCTAGTTCAAGGAGCAAAATCATTTCAGAATGTTAATAAGCCCACGACTTCCATAACTCCGTAGCAGTCTAATTATCGTCCTCTAATTAGTGTTTCTTTTCGAATTTTAAATCACAAAGTACCGTCCTCCACCTACACTACTGCGTTCGATAAATGTGGAATTAATAAAATCCCATTTGCTTCATAAATTTCCGCTGCCATCATTCCCTTTACTTTGCATCCTATGGAGTGTTTCTTTTTTCTCAGGATCATCCAACGTCCAGTGACTGCTAAATTCTGGGAAATCCGCGCTAAAATCATTTTGGCATTTCTTAGCGCTAGTTCGAAACTAAGTCGCGGCTAGAATCTATATACAAATTCATCACCGACATTTTCGGACTATTCAAGATTTCTGCTTGAGTGGAATCCCAATTGGAATTGTCGGTGCGAGTGGCTTGCCTTTGCCTTCCAATTTCATTCGATGTGAGCATTTCTTAGATCTCAAGAAACGATGGATGGTACCTACCGTTGTCGTGTGGTGGACCTCTTGAAAATCTTCTCATGGTCGTCGTCTTCTGGACCATGGATAGCAACCGAAGAAGAGTGGAGCTGTGCTTGAGAATCGGAAAATGGTCAGGGACGAAAGGGACAAGAAAACAATTAGAGGCCAAGAGCAGCCTCGTAGAGGCTCCTTCCACGAAATCCGTTCCTGACAACGACGACGAGACCAGACCAGCTCGAAGACGCGACCATTACCAGGAATCGATCGAATCAGTCGGACCCATCTCTTGGCGTTGCGATTCAATTGTGTGTTGCTGTTGTTGTTGTTGTTGGTGTTCTGTACGGCTGCTGATACTGTAGCCCCGCTGGGACTAAGACGACCACGACGCGTTGATTCATCTTGTGCCGCATCGGCAATTATCTTTGTTGACTCGGCCAGAATTGTTGGTGGACCGTTTGGTGATTTTCACTCCCCGCTGGTGACGAGGCCTTTGTATTCTGTGAAATTTTGCGATGCGGGCTTTTACTTTACCTCGTGAGACTTTAGCGAAATGGTAAAATTTGGCGAATAAAGCGGTGACTTTCATCAGAATCTCACGAAAAAAATACTTCTGATTTGCTCGAGAAAACGGACTGATTAAAATCGTTCATTTTTCATTCAAAACAAATTCTACTTATATACTTAATATGTTGATCAACGTTCACCACAGGTGAAGAAAAATCGAATGTTGTGAACAAATTACAAACACTGAGAGTATTTGAGTTCGGATTCACGAAAGATGAAGAAAATGATATTCTTTCAAAGAAAAGGCGCGTGCAAGGGAGTTTAAAAGAATGAATAAAATTAGTCGGCATGTAACTTATTACAAGCAAAGTTGAAAAACGTCGGTATGTTTTTCTATTCGAATTCGATTTATTAATAAATTCGAAAATGAATTCACCTGCGACACAAAATCGTTGCTCTAGCTCCATTCATTTACGAATCATTAAAAGTGATTTAGAAACGATTCGTTTAACGTTCACCAAAGTGATTATTTGAGGTTTTTTTTTAAAAGATTAGTTGAATGATTTCTTAATCGTAATAAAGATTCACACGTTGATGTGCGTATTACGTACAAGAATTGATTTTATTATATGTTAATGGGTCCATGCTAAAAGGTCATTAGTCCATTTTTGTAAATTGTTGGAAAAACAAAAACAAACCGCCTGTAGACAACAGTTAAGGTAAATTCATAACAATACTCTACCGAATCAATTAAAGAGGTTATTTATAATAATTATATTTTACAAATTTATCTATGCTGCGCGAATCTTGGCGAATTTTTGAAACCCGTGGACTGATGCCCTTTTAGCATGGATCGAGTTAGCCAGAATAACTTGGTAGGTTACTCAACATTCTAAAATCCATATCTTCTGAACGATTAATGTCAAATGGTTGACACTTTGTGGTTAACTTAAGAAATACTAGGAGATTAGAAAAGGGTGGGTAAGGTGTGGAGGGTGGAAAACTTTGGATTACAATATCTTCCAACTCAATTATACCAGGAAGATAAAAATTGGTTTGTGTATATAGAAAAATAAGTCGAGTCTACTGAACATAAAATTTTTGAGAAGGGAGGTGAATAACGGAAGTGGAGGAAGAGCCATTTTTAAAAAAAAATTTTATATCTCAAGAACCGTACTAGATATAATCCTGAAAATTTTGCAGGAGTTAGTACTAGTAGACCTCTACCGGTGTGGGTGTATGGTGGAAATGAAAAAATTCTGATTTTACTTTATTATTTTTTAGTAATAAAGTATTGTGATCGATCTGAAATTTCAAAAAAATTTGCTACCCTGAAATTTTGTATTTTCACGTTTTAGGACTAGTAGTAGTAGTAGACTAGTAAACCCCAAAAAAGCAAAAAAAAAAAATGTCCGTCTGTCCGCCGTAGAAGCCGTACGCTGTCCGCAAAATCGTTTGAAGGCGCGTAGCTCCCAAACCCGTTCAGATATTAAATTGAAATTTTTATGGCGGGTAGATTGGGTGAACCCCTACGACTGGTATATTTTCGAGGGGTGGGGGTACAAGGGGAGAGGAGAGGGGAGCGTTTTAGACGAAAAATTTTGGTTTCTAGATCTCAGGAACCACTTATGCTACCGAACCAATTACACCAGGAAGATAAAATTTAGATTCTGTATATGGGATCACAAGAGGAGTCTACAGAAACTAAATTTTTTGAAGGGGGAAATGGAGCACGGAAGTTGGGGGGACAGCAATTTTTCAAAAAATTTAATTTTTATATCTCAGAAACCGTATCAGATATGATCTTGAAAATTTTACAGGAACTTCTAGTAGGGAAAAATTTTGGTGATGTGGGTGTTGGGGGTGATAGTGAAAGGGGGTAGAAAGAAAAATATTCTGATTTTTATTTCTCGAAAACCATAATCAATAGAAAGCTAACAATTTAGGATTATATAGAGCCACTATGGAGACATCCTAGAAAAATAAAATTGTTGATAGGGGTATCAAGGTACGGGAGAGAGGGGTGGTTTTTTATATTTCAGAAACGGCTTATACTAGAAAGTTGAAACTTAGTACGTATATGTAGATGTACAATTAGAGTAATTAAAGCAAAAAAAAGTTCATATTTTTATTGGCGTTCAGAGGTTGAGTAAAAAAAATGTCCGTGAATCCACATTTTCACAAACTTCGTTAAAAGTTTTGGACATGTTGAGCTATCAAAGCAATTTTACTTCTGCGGGCTATTTATATAAGCGCCTAGTAACGATCTTCAAAATTTTTCGATATCCAACCCCTAAGGGGGTGTATAAAGTGGTTGTGTACATATTCACGAATTCTGATATATTTCTAAGGTATATTGAGATTTGCAATTCACTTTTACTTCTATAAGCTTTAAACGTAGTCGGTGAAAAACCGATTTAAGTATTTTTCTCAATTAAACCCCCTGGGGGTATTGTTCAAGTTTTCACTGATTCCGAAAATATCTTAGGTTTAATGTGATCGAATTCGCTTTTACTACTATGAATTATTCTATTGATAAAAAAATACGTAAGTAAATAAAAAAAATCTGCCAACAGTCTGGGCGCAACTTTATTATTTTATGGGTAGAAGTCCGAAACGTGTTTAATGATGAGATGCGGTGTAGGTTACTATGCGACTGACTGCCTAAGAAATAACCAGGAGGCTATTTGGAACGTTATTTTTTTAGAAATTGGATTAATTAATGATAAGATGTGCCGAACCTCCAAGACTTCAAAACTAGTGAAATCGCAATTTCGATAAAAATTGGACGGATGACCTTTTAGCATGGACCCATATGTATAAATACCATCGAGTTTACAGGGAGTATAGCTCTTGAATAAATTCAAAGTGAAAAAAAAGGTTAGTTGATTTATTCAAACCTAATAAAATAAGCAAGGAACTAAACGGAATCGACAGTTCCAATTTGAAAATATATATCAAGAATATAATACAAGGTACAACCTCGAAGACCTACAACCATCAGTTGTGAAAAGAAGTTGAAAAAGAGTTCTTTATCTCATTATTGCCCTTTTATGCATAGTGGCAGCTCTCTAAGATCCATCATACTATTGGAAAACGGAAGGAAGGTCGCTCAAGAATTAGAAAAGGAAAATATCCATGAACGTTGCGCTTAAATTTCTCTATAAGATTTAAGACGATTTAGCAACTAAACAGCACGACTATTGTACAAGGACGAACACATCACTGTAGATGTAAGACAGTGCTTGAAGTACATACCGGTGAGCACATCTATTACAAGCTTATCGGGACGTAATTCATGAGTTCAAGTGGAGGAAAAATAACCGAAGTAGAAAATTTAGTCAATATTTTAAGGAGCTGTTTCAATAATCCGCTTCATCTATGTTGACATCAAGTAAAGGCACTGCTTTTATAATAATAATTCGTTCGAATAGTCAGCTTCCTGATTTAATCGTTAAAGTACAAATGTAATAAAGTCTTAAACCCATGATCCAATCAGTGCAGTGCTGCATGCAGGAGCATTGCCCACATTCCCACATACGATTTGAATGCTCCATGATCCAATCAATGTGTTGCATTAAATATTCCGGCATGCAGTAACTCAAATTTTGCTCTCTGTGCAAATTTTGTATAGCGATGCGTCAGGCCAGCCAACAGTTAAATAAAATACTTTATTATTAAAAAATAATAAAGTAAAATGTACTAAACTTATCGAATTTTTCACAGTTTTCGATCAGAGTAACATTGACTAATATTTGAATTTGATGTGACATGCAGCGATAAATTGATTGGATAATGGACAAAATTTCACTGCCCTTCAATGCAGTAAGAATGCTGCATTGGTTGGATCATGGGCTTTAGTTAGGTTTCGACAAATTTTATGCAAATTTGTATAGAAATACCGTAGAATAAAGTATTCGTCTTTTGATCCGATAAAAAATCTTTGATTCTACTCTTTCGTTGAATTCGTTAGCTGTCGTAAAACTGGCCAAGCTAAGCCAATACACCAACCAATACTTAATTGGGACAGAAATTCCTATGCACGAGGTCATAAACTGTTCAATCGAGACGTAGACGATGCAGGCTATTGAAACAAGTCCTTAATTAAACTCAAGCGTGAATTAGATTGCATGACAAGCAAAGAAAAACTTTAGAGTGAATATTTTGAATTGGAGTGAATATTTTGACTTGAAAAAGTCAAAATATTCGAAGGAAAGGTAAGGTACGAGGAAACAGTGGACCAATTCCACCTACGTCCGAATTGGTGGCTGAAGTTCGAACTGGAGCGACGCGTTTGCTAGCGTCCGGGCTAGCTGCAGCTGTGGGCGGGTACGTTGCTCGAATATCAAACCAGAAACCCTAGGCCTGTACAACAAAAATTAGTCGCGCCGACTTACCCTGGGAAGTAAAATTTGGGATATCTTTCCCAATAGGCCATGAAAGATCGAGAAGCGATGGTTTGCGCGACTTTGCTGTGGTGTTGTAGCGACCTGTCTGCCCACCCTGCCTCAGCCACGACATTCCACAAAGAAAGAGTAATCGCGTCGTGGCACCATATAGAGCTTCAGGGCGCGTAAATATTTGTGAAAATAGTAAAAACACTAAATAAGCATTTTCTAGTAAAATATTTAATTTTTGTGTTTTCTTTTTTCTCTGTAGGGAAGTCCATAGCATTACAACAGAGCCAAGAATGGTCCACCTCAGGCATCATTTTGCCACTTTTTCCTTACCTAGGCTTACCAATCCTGAGTCCAGCTTACCCACCCAATGCATCCTGTTAATCGCTACACTCAATACTCAACAAATCGTCGTCTGTGCGGACCTTAACATCGATTTAATAAATTTTTGACCTCTCTAAAATTTCCCAAAACACAAAATGGTTGACAAAAAATTTTCGCTATACTTTCGTAATGACTGTATAAAAATGTCAATTGAGTTTGAGCCATCCTTGCGATAATTAAATTCCCGAATAACAATTAGTAGTTATTGTTTTTTGGAATCGAACATTTTTTTAGTCCGTCGAGCCGGATTTGAACTAGTGACCTACCGAAACTAGAAGTGAAGAAATTTTTTAAAATGTATCTGCAATTGAGCCACTTTTTCTAACTTTACAAAATGAACTATTTTTCAAAAATTACTTTTTTAGGCGCTTGTAAATTAGCCTACTGAATCAAAAATTCGCCACTCGCAAACTTGTGCGAAAAATTCGGTTCAAAGATTTTTTATGAGCATTTCTTTAGCCAATTATCATCGTTAATCGTTTCCAAAATTAATACAACATATCGAAATTCATATTTTCTTGGAATTGTTATTTTTATAACAGCCCCAGCCGCATTACCCAGAAAAACTAAGTGTACCTTTGTACAAGACGACGATGAAGACGAAAAAAAGCGCCTTAAGTATATATTTCATTTTGTCGTATGTCGACATCTCTCCTTCGTCTTCTGAACAAAAAAAAAATATAAATGGAAATAATTGAAAGCCTGAAAATTCCGCTGAAATTGTAGCGCTAACCTGAAGGCGAAATAAATATAATAATTTTCAAAGTTGAACGGATCGATACGAAGTGATTGCGCCGAGCGCAGCATTGAGGAAGGGGCTGAAGGAGGCCCTCCCTCCTCGTCAACATCTTGGATATTTCAGGAACAAAAGTGCGGAGGCAAAGACTGATTTCTAGGCGATTACTCGTAATCGTGGCTTTGAAGTAAGCTGCCTTAGGTTACCTGCGGCGTAATGAACGTAATTCAGGTAAGTTCGATGGAGTTACGGCATTTTGACGCTCAGGAAACGTGGTTAAATGTTTCCCGCGAGATCTCTGTGATCTCGTAATTAAAAAGGGTTTTCGTATTTTGTATAGTAGTTTTTCTTGAGCCAATTGTTTTTTCCTCTGTCTCGGTCTCCTCTAAGATTGTCTTCAGGCCTAAACCGGCACAGTGTCAACTGTCGCATTACCTGGTTAAACGTGTGTTACATGTCTCGTCTTCTTCCATATTGCGGTGCTCGGTTTCACTTTTTTGCCCGGTCAATTAACCTGACGCACCGGTTGGCCGCTTTGGATGCGTCGCTATCTTGAACCTATACAAAACGGCTGCAACTGCAAGCAGAAACAGCGCACATCACATTCTGCAGTGCGATCACAATTAATTTTCTTTATAAAGTCGCAAAATGGTTCAGTTTGTTCAGTATGTTGTATGTTCGTCTCATCGGACAACAAACATCTTCAGGTTGCGTTCGTTTTTTGCGTCTTCGTTCCAAAGGTGGAAGAGAAGAAGATCCGACGTGCCTTGATCGTGTCTTCACTGTGCGTTCGTTTTTTTTTTGATTTTGTATAGCTGCCTAACTCGCCCTATAAGAAAAGAGCCATTGGCAACATGTAAGATTGCGCGCTGAAGCCAGGCTTCTTCTTGACGCATCGTCATACAGGTAGTACATCTCGAGTTACGTTTTGTTTTGCGCCATTATAAGACAGAAGGGGATTGAAAGAAATACAAAACACCTGTAGCGGTAAATGTTTAACAACTATCGATGGAGAATTACCTGAATATGTGGCGCAAGATGGGAGAGAAAACATGACGCAAGACGCAACCAGACTGGGTTTTTTTCGAACAACTCGATCTAGCCGTCTAACTACAATTTTCTAAGTTCCGAAGACGAAGAATGATCTCGATGATGAAATCGCATTGTACCTAGTGCTTGTTAGTCCGGAGTATGTAGAAAGAAGCTAGTTTGGCAGGCTGGTAAGATGCTAGCGTGTAGCGCATACGCTTGACGCTGATGAGGTTTTGATTTTGATAGTTAGGCTGTTCTATTATTGCCTTGCGGGCCTTTTTTTCCAGATACTGAAATTAATTACAAGCGTTTAAGCGAGTTCGTGGAATTTTGCAAGGTCCATAGTGCAATCATCGCTTTTTCGACTGAATGTCTAGTTGGCTTTCGTAGGTAGTTTATATGACCGGCTGTCCGATTTGTAATTAGAGTTTCGTTTCGGGGAATTTTGCGGTTAGTTATTGACCTCTTAGAAGAAGGCAGTCGAAATGGCATTGAAATGGAGTGAACATGAATGCGAGATGGTAGCGTCAATCTGTAGACGAAAATCGAAATCTCTAAGAATTGGTCATTATGAAGTTTTGGCAGGAAACCCAAACTTCGTTGATATCACCGATAATGTAAATTCCAGTAAACTTGATGGCGCAGATGGCAGAAAATATGACCACCACCTACTTGCTGTTATTTACGATAAAATGAGTAATTGGTCGCTTTGATTCACCGCTACTTCATGGCCTTAGCAACGGGTATGGGCACGACCACTGGCGTATCTCCGCCGACCGGATAAGAGAAAAAATTTCAAGAATTATTACAGGAAAAAAGTACACAGAACAAGACAAAAACTGAATATCTGCGGTACTCTGAAAACCTGTAGTGGACGCATGAAGCGACGTTCTAGCGTTCTAGTAGCGATGGGATTTGGATTGTGAGAAGATTAGAGTATCTTGGAGTTGTGATCGATACGAAGCTCAGCTGGAAGATAAATATAGAACAACGGGTGGAGAAAGCACGTATCGCTGTTTACGCCTTCAAACGAACCTTCGACAAAAAGTGGGGACTTAAACCATGAATGGTTTTGTGGTTGTACACAGCCGTAATACGTCCAATTCTAACCCTGCGTCTACACTGACAATTTATCTGGCAATGTCAATGGCAATGGCATTATTGCCATACACAAATTGACAGTGTAGACGCACCAAACGCATATGACAATATTGCCATGGCAATGCTGAGAGCTCAATGGCAATATTGCCATTGTTATTGCCAGATAAATTGTCAGTGTAGACGCAGGGTTACCTACGGATAAGTAAGAGTTACAACATAAACAAACTCAGCAAAGTTCAAAGAGCTGCAGCTGTTGGAACTACAGGTGCAATGAGGTCATGTCCGACTGACGCTTTGAACGTATTGTTGCATCTATTACCTATCGATTTACATATCAGAAGTACTGTGTCGTGTAGCGCTGTCAGACTCAAGGAATCTGGGTGCTGGTATGCCAAACCTTACGGTCACAGTAACATTCTATAATCTTTACCAGCGGAAATGGTTAAATCGCCAACCGACTACATTATCCCGAGACTGACCTTCAAGAAGGATTTCGCTGTGGGTTTTCTAACCAGGGCGGAATGGAAGAATGGTTCGGTCATACATGAATTCGACACACCGACGGTTCCAAGATGAGCTACGGAGTCGGAGCGGGTGTTCTCTCAGACACACACTATGTCGCTATGTCTTACCACCTACCGGACTACGCCAGCGTTTTCCAGGCGGAGATCCGGGAGGCCTGTCGGACTTTGAAGCAAGACTTCACGCCAAAGTGAAATGTTGTAATCCTCACTGACAGCCAAGCCCCAATCAAGGCCTTATATTCGGATACCACCTCCTCTAAACTCGTCGAACAGTGCCGTGAGGAGCTAGCCTATTTAGCAAGTCAGGTCAAAGTAACTCTGCTTTGGGTCCCAGGCCACAGCAAGGAAGAGGGTAACGAGCGGGCAGACGAATAAGCTAGGCAACGTTCTGCTCTTCAGGGCTCTCCCGTGGAATCCGTTCTGGTCCCACTAGGGACTGTTAAGCGCCAAATATCCTACCACTTTCTTAAGGTACAATCTGGCTGGTCTGGTACTGCCGACCGTCGCGGTCAGCAGTAACTGCGAACCTCAACTGCTCACCGCGGCTGCTTTGCACTCACAACCGTCAACTGCCGAGCAGTCGCAAACAGACATGACAGCTTGCTTTTGCCTGAAGCACTAGTCTACTGCCGGCAGTTACTGCTGACCGCGACGGTCGGCAGTACCAGCCAGAATGTACCTTGACAAACGCAAACTCCAGATGGAGAGGACTGACCAACTGCGTCATTTCTAGGAAGATATGGCCACCCTACTGCCTGATCAGAACAGACGAACTCTTGAGCAGGAGCTGAGTTCCCGTCTCCAGAGTCACGGCGGTCAGCAAGGGTCACTGGCCAATCGGAGACCATGCGGCCAAACTGGGCATTCCCTTTAACATTAATTGCAGCTGTTATGGGGATGCAAATGAGAGGGAAACTGTTATCCACCTTCTTTGCGAGTGTCCGGCCCTAGCTAGAGCCAGACTTCGTACGTTAGGCAAACCTTTCTTTGATAACCTGGATGAGATTTCGAAAAATAAGATTAGAGAGCTGGTTGCCTTTTTAAACAGTTCCGGATGGATATGATAATCCATTCCAGCTCCAGGTCTTTGTAAAACCTTGTATCTTCTTCATCAACCCAATCAATTAAGCGGAGTTATCACATCACATCAAATTGGACCCTGTCTCGACTGACAGCTGACCCCCTCGTAAACCAACCAACCAACCATACTGATTAAAAAATTATTGGGGAGTGAAGTTTAGCACAGAAGTGCGGGGATAATGTTTTTTTCTTAAAAATCACGTCTCATACCTCAAGAACAGTTTGTGATAAGATTCTGAAATTTATGCAGGACGTAGTCGTAGTCCTAATAGAACCATCAGCAGGAAGTAGTGGAAAAGGAGTTAAGGTGTGAATGGAAGAGTGGAAAGCAAAATTTGTGTACCGTTACAGGGGTAAGAGATGTTATTTTAATCCCTGTGACGGCTTATGATAGACAGTTGAAACTTAATACATATATCAAAAATCTACTACCTACTGCGAATAAAAGGGGTTTTAATCGAACTTCTAAATTTGAAAACACAGAAAGCTAAAAAATAATAAATTTGAAAATAGGAGTTTCTTACCGATCACATTAAGTACTGGAAATAGATATCCATTCCGCAAAGTCCGAATTCTATTCTGGCATTTTTCAGAACTTAATTTATATTCAATTAAAATTTTCAGTACTGTAGCAGTACCAAAACAAATTGGTTGCGGGTTCTTGCAGATGTAGAAGGCAATGTAGTAATAGGCTCAGAAACAAGCATGACAATGTTTTCCCCTGTTCGAATCGTACCACCCCGTTTATGATCCGAACAAAACAACAAAAGAAATTGATTTATGGAGCAGGGGTTGTTGGTCTCAATGTTGAAATTGCAGTGCCATTTACGTTCTTATTTCACAGGACTACAGCATTAGGGTGGCTTCATTTTCGCACATAAGGCCAGCAGCGGTGAATAGCAAAGGAAATTGTGGGAATACACAATAGAAGTTCAATAGTCCTGAGAAGAACCACTCATAGCTCATGTCAGTGATTTTAAATAAAAGAAAATAATTTGAAGCGAAAATTTCCAACCAATTACCCCTGAGTCCCACCCAACCAATCACCAGACATATATTCAGAAAACCGCCAACCCTTCTTTTAACTTCTGCTTTTTTTGTATTCGCCGCAGTTCTCCAATCCCAAGAAATACTTGGCACGAATAAAAGTCTCATCAAATTCATCTTCATATTTACAAAATCGTGTATTGAAATGAACACTAGCCAAAAAAAAAAGAACTTGTTGCAGATTTCAAAAAATTGGCGATCTTTTAGAAGACTTTCGGAATCTGTATGTCTCCATGTCCCCATCGTACGAATCGTTTCCGACGAAAACTACACAATAAAACAGAACGATCTTAAGCCCGGCTCGAAAGGCTAAGCCATAATCTTAGACAATCAGAAGAATTCCATTTGTACCTGGTACCTCTCTTCTGCAGACAGACAATAAGATCTTGAAAAGATATCGCGTGGCTCCCAAGTCACATTTTAAATTCTCGAAGGGTCTTCTTAGCATACAGCAGTAAGTTTTTTTCCCTGAGCCTCCAAAGGGGCTCAATCCAATCCCATCTTGATCGTGCCGTTTTGTATATTTGGTGGGTAACAAGCACATGAATCCGATGTTCTTGGTGGTAATTCGATACGAGTCCGAAGACAAGAATGAGACTCAAAGGAATTTCTTCAAGAATAAAAGTCAGGCTGAGGATCGATGCTCGGTGATCTTGCAGGAGAGCGCTGTCCGATCGGTTTGATTGATTTTCGGCAGAGTTACCGACTTTTGCGATAGAAGATACGACGGCGACAAGATGTGATCTTCAGGATTTTGCTATGCTCTTGTCACTAAAACCAGTTCTTAAGGCACTCCTTTTCTTGGTCGAGTTTAGAAAGTTGTTGATCGTGCCTTCCAAATGACATTACTCTTATCTAACTTGAACACTCCATCTAAATCCAATAGAAAAGTGTTGAAATTTCGATTATCTCAGCTAATGTACACAAAGTGCCAAAACTTCCAGGAAGACAATCTAGTCGTAAAGTCAATTCAGCAAATCAATTTTACGACTTCAACTCAATGTGATCAGATAGACGAATGCCTTAAATTGTGGTGTGGCATCGCACACACGCTAAGGTAATCAACTAAAATTAGACGCAAATTTACTGAGAATTTTCCAAAGACCAACTGCACTTTACGTCAACCTGAACCGGTGTCTGTACTCGGCTCATTATTTCTCCGAAAGCCAATAAAAACCCAACTCAGATATTTTCTCACAATTCCCGTAATAGTAGTAATTCGTCCGAAAGTACGTTGACGGTGCCATTTGACCGCAACGGTGACGGATTTCCATAATAAACAGTGTTCGACCGACGACAGAAATCTTCCAACATAAATAAACGCTCAAACGTTTCTTTTTTTAGTGAAATGACTCCACAAACAACACCCACCAGATTAAAGACTGACTCAAGAATAATTTCAAGGAGAAAATAATAAACAAACTTATTAAATATTAGGGAGTCATCTCAGTTGTGATCCAGTTAAGGTACCCTATTGAGCACGTGTGATGCGGTGGCCCAACCCTGGCAGCTTCAAGTGGCGTTTCAGTTCCGAGGGTACCCACAGGGCTCCGATATTTCACCGGTACTCTTCTTGACCACTTCAGACACGTCGTTTTCTTTCGATGGATTTATAGCCAGAACGTGTGAATCTAGGAAAAATATTTGAACTCAAACGTAAGATGGGGCACTTGAGAAAGATTAAAGATGTCGTACGACGTGCAGGTAGTTCTTCCAAGGTCAGAAATTCATTCGAACAACAACAACCAGCGACTACTTGACGCACTTTTCGAAGGGCTCGAGGCGAAGAGATGAGAAAAATTAAGAAAGTATTTACCTTGAGTTTTAAATGAAGAAACGATGAGTTGGCCTGTGCTGTTACTCAACTAAGAAGTTGGGACCGGTGGTTGAGCCGTGACACACAACTCTACGAAGTTTCTGAAGCGTCAGTTTTTATGTTTGATAAAAGTTTGATAGTGTTTTGGATTTTTTCTTTCTCGGACATGATAAACCATTCAAAGTTGACAGGTTTATTTGTTTCGTTTTTTATGACTTGACAAGAATAGTAGATCTTAATGAATGATGTGTACTATGCAAATGAGATTGAAAGTTCTGAATGAAGCTACAATGAATGGACAGAAAGAAAGGTAGGGGCTAATTTAAGGGAAAGAGAAGACGCACTTGTTCAAAGTTATCACATTGAAGGACAATTTCGCACAATGCCGACTGTTGGAGAAAGATGATCAGAGATCAATCAGCACTGTCTGCATAGTGGAACGGCACTCTACCGGTATTCCAGCGGAACTATTTCTTCCACTTTCAAGTAGTGATGGGATAAATCGGTCATTTCATTAACCCAGTATGACCGAGTCATTTCGTTGAAGTGACCGATTAAAAAGATTCGGTCATTTGAGTCAATTCGGTCACTTCCATGATTCGGTCGGAATGACCGACCGACCGAAATGACTCACGACATACGAAAAATAACAAGTCGGTCGATCGGTCAGCGGTCACTAGAATAAGCTTCTATTAACTAGACCTGGGGTCTCCAAACCGGGAGCCACAGAGCCACATGTGGCTCTTTGAACGATTTCGGGTGGCTCTTTGAACGATTCACCTTCCATTTTTTTTTCTTTCGAATTTTACTCTTCAGCAAATAAAATATGAATAGATAAATGCGAAATATTTGAACTTGAAATCGTCGAGAGTTTCGACAATCAAGAATTAATGCTGAAATAATAATATGCGGTAGCAAGTATTGAAACATTCATTCTCATACACACATATAAATAACTAAAATGTGAAGTGGCTCCTTGGAAGATTTCGGAGCTACAAATTTGGCTCTTTCGAAAAATAGTTTGGAGACCCCTACGGGAATCCCTAGTTACTAGACTTTTCGAGTCGTTCGGTGTTCGGTAGTCGTCGGTGGCAGGTCGGTCGGTATTCGAACTTCGAAGGCAGCGTATGATTAGACACTTTAGGGGGATAACGCGCCAAGAGTAATGGTGCGTTTACACTCACCCTTGAGGCGAGCCTCTACCCCCATCAGGCCATTGCAAACCAGTTTTCGTCGGCTGTATGCTTTGCTGCGTTGAAAGCAATTTATACTCAACATGCCTCTGCGGCGCAACTTGCCTATAAGTGCGAAACGACAGAAATACGATGAGCTGCGAATTGTGTGCTGCCACAGTTCATTGTATGTGTGTACACATATGGAAGCGTGCGTCGGAGAAAAGTTGAAGAATGTTAGACTCTTGCGACTCCACGAGCCATCTGATTGGATGCTTTTATGGTGGGATAGAGGCGCGCCTCAAACGTTGAGTGTAAATCCACCATAAATCGAACTCGAAGGTCGGTTTTATGAATTCGAGAAAAAAAAAACCAATTCTAATGATTTAATTTTTGGAATTTATAGAGAGTGTACGGTTAATTAATGAATTTGAATGTTCTTTGAATTCGTAAATTCAACACAGAAAAATTGTTTAGTTTCGATTTTCTCTCGGCGCATTTTCCCCTAAAGTGTCTTTATTGTAATCATTCGCTACCTTCGAGCACCGAGTAGAGACAGACCGACACGAAGAGGAACTTTTGGCGCTGTACGGCTATCAATATCGGGTACGATACGAGACGTAGAATATTTTTTCTAGTGACCGATTGAACGACTTGTTTCATTTCATATGACTCGAGTTAATTCGGTCATAGTACTGACCCGGTTATTTCGACCGAATCGTTCGCGACCGACCCATCACTACTTTCAAGTATATTTCCAGTACTGACTAAATTCTGCTAAACTTAATTCATTCAGTACTGAATAGAGGTAGTAGTACGAATTCAGTACTGTATAGACACCATATTAAGGTTTTTTTTCCTTAATGTGGTTTTCTACAGCAGCTGTTCTCTACGTACAACGATGTGAAGAAAATTAAGCTGAAGAACGTATTTTTCGTCGAAAAGATCACATCTAAGCGGTGAAACATTTTTAACCATTGAATAATGTCGGCCTGAACCTTGTCGTACTCCTACAAGTTTATTGATCTACTTTCAGAGCCGCTACGATATTTGGGCATTGTGTTCGAATGTAAATTCCCGGTCTCGGGCATCCAATTCCAACTTGATCCTATTTTCGTTTAACACATTGCGCTTGCCCAAAAACGTCTCTAGTTCCGCCAACACGTCATTAGGTTCTATTTCCCGGATGATTTTCCGTCTAGCCGGGCACATTTCTCTCGATCAATTTCCAGTTAATTTCCGAACCATTTCGAAAACAGGACGATCGACACCAAACATCTGCCACATGAGGATATATAATTTTTCATCTTCGCCCTACCTCAAGATCGTTGCACATATGCTCCCAAGGATTAGACCGTCAACTTCCTGGCCACATCATAAAAATGGTCCGACAACTTAAAAATGTGATCGCATCAGTTTAAGATCGCGATATGTGATCTTTACGGAGTTGAATCACCTAAGAATTTCTGCATGTGCTACCTGGTCGTACACACACCTCTATCTGATGTACCATTAGATTTCGTAACAGACATTATCGGAATTTAGCAATCTTTGGAGCGACGGACGCGATCGGACCCAGGTACAGCGCGCATTTAATTTCTGAATCATAAAATAAACGTGTCGTTAGGTAAGTCCGCAACTTTAGAATATGATCAGTGATCTTTGTGTCTTATTGCTTCAACATAAATCTCGAACGCTATCTTATTCGGCCGATCAATGAAAATTCCGGTTTTGTTCGCTAATTTGAAAAGTCCCGGCAATTTTAAGACGATGAATAATAAAGTTTTTTTTTTTGCTATTTTAAGAATTGTATGTCGGGTGATTGAAGATGCTTGAAGCTTATTCGCTCAGGGGTCATGTTACTTGTAATTAATGCGCATATATTTTTATGTTTTTGGTTGAAAAATGGCTTTGTTTAGCACATGAACGATAAGCGATCGTGTTGAATCCACTGACTATTTTGCATTCATTACTTTTTGTTACCTGCCTGCATAAATAGATTCATTCTTGTCTCGGTTTTCATTCATCCTAAGTTCACTTGTGTTGTCCCCAAGTCTCTGCACGATCTGAGATGCTGAGATCGTGGGTTCGAGACAACCGTGACGTGATCTCGCTTTTTTTCCATTTAAGATAACATACCGGGTATTTACCCAATTGGGTAAAATTAAAGTCGGCAAAATTTCTTATCTTATGCAATCTTAAGCTAACAAGCAAATGGGGGCAACCATAGTTTTAAGGACTTTTATAAGCATTTCGAAGAATAACTAACTTGCTCTTGTGAACACCTAACACAGAGGTTTGCAACGAGATACCTTAACATATTCTCGAAATATCACAAGTAAAGAGCGCTAAATTTTTTAAAGGACATCTGTAGGGTAGCTAAATTCAAATTTCTTTAGCTGAGATTTTTTTTAGTATTATGCTGCGCCAAGTATTAGATTATTAACTTAACGGTTGTAACAACCTAGAATCTAAAATTAAAGCAAATTTTTTTAGACTTTTAGACTCTGCGAGGAACCCATATCTGGGAGTATTTGATTTGAGTATTAGATTCTTAGGCCCGTTCCTACGATGTTTAGTTAAGTTGTAACTGGAACTTTAACAGACAGATTTTCATACAAAACTTTCAGTTAAAGTTCCGGCTAGAGTTTAACTGAAGATCGTAATAATGGCCCTGAGTGTTCTGATGTTACTAGTTTGAATTTTTGGCGACACAGCTTTACGAAGGAGTGGACCTATTTTGGCCCTTAAGTGATTTTATCAATAGAGTGAATACCAAATTTGATCTTTCCCCGTCATCACGTTTGCGAGTAATCGTGCGTACAGACGGACAACAACCGTTGCCACGATTTTTCTCAATGAAATTTTTTTCCCGATTGGCATAAAGAATTTATAGCGGGGAAGTCCCGTAGTAAGTAGTCAAGGAATTTCTTGCAACGATTGCCAAACAGCTACTAAAACTTGTACAAAAGAAGGGTCTTATCACGCTGATAACGATAGCCGACTTATTTAAATTTCCGCGAAATGTTCTTTTCTAAAAAAAAATCCAACGGAATGCGCAAAAAATGTGATTAAGGTAGGTGCCACGTCCGTGTAACCTTGGCAGCGCTGATGTACGTAGCGATCGTGTCAACCATATTATTTTCGTTCTGAAAAAGTTGATCAACAAGATCGCCACCCGCTATTTATGGACTCATGCGTTCGTTGCTTGCTATTCTTATTTCTTGTCTGTGGTCTGTCTATTTGTTTTTCTTCCAAGATGTTTTATCATCATGTGGACAAGAAATTAGAACGTTCAAAGAACACATCTGCAAACAGCAGGCTTTTCATATTTTTGCAAAGTAAATAGTCGCGGCCAAGTCAAAGTGCTCGCTCGCAAAAGTAGTCGGCGTCTTGTTATCTTTCATGAAAAAAATACAAAGTTTGGGACAATGCTATCAGCTTAGAACTCAAGCAATCGACCGAGAAAGTTAATTCGAGCACAGAAAAATCTTTAACTTCCAAAAATTCTTTGTTGCTACATAACATGTAGCTCACGGTACGATTAATTTTTGTCGCGCCTCACCATGGTGTTGGCTTTTGATGCCTGTCTGTCCCCTTTTCCAATTGATGACGGCATTCCGCAAGGCTCTGTTTTGTCACCAACTCTGTCGTGTTCTCTAAATCCAATTCAGTGCCATTGCGCAAACAACAAACCAAGAATCGTTGGCGTGCAAGAACAGTGACACTCTCTCTCCGTTGAACTCCGACCTAATTTCGATCGTAGACTGGACAAGGCAAAATATACTTAATTCAATGCCTCAAAAATTCAAGCTTGTTATCTGGCTACTTAAGACGACTCCTTTACTCTTTCATTCGTATTTGGCGGAGTAGTTCAGATATAGCAGCGGGTTTCCATCTTCTAGGCATGACCTAAACGACCTAATTAGCTAAGTTTAGTCTTTAGCGTTTTGTCCATAATCACCACCTTTTATTCCTCCATACATCGATCGGGACTTTGTCGAATTACGTGACATTAAGAGGTGACTCCCTGAACTCTGACCGGTTCTATATAAAAAGAGGAGAAACCAACGGTGGCGCCTACAATCACGTTGTGGTAGATACGTCAGACATACCGTGGAAAGCACTGGATTACTTATGGTCTTTGTACATAGCCGTAACGTTAACCCATGTTCTAGCCCTGTGTGAACAACTGACCCATTTGGGTCCAACTTTGAGAATGAATCAAAATCCTCTGGCTTTGATCCAGAGTAAACAGTAATTATCTTACTGTAGGCAGTTGACGATAGCTCGCTTCAATGAAGATGCTGCTCCTGGAGTATGATTTCGATCATACGAGAAATTGATCGTGTGGTGAATAGCGAATTCTGGAAACGCGAAGACCGAAATTTGAACCCGCTGTCGCGACCTGGACTTAAATATGCAGAGAAACCGTCAAAATTCATGGAACCCCGGGCTGGACTACAGATCAAATCAAAAAAGGAGAAACGGAACAGATCAACCTAGTAACAGGAAGAACCTAAATCTGGATCCACTAGGAAAAAACGATGGAAGGTGCAGAAGACCTAAAAGTCGGGAAAGTAGGACCGAGAAAACATCAGCAAACAGCATAGTCAAGGTGTTACATTTCGAAGGAACAGGACCCCTTAAAACTACACGTTTACTTCACAAGAAGTGAAGCATTGGACCAAGGTGTAAATTTTGTTAAAGGAATCGAACCCGCAAGGGAGAAAGTAAAGAAGCTTCATAGCTGTTTTGCTGAACTCTTGCAAAGCCTTACAGCCTTTCACAATGTTCCAGAGTGGATACTCGATGCTACAGCAGAACAGGTACGCCATGGGGATACCAAGTCTCTTGCCATGCCTCCCTTGCGGTTGCCTATCAAGGGACAAAATGAAGCCAAGGTTCCTCCGGCCCAGTTTCGGCCAACACAATCTCGCCAGATTTCATCGAAACAAGACGTACGAGGTAAATTGACTTATCCTAAAGTTAGAAGGGGGTAAGATCCTCTTTCCAAATTGTCGCCTACATTTCGAACGTTACCAACAGTTTGTAAAACCACAACGCTATATTTCGGCATAGGCGGACGTGTTTTCCATCAAAAGTTTTGGTGGCGAGACGTACATAAGTCGTTCTTGTTGTCATAGCAAATACGTAGAGAACACCCACGGCAAGTTCCTTTACGTCGTCTACGAAATTTTCCGGATTTGTTATCCGGGTCCACAAGCAACAGTCTTTCTGACGTAGGTATGGAAAGGTCTTTGATAACATACTGTTATCCCTAGACAGTATCCAGTCCAGGAAATGTTTGCCCTACTTACTTCTTATTTTCTCGGAATCTCAAGACCAAATTGGTGCTGTGCCAACGTCTGGCCAGAACCAATAACTCCTCACGAGGGTCGTCGTGATAGCGAGCGAGGGATGTTTCCCGTTTTGGATTCTTTCGTGTGGAATTGGCGCATGCGTCATAGAAACGATTCCGAAGTTTAGTATAAAGTGTGATTCCCCGAATCATTCAAAAATGAAGATTCTGTACCGCAGGCATAGCGGGCAAGCTGACACATGAAAAGGTAGGAAAATGTTTGAACTTCTTTGGAAGCGGTAGTAGAAGTCAAAGCCATGAAGGAGTCCTGCTATGTCACAACAGCAGTAAAGGACGTCTGGTACTCACCATTCGATGCTCCGGAATCCTTTTGCACAGCAGTGCAGGCTTTTAAAATCGCCGAGAATTGCGTACTCCGTGGCAATCACCTCCTTGGTGAACTGCATGTTGGTTGCATTCGGCGAAATGGGAAAGAGGTTTTTTGAGCAATGATCCGTCGACTGGACCTGATTGCACCTCACGGCCGCACAAAACCACCCCAGGCACAAAAACCAAACGGAACATTTCATCGCCGAGTATCGCTGCACTGTCCTCGACATTTTCGCAAACGGATCTCGATTAAAGTTGAATCAGACACGAATAAAAAATATCGCACACTGGACGCCTCTGTAAATTTCGTTTTATTTTTATTTCACAAGTGGATAAAATTCACAGTTTGTTTCGGTGACACATTGCCGCCCGTCCGAAAATAATCTCGATTTATTTCTGGCACTTTCACTTCCAGAATTCAAGTAACGGGTTTCGCGCGAACACAATAAAATTAAATTAAGTCGGGCGAAAAAAGCACTAACACTAGAATAAACTTCGATATTATTCGAGACACGTGAGAAATTGTTAAGCGAGCGAACAAATATCGAACCGAACACAACGAATGCTTGCAACGAACTGACAAGACAAGTTGAAGCTGAATTTCTGTGCTCGACTCGATCACGTTTTGTTGACAACGCAGGCAACGGTAACGTGGGATTTTGGTCTGGAACACGGGAACCGGAACGGGATTTGAAAACTTGACGGCAGGCGGCTCTGGCATCTGCCTCTGTATGCTGCAACATGCTGCACACTTGCAACTGTAAAATCTGCTTTCTGCAGAGGTCTGCAAGTCGTTTTCGCGTTCGGTTCGGTTTCGGTCAGATCGGACTTCGTGCGGGACACAGGAAATGACGACAGAAAAAAACAGAATGGGGATGGAACGAAACGTGCGAAATAGGAACGGAACGGGATGTGGCAGGTGAATGCGAGATTCTGGAATGGATTGAACACGGGAACATGGCAGCACTAGAAGAGCGGGAAAGATGGCCAGTCTCTCTTTAATCTGACACGACTTTTTCGTTTAGTGTGGCCGTTCAAATTTTTTTTAAGGTACATTTTAAGTGGTACGTGTACTTTCAACCTACCTGCTGGTACCACAATATTCTTTAACTCGTTAATGGCCGTCAATAAATTCCAAAGAGTAGTAATTTTATGCAAAAGAAAGGTGTTGAGTTGAAGTATAAAAAAAAGTTGTTATCTCGGTCACGGTTGCTATCGCCCTAGTAAAGCCTAGTACTGCGGGAAAAAGTTCGGATTAAAGGATTAAAACTCCCTCTTCGCGTTCATGTTTGGCTGACGCGCGCTACGCACCAACTATGTCGGTTCTCCCTATGATTACGCTGCAAATTAGGCTATTTCGAAGCATTTGTCACCTAAAATCAATAATTTTTTTAAACTTTTCCCGCTTTTACTTTATTATTTTAATAATAAAGTATTGTTATCGATTTTTTAAAAAAAAAATTGCTACCCCTGAAAAATTTTTTTTCCACGTTTCATGACTAATAGACACTAGGGTTACTGTATACACACTCACACCAAAACAACCTCTAAGAGGGGTTTGGCAGATGCGTACCAAGGTGTTTATGGGATTTCGCTTTATAAACATTCGAAATGATTGACTTTTCGCTGCAAAATTGTAAATTTCCATAGAAGAAATGAAAGAAATAGGGAAATTTTCCATTGAAAACCACAATTTCGCTCACACACACTTCCATATCAAAGAAAAACACGTACTAGAATTGTGGAAGGGAACCGACAGCTCTTTTTCCGACTCTTCACATATTCGCACTAACACACTTCAAAAACGCAATTTGATAGCAATTCTCATTAGTACAAAAACAGGCGAACTAGTACATAAACAGGCGATTTTTGTGAGGTTACATTACAATTTCTAGTACAGAAACGACCGAATTAGACGTATCTGCCAAACCCTAGGTAAAGAGTGCTGTGTATCTAGTGACCCTAATAGACACCAAAAAATCAAAAAAAAATTTCAGTCCGTCTGTGCGCCGTACGCCGTCCGCCGTACGCAAAACGTTTGAAAGCTTATAGCTCTCAAACTCTTTGAGCTATTAAGTTGAATTTTTTTTCGTTGGTTGACTGAGCAGACCCCTTCAAGTGGCCACCTTTTGAGTGATGGGGGTGTGATGGGGTGAGGTGGGGGAAGCGTTTTAGACGAAAAATTTTGGTTTCTAGATCTCAGTAACCGCATAGGCTAGGAGGCTGAAACTTGGAATTTATATAGAGCATCGATAGTGGACACATTTGCAAAAAAAAAATGATAATATGGGTAAAGGTGTGTGGGAGTGGGGGGAATAATAATGCGTCCGAAACGATCGAAAGCCGAGATCGAGACATTCTAAAATCCATATCTCCTAATCGGTTAATGTCACGAAATTAAAACTTAATAAACATCTGTAGGTATACTAGGACAATAGATCCGAAACAAATTTTAGAGAGGGGGCAGTGACGTACGGGGGTGGTGGTTGAAAAACTTTAGATTACGATAGCTCACGAACCAATTGCACTAGAGAAATAAAATTTGGTTTCTGTATAAGTGTTGACAAATAAAGTTTGCTCAAAGTAAAATTTTTTAAGGGGGCGGTGGAGCATGGAAGTCGAGGGGGTAAGCATTTTTTTAAAAAATCACGTCTCATATCTCAAGAACAATGTAAGATAGATGCTTAAAATTTACCAGAAGTAGGCCTAATATACCCCTAGCAGAAAAAAAAATTTCTTGGATGAGGGTGTAGAGGGTAAGGGTGGGTGAGGGTGAAAAGTAAAAAGTTCCGATTTTTATATCTCGAGAACCTATAACAATATTACGCTGAAACTTGGTATTTAGATTGAACTATAGTAGTAGCATGTTGGAAAAATATAATTTTTTATAGGGTTAGTATGGTACGGGGGTGGGGGGTGCTTTTCTTAACTATAGAACGGCTTATGCTAGAAAGTTGAAATTTGGTACATATATGTAAATCAACTAGAAAAGTAATTTTGATTAAAAAAAAATTCAAATATCCATTGGCGTTCGGAGGGTGGACAAAAAAAATGATTAGTGAAAATGGAATGCATATATTTTCACGGTTTTTGTCATATCTATTAGGTCTTTCGAAATATTGAACTCATTTTTTTTCTACGGGTTTTTTCATGATTTTTTGAAATTGGTTTTTTTGGTTTCTAGATCTCAGTAATCGCTTACGCTAGAAGGCTGAAACTTGAAATTTATATAGAACTTCGATAGTGGACTCATTTGCAAAAAATTGCCGGTATGGGTGAAGGGGTGTGGGAGTGGGGGGAAAAATAATGCGTCCGAAATGTAAGAAAGCCGTCCGAAACGTAAGAAAGCCGAGATCGACACATTCCAAAATCCATATCTCCTAAACGGTTAATGTCACGAAATTAAAACTTAATGAACATCTGTAGGTATACTAGGAGAATAGGTCGGAAACAAATTTTTGAGTGGGGGCAGTGACGTACGGGGGTGGAGGGTGAAAAACTTCAGATTACGATATCTCCCGAATCAATTGTACTAAAAGTAAGTAAAGTAAAATTCGGTTTTTGTATAAAGGTTGACAAATAAAATTTGCTAAATGTAAAACTTTTTAAGGGAGCGTAGGAGAATGAAAGTGGAGGGGATAAGAATTTTTGTAAAAATTGCGTTTCATATCTCAAGAACAGTGTAAGATAGATGCTTAAAATATTTATGCAATGTAGGCCCAATAGAGCCCTAGCAGAAAAAAAATTGATGGTGAGGGTGTAGAGGGTGAGAGTGGGGGAGGGTGAAAAGGAAAAGATTCTGATTTTTATATCTCGAGAGCCTATAATGCAATAAAGCTGAAACTTGGTATTAAGATAGAGCTATAGTAGTAGCATGTTGGAAAAATATAATTTTGTATAACGGTAGTATGGTACGGGGGTGGGGGGTTACAAGAAAAGTAATTTTGAGTAAAAAAAAATTCAAATATTCAGTGGCATTTGGAAGGGGGGGTAAACAATTTTTTCAGTAAAAATGGAATGCATATATATTCACGATTTTCGTTATATCTATTAGGTCTTCCCAAATATTGAATTCATTTTTATTCTACGGCTTCTTCATATAAATACCTTGAAAGCGTTTTCAGGATTTTTTGAAATTCAACCCCTAAGGGGGTGTAAAGGGGTTGTATACTTTTTCACGAATTCTGCCTAATCTCCAAGGTCTGATCAGATATCGAATATCTTTTCATTTTCTTGGGCTTGAGTAATAATCGCCTAAAATTCGTTTTTAAGTTTTTTCCTTTTCCAGCCCCTAAGAGTGTATAAAAGCGTTAAACAAGTTTTCACGAATTCCATCATTTCTTTTAGAAGTGACAATGAATCGAATTGGTTTTAACTTTCTCGTTCTGTCTTCATATTTATACTATATTAACTCCTTTCAGGACTTTTGGATATTCAACCCCCAAGTGGGTGTAAGGAGGTTGCATATGTTTTCACAGATTCTAGCATATTGCTTAGATCTGATGATATATCGAATTCATTGTTACTTCCTAAGGTTTCTTATATAAGCGCCAAAAAGGCAATTTCAGTATTTGAGGTTGTATGCTTTTCAAAGCTTCGACATATTTCTTAGGTTTGATGAGATATTAGATTCGATTTTCACTTCCACAGACTTTTTGTATAATCGCCCACAAACCCATTTCTCAATTTTTGGATATTCAACACCCAAGGGATAATTTCGGAATGTCTGCTGCGTAGTAATACAAAACTAGTTAGCCGCGGCGATACAGAAAAGAATCGCCTTTGCGATAAAAATAAGTTGTGCCACCATGATACGAATTTATATCACTTCCATGAATTGCGAGAGATTCTTTATCGTGAAATGAAAGCGATAGCCATGAAATGATTCGAAAAAATTAATTTTCAAATCGCTATGTTTGCTGTGATGTTAAAGATGAAATTTTTAATATTACCCATAGTTCACTAGCAGTTTCCCGACATCACCGCACTGTAAATTAGCCATTAGAGTCAAATTCCGCTAATAAGTAGGAGCAACCTACGATTAGAATTCACACCCAAGTGAACAACCAAAATTGGTTTAGATATGAAGTGCACTTCAGAGCAAACTTTAGCTTGTTATAACTCCTGGAAATGAATTTTAGTTTAAGAAATGTTAAACAGTTTTGCTTCCGCCTGTAAAATTTCTCATTTTGGTGTTACGTGGTCTCAAGATTTAGCCGACTTCTCCAATAATGTAATTGTAGATTCGGCATTGTATCACCATTGCTAAGAAGGCGAATGAGATGGCTGGGTAGTCTTTTCTTCGACAATATCGAGGATATGAGGTCGTTAGGCCATGATAAACTGGCCAGGTTCTGCAAGGATATAGAGTGTTTTTGACGGGGATGAACGACCCACGAGGTTTAGAAGGGATCACTATGGTCCCGTATGGTGCCTAGTGAGCGTGGCGGATCTTAGCGTTACGCCCCTTCCTGAACTGAACTGAAATCACAATTTCTAGGTGTGCTCCTGAATCTATGAGTGAGGAATCCTTCACAGACACCACATGTTAATATAATAGCAATTTACAATCACCAGACACTTCCAGACGCTCAGTAACGGATCGCGACAGCAACCAAATTTTATCGGCTTATTTTAAAAATTCCTGTCTGGATTTCTGCTCGGATGTCTACGAAGTCTTTTAATTTTAAATACCTTTGGCCTGAATTGGCGATGGAATTATTCGGCACTCGATTGTTCAAATTCCACGAAATGTTAATCTGATGAAGATGAAGCCAGGCCAGGACAAAGCCGAAGACCGGAATCCAGCAAAAAAACCAATCCAACGAAAGTTCTGAACTTCAACTTGGAATAGAAAAGAATCGCAAAAAAGGAGCACAATGGGCCAAAAGTGTGACAAGATATGTGCGTCTCAGGTCTGAACGATTGAAGAATCATGGCCATAAAAAGACGCGAAAGACTCCTCGGACCTTCCTCAGACCCAACCAAAAGTCTGCACTTCTGGCCCTAAGCCGTGAGAAGGCCGGAAACATATCAAATTGCATACAGTCCCGTCCGTCGTCCATCCCGAAAAGATACAATAAAAAAAAAGTGAAAACAGCAAAGACCCTTCCCTTTCACAGCCAACTTAACCAATTCCTGGGAAGAGGTCGCTGGAGTGCAGTGGCAGTCTGTAGTCCCCAACGTCTTTACGGTCACTTCTCGTTCCTTCTAAGAGCTCCTAAGACAATCAAAGCGCAACGCATGGCTTGTTTAGCGGCTGGCTGCTGCTGATGGCTGCCCGGGAACACAAAGCCGGGAGAGTAGAGGTCAAGCGAAAAAATTCTGCGAAATCGAGTCATTGACTCGGACTCATCGACGCATAAAATTCCCAGGAATTCTTCGATTCGAGGGTGAGAAGATGATTCGAATGAACACACCTGGCCCGATAGGTGTCTGCTATGGCACGTCACCCCGGGGGAAACGTAATGCCCGTGCATTCACGTAATTTAAGGCCGTCATTGTTAAAACGTTAAAACATAGGACCTGGATCGGATAGACAAAAACTACACTCAAATTGAACAATGTTTCGCCCTAAAAAAAAGCGAAACCATTTTTTTCTGCCCGGACTCAGGCTGGCTGGATGGCGGATGACGTGAATATTTCCGCGTAAATCGATGCGAATTGATTCCCAGAATTGAATGAACACCGCGTACAGTGAGCTGTGCCCGGGTGCTTTACAATTTCAATGCCTCCCTGTTTGTTTGTGGTTTTGTGCAATTGCGAATTGACTTCGGGGGCCATCCATTATGCCCAGCACGCGCCGCCATCAAAAGCCATACCAACGACAATCCAATATTCCAGCCCCCATGCCTCATAATTTCTGGTTGGCAGTGGCCATAGGCCCACTACTGGCCACTAGCTGGCCACCACTTCGACTCGCTTCGAATGGAGGAATTCAGTATTCAAAAATGAAATGAAATTCGCTGTCATTATCATTTTGCTCAAATTTCCACATTATCTTTTGCACGACATTACAATAAAAAAAGACGTGCAATTGAAAATCCCGGGAGGAAAACGTGACGCAATTTGCATACAGAATGCGTTAATGCGTTTTGACAGAATGGTGACACTCTTCCTTTTCGCTGTGTACACCTAGCACATACCCAGCTATCACATACCTACAACAGGTGACTTTCGATTCAATTCGACTCCGAGACGGTATTTCTATTTTTACTACTTCAGCAGTCACTTAAGACTTCATAATTCGATGGTTAATCAAATGCAAAGTTGATGGGAATTCTCGGTATAAGATACGAGTAAGTGGTGAATGATGTCTTGAATTTAAGGAGAGCTGCTATTCCAGGTGATTGAAAGCCACACCTTTCGGAGGTAGTTGGCCGCAATGAGTTCATTATTTGAAGGTGAACTTGCAATGAATGTAGTACTTACCCCCAAAGTGGTAATGACTTGCTCGCAAATACGTTGTGTTGTAACGATGGGGTAAAATACCGGCAATATACCGGGTATTTACCGAAACTTATCACCGGTAAAACAACTATATTGCGGAGCTTCGAGAGAAAATCAGAACGGACTACCGGACCGCCCAAAAGCAGCGTTGTTCCCCTACTACAATTGTAGTAGACCTGCTACTTTTTCCATGTAAAAAATTGTTGCTACGAAAAGGTCCAATTCTACTACCTTTTCTTGCTCTGTACCGACTCTCGAAATAATAATATAAAACACATTCAACCTTTTGTAATGCCTTTACTTATAAACAGTCTGGGCGAAGCCTTACAATTTTTCGGGTCAAAGTCTACGAAGTGGGTAAAGAGTTGGTGTGCCAAAAGTACCCACGCCACAGCCACCCCTAGCTTACGGTTGTTTCGAGATAAGGAGGTTTTTTGAGAACTTAATTTTGTGAGCAGAATAGCTCCTTGTAAGATAAGACTTTCAACATTCATCATTGGTTTTTTATTCCTACATTGAAATAAATGAACTGATAGAAAAATATCGAAAAATCTTGAAATCGATTTTTAGGTGATTGTACATATAAAAAGACCATGTAAACATGTCGAATTTCGTCTTATCTTCGTAAAAACGTATATAACCTTTTTACACTTCACTTTAAGGTTGATTTAAAAAAAAATACTCAAAATTAGTTTTTAGGCTATTACATAAAAAGCCCGTAGAAGTAAAACCAATTTGATACCACATGAGACCTTAAAAATAACGCAAAATTTGTGAAAACGTACGCAACACCTTCACATCATCTCGGTGGTTGAATTTTAAGAAATCGTGAAATCAGTTCTTAGGCGATTACTTAAGAACCAATTTTACATTTCATCAGACCTATGATATACCGAAAATTGTTAAATCGTATGTAACCGCACTTACACCCCCTTGGGATTGAATATCCAAAAATCCTGAAATTGATTTTTAGGCCATTATAAAGTTAGTGCGTAAGTAAAACCCAATTTAATATCTGACCTAAAAGATATAAGGAAATTCGTGAGAACACCTTCTCGGGGGTTCAAAAGCAAAAAAATTTTAGCACGTTTCTTTGGCGATTAAAAAAAATTTTTGTGGAAGTACAAATGTTTTAGATATCTAATCGGACTTAAGGGATATGACGAAATTCGTAACAATGTTTACAACTGCTTTACATCCCCTTAGGCATTTATCTAAAGAGCCCCAACAAGTATAATTAATTAATTAGTTTTTTTTTCATCTTATGACTACCATTTACAAATTTGTTATGTAGAGAGCAGATAACTTAATATCTGAACAGCTATATTAAAACCAGTTAGAATAGCACAGGTGTCTACGAGTAATTTAGTGAAATAAATTCAATGAAAAATCAAATTAATTTAATATTTAAGAACACCTAGAGATAAATTCATAAAAATGTATGTATTTTTCTCCACTCCATACGCCAATAAAAGTATGAATTTTTTTTTACGTTAATTACTTTTCTAATACATCTACATACATACATCCACTAAGTTTCAAGTTTCTGACATACGCCGCTTCAGAGATAGAAAAGGCAACCTAAATAGATAAGTTTTGAGGTTCAACTTCCTATCGTATCGGTTCCTGTGATATTAAAGGCAACATTTTCGTCTCAATCCCTCCCCACACCACCTGCAAAAAGTTGGTACATAAAGGGGCCTACCTAGTCTATCCAATAATCCATTTTTGGGTAGCAAATTTTTTTGTTAAATCGATCACAATAATTTATAATACTAAAATCATAAAGTAAAAGTTGATCGATTTTGATGGGCTGAAAATGTCTATGACTAAGCTGCGGCTAGAAAAACTGGCTTTTAGTGATGTCGTTAAATCTGTTAGTTGGTAAGTGTACGTAATATATAGGCATTGAGATACTTAATGGGTTGCATACCAGCAATTCAGCAAAACATCTTGTATAAGAAAATAGATTAATTTTATTTATTTAGGACAATCCGTTTATTATTTATATCAAAGAAAAAACCGCGACTGGACTGAATTCATCTTTTTCAATAAACCTAGTGAATTATGAAAAATGTCTATTTCACTCATTTTACTGGAATTCTACTACGAAACTTTGAAATCTACTACACTTTTTAACCCAGATTTGCTTCTACGGTTTCCGAAAAGGGAACAACGCTGCCCAAAAGTCCCAAATCCCCCCAGAGAATTATTATCGAAGATAGCAGGGCTCGAGATCGATTGCAGCGACATAGGAGAAGAAGACACTTCATTTAATGAAACCATGTCCGCACAAAATGATCCTCTGAGATAGAACGAAACTGCATTACCATCTGACGGAGATGGCCAATGAGAAATGGCGCCGTTTCTCCATGATAACTATCTTTATGATCTTCAGGATACACGACAGGTCGATCGTTCAGTCCTACCTAAAAATGGTAGTGGCATTAACACTTTTGTTTTATCCTAACTAACACCTAAAAAATAATAGCTTGTTCCCAGCATATTAACATATTATCATGCTATCTGCTAAAATAGTGAAAAAACCAGTCTATAGTGACCACCACCCAAATATAGAACCTCCTTTCAGCCATATACTGAAAATGAAATGCTCAATCATTACGGTACGTACATCATCACACTGTAGCGAAAACGGTGTAATCTATATCGTAATCAAACGTGTTGTCTAAAGTTAATTTTTTTATTACTACGTTGTAAAAAATTACCGCTATAAAAACACTTTTAGACCATGATGCATAATGTCGGTTACACCACTTTTCTCATTGCTCCATTTCTGATCCTTGTAACCCTATGCTTGCTGGTAACTGTCATCTTGCTCAGAAGGTCCGGGAAAATATCCTAGTGAAAAGTAATTGAGAAACACTGCTCAATTTATTTTCTCGTATGCATATTCTATGGGACCTGGTAAGCAGGCGTGCATTTGTCTCGGAAGGCTAACCTAATTGCAATTGAGCAAACCGCTTTATGTACTTTACTTAACTTTTTTTTATATTTCGTATAGTGGAAGTTGATACCAATTTGAAAAATATAGTAACAGGGAAAATATGTTAAAAAGGAATATAAAGCAGGAAAATAATCGATTTGAAGAATGAAGACGTGCATAGTCGGCATTAACAACAATTGAAAATTAAATCAGTTAAATTAAATTAAAAATTAAATAAAAAATCAATTAAAAAACTATAAATTTAAACCTGTTAAAGTGATCATTCACCAAATTTGTTTGCACCTTAAGTAAAGTAACAATATTTATTAAATAATAATTTTATATAATTTTTATAATATAACTTTATAATAATCTTAATAATTTTACTTTACTATTTTAATAATAAAGTATTTTTAAGTTAATGTAGACTTATAATATTTTACTAGAAATGGAATTTTATTAGTTTTTAAAGGTATCAGGTTTTCAAATAAATATTTTTTTTTATAACTTTACCTTATTATTTTAATACAGTATTGTGATCGATTTTTAAAAAAAAAAAATTTGTAGACACGAAAAAAGCAACAAAAAAAATTCAGTCCGTCTGTCCGCCGTACCCCATACGCCGTATATCTACCGCTGTACGCAAAATCGTTTCAAGGCTCGTAGCTCCCAAACCCTTTGAGCTATTAAATTGAAATTTTTTTATGAATAGACTGGGTAGGCCCCTTGAAGTGACCGACCACATTTTAAAGATTGGGAGTGTGAGTGGGAAGTGGGGGAAGCGTTTAACCGCTTACACTAGGAGGCTGAAACTTAGAATTTGAGGGGGTGTGGGAGTGGGGGGAAAAATCATGCATCCGAAACGCAAGAAAGCCGAGATCGACACATTCTAAGATTCATATCTCCTAAACGGTTAATGTCACGAAATTAAAACTTAATGAATATCTGTAAGTATACTAGGAGAATAGATCGGAAACAAATTTTTGAGTGGGGCATTGTCGTGCGGGGGGAGGAGGGGGCTAAAAAACTTTAGATTACTATGTCTCACATACCAATTGCACTAGATAAGTAAAATTCGGTTTGTGTATATAAGTTGACAAAACAAGTTTGCTCAAAGTAAAATTTTTTAAGGGGGCATTTGAGCATGAAAGTGGAGGGGATAAGAATTTTTCAAAAAAATCACGTCTCATATCTCAAGAACAGTGTAAGATAGATGCTTAAAAGTTTTACCGGAAGTAGGCCAACCCTTAGAAGAAAAAAAAATAATTTCGGGGTGAGGGTGTAGAGAGTGAGAGTGGAGGAGGGTGAAAAGGAAAAGATTTTGATTTTTATACCTCGAGAACCTATAATAATATAAATAAATATAAAACTGAAACTTGGTATTTAAATAGAGCTATAGTAGTAGCATGTTGGAAAAATATAATTTCTTATAGGGGTAGTATGGTACGCGGGTGGCGGGTGTTTTTCCTATCTATAGAACGGCTTATGCTACAAAATTGAAACTCGGTATGTATATGTAAATTAACTAGAAAAGTAATTTGGATGAAAAAATTTTTCAGATATCCATTCCAAAGGGAAGGGGGGCGAAAAAAATGATCAGTGAAAATGGAATGCATATATTTTCACGATTTTCGTCATATCTATTAGGTATTCTTAAATATTAAATTCATTTTTATTCTACGGCTTCTTCATATAAATACCTAGAAAGCTTTTTTCAGGATTTTTTGAAATTCGACCCCTAAGGCGGTGTAAAGGGATTGCATACTTTTTCACAAATTCTGCCATATCCCTCAGGTCTGATCAGATATCGAATATCTTTTCACTTGCGTAATAATCGCCTAAAACTTGTTTTTAGGTTTTTTCCTTTTTCAGCCCCTAAGAGGGTATAAAAGGGTTGAACGCGTTTTCACGAATTCTGTAATTTTTGTTAGAAGTGATAAGAAATTGAATTTACTTTCTCGTTCTGTTTTCATATTTATATATTAAAGCCTTTCAGGACTTTGGATATTCAACCCCCAAGTGGCTGTAAGGAGGTTGCATATGTTTTCACAGATTCCTACATATTGCTTATATCTGATGATATATCGAATTCATTTTTACTTCCTAAGGTTTCCTATATACCTAAGCGCCAAAAAGTCAATTTCAGTACTTTTAGATATTCAATCCTAAGGGGTGTAAGGGGGTTGTATGCTTTTCAAAGCTTCGACATATTTCTTAGGTTTGATGAGATATTAGATCGATTTTCACTTCCACAGACTTTTTATATAATCGCCTACAAACCTATTTCTCAATGTTTTGATATTAAACCCCCAAGGTTTTGCATATGTTTTCACAATTTTTTCCATCCCTTAGTTCTGATGAAAATTGGTTATTACGGCATTTGATGTGATGACCTAAAAACCTATTTCAAGATTTTTAGAATTTCAAGATCCAAGAGGGTGTAAAGGGTTTGCTTATGTTTTCACAAATTTTTCAAAATCCCTCGTGTCTCATGAGTTCTTATGAAATCGTCTAAAAACCTGTTTCACAATTTTTTCGAAATTCAAACCCCAAGTGGAAGTAATTGGTTTGTATACGTTTTAACAATTCGTCATATCTCTTAAGTCTGATAAGGCAACAAATTCGTTTTTACTTCTATGGGCTCTTAGTTCGAATATTCTACACGGGCTTTTTCAATGTTTGATCGGCTAAAAATCTCTATTTTAAATATTTTTATTTTAAGAACAAAATTATCTTTTCAAGAAACGCTATAAAGTCATAATCTCGAAACAACTGATGATATACTCCGACTTTGATTGCTCCCGAACTTTGACCCGAAAAATAATAAAGTTTCGCCCAGACGATTGGCAGATTTTTTATTTTATAATAAAAATATAAATAAAACTATCCAACAGCCAAAAAGGTTCTGAAATGAGATAAACTTTTTTTTTAAACTAATTTTCAGTCGCTGGAAAGAAGATGAAGTATAAGCGGGAAGCAACAAAAAGCGTTCTTCTAAATGAAATGTAAAAACATGTATTTTATGCTAAGCTCTTAAATTTTGAAAAATAAATGTGAGTTATTTCGGAAACCTGAACTAACTTTTAAATTTGAACGATGCCATCGTGATCAGCACCCCAAAATCCATATAAAAACATACCCTATATACAGTAACCTTTCAAAAAGTTGAGTTTTGTTGCCTAGTGTAATTATTAATAATAATTTATGGGACCTGATATAAATGAAATAATTAAAATTTTAATAAAATATATTTGCTGAGAATAAGCAATTATTATTAATTTTGTTATACTTTAGATTTGTAAGGACGCCGGCGACACTATGTAAGTTTATAAGTGTTTGTATATTAGCAAAATATTTAAAGAATCTGCTGGCCTAAATTTTATTAATTTTCGAGTTATGATGGATTTATAGCGTACACGTTCGGCGCGACTTTACCCTCACCATAAAAATCAACCAATCAGATGGCGACAACAAAGTCCTGTTGGCAGATTACTTTGTTTTAATAATAAAGAATTGTGATCACTCGAATATTTAAAAAGAAACTCTATTCAACTTTAGTACTTTCACATTTCGGGGTAGTATCCCAAAAAATAAGAAGCAAAAAAGTTCGTTTATCCGTCGTACATAAACTGTTTTGGCGTTCACCATTTTTTCCATAGATCCTTTTAGGTAAAAAATTCTTCAAAGAAAATTGCGACTTTAACCTTATAACGTTTTACGACTAGTTGACGTCAAAAAGAGTTTTTGTCCGCTTGCACGCAAACGCGTTTGAAGGATCCTAGTTCACAATTCCTTTGAGTTATTTAAGTAAACATTTTTGGTGAGTAGTTTTCGTTGATCCCTTAAAGTGATCACGTTTGATTGCTAGAGATGGGCAGTTTTTTTTAGATTGTTTTTATATCTAAGAAACCGCTTAAACAAAGAGTAAACAAGTTGTTAAATTTATTAATAAACTAAATTTGATTTATTAAAATTTTTAAGTCAGATGTTGAAGTAAATATAAAAGCGTCATCATTTTTTTTACGGCGTCAGAGGAGTCTGTAAAGATGACTACATTGGGATCGATCGGTGTCTAGGCTATTGCCAAGTGCAGAACAGTTCCGCCGGGTGTAGTCCAGTGGTTGTGTACTAGATCTTGAAAACATTGCTACGGTGATGTCGTATGTTCAATTCCCACTCAACGCATAATTTATTTATATGAATTTTTTCGGTTGCTGTTGGCTTCGGAATATTAATATGAATAGTGAATAGTGCGGAATGTTTAATAGGGTCATTAGTAAAGGATTTCAACCTGAGCAGATGAGTTCTGTTTACATTCTTATCAGATTCCCAAGTACTATCAGAGCTGCCAGATGGTAGTTGATTAGCTATATGCAACTTTGCTGTTCTGGTAGATCATATCACAGCCAATAGCACTAAAAATTATTATTAACATCTGCTAACTGATCTACTTCGGTATAGCTCTTTCATTTTCTCACAATATCTTTCTACTGTCCTCTTCCTCACCCCAATCACAGA
Source organism: Beris morrisii (assembly GCA_951812415.1). Classification (NCBI taxonomy): domain Eukaryota; kingdom Metazoa; phylum Arthropoda; class Insecta; order Diptera; family Stratiomyidae; genus Beris; species Beris morrisii. Next base: position 128,782,860 of record OX638312.1, read on the forward strand.
AATATGTTTGACATATCAGTACCGTGTCCAATGGGCTCAATTTGTTCTGGAAATTAGTCAAACAGGCGCCGCGGCGAAAAACCGTGGCCAGAAAAGGCTCAGATTGCCATAGTGCAATAGGATCACAACGGACCTAGATAGCGGTCTATGTGTGCTACACACCTAACATAACCTAACCTATACGACAGTTTAAAATTTTTTCCAGAGATAGAGTAACTAAATTATATTTTTGGATGGATACCTCGAGACTGTAGGGATGTTTCGTAGTTGCGTAGTAAACCCTTTGATGAGTCAATTCAACTCGATGATAAAACAGCTGTTTTGGACACAGTTTTTGAACTGACTTCTGAGTGATAGTTTTTTCAACTGTCATGACCTCAAATGTAAATAGCTAGGGCGGCGACCGATCCCAGTTGGAAAATTTCTATTGTAAGGAGTTCTTGAGATACGGAATGTTGAAACTGTTTATCGCCCAGCTTTCATTCTCCATCTCTGTAATCTTAAAATTTACAACGGTCGTCCATGAGTGAAATTTTTATAAGTTCCCATCAATCTTTGACCGAAAACTGTTTTATCACAAGAACACCACACGCGATTGCGATAATCAAATCCGAAAGATTTCTAATCTCGAGAGCGATAAGATAAATGAGATGATGCGGTCAGCGATAGTCAAAAGAAAAAGAGTATAAAAGGCTTGGACACCTGGACTTTCGAGTTTGATTCGTTGTTGTAAATTCAGAAGAAAAGTTCCGAAATGAAAGCGGTTGCGGTTATTTTAGCCGCTCTCCTGTCGGTCAGCATGGCTGGTCCTGCTGACGTTATTCGGGAAATGATTGAAAGTTTGCGTGATAGGATGCCATGCGGAATCCCGGAATACAATCTACCGATTTTGGCACCTTTCCTCTTGGACACTTTCGGATACGAGACATGGGGGCCTTCTTTAGGGTAAGTCTTTCGAGTGAACCCAAAAAAAAAATCAACATTCCTAAAGAAAATCGTGTCCTTTACAGCCTTTCCGTGCAAGTTGACGACCTTCGTCTCGATGGGCTCAACAAATTCGAGATTGACGATTTGACTTTCAACTTGCTCGCCTTTAGGGCGACCTTCGGCTTTACGTTCGAAGGTATCCGGCTTCAAACCAAGTATAACCTTGATGCCCACCTTGCAGGACTAGCTAAACTCTTTGGCAATGGAACGATAGACTTTGCACTGGATAAGTTGACTTTGAAAGGAAACTTGGCTCTGCTTTTTAGCCCGGATGGAAGTTGCTCCCTTAAAGAATTGAAAATAGCGATGGACTTGGACCAGGTGCAATCGAATATTACCGGACTAATGGGGAACGAGATTGTAGGCGGCTTTCTAAATGATATTTTGACCAGTACGATTATGGCTTTCGTTAAAGAAAATGCCGACTTTGTTAGCGAAACATTGGAGGGGCTTGTAACTCCGTTGGGCAATGGTCTCTTGGCTAACATCACTGTAAAGGATATTTTGGAATGGATTAACGGTGGTTCAGGAGGTGAACCCGGACCAACACCGGAACCCTGTGTTCCGCCCACAGAAACGTCCTTTTTGTACGGAATAAACTGAGCATGTGGTGAATTGATGGTTTTGTACTTAGTTAGTTTTTAAGGCACCTTACCTCTTTATAATAAAAAATATTATAAGTTTATAGTTTAAAGTAAAATTTCAACTTCCAACTCGCTGTTTTAGTTCATATTACGCACTTTCTTTTGCCCTGTAATACAGAGTAGAGCAGGAAGAGCGAGCGAGAGTGCAGAAGAGTGACATGGAGCAGAGCTGCAGGTTTAATTTTTACTTTAATATTTTTTAAAAACAAAGTATTGATTGATCCAAAATTTCAAAAATTACTGCCGTAAAATTTTATATTTTTACGTCTTAGGATCAGTAAACTCAAAAAAGATAAATAAATGACAAAAAAAGTGTGTCTGCCCGCCGTACCCTGAAAGTTCCCTTGAAACTCTGTCTCCGGAAAGCTTAACGCTAAAAATGGCAATAAAAAATATCACAGACGATAACACTTTACACTTACGAAATGCAGCCAAAATCGAGAAAAAATTGTGTTTGCTGCTTTACTTTTGGCACACATTTTGCACTCTACCGTCACTTGAATTATCTTCCTTATGACGCTAACCGATAAAGCGATTAATGGAATTCTAGTCGATATGATCCGGTGTACTGTTGTTGATATTTATGAAGCCGGAAAATTCTCTCGCTGTGATTGATTGCTGATTCAGTATAGCATACTATGTTCGATAATGTTTGGTTGGGATTTGTGGCAACTTCTTTTATCCATATACGAATCACTACAAAACAAAGTGACACCAGTGCTTAAACTAGCCAATTTTGAGAGTCTCAGGAGCCTCGAGGTCTAGCTAGAAAGAAACTTTTTGAAATTTTAAGCATTCCAAAAAAGTTACCGCATTAACCAAAAAATTTGACAAAAAAAAAAAATATCTGAAAAAATTTTTCAACTAAATTTCAGGGAAGAATTTCAGCTAGTTCTGAATCAATTTTTTGTTGTTCAGTACCGGTGCAGAGCTGTAAAAAGCTTTTCTGATTTCTTTAAGAGTTATTATACTGCGACAGGGCTGAACGACTCTTAGAAGTCGTGTCGTTGGAGTTCATCACAATTTTATGTTCTAGATATTTAATGAAAAGCAAAAAACCATAACATCACAACAAATATAACGAAATTCATGAAAATGTGGAAAAAACCCCTTTTACGCACTTTTTTTTTACTCCATTTTTGTACGCCAATAAAAATCTGCTCTTTTTTTCCCTATTCCGCAGTACATACGTATATGTAGGTTTCAAGTTTCAACTTTCTTGCATACGCCGTTTCTGAGATATAAAAAATAACCCCCTATCAAAAATTTTATTTTTCTAGGATGCCTCCATAGTGCTTCTATATAGTCGTAAATGTTTAGGTTTCTATCTTTTGCGGTTTTTGAGAAATAATTGTTTTTCTTTCCAGCCCCTCCCAGCATCATCCCCTACACTAGCACCCCTAAATTTTCTTTTCCCTGGTTTCCTGTTCCTAACTCCTGTAAAGCTCATATCTGGTACGGTTAAGAGATACAAAAATTTAATTTTTTGGAAAAATGGCTAACCCTTCTTTTCCTATAGGTAAACCAAATTTTATCTTCCTTTTATAATTGGTTCGGAAGATATTGCAATCCAAAGTTTTTGGCCCCACCCCCCCTCCTCTCCACAACCAACCACCCTCCTTTAAAATTTTAGTCTCTGTAAAGGCTGCTAGTATCCGTTAAGGCCACAGAATTTTAACCTTCTGACATCAACTGTTCAGAGATATGGATTTTTGAATGTTCTAATCTCAGCTCTCGAGCGTTTCGAATGCATTGTCACCTTCCCCACCCAAATCCAAACTCCTCAACTCCTATCGACCATTTTCTTGGAAATGGATCCACTATTATAGTTCTACATAAATTCCAAGTTTCAACCTCCTAGCATAAGCCGTTTCTGAGATCTAGAAACCAAAAATTTTCGTCTAAAACGCTCCCCACCTCTTCCATTATACCTCCATCACCCAAAAGCTACCACTCGTAAGGGTTCACCCAATTTCCCCACCAAAAAAATTCAACTTTCTACGGGTTTGCGAGCTACGCGCCTTCAAACGCTTTTGCGTACGGCGTCTACGGCGGACGAACGGACGTTTTTGAGGTTTACCAGTCCTAAAACATGAAAATTCAAAATTTGTTTTAAGGGCTCATATACCCCTGAAATTTTCAAAAAATTGATTCACAATAAATGTGACCAGACATCGGTTTGGAGCGGCTTCCTGGCTAATTGCCGCGCCACTCTCAACAGCAGTGTTTAGCATTTATTTTTTTCGCAAAAGCTGGGTTTCATAGAAAACAAGGTCATTTATAGGACCATCTGTGAAAAACACGAAGTTACAAGAGGAAGAAGGTGTACAGAACGAAGCTGGAATGGAAGACTAGCCGTAAGTTCACGTTGTACCTACCAAAAACATTAAGCGTATTTTTCTCGAAACCATGTTTTTAGACAGTGTCGGCACTATAACTCAGTCAATTTTCAATATTTTTCAACCTTTTTTTTAAATTTGGATAACTATTTTCTCCATAGTCTGACGAAAGGTTTTTTTAATTTTTTGCTTGGAAATTTTTTTTATAAATTTCTTGACGCGTACCGCGGCTATGCTCACGTTTGTATGGTGTAGCCTCGTATAGCGGCTACGCTCACGTTTGCATGGTGCTATACTATATTGCTTCCCGTTGTTCCGTTGCGCCCGTTTCTCCCATTGATCCCGTTGCTCCCATTTCTCCTGTTGATCCCGTTGCTAAAATTTCTCCCTTTGTTTCCGTGGCTCCGTTGCTGCGTTGCTCCCATTATTACATCCTCTATTCTCCGTCCTCTATCCACCAATCCTCCATCTTCTATCCATCATCCACCATCACCCATCCACCATCCACCATCACCCATCCATCATCCACCATCCTCAATCCTCTATCCACAATCCTCCATACTTCATCCACTATCCTCTATCCATCATTACTCCAACTTTACCATTTGTTGCTCCCGTTTCTCCATCCTCTATCCACTATCCCCCATCCACCATCCTCCACTAAAGTTTCATCGCAATTGGTTGAGTGGTTTCGGAGCGTATACGGGACAGACAGGCAAACAGACAAACAGACAGACAAAAATTCATTTTTATATATAGATATTAAACGCAATTTTTTTTTTAAAAAACTGGTTACTAAAGTTTGAAATACTGTAACTTATTTATTTTTTAAAAAAAAATATATTCCCTCTGTCAGACTATAACTACATACTACATTATTTTACAAGATTCTTTTTTATTTTTGCAAATTGAATTATTTTTGGTGAAGTTATGATGCCGACCAGGAGGCGTCATGGTTTTCATAAGTAGTCCATTTATACCAGTAAAAAACAATGTTAATATTAAAAAAAAATTTTTTTTTTTATAGTTGTATAGTTAATAAGATATGAGCCGTTTATTTTGAAAGTGGGGCAAGTCCATTTTTAAAAAAAATTAAGATAATGATAACTATAGATAAAACTTAATATGATCTTTTTATCTGTAAACAATTTTTAATCAAAAAATTCAAATTCCGTAATATTTGGGAGATGGAAGTTTTAGCTATTAACGGTATTGTAAATATGTTTATTTTGAAAGTGATGCAAGTCCATCTTTGGCTGAAATTATTTTTAACCGAATATGTTATGGCATAATTTAGCTCCGGTTGTTGTTGTGAAACCAATGTGTTGGTTTTACATCATGTCTAAAAAACATGTTTCTATCTATCTATTCATGACATTGGTAATTGATAATTGTACAATACTTCAAAAATAATAACAAGTACAAATTTCATTGTTTCGATAAAAATATGTTTACTTCCAACACCGGCAAATTTTACTTTTTCTCAAACTAATAAATATTTATATAAAATTAAACAGTATTTTGTTTTTATTATTAAAAAAGGATGATGCAACTAAAATATTATCCGTTTAGAGTCATTCTATCAAGAATCGCCAAAAGTTACGAAATTTGTGATCTTACCATCTCCGATTCTTTTGAAAATTTTTGTACTTGAAGAACTAGTGAAAAAAATAATTGAAATCCAATTTTTTGTTTCTATCTTAATTTTTTTTGTTAGTTATAGTATGAGAAAGTATGCTAAAGTTAGCTCAAAAAAGGTGTCCGAGTCCTCTTTGAAAATGTATATCTCCGGTAATTTTTATTCTAAAACAATAAAATAGGGCTCATTTTAAAGGGGAAGATTGTCGCAATAAAAAACATTACGAATAAAAATTATCCTTGAAATTTTTTTCAAGTATAACTATTTTGTCTTTTATCCTTTAATATCTCAAAATGCGTTTTTTTTATTTTTTTGTATTTTGTAGGTTATAATGTTTTTCAAAACATTTTAAAAAATTAACTTGGGATCTCAAAGAAAAAAATTGAATAAGATCAGTGGTTCTTAATAATTTAAAGCTAGTTTAGTTCTCTAATAATTTAAATTGATTTTTTTTACCACGATCCCCTTTTTTAATTTTTTGATATGTTTTGGAAAACATTATAACCTACAAAATATAAAAAAATTAAAAAGAAACGAATTTTGAGATATTTAAGGATAAAGGACAAAATAAATATCCGTGAAAAAAAAATGTCAAGGCTAATTTTTATTTGTATTTTTTCTATATTCTATATTTATCTATATTTTATCTATATTTTATCTACATTTTATTTATATTTCCCTCTTAAAATAAGCCTTATTTTATTGTTCTAGGATAAAAATTACCGGAGATATGCATTTTCAAAGAGAACTCGGACACCTTTTTCGAGCAAACTTTAACATGCTTTCACATACTATAACTGACAAAAAAAATTAGATAGAAAAAAAAATTGAATTTCAATTATTTTTTTCACTAGTTCTTCAAGTACAAAAATTTTCAAAAGAATCGGAGACGATAAAGTCACAACTTTGGCGATTCTTCATGGAATGACCCTTTAAAATTAACGATTACAATAATTCATAAATTTTTAAAGTGGGGCAAAACCATTAAGGTATAATTAAACCATTATTTTTTTTAGCTAGCACTATATACACTATTGGATAATAAACTTATATTATTTAATACCACAAAAAGCAAAAAATATGTCTATTACTGCTTACCAATATTTTTAAATTTATTGAAATGCAAACCTTTAAATATCTCGCAATAACAAAAAATGGACTTGCCCCACTTTCAAAATAAACGGCTCATATGTGAACTCAACAATTAAATTTTTTTTTCACCATATAACCTTTATAATAATTGTTCAAATTTACTCGGTTTTCAGCGCGTGTAGGAGTATGTGAGCCCTTAAATTTCAGGTCGATTACAATACTCTTTTGTTAAACAATAATAAAGTAAAAGATTTGTGGGAAACGAAAACAGGTCAAAACCACCTCCACATTTTAATGCTGGTGATTGGGCGTCGATTATGCCAATGTCCATCAACAGAAGGTGTATTTCCGCACTAATTGGGGACCCATAAAATGTGGGAGCATTGTTCTAAAAAAATACAATAATTCATCGTAATCTTTCATAATGGAAATTACAATTACAAATTTATCTAACAAGTAATAAAAATCGATCTAATGAACTGCTCAAAAGGTACAACGAGAGAACTTCACACCTGTTAATCAGTTCACTGAATAACTTAGAAAACAAACAAACTTTTTACCTCGAGCAATGGAAAATGGGTTTGTCAACGAGGTGTTGATTGAGTTCACAAACATGAAACAAACATCACCTACACGCTATACAGGTAAATATTTGCCGACTTGCTTTTCTCTAGTATTCTTTATGCATTGATTATCATCAGTCCTTTTTTTTCCGTACCTCTCTTTTTTTCTACTGCGGACTGCAATGCACCAAAAAGCAAACCGAAAAGGTAAAAAGATTACTCGAGCCTGTTGTCTTGTAAGCAAGGAATAAACTAGGCTGCATCTTCCAAGATTGTTAAGGAATTTCCGGAAAATCTTTTCGCATTCACAAAGCGCACAATCGAATAAAAATCCGAAGCCACTTAGGTCGCAGGAAAGTAGTCGATTTTTTGCCAGGGTGTTAAGGCGAACAATACACGATCCTTTCTGGGCACATCTTAAAGGATCTGCTTACCTGAATCGGAAGACGTCGAGGAGTCGTTCAATTGCCAGAGGGCATATAGTACAAAAAAAAACCAATTTCTCCGGATTGAAGATGCGAACAATGAGCCCATGTCCTTAACAGATGCAGATGGCCTATCTGTGAGTTTCGTTCGAACTAGGGCGATAAGTGCGGCAGCTGGCTGAAGGTGATAAAGGTATTAACGAGATTTCGCAGAATTACAGCGGGAGATTCGCGACTTAAAAATTGATAAGACGGCCGCGTGATCGGAATGGATTATCAGCTCCAACTTGCCCATTCGATGGGTGCTTCTAACAGCCCCAGGTTCAGTGCTCTTGCGGACAGAACACCATAAATCATAAAACCGCGCAATTGAACATGGACATCCGCTCCTGCCCCGCCATCACGCGCTATGTTCGCAACTGATTTGAATATGCAATTTTAATTCTTAAGAATAAGACAAACAATTGCTAAGATGTAGATGATCCGGACAGTACTGAGCCCGGACATTGACTGCATCGTTGAACTAATGCTACCAAATTTGGAAGTTGTAAAAGACAGTCATCCGGAGTCACCGACTTCTGGATTACTGTTGTCTCCTACTTCCGTTTCGGCCATATCGGAAGCTTCCGATTCCGAATCATAAATTAAAGTGAACGATCTACGCGTCGGATTAACGATCTGTTTCTAATCAAAAAATTCAATTTGTATTCAATAGATGCAGTTCTGAGTTTATGATAATCGTGGTAATAAATCTTTTAGTAATTGCCACTTTAATTCCGAACACGGAAACAAATTACAATGTCAATAATCGCATCAGAATTTCTTTTACATTGCATCTGTACATGAAATAAATCTGTGAGGCCATATTACTTTATTATTTCAATAATAAAGTATTGTGTAGACTATAAAAAGTAGACCATGAAAAATGCAAATGAAATTTCAGTCCTTCTGTCCGTCGTACGTAAACATGTTTGAAAGCTGGAATAAAGCCAAAATAAAATCAAAAAAATGGGTAGCAAATTTCACGAATTTCGTCATATCTCTTAGGCCTTCTGAGATATTGAATTGACTTTAGGTTAGGTTAGGTATCAGTGGCGTAACCTCGCATAGACCCTCGAGGGTCCATAGCGATACCACATAAAAAGGAGACCCAATGTGCCTAAGGTAGGTGCGCTTGCGTATCGATCTGTGTTGAGAGTTCCTCGTTCAAATCAAAGGTCCCTGTTGCCGTAGCAAAGTTTAGCAGGCTCTGCATGCTGCTACGCGAGACTTGTCCAAGATTTGCGAAAGACGGTGCACCTAGAGCCTTCACCCGTCTCCTAGCCAGAGCCGGGCAGCTGCACAGGAGGTGTTCTAGTGTTTCCCGTTCCGCGGGAAGTTTGCAGTTCCTGCAAATATCGTTAGTGATTAGCCCCAATCTGTACGCGTGCGCCCCAATCAGGCAATGGCCGGTAAGAATACCGACTAAAGTTGCGCATTGCGCCCTTGGTAGTGCTAACAAGAGTTTAGTACTTTTCTCGTTGTGAGTGTTCCACATTTGCTTCGTGGTTCTGGAGGTTGGCGTAGCCTGCCACCTGGCCTCGGACCGGCTTACCATCTTCCCCTCTAGGAAGTTGTAAATAACGTTAAGAGGCGGTGGAACCGAGACCGCGGCTTTCTGCCCAAGGTTTGCACCTATTTTAGCAAGACCGTCGGCGAGTTCATTACCTAAGAAACCACTGTGCCCTGGAACCCAGCAGAGCTCCACTTTCCTATTTGAGCACAGTTTCTGTAAAGCGCGTCGACAGTTGAGTACCGCCTTAGATTTGATAGTACAGGATTTCAGAGCCATTAAGGCTGCTTGGCTATCCGTATAGATAAAAACTGCCTTATCCCTTATTCGCGATTTGTGAGCTATCTCCGCCGCCTTCTGAATCGCCAGTACCTCCGCTTGGAAAATACTGCAATTATTCGGCAGTCTGTAGCTAGAGTTTGTTGGAAGATCAAAAGAGTGCACGGCTGCGCCCACTCCGTCTTCCATCTTTGAACCGTCCGTATAGATGTTAATCGACCCCGCAGAGTCACCGGTTCTTGCCTCCCAGTATTCCCTGCTTGGTATGTTTATGGCGTACTTCCTGTCGAACCAGAGCTTAGGATCTGCGTAGTCCGTAGCCTCTGCTGGAGGTAGGCTGAAGTTACTGTGCCCGTATGGACATGTTTTGAGCTGGTTTGACTCTCTGAGTCTTAGGGCGCATTTGCCTACCACATATTTAGCGAACAGGTCAATTGGTGGCAGAGAAAGGAGTACGTTGAGAGAGTCTGAAGAAGTGGTGCGAAGGGCGCCTGTTATCCCCAGACAAGCCTGTCTCTGTACCTTTTCCAACTTTTTCCTGTAAGTTACTTTATCGAGTATTGGCCACCATACTAGCAGACCGTATAATAGGATTGGCCTTACAACAGCCGTGTAGATCCAGTAAGTGATTTTTGGCTCTAGACCCCACCTCCTACCGAACATTCTTTTGCACGCGTAGAAAGCGATGGTTGCTTTAGCCACCCGCTCTTCCGTATTGAGTTTCCATGTCAGCTTGCTGTCCAGGGTTACTCCTAGATATCTGGCATGGCCTTTTAGGGTTAGCTCAGTGTTACCGATCTTAGGCAGCTTAAACTGTTGAGACTTAGTTCTCCTAGTAAAAAGACCAATTCTGTTTTTGATGGGTTAACATTGAGTCCTCTGGTTCCCGACCAGTATAGTAGCTTGTTTAGAGCCCGCGTTGTAAGTTCAGACAGCGTGCTTGTGTACCTGCCTGATACCAGTATCACCACGTCATCGGCATAGGCTACACAATCCACCCCCGAGTCGTCAAGTTCCTTCAGTGCCCCATTTAAAGTGAGTATCCACAAAAGTGGTGATAATACCCCTCCTTGTGGAGTACCTTTATTTGTAATTTTGTGGGAACGAGCACTACCCCATTCCGACGATATAGACCTGCTTCTAAGCAGTGTCACGATCCATTTACTTATAGTACTGTGGACGTTTCAGAGCCCAGAGCCTCAACAATTGCCTCTGTAGTAACATTGTTGAAAGCCCCTTCTATATCCAAAAAAGTTCCCAATGTGAACTCCTTGTACTCTAGCGATCTTTCGATTTTACCCACAACCTTATGCAAAGCCGTGTCCACCGATTTTCCTTTGATGTACGCGTGTTGGGCCTTTGAAAGATGGTTAGGATCTATGGTGTCCCTGATATAACCATCTAGTATCCTTTCCAATGTCTTGAGAGTAAAGGATGTCAGGCTGATAGGTCTGTAATCCTTCGGATTAACGTGACTACTTTTACCCGCTTTCGGTATAAAAACCACTCGAGCGTTCCTCCATGCCTCGGGCACGTAGTTGAGTTTTAGGCAACCCTTAAAAATCGCCTGGAGCCATGGAATCACTAGACTCTCTACATTTTGTAACATGCCCGGTATAATTCCATCCGGTCCAGGCGACTTGTAGGGGTCGAATGAGCTGATAGCCCACCTTACCCTGCTGGCTGTAAAGAGCCCTGGGATGCTCGCCAAGGGCGAGTTCCCCACTGCTGCATTGTGCATATGGTCAGGATCTCGGCAGCCCGGAAAATGAGCGCTTAAAAGGGCTTCCAGTGTTTCCTTGCTGTCCTTCGTCCAACTACCATCTATCCCTCTCAGCAGAGCGGGCGGGGTTGGATTCTTAGATATAAGTTTCCTGAGTCTAGAGGCTTCTGACGTTCTCTCGATTTGGCTGCAGAAATTTCTCCAGCTGTCACGCTTCGACTTTTTCAGCTCCCTCTTAAATATTTTTAGCAAGTTTCTGTATTCGGCCCACACTTCCGTTTGATTGGTGCGCTTCGCCAAGTTAAAGAGTTTTTGGACCTTCCGCCGAGACTCTCCCAATTCCTTACTCCACCAAGGAGGTTGGGATTTCCCCGACGGTTTCCTACGAGGGCACGCCTTTTCGAAGGCTCTGTTCAAAGTGTTAGTTAAGAAGTTTGTAGTATATTCCAGCGTGCGTGCATTCCAAATATGTTCAGGAGCCCTACCCTCGAGTCTGTTCCTTACTGTATTTGAAAACAACGCCCAATTTGAATTGACTTTACTACTACGGACTTTTCTGTTAAATGCCTAGAACCAGCTTTCAGGATTTGCTAATCAACACCTAAGGGGAATAAGAAGCTTGCATACGTTTTTACGAATTCCGTCACATCTCTTGGGTTCGATTAATTATCGAATTACTTCCACGAACTTTTTATGTAAGCGCCTAAAAATTGATTTCAGCTTTTTCAGATATCCGAACCTTATGGGTATGCGTTGCATGAATTTCTTTTTTTTGTGTGAAGAACCACTGGTTAATATTAAAAAAAATTAATTTTCCAAGTAAACTGCTTGTCTCGAAATAACCAGTGCTATATTTCGGCTTCAACCTCTTCCCGGACTTTGTCTCGAAAAATAATAAATTTGCACCCAGACTAAATTGTTTTACTTTAATGCAGTATTGTGATCGATTTAAAAAATAAAATTGCTACCCTGAAAATTTTTGTTACACGTTCTATGACTAGTTGCAACAAAAGAGCAAAAAAAAAAACATTTCAGTCCGTCTGTCCGCCGTATGCAAAATCGGTTGAATGTTCGAAGCTCCCATACCCATTGAGCAATTAAGATGAAATTTTTTTAATAGATAGACTGGATGGAATCCCCAATGTGGTCACCTTTTAACGGGTGGGGTTGTGAGGAGGGTTACTGGCGTGCGGTGGACAAATGAAGTTCGTTGAATATAATTTTTTTAAAGTAGGGTTCTAAAAAATCACATCTCATATATAAAGAATTGTTGTAGATGGAATCTTAGAATTTATTCGGGTGGAAGGCCTAATAGACTCCTAGCAGAGAAATTTTATGGTTAGAGGCTTGGGGGTGGCGAGGGTAAAAAATAAAAAAAAATGATTTTTATTTCTCGTAAGCTGCTACTAATTAATAGCTGAAAGTTGGTGCTTAGATAAAGCTGTAATAGTGGTAAGTTTGAAAAATAAAATTTTTAACAGGCGTGGTATGGTACGGGTATGGAGTAGGGGGTATGTGGAACGGCTTGTGCTAGAAACTTGAAACTCTGTGGGTATATGGGAAATAACATTAAAAATAATTTTTAAATGTCCGTTGGCGTACGATAAAGAGGAGGAGGGGAAAAAATGATTGGTGCAAATAGAATGCATATATTTTCACGAATTTCGTCATATCTTTTACATCTTCTAAAATATTGAACTAATTTTTTTTCCACTGGTTTTTCAGCTAAATGCCTAGAAAGGGTTTCTGGATTTATTAAATTCGATCCCTAAGGTGGTGTAAATAGATTGTATACAAATTCACGAATTCAGCCATATTTCTTAGGTCCGATTATACATCGAATAACTTTTCAGTTTCACGAACTTTTTATAAATTCGTCTAAAAAAGTTTTTCAGGATTTCTTTCCTTTTCAACCCCTAAGTAACGTATTGGACACTTTTCAGGAATTCTGTTATACCTTTTAGAAGTGATAAGACACTGCATTGACTTTTACTTCTTCGGCTTTTCTTCATAATAATCTAAAAATTAATTTCACGATTTCTGGATATTTACGGGGGTTGCATATGTTTCAACAATTTTCGACATATCTTTTAGGTTTGATGAGATATCGAATTGGCTTTTAAATTTCTTAAATAATCGCCCACACTCTAATTTAAGGATTTTCTGATATTCAAACCGCAAGGGATGTAAAGGGGTCTCCAACAATTCTAACATAATTTCTTAGATCTGATGAGATATCGAATTGATTTAAACTTCCTAAGGCTTCCTATAAAATCGCTTAAAAGTTAAGATTTTTGGCTATTCAACCACAAGGGGTGCAAGGGGGCTGCATACGTTTTCACAGTTTTCGACATACATGTTTGTTAGTTTTGATGAGACATCAGATTGATTTTTACTTGCACGGACATTTTTATGATCGCCTGTAAACTCATTTCAAGATTTTTAGATATTTGACCTTAAAGGGGGTGTAAAGGGGTTGCATATATTTTTACGAATTCCAACATATTTCTTAGATCTGATGAGATTTCGAGTTTCTTCCTCGGGCTTTCTATGCAGTTTATCCGGTAATTTTCTGACAACTTTTTCATAGGCGATTCCTTCATTTATTTGGGAAAAATAAATGTTCCCAAGGGTGGGTCAATTTTTAATATCCGCGGCGATACATGGCGGTAAAGAAAACTCTTTCCGACATGTATCTTCATTCACTTAAACTGTTAGATCTTAAAAACTAATAATCGCTATTCAACATTTTGTAGCTTGTTTTTTAGGGAACCACATTAGTTCATTTAATGTAAGCGTCTATATTGTAGCTATTCCCGATTTTAAGATATTTACGTTAAACAACAAATTAAAAGTTTTTGATCAATGTGATTTATATTCGAAAACACCATTATCAAAAAGTAATTTTAATTGTATTTTTTACGTGGCATAAATACATATTTTTAATCAGCAAAAAGCGATATTTTCGATATTTTTACTTCGATTCTAGTGATAAGGTTAACTGTTAAAAAAATGAGACAGACAATTTTTTGCAGAGAAAAAATGTACGACTGCAACATAATAAATAAAAAAAAATAAAGTAACATTACAGTAAATGCAAAATATAATTATTATTATTATTATCTTTATTTGCCTTGATTCAATTTTTGACTTAATGCTAATACATATATTATATTTAAGAGATCAGTTTTTTCATTTGACTATACAGCTTTTGATAATAATTTCAGTACGAGAAAACTTAAGTTATAAATCCAAAAATTAGGTAAAGGAAAAATGGCGAAAAAAACCTCTATGAATTAAAATTTTTTCTTCTAAAACTTAACCTAATATGTTCTACCTTAGCTAAAGAAAGTAATCGATCGGTCGAAAAATATAGAGGCCAGTTGTGTACCATTTTAAGAATTTTATTTTGAGCAATTTGTAACTTATTAATGTGGGTTTGAGCACAATCCATCCAAACGACGTCACCATATAAAAGAATAGGTTGAAATATCATTGAGTATAGGAGGAGCTTGTTTTCTAAACTGAAGTCTGATTTCCTATTAATAAATGGAGACATTACTTTAACGAGAAAATATAATTAATAAATTAAAATAAGGAGGGGAAAAAGAAAAAAATTAATATTTTCGGGAAGAGGAAAAAAATTTTTTTTTTAATTCTTCTTACAATTTTTTTAAGTGATGATGTAAGCCATATTTGGGTTGGATCTTCTCGGTGAAGATAATACCTTCCTCTCTCCCAATATGAGAGTATCATAACCCATTTTTTGTTAATTTCTTCTTTTCCGTTACTTCTGTAGACGGAACGTATAACTAAATAGTTCGAACATGATCGGATCATTAATGGGTGTAATCCTGTTGTGACACTGGCTATTTTTGCTGCTTTAAAGCGGCTATAAAATGGAGAGGGATAGAGACTTTAACATACAATTTAGACATTGGTGTAAGAGAGACAGTCCGAAAAGCAAAACTATGATTCTAGCAGTTAATCCAAGAAAATCCACTAGCGGCTAGACATACATCTTTTTGACAGTTCGTTTTGTATAAATTATGGAAAGTGTCATGTTATGTTATGAAACGAAATGAAAAGGCAGACGAGGTCGCCAGAAGGGGGTCGGAGATGAGCATAGAACTCGTCGACGAATCGGTTCTATATCCCATTGAATGTGTAAAGAGAATGATTGATATTGAAGAGCTCAGACAGATGGAGGGAACCTGGGTGAATCTCTCGGGTTGCCGGCAAGCAAGAATCTGCTGGCCGAAACTTGATAGGAGGAACTCTAGCTTCATTTTTCCTCTGGGCAGGGACATTTGCAGACAGCTTATAGGGGTCCTAACGGGACACTGTCCCTTTGGGAGACATGGAGAAAGACTGGGAATACCCATGGCTGATCTGTATCGTTGTGGTGATGAGAATGCTGAACCGACACTGGAGCATCTAGTGTGTGAATGTGAAAGTCTGGTACGTACCAGGTATCGGTACTTGGGGAAATTCTCCTTGACCGATCTATTAGAACTTGCGATGATTCCTTTATGGAGAAGTACTCACTTCATAAGGAAGAGCTATATTTGGAATCAGTAGTCTAGAGCCCGGTTTATACGAGGGGACCACAATGGATCCGCAGTGATCTCTCGTGATGGAATGTGGCCAAATGCTTCAGTCCACCCTTCTCAACCTAACCTAACCTATGTTATGAAACGCGATAAAATCAGTATTTTTCATAACAAATCAATTGCTAGATGCCTGTAGCATCGGAAAGGTTATTTTTTATCGGTAATCTCTTTCTCTTAATATTTTTCGTGTCGTGGCCCAATGATCCCTTATGTGGACTACTACCTAGGGCTCGCTTGACGCACTCGTCATTCACCTCAAGCGTTGATTATAATACAATCATTACACATGATTGATTATAAGACAATCATTACACATCATTGATTATAAGACAATCATTACTCCTTATTATTTTCTTGGTTATAAGACAATCATTTCACTTTTCTATTTACTTGTTTCTTGGTGGCTAGAGGACTTGCCTTCGGCGCACCCGGTACCAGGTTCGAATCTGCTAGGCGACAAGTAATTTTCGAGAATAGGATTGGGTGCCGGACTTGCCAGTTCACTCAACTGTAAATGAGTACCTGAGTTAAAAATCGGGGTAATAATCACGGACGAGCGTGTGGCTGACCACTTCACCTCCTAGCGTTCCGTTGGTCTAGTAATGAAGTAACTCTAGCATTACTTCAAGGCCTAGGTCCAATTTGGGCTGTTGTGCCATTGATTATTATTTGCTTGTTCCTAAGACAATCGTTACACTTTACTATTTCTCTTTAATATTTACTTGAGTCTAAGACAATCATTACACTTTAATATTTACTTGATTCTAAGAAAAATATTACACTTTAATATATACTTGATTCTAAGACAATAATTACACTTTATTATTTACTACCGGCTCGACCGCAGAGGCTACTTGATTCTTAGAGGGACGTCACAAGACTGCCCGTTTCCGGGACTTGGAAGCAATTATCGCTTAGTCTATTATTATCCATCAGCCCGATAATTGCTGATCTGCATCGACCATCGATCAATTCTTGGCAGTTGACCCGAGTTGGACTTTGTTGATCGATAGTCGATGTTGCAGATTTCCCGGTGACCGCCGAACAAAGGTATCCGGCCTTTGGGTTAATTAACGTTTATCACCTCGCATTGGAAATTGTGACATAGTTCGAATATTGAACCCAATCACCGATACCAGGTGTGCGTAGGGAGAGTCGGGGCCAAACCGGACCACTACAGTCGCCTTATCGCACGATTGACTTTTATTGCACTGAGAACTAGCCAGTGTCATAACAGCATAAGACAAGCCTTAATAAATTAATTTTTCGAAACGATTTCAATATCCGTTTGACAGTTGACTGCGATATCAGTACGGCCATTGTGTTCATGTGGTGCTTACTTGCAGTTCACTTCATTGCATTCCGTTACCATATTTTGACATTCCAGTCCGACTGCGATGCGTTCATTCTGTTTCACGCTTGAGTCCGAAAGCCAACCAGTACGTAGCTTCAGTTCGCCACTAATTTGGACGTTGTCAAAATTGGCTTTCTGTTCTTGGATCCTGAAACCATTGAGCCCATCCGTACCGAGTATTAGTTTCTAACTGTGACACTATACTTCAAAGTTCATAAAGAGTAATTCAGATTTTGTTTCGTAAGCCGTTGAGTCCATCTATTTCGAGTTTCGGCTTCTGGTTGTGAAACGATGTCCTTTTTTTGCAGAAACATGTTAGTCTACCACACAACTCCCCACCCTGGATGACCGGCTCCAAGAACAACAAAATATGATAGAGTTCTCTAAGCAATGCCGCGAGTACAAATCTAGCCTACTTCCACAAGCCACATATGCCGCCATCAAACACACTTCATAATGAAATAAAGATTGCAAATGTATCTCATATCCTTTTTGCTTAATTCATCAAATCTAGAACAGCACACGACATCCTGATGCACGTATACGATGCAGCCATTTTAATAAGTTCCGCCATTAAACTTGATGAAATGATACCCCCGTATCTACTTCCGTCGTTTCCGACTTAATAAGGAAGAAAGCTAAATTCTTTGCTGCAATGCACTATGCTCTTACGAGCAAGAAGAGAAACAAACCGTACCACATAACAATGCAATATGCAATACAATACATCAACACAAGCAAATACATTGAAGAGCCGTATATCCGCATCATAATTTTTGCAATGAAATAGAAAGCCGACTGACAACCCCATTTTAAATTTTAAAAATTCTCGATTGACGTCATCCATGTCCTAGTTTATCTATAGTCGAAGCAGCAGAAGCAACAACAGCACCAACAACAACACATTACACTCTGGCATGCAGCGGTGCGGGCGAGTCGAAATCATCGCTCGGGCCTATCTTCCATCCTGAATCTAGTCGTTCTCAACTCCTGTGCCTCGTTGTTATTCTTTAGATATGCAATCAGTTTCGTATTCCATTGTAGCGCTGGCAAGATAGATGGTATCCACATTAAGGATACGAGTCCAACGACAATCCAGCTGTACTATAACCTGTAGTATAGTAACGTAGCGTAGCAACAATCTCTCTACGGATTTAATGGTGCCACTATTGGACTAATCATAGCAGCAATAGCTCGTCGGAAGTTCCTTATGGTGAGAGCCTTAAGGATAACAATGTGATATCACTTCTATCTGATGTGGTGAAAAGAACCGCAGAAATGCGTTAGTTCTTAATTAGATTTCTAGTTGAAGCGCTCTGTTCTACTTCTAGTCATAAAACTGATGACGTCCTTCTAAAGCGGTTCAAAGCTTTCAGTCGAGATTCGAACCTGAAATCGAGTCGAAAAAAGGATTCTCTACGTTCCGGAACGTATGTCGTTGCTTCAATCTTTTCTTATTGACGTCATCGAAACTGTCTTCCCCAACCGTCTCCCATACCGAGCAGGATATTTCCATAGGAAGGACCATTATAAGCCGGATCCATGCGCCGGATCTGCGCAAAGATATCAGATGTCCTCAAAAGGTTACGGTCGGGACAGCTATTGCTTTCCGAAAGCTTTCGGGGATTTTTTCTCGCCAGCCAGCCGAGTTGATATCACGGATACGAAGTATAGGAGTTTCGATTCGTCCTATCATCAGGCATATAGTTACCGGGATCCTATCCGTTCCGGAGGACTTTCAGTTTAGCAAGTGTACCTGAAAGGTGATGACTGGTTTCGTTTCGAGGTCCGGCTCCATTTCGATTGACTTATCTCTCTTTTCATAGAATCTTTTTTTTAAAAAAAAAAAGAAATAGAATCCTTAAAGACTTGAGGCTTGAATTTTCCGAAATCTCGTCCAAGAGCAGTCTGTGTTCGAGGTGAAAGTGCAGTGCGAGTGTGAAGAAAAGTCTGGCCCAAGTGCGGAAAAAAAAGGAAATTCGGGCAAAAAAAAAACGGGCTCTGAAAAAAATCCTTCGGAAAACGAAGAAAAGGATAGGAAAAAACCGAACAGTAGAGAGTATCTGAAATCAGGATCACTATCATTTCGGGATATCCTAGAAGGAAGTGTGTTTTTGCGGTCCCGGTTTGTATTTTTCTTCATCTCGTTTTATTGGTTTTCAATTCGATCAGATTCAAGGGGGGGGCGAAATGGAAAATCAAGTTTGAAAATTCGAGAGAGCGGAAAACGAATTATCTGGTCGCGTTTGTTTTTTTTTTCATCGTTCGTGTGGTTGTACAGAAACGCGTAAGGATTTCCTTTTTTCCAGTGCGTTGAGTTTGGTCGAGTGAAGTTTTTGAACAAACACTTGATTCCAGATTTATCGTTGTCGGCGGAATCTCCAGACTCCAAAGGTAATTGACTATCACTTCAAGACGCCGCTATTGTTGGTGAGTTAGAACTACTAGCGTAGATTTGCCATGTTTTTCAGGTCGACATTGAACTAAGGATTGGTTTTTATATGCGAATGGAAGCTCCCTCGATTCCTTTCTGTTCCATCCTGAATCCTGATGATACGATAAGACACATATATAACACACGCACGTTTCTCCACTTCTCATCTTGGCATCGCAACTTTCTGTAACGTCCTTTTATTATATGCGTCCTCTTGCGTATTATATGGAGGCGGGAGTGTGATTCCTTATGCTGTTCAGGTTGTGTTTTCGTCGTCCTTCCAGCTGGTGCGGCATATCCTGCAGGCTTAGGTTTTGTCCTAGTACTGGGCTGTAGTACTGCGAAGTAGGGCAGTGGATTGTGCCCTTCATTCGGGGTGATTTCAAATCAAACATCAGGAGGCAGTTGTTTTGCTCTGTTGTGTTTTTTCCGCATTACAGGAGTCAGCACTGATGATTCGTAAGGTTGTCTATGATTGAGGTGTGAGCGGTGGTTTTATGTTATTATCTGTAGGACGTAGGGATGGAAAATAAAGCAGTTTTGGTCCTGGTAATCTTCGTATTTTGTACGTGATTTCTTCACGTTATAGACATTGAAGAATTTAAGGACGTTTGTGAAGGACTTCTTTATTGATATTTTTGCAGACTCGGAAAATATGTTTTTTATTAAACTCTATGTTTTTTAGCCAACGTTATTTGCAAATGTCTTGCAGATTTTTATCTGTTTAAGGTACGCCTCCTACTATCTGAATACCACGTACTAGCTGTTTGGTAGTCACTTAGGCGATTCCCATCATCGCACAATTTTTCAGGTTGATTATTAACGGAAGACACAATTAAACCATCTACAAATTTGAAAATTGGTGACTCTTAAGGAGAAAGGCTTTATGACATCGTAAACAAATTGATGTGGTCAAATGAATTTGTTGATTGTGCCAAAAGTCTCGTAATGATTTTTTATTCAGCTTCGAATTAAATTCTTAAGATTTTGAGATAGTGTTTGCACGACATCAAATGGTTAGTAAGATCATTTGATCACGATTTATTATCTTCGGTTTTTTGAAAGTTATTGAAAGGGGGTTATTGGGATGCTGATCTCTCCAGGCACCGTGAATAGTTAGTCAAAACTTTTTGAATGGGGTAAAGATTTATTGGAGGTCAATCCGGGGAGTGGAAGACCATTTGTTGCCACTTCGCCAGAAATTGTTGAGCCGGTGGAATAGGTAGTGCTGAATAATGGTCGTCTAAAGAAAAAAGAAAAAAAAAATTGATAAAATTTTTTCATAAATATTTGGGCATACCAAAAGTGATCGCAAGATAGGTTCTCCGAAGCCTTTCAACAATTCAAAATAGTGTTCAGACAGCAATGACCGCTCTGTCTGAATGTGGATTCCAGGAGATCAGCCATTTACCCTTCTGCCCAGATCTAGACTGCAATGACTATTACCTGTTCCCCAACCTTAAGCGGGCCCTCAGGGGTCGTTATTTTGAGAGTAACGAATCGCTCAAGAATGCCGTAGAGGAACATTTTGAGGGCAAGGAGGAACATTACCTTAGAAGGAGTAGAATGATACTTCATGAAAGAGCCACTAAGTGTATTCGACTTAAAGGTGAACATATTGAAAAATAAGGACTTTTTGAAATTTTTTTTATGTTGTTACTCAGAGTAAACACTTTTGGACCCTTGTACCCAAGGAAAAATTTCCTATGGACAATATTAGTTCACTAGTAAGCAACAAATGTTGGTGTTGGTAGAAATTACCCATTTATTCATACAAGAAATTTTCACTTTTGTGCAGTGACACAGATCGAATCGGGTTTTGAAGCAAATAAGCATCCCGGGCTTCTGATAGTAGAGTAAGGTAGAAATTATTACTCCTTAAGCAATTGGTAATGACTGCTAAAAGACGACGTGAAAAAACAATTCTTTTTTTAACCGATTTAAAATAACTATTCATATTTATTCTTAACGTCTTGTCAAATTCTGAGATGCGATACTGACAGCATCTTAGTTAATCTAGTTGTCGCAGGTTTGGGGAATGGCGCTTTTAGCCGTATAATGTATCAGATACTAGATACAAATAGGAGAAACTATCGAATTTGTATTCCATGAAAGGAGTTCAGTACTGGGAAGGCTGTCAGTTCGGTTATGCATAGAATTGGGTGGTACAATTTTGGAATTGACGATATTAGCAGTGTATCAAATAATGGTATAATGGTCAAAACGCACAAAACTAATGAGTATCACAAAATGGCTCTTAGTTTGCAAGGATATTTCAGTTTGATATCGTTCCCACGGGGAGGGTATTCCAAATTTTTCATTCTCATTCTCTTAGACTCGAATTTAACACCAGTTTGCAGTATGTATTCATGTTAACTTCTCAATTTCTATCTTGGGCTCAATTTATATCTTCACCTATTCAGTCGTCCTCCAAAAATCGCTATTGCAGTTAACATTTGCCAAGAATACTACAAGATGGTGAACCACTTTTTGTGTACTCAATTTATCTTTTTAAACAGCTCCGAATGGATATTGTTGCGAGCTAGGGGTTCGCCGGGATTTCAAGTGAAACACAATTCGGTTAAAATAAATTCGCACAATAATTCGCACTGTATGGCAGCACTGCCCGCTTATTTATATCGCTTGACTCGATCACTTTCGCTATCTACCAACACGGTCGCGTATACACGCTGGCTGTCACAGTCGACGTAATAAAAATTACTATGTCCCTCGTTGAAAGCTGTATCTGCTTTTATACCATTTGTCTGTGGTCGAGACTGTTCTTGAATCTTCCTTCGGTGGTTGTGTAGAATATGCTGGAAAGCTTGAGAGCATTCCATGTGATCTTCTAGGCTGTTCGATTAGAGGGGAAATATAGTCGTGTTGTTTCTCCTTATATACTACGTTTCTGATTGGGTTATTTCGCAACTAGGTATTCGGTTGCTACTGTTTCCCTTATTCGTAATCGATCGAGTTGCGCGGTTGCCAGGTTTACATGTAACAATATGATAGTCCATTCCAGCTCCAGGTCTCTGCAAAACTTTGTATCTACTTCATCAGCCCTCAACGACCAAGTTAAGAGAGTTGTGGTATCAAAACCGCACTAATGTGCTAATTGGGCCCTGTTTCGATTGACGGGCCACCTCGTAAACCAACCAGCCACCAGGGTACTGAATTTAAAAAATTGTTAATTAATGAAAAATGGCTGATGTTAGACTAATAAATTTTCTTTCACCGGAAACTTAAATCCTGCCTTTAACTCACTAAAAACATTTTTTTTTTATTTGGTGGGCTTCCATAAGCTCTAATATGGTTTCCGGACATACATTTGCCCTCTAGGATACATCATAAGTTTTGTTCTGCGCCAAAAGTTTGTACTGTATAGATAGGAACTCGAACGAAGCCGGGTAGTTCCCGTACAAAATTTATTAAAAAATTTGTTCTTTAATTTGATGGATCGTTGAAAAGCTGAAATTTTACTAAAATTTTACTTAAGCTTGTAGTTGAATAAAATCCTTTCATCCCTTACTTGTAAAACAGAATTGAACGAATAGCTTAAAATTTAAAATTGTTCATACTACAAACTGATAAGATCAAGGTACAACTTTGCAGCCATACAAATATCTTTACAAAATTCATCCGAAGTCGAGCACGTTTGTGAATATTTTCCTTGAAAAGATACTGTAACAGTATCTTCACTCGGAAATCTTGCGTCATCTTCAAGAGTCCAATCAAAAATTTGTTAAGTGATTAAGTTGTTTTGCAAGAAATTTTTTGATTCTCGGATTTTTCGACATAATTAATGGTACCACGACATTTCTTTTACAGCTATTTCAAGAAATGGTATAAATTGCTCAATAAAACGCAACTTATTCTTTTATTTCGTGCGAAACTAAATGATATAAAACACCATGCTTCACCAATTTCTGAAGCACATTTGTATGAAAGAGTCTCGATGTCTTAAAGCTTCTTCTTTTTTCCGATGCAATGTATTTGTCTAAGTTTAGCAATAGTAGATACATACAATGTTTTTTCCGGGGACAACGTTCTTGCATATTGCTCAATCTTCACGCCAGAGAGTATTTCTGGATTAGTTCTATGCTTCAATACGGTTCGTGTCTCAGTTGTTGATCGAATTGACCTCGGATCAAGCGCTTAGTACATTGGTATGAAGGGAAGGTGGGTCCTTCTTAAGCCTCCTTTACAATGGCTCCGATCCGATCCGATCTTGAAAACGGACAGTGTTGAGTTTCTCCATCCGACACACATCTAAAGGGAATTTCGGAGCGGCTGGTCACAATCGTTCCGTTGATTAGCCGAGACACAAAACGGAGGGGTAAAGTTGACCAACTTTCAACTTCTATCCGTTTCATGGAAGTATGGCTGAGAACTAGACGTTTCCTAGTAAAATCTGATTGTGTTAGTACATGGAAGTATGAATATTAGTAAGCCTTTAGCCAATCAGCAACATGAAATGTGACATTCTAGTACACCCAACATGTCCCAGTCGAACTTTTCGTAAGAGATGAATTTGTAATCAATGAGTAAGGGATGATTTTGTAAGGCCTTACCAAAGTAATGCAGAGTGTAATTGCTGTAAAATATTCTCGAATGCTCTCTCTGTACAATTATGGCCAACCTTCTTGGCTTCAGTTACTATTTACGGAAGTAATGGTTTAGATGCTAGTAAGTAATAAAAAGAAGAAATCCGAGATGTTACTATTTTGTCCAACGGTATAGGCTTTAGTATCTACTTGCGAAAGTAATGGTTTAGAATCGAGTAAGTTATGAGATGGTACAATCCGAAACCTTACAGTTTTGCCAAATGCTCTTGGCTTTAGTAATAATTTACGAAAGTAATGTCTTAGAAGCGGATAAGTAAAGGGATGCTGCAATCATTAACGTTTCATTTTAATTTTATATCAAAAGGCCCATAATTAAATTCAGTTCGTTCTGAGTGTTTCAAATGTTGCGAAGTGCTGTTCATTTGTAATAAATTCCAATAAGTTTTATTTATAAAACGAAGTAAACAATTAGTTTAGATAGAGTATTATCTTATCTTAATAAATTTTATTTTTGCTAATTTTTTATTTTGTTTATTGAATGAATTCTGATGTATTGTTTACGTGTTTTAATTTATTTTATATTGAATAAATGGTTTTTTTTACTGTTAAAACAATTTTGATTTTTCATATTGTTGTTATTTGCATCTCAACAAAGTAAAGGATAGTTTAAATTGGAAACGAACACAATACTTTATAAGTATTTACAACGATATAAGTCCTTTCTTGTCCTGTGCTTTTAAGCGTCTACACCCTAACGCCTATGCGGGTTAAAGTAATTAGATCTGTTATCGAAAGAGTAATGTGAACAAATTGCTAGTACAAAATCAATTCCGTACACATTACCGATCTGACTATTACAAGACCTTACTGTTCATACATTTAAAGTATCTACCACTCACTATTGATATAATGCCTTACTTTTCATGCAATTTGTATGTTGCTATCACTCTCTAATGAAATAAGGCCTTACATGTAATATGCTTTGTAACTATTTACTACTCTCCAACGAAATAAGGCTTTTCTTGTAGTGTGCTTTGTAAGCGATTACGCCCTAGGGCCTATGCGGGTTAAAATAATTAGTTCTGTCATCGAAAGAGTAATGTGTACGAGCTGCTAGTATATTGTACGGATTCGATTCCGTAGACATTACTGTTCCGGCTGGGATGCTTGCATCTCACTTCCACTACAAACTGTTGTTCTTCAGTTTCTTTCATTTGACACTGGACACCCCAGAGTACCCACTGGCATCCCACTTCCACTCCAATCCAATTTTCAATCTTTCTCCTTCTAATGAAAAATTACGCCCATGTACACGGATTTTACTAGTATCACCACCGCTTGATCCGTTCCGACGCTAAAAGGTGAATTATTGAATACCACCACCTCTTTCGTCTAACTGAAAATCAAAATTACACCTTGATAGTGTCACTTTGACGGATGTCGGAACGGAATCATTGTGCTTAGAAAATTTTTTCCTCCGAGGTTGCCGGTTCGGATCGGAGCCATTGTAATACCTTGGATACACAGCTCGTATACAAATCATAATATCGTTAATATCACCAGTGTATCACCCAATAATACGCATATAGTACGTCAATGAGCTGATATCTACATAATATCCAACGTGTTTCCTTGTATATAAATTCGATGATTTTAGCTGATATAGCTTTATTTTAACTGCCATCAGCGCCATCTAAAACTGAAATCAACTGAAATTCCAATGAATGGCAGTTGTGGATTTATCTATCCTTCCGTCAGTAGAATTGTTTGAGCGTGTATTCATTTTTGTGGGCGATGTGATGGTCCGGTTTCTACAAGTATAACATGTTTGGGCTGTGTATCATGCCATCTTGTATCGCATATCATGATTTGAATAATGTAATTTGTATAGAAGCAGTGGATCCATGGTATAACTGAGGCTTTACACATTTTCAGCAATATTTTCTCAGGACCGAGTTTCTCGTGGTCTCCCAAAGTCCAGAAGATCTTCAGTGAATCCTGTATCATTTGTATCACTTAGAGTAAGATTGTGGGAAACGGAGCATCTAAACCCTTTCCGTCGTTACGCGCTTGCTTCTAATGTGCATGGGACAGTAACATCATTTCTTCTGCAGGTGCCAAATTGCAAGGACATTTGTTTGCCTTCTTCCATGGATTCGTTTTATTTACAGACCGTATCTACCGCAATCTGGCTTCCAGAACACATACAGCATACACACATCGAAAAAAACAAGCTCCGTAGATTATCCTCGTCAGTTTTGTACGTCAGGTCCTAAATTAACCGATTAACTGAAAAGAAAACACGTAGCGAAATGAATAAATTCCTATTCCATAAGGAAATTGAAATCATTTTTTTTCGCCGAGCTACATACGGATACTTACTTAACTTCAATTCATTAGCATATCCGCAAACGTGGAACTCTGCGTCCTGCCTGCACAACATATCCTCCATCGCGTTTACTATCGCCGTCACCATCCTGCCCTGCTCCGGATACGACAATGGCAGAGTTTAATAGCCACTGCATTGTGCTGTTCTGCTAACCGCCATATATATATTATGCGAGTGTATGTCCATAGAGTAATGGAGAGACATCGTGCGGAGATTCCCTAAACAAACACAGTAATGTCCTTTCACAAGTGTGTATGTACCAACGGTCGGCAAACACACGCGACTCTTTTTTATTATTATTTTTTTCAAAAAGCTCATTTTATTGTCTCTCTCTCGGCACACAGGTGTGTAAATCCGTGAGCTTTTTGGTTTTTTATCACCTGGCTTGCTTTTTTCGAAATCCCATTTTCTATGTAAGCCGGTAGCCGATTGAAGTTTCCTCGAGGATTGAAGGGGGTGGGGGGTAAGAACGAGAGGAAAACGTAAAACTTGCGAACCATGCTGAAAAGGACACTAAGAAAACAGAGTTAAAATCAGATGAAACGAGCTTTTTCTTCAGTGCTACCGCAAAACACACGGTATATAATTCGTAGTCGCCATCTTGCCAAACATAAACAACAACACGAAGAAAACGCAAAAACCTCGGCACACAGTGTGGCAACACTTGATTGTGATAAAACGATAACAAAAGGGCAGCATGGCAGAAAGGATCTAAAGGACAAAAACAACACACAATAACAAACCGATGAGAAAAGAGAACGATTGAGAGGAGAATGTGGAGGAACTGGGCGAACAGATGGATGGCAGATGGAACCGAACATACCGCAAACCGAAAGGAAGGACGAACGGAAGGAAGGAATCGTTTAAAACGAGGCTTCAATTCTTTTTTTTCGTTTTGCTCCCGTTTCCAATTCGTTCCTCAAAAAAGCTTGCCAAGTCTTGAAGAGCGTCCTGCTGTTCCAGATGTGTAACTTTATTTGGATAACGATGATGGGAATCCTTTCATACACACCAACTGGCACACACACACATACACATCTATTGAAATCGGCGGATATGCCTGTCATATACACACTGGCTTTAATATAATGGACATGTGTGCGCAAATGTGCTTGGGGATTTGGAGGTCCATGCGAGCAATAAGGATGAGACTCGTCGAAAAAAAGCTTTGATAATATTTCGGATTAGTTTTCCATAAAAAGTTTGCCGAACGTATTGGAGTATTGTGTACTTTTCTCGACTTTGAGAAAGAAAAAGAACATACGTTGAAATTTCAGCTCAAAGCTGTCAAAATTGTGGCCGAGTTCCAACCTGCATGGTGAAAGCCACATTATCGAAAGAGCTACATAGAAGTTGGAAAACGTTGAGCAATAATTTTGTCTTCTCAGTTCCTATATAACTTCTTCCGGGACATAGGATAGTGCACTTCTGATGTACTGTTAATGTGGAATTATAGAGAGGGCGATGCGCGCGACGAACCCAATCGCATCGCGCGCGATATATCGCGACACCAGTTATAGTGAGCGCGTTGAATTGCTTCTCGCAACTGCCAATTAATACAATCACCTACTAAAATGTATTGTTCGCAGCCTGCAAACGGATTACCTGTTTTTTTTTATTGTATAGTAGGCGTAAGCATTTTAGTTCACCATAGTGAGCGATCATTTCCGCTTCCCGAACCGTCGCGAACTAGTTCGTTCTTTTAGTTCACTAGTTCGCGAGAGCTCAGTGATGAGAAAGGCAGTGAAGTTTGGGAACGACTTGTAGTCGTCATTAGGTCTGTTCTTTTTGGCTACACCTTCTACACTTTTCTACACTTTTCTGCACTAACTCCTAATAGGTTTGTTCTTTTTTCATTCACCCTCTTCACCTCTCTGCACTCACTCAAGAGTTAGTGCAGAAAAGTGTAGAAGGTGTAGCCAAAAAGAACAGACCTATTGTAGTAGAATGTGATGACCAAAAAAAAAGAAGGTCGTCTGGTGCAATGTGATGAGGTTAAGAAAAAAAACGGTCAAAAAGGTCGTCTGATAGATGATGAGCTACAAAAAAAACAAAAAAATGTCGTCAGTCTACAAGTATATTCTACCACTGACTTACAAACGGCTATGAATGAATACAAACGAAATAGGAGCGGGACTGACTGCGAACTAGTTCGTTCATTTCAGTTATGGGAACTCCTCTTTCGAACTAGTTCGTTCGCGAACTACACAAGCCTATTGTATAGGAATTCATTTTCCGATATTTCGTCGCGTTCACATATTGCGATATTTTTTTACTTACACCACGGGTGATGATAGGCTAGGATTCGAACCCACGACCTCAGTCTTTCTAGACTCCAAGTAGCCATTGAAAGGTTTACAGCAGTCTCAATCCAGTATCATCAGGGACGGTTTTCAGTCTCCTGTGTGGGTGGACGGGGTGGGGAAGGAGAGGGGGGTTGTGCAACATTTCTTTCTGCATATTGAATATTTATACAGTTCAATGAGTAGAGTTTAAATCACACTTATGGGCATAGTTTGCAAATACCTTCTCTTTATTATTTTGATCGCGTCCAGTCTAGCGCCATATTTGATTCTCTTTACCTCAGTTACCGATTCCGATCCGATCCAGCAATCTCGGAGGAGAAGATTTTCTAGGCATAATGATTCCGACATCCGTCAAAGTGACACTATCGAGGTGTAATTATGATTTTCTGTTAGGTGAAAGAGGTTGTGAAATTCAATAATTCACCTCTTAGCGTCGGAACGGATAAAAGTTGAATGTTGGTCAACTTTACCCCTCCGTTTTGTGTCTCGGCTAGTCAACGGAACGATTGTGACTAGTCGTTCCGAAATTCCCTTTAGATGTGTGTCGGATGGAGAAACTCAACAATGTCCGTTTTCCAGATCGGATCGGATCGGAACTATTATAACTGAGGCTTAAGCCTTATCTCTGATTCGTACTGCTAATATTCCTTTGAAAAGGGATTTTTTCCTATGCTGATCAAAGTGTTAATCACAATGTGATAGTGCTAAATACCGTTTTTCCACTGGATAAAATGCGATAAAAAATAGTTAAAAATCCTTTATTAATTGGCGTAATTTCTTTAAATTCTTGTAGATTTCCCTATTTTTTAAAGCAATAATTACACTAAAAAATAGCGTTTTGGAACATTTTAAAAGGGAGCTCTTCTTCGATGACAACAAATTGTATAATTTCAAACTACCTGAAATTTTTTGGATAAATAATAACTGCTTACGTAATAAAATAACGAATACATATTGACATAATTTAAAATAAACACTTTTTTTATTATAAAAAAAAATTATTCAATTAAATGAACTATAATATAAGAATAAATGTAATCCAATTTCCTTTTACTACAATACTATCTGTCCCCAAACATTTAAGTTGGTTGATCAGCTGCTGAAAAATTGATTTCCAAGTTGGACCATCTTTCAAAAAAAGATTTATAATATTAGCTTTAAGGATCACGATAAGGAATTCACGAGTGTAAATTCATTATTGTCCGATTTGAGCAACGTTGCTTCTTAATAAATATATTTTAATATGTTATAAAAATAAATATAATATCTATAATATCACACCAGAAACCCTACTGACGCCGGAAAACAACCAACATTTAATCAAATTTGCTTCTATGGTAGCTTACCATGAAAAAATTCCATTATTATAATATCTTACAGTTCACACAAGCGTAAACACACAATATTCATTTAAGTATAAATAGCAATTAATCATTGCAAGTAAGGCTAATGGAGTGCTTCAAATATAATAAAATGTTAGATACTTTAAGATCATATATTTTGCATATTAAAGTTGTTCATCCATGGGAGAATGTAAAAGTGTGTAACTTCTGTAAGCCAATACTAAAATTTATTAATTTTAGTTCATATAAGAAGCATTTAAATGTACATTTTAATAACTTTGAGAAATGCAAAATTTCTAATATCCAAAATTCAGTTGACAAGTCCTTGGTTATTAAAAGTATCTAATAATTCACCTTGTACATTGATAACATCTAAGTTAGAATTAACTGAAAGTGTGAATATTGCAAAATTGAATGAGTTAATTTAATCAGAAAATTTAAAACTTATAACAAAACTATACAAGGAAAAAAAAATATGCAGTTAGTCCATACAACACATTATTCCAATATTCAGCTCTTATTTCGATAGCGAAATATTTACTGTATGTAGAGATTTGGTACAAGGTCAATCGCAAGGGGACAATATAAAACAGATCTTTAACTTAATCCAATCGTCACTTTTAAATGTTTCTACAGAACATAAACGCTTACAATTGTTGAAAAGAATCTATTACTATAAAGCTAGGTACACGGTTAGAAACGAGAAATATTAACAATAGGTGTGTATTTTTTTTGGGCACTTATCCAGATCAGAGCAGGTTAGAAAATTTGTATGCAAAACAACAACAAAATTGCTGAGATTGGACGTTTTTATAACTTTTTTCCATAGATACTAGGTTATATTAGAGAATTTATCAAGAAAAGCTACGCCAGTGAGCTCACAGAGGCAGCTATCTACAGAAAAAAGTTATAAAAAAGTCATAAAAACAGTAATGTTGTTGTTGTTTTGTATATAAATTTTCTAACCTGCTCTGATCTGGATAAGTGCTCAAAAAACACACCTAAATGTAATATTTAAACCTATATCTAGTATAGCCAATATCATTTGCTTAGAAAGTACGCTCCAAAGTTTTTTGTCTTCAAATGAGGTTATATAAGATATTTTTAATTATAATACCTTTCTTCAAAAACAAAAACATGTAATATCGAATATAATGCAATTTACTTATTTAATAGTTTAGACCGTAAAAAATTTGGAAATCAAATTCCCATTTGGAAATCAAGTCCATTTTTGAGCACTGGGTTCTGGGTATTGAGCGTTTAAAGCTACTATTGCCTTAAAACATTCCACCACTTTAAGTGGACGGGACAAAATGGTAGACAGTTTCATCAACAGGAACGTAGGCAGATTATATTAGCTGAAAAAATTTAAATTTTTTTATAGTTAAAATGGGCATCTTAGATAAATAAATAATTACTGAATGTATCACCCACTAAAATTACAATTGGCTGAAGAGTTTGGTTGGTATGACACAGGATTTTTTGCTTATCCTTAAGAGTCTTCGTGATTAGTGAAGTATTATCCTATTGATTTGTGACCCCATCCGAGCAACGCGTTCCGGACAAGAAATAATAAAGTTGTTCCCAGACTATTAGCAGATTTTTTCTTATTGCATTGACTTACCGGCAAATGCGTAAATTAATTGGGGAAGCCCCCATTGTACTAAAATCTCAGGGATGAAATTTTCCTCCATTTTTAATGTTAACAATCGTATGCATTTTGTTTATCTTATTCAATTCACGGATTTTCTGGGGTTTATATTTAAATCCCTTACCACGTTTTTATTATTCTTCTTTATGTTATTTAAACTTTTTTTTCACACGCGTTTCAGTGATGCACTGCGCACTGGTGAACTACACAAACTGAAACTGTGCTGAATGCGTCCCAGTGTCAGTTGAAATACATAACTGAAATATCCATATGTACGTGGCAAATTTTCATATGTCCATAGGAATTTAACCTAGTGTGGAATACAATTTTTACATTGAACATTGGATGTCGTTTAATTTTCCGGAGAATTACAGTAACAAACAAAAACGTATCATAAAAGAATTCATCGGTTTTGCTGATTGATGGACTTACTGTTAGTATATCCTTTCCTATAAAACTGCGATCCTAGTTTCTGAAAACACACACAATTAGATTTAGTGTTGGTACTATTACTAACAAATTATACCGAAATTTTGATTAGTATTTAACCAAAACTTTTCCATGTGTTTTTTGCATATAATAGGTGTGTTCTTTGCGCACTTATCCAGAACAGAGTAGGTTAGAAAATTTATATACAAAATAACAACAACATTGCTGTTTTTATGATTCCTACTAGATACAGGGAAAAGCAATAAAAAAAAATCTGCCAACAGTCTGGGCGCAACTTTATTATTTTCGGGCAGATGTCCGGAACGCGTTAGGAGCTGAAAACGGAAAAAACTTAAAAACAAGTTTTAGGCGATTATTACGCAAGCACGTGAAAGTGAAAAGATAGTCGATATCTGATAAGACCTGGGGATATAGTAGAATTCGTGAAAAAGTTTACAACTCCCTTTGCACCCCCTTAGGGGTCAAATTTTAAAAAATCCTAAAAACACTTTCTAGGTATTTAGATGAAGAAGACGTATAATAAAAATGAATTCAATATTTTGGGAAAACCTAATAGATATGACGAAAACCGTGAAAATATATGCATTCCATTTTCACTGATAGTTTTTTTTGCCCCCCTCCGAACGCCAATGGATATTTGAAATTTTTTTTCATCAAAATTACTTCTCTAGTTGATCTACATAAACATACCGAGTTTCAACTTTGTAGCATAAGCCGTTCTATAGATAGGAAAAAACACCCCTCCACCCCCGTATCATACTGTCCCTATAAATATAAAATTTTTTTTCCAACATGCTACTAATATAGCTCTATCTAAATACCAAGTTTCAACTTTATATCATTATGGGTTCTTGAGATATAAAACTCGGAACTTTTTTCTTTTCACCCTCCCCCAGCCTCACCCTCTACACCCACACTTCCAAAATATTTGTTTTCTGCTAATAGGCCTACTTCTGGTAAAAATTTGAAGCATCTATCTTACACCGTTCTTGAGATATAAGACGTGATTTTTTAGAAAAATTCTTATCCCTTCCACTTTCATGCTACATCGCCCTCTTAAAAATGTTTACTTTCAGCAAACTTCATTTGTCAACCTTTATACAAAAACCAAATTTTATTTCTCTAGTGCAATCGGTTCATGAGATATCGTAATCTAAAGTTTTTCACCCCCCACCGCCGTACGCCACTGCCCCCACTCAAAAATTTGTTTCCGATCTATTGTCCTAGCATACCTACAGATATTCATTAAGTTTCAATTTTGTGACATTAACCGTTTAGGAGATATGGATTTTAGAATGTCTCGATCTCGCCTTTTTTGCGTTTCGGACGCATTATTTTTCCTCCCACTCCCAAACCCCTTCACCTATATCGGCAATTTTTTTGCAAATGGGTCTACTATCAAAGCTCTATATAAGTTCTAAATTTCAGCCTCCTAGCATAAGCGGTTGCTGAGATCTAGAAACCAAAATTTTCCGTCTAAAACGCTTCTCCCTCATCTCTCCTCACAGCCCCACTCCTCAGAATTTGGTCACTTCAAGGGGCCTACCCAGTCTATTCATAAAAAAAATTTCAATTTAATAGCTCAAAGGGTTTGGGTGCTACGAGCCTTCAAACGATTTTGCGTACAGCGGTCGACGTACGGCGTACGGCGGACAGACGGACTGAAATTTTTTTTTGCTTTTTTCGTGTCTACTAGTCATGAAACGTGAAAAAAAAAATTTTGAGGGTAGGAAATTTTTTTTTTTTAAAAATTGATAGCAATACTGTATTATTGAAATAATAAAGTAATAACAAAAACTGCGATATTCTTGATCTTTCCATTGTAAATTTTAATCACGACTCTAATCTGGATAAAACCGCAAAAAATTACACCTAATGTACACAATATGATTTTAATTTGGTTTTAAATTTGAGCTTAATAGATTGAATTACTAAGAACAAAGATTTCAATACTTAAGTTATTCAATATTTTATTCCACTGTAAGCCAATTAAAATAAATTTTCACTTACATCAAATAGCGAATATTCCCTGACATATAGGAAACTTCTCATTATAATAAAACAAACTATTAGCTATAAGGTCAAGGAAAATATCCTATCCCTATCCTACCCTTGGCATATTTCGCAAATTACAATATAGTTAGAGAAAAATCCTGTATATATAGGATTTAAATAATATTTTAAGAACTAATTGTTATTTTCCCATATACTATGTTATTATTACCTGTTCGAAAAGGAATAATGTGCCATAAACATGACGTTTTTCACCATTAGATGCATTCACATGTTGAAGTGTAAAATATGCATTGTAAATTTTTTTTCGTGTACCAATCCAAATCCATGTTATTTTCTGAATGCCGGTACTCGTTTAATTGGCAATGCCACGTCGGATTTCACTTGGAACTCTTCTTGTTTTGGTACAACTACATCCACCACGTAGATCCTCTGGGGCGTCACCTTCTTTGATGTTGGAGGTAACCTTTCATGGACATCGCCGACTCCCATAGTACCTTTTATAAAACCTTCGGTCCGGTTTAACTGCTTACAACTTTCAACTTTTAAGCATAAGCAGTTATAAGCTGATCAATAACGGTTTCGACACAGAACAACCTCCATATATTGTTTTCAAAAAGCGGAAAAGTCCTGATGGCATATTGTGTTAGATTACTGTTTCTTTTATACACCCATGGATGCAGGAACAGAAGCGCAGGAATTGATGAGGTCACAGGTGTCGAATTCACTAAAGTACGCCACTGTTCGATGGATTCCTATCAGTTTCATTGTGTTGATTAGACGCTAGATCCAGTTTCCAACAAAATGATAGAGCATCACCTTGAAACCAAAATCGTCCTTATCCAGATTTTCTGCTACATCAAAAATTTAATCAGTTTTTGATAAACCAAACGAAACATTATTTATTTGAAAGTATGGGGAATAGAAGACAAGCCTTAAACCCCAAATTAAAGCTAAGTAAATCCTCTTCGCCATAAGCCTGAATAATCCTCTGCGAGACAGGCACAAAAAATGTGAAAAAAAGAAAACAATTCGAAAAACGCTCCATTTTCTTTGATACAATTCCATCCACAATTCCATGCTATTCTACTCCAGGCGTCATTCGAAAAAAC
The DNA here is from genome assembly GCA_951812415.1 of Beris morrisii. NCBI lineage: Eukaryota > Metazoa > Arthropoda > Insecta > Diptera > Stratiomyidae > Beris > Beris morrisii. The sequence continues at coordinate 128,818,333 of OX638312.1, forward strand.
AAAAAAAACACAACAATAAAAGAAAAAGAAACAGAAAAATAGAAATGCAATTGCCTTTGTAAGGAAACAGTACTTCCATATACTCGTACTGTACGAGGACACTCAGTAGTTATGCAATTCGTACATAGATGGAGCTAGGCTAGCTCCCGGCACATATAGACACCGAGTATGAGGAAACCTTCATCTACTGCAGGTCTGCATGCATTGCAAGGAGAACAAGGATCCGGGGATGGATAGATGGATGCAATTTCATAAAGCGGTGGAGTGCACACAGAATGCATAGTACGGCGAAGCTCCCCCAGTTTGGCCGCCCGAAAAAAAAATGACTAGAGTTTGCACAAGTAGCGACCCCCGGTGTTAGTGGATGGCATAACCGGTTGTAGTTATGGCCGCCGGGGCTCTCTATGGAGGGTAATATGGAGGCAATGGAGGCTTTATCTGCATTGCATCAAATAATCAATTTCACGTATCTTTCTCTCTCGTCGGCCGTATAAATAAATAAATCCTACTATCCCCCAGGCTCCTATAGGCTCCGGTCGTCCCGTTGTTAGTCCTCTAGGTCCTAGGCTGTGTTGTCCGAAACTAACCCCCCTCTCTCTCACTCTCCGGCTCTCATTCACACTCCCGCTCTCATTTTTTTCATCTCGAATATTCCAACAATCGAATTCGAGTGGAATATTGGTTTTCCCTTACCCTTAATTTTTTTTCCCCCCATTACGACGATGTAGGCCTATTTTTCCTAGATGAATGACGTCAAATAATAATGGTAATGGCCGATGGAGGTCGTGTTCAGTTGATGGTTTGACAAAGGGCTGATGTGGTTCTCATTACAAAAAAGCACAAAATTGGGCCTTGGCGTATTGACTATAAATCCAGGAGGCTGGGCCTGGTCCGTGTTTTTTTTTTCGCTCGAATCTATTTTGTAAAACGAGAAGAGACTGTTCTAAAAATAGCCGGCAACAAACATATAGAGAGCTACATCAGACCCCACTCCCACGATTTTGACATGACAGCAGTCGACGGCAATTTGAAGGTAAAACAAATTCAAACTGAATGGACGACAGGACTACAAGAAATTGCACTTTGAATTGTATTTTGTTTTTATAGTTTTCAAGGAAACTTTGTAAGTGTAATTTGCTCCAGTTTATTTGCAAATAGGCTAAGGAAAGTACAGTACTCAGCTGGAATTGTGCTTCGATGGGTTGGGAATACCTTTGTGTTCTTTGTGTAAACTTTTGGCTGAAAGGAACGTTTTTTTTTAATAAATTAAACGACAGATCTGCATTGCTCTTGCTCTTGGCAACAATTTGAAAATTTAACAATTATAAAGTTACGAGAATCATCTATAAGAGTTTTAATGATTTCCTGGTAAGGAAATTATTTTTAGGACACGTAGGGAGGCATTCAATTTCGAAAATTCCGTCTATGCACGAATGCGGACCACAAGCAGAGGGCAGCATCTATTGGCCAATAGCTGCGTTAAATGCGCTTATAAAGATAGTTGACGACATAAAGGGATATACCATAATTTGATAACCAGCATGGCTTTTGGTGAAAACGATGCACCTAATCAACTAAAGAGGATCTACAGTACAACCTCGATTTGGTTTGCTTAAGGGATACTAGGAGCCTAGAAAAAGACTAAAATTTTGATGAGGCAAGATGGGGTGTGGAGGTGGAGGGTAAACAACTTTGGATTACAATATCATCCGAACCAATTGCAGCAGGAAGAAAAAATTAGGTTACTGTAATTAGAATTACAAGTGGATTCAACTGAATGTAAAATGTTTGAAGGGGGATGTGGATGTTGGGGATAGCAACTTTTAAACAAATTTAATTTTTATACATATCTCAAGAATCGTACCAGATATGATCTTAAAACAGGAGTTAGACCCACTAGACCTCTATCAGGATTTTCTTCAGGTGTGTGGGTGTAAGGAGGGATGTTGGTGGGGATGGAAAACGAAAATTGTTTATTCTTTAAACCATAAAGGATAGAAAGCTGTTCTGAACGGAGGCCTTGGAGTGGTTATTTCGACTTAAAGAAGTCAAAAAAACCCAAGGGAAAGTTGGGGATCGGGAAACAGGGGTCCAATTCCGCCTACGTCCGAATTGGTGGCTGAAATGCAAACTGGAGCGACATGCTTGCTGGCTTCCGGGCTAGCTACAGCTGGGGGGTGGGGGGTGGGGGTACGTTGTTCGCATTTCAAACCATAAAACCCATGTCCTGTACAACAAAAATTTCACGCCGACTTACCCGGGTGATAAAATTGGGATAAGATTCCCAATCGGTCATGAGAGACTGAGAAAACTTCCTTCAACTCGACTGACGCTGTTGTTGTGCTAGCCCGTCTAGCCCACCCTACCTTAGCCATATCTGTCCTCAAAGCAAAAATATTAAAATATGGCCCCCATAGAGAGGAATGAGTGGACGGAAGGTCTTCAAACGTGAAGATCCATCTCAATGGCGCTCTATTTAGCCATTTTTACCTTATTGTTTTATCGGAGTATAAAGAAAACCAAAAAAAAAAACATACTGCAGTCACGATCGGCTGCAAGCCAATCGTATAATATTCTAGGTGAATACTGAACTCCGATTTATATTGTAGTTGGGGATAAAGGAGAATTACGTGTGTGCATGTTGTATGTCCTTTATTAAGGACTGCCATTAGATTGCTACTCAAACCTAAAAGACAATATTCAGTGTTTAATTTCATATCTTGAACTGGGTAAGTCACCGAAAAAAAATGTCCTTTTAAAGGACTTTCACATGGGAGGTGCAGGAAGGACTCTCTCGATTTTTTACATATTTATCCTTTTCCTTGGAATCATTCAAAAATTAATGTGTACAAAATTTCAAATTCGTAGCTTGAAGCGTTCAAAAGTTATCGAAAAATATTGTTGAACACGTGTCTTATGGACATTTTGTATGGCAGCTACCAGAAGGAGTAAAAGGATTTTGCTGACTAGTAAACTCGAACTTCGTTTTCACTCAAAACTAATTTGTACAAAATTCTGAATTCGTAGCTGAAAGATTACTTGAGGTATAGTGAGTTTCATAAATTTAGTGAATACATTTTGACAGGATATTTGTATGGCAGCTACACGAAGGACTAACAGGATTTTCTTCATAATCATATATTTAGCTCCAACTATTGAAAAAATAACACATACAAAATTTCAAAGTCGTAGCTTAAACCCTTCTGAAGTAATTGACCAATATTCTCGAAGACGTGTTTTAAGGACATTTTGTATGGTAGCTACCCGAAGGAGTAGGACAATTTTGCCCGTTAACGAACTTAGCCTTACAAATTCAACCAAACATCCAGATTCAAAATTTCAAGATCCTAGGTGAAGGCGTTCTTGAGTTATCGTGTTAACGGACAGACGGACGGACGGACGGACGTCAAGCGGATTTTAGGTTTTTGGCCACAAATAAACAAAAAATAATATATAACTTTTTTTCGTCCGGGGTTTGGTTCTATGCGTTACAAACTTTTGGGCTGGATTAAACTTATAATACTCTATATGATTTCATCTAGAGTATAAAAACGATATCAAACAAAAATAATAAGCCAAAAAAATAAAAAAATAAAAAATTTGCTTCTTTTCTTTATCCGCTGCATGCATAATTTTTCTCTTATTAAATTTATACCTTATTTTTTCCATGTTATTTATTATCAGTCCGAGTCAGTTTTTGTTCATTCGTTGTCATGTCATATTTTTAATTTATTTCATTTAAATTTAATTTTTAATTTAACTATAATTTATTTCTTTTATTTTTCTTTTTATATATTTTATTTACTTTAATTTTGTTTTAAATTTATATGTTGCTTCCATTTCTTTTCTAAATTCTATCTCTTAATTCTATTTTTTGCCCGTCCGCGCCAATTACTTAATTTATTTCCTATTTAATTTTTAATTTTTACTAAATTTTTTTTCCGTGCGCACTAAACTAGCACTTACCTATTTACTTTCTTTTTAAACTATACTATTTTTTTTCCGCCCGATAAACTTAACTTCATTTTTATACTCTAGATGAAATCATATAGAGTATTATAAGTTTAATCCAGCCCAAAAGTTTGTAACGCATAGAACCAAGCCTCGGACGAAAAAAAGTTATATATTATTTTTTGTTTATTTGTGGCCAAAAACCTCAAATCCACCTGACGTCCGTCCGTCCGTCCGTCCGTCCGTCCGTCCGTCCGTCCGTCCGTCCGTCCGTCCGTCTGTCCGTGAACACGATAACTCAAGAACGCCTTCACCTAGGATCATGAAATTTTGAATCTGGATGTTTGGTTGAATTTGTAAGGCTAAGTTCGTTAACGGGCAAAATCGTCCTACTCCTTCGGGTAGCTGCCATACAAAATGTCCTTAAAACACGTGTTCAAGAATATTGGTCGATAACTTCAGAAGGGTTTAAGCTACGTCTTTGAAATTTTGTACGTGCTATTTTTCCAATAGTTGGAGCTAAATATATGATTATGAAAAAAATCCTTTTAGTCCTTCGTGTAGCTGCCATACAAATATCCTGTCAAAATGTATTCACTTAATTTACAAAACTCACAATAACTCAAGTAATCTTTTAGCGACGAATTCGGAATTTTGTACAGGTTAGTTTTGAGTGAAAAGGAAGTAGGAGTTTACTAATCAGCGAAATCCTTTTACTCCTTCTGGTAGCTGCCATACAAAATGTCCTTAAAACACGTGTTCAAGAATATTGGTCGATAACTTTAGAAGGGTTTAAGCTACGACATTGAAATTTTGTACGTGCTATTTTTCCAATAGTTGGAGCTAAATATATGATTATGAAGAAAATCCTATTAGTCCTTCGTGTAGCTGCCATACAAATATCCTGTCAAAATGTATTCACTTAATTTACGAAGCTCACTATAACTCAAGTAATCCTTTAGCTACGAATTCGGAATTTTGTACAAGTCAGTTTTGAGTGAAAACAAAGTCGGAGTTTACTAATCAGCGAAATCCTTTTACTCCTTCTGGTAGCTGCCATACAAAATATCCTTAAAACACGTGTTCAACAATATTTTCCAATAACTTTTGAACGCTTCAAGCTACGAATTTGAAATTTTGTACACGTTTATTTTTGAATGGTTCCAAGGAAAAGGATAAATATGTAAGAAATCGAGTGAGTCCTTTCTGCTCCTCCCATGTGAAAGTCCTTCAAAAAGGACATTTTTTTCGATGACGTACCCAGTTCAAGGTATGAAGTTAAACGCTGAATATTGTCTTTTAGTTTTGAGTAGCAATCTAATAGCAGTCCTTAATAAAGGACATACAACATGCACACACGTAATTCTACTTTATACCCAACTACAATATAAATCGGAGTTCAGTATTCATCTAGAGTATTATACGATTGGCTTGCAGCCGATCGTGACTGCAGTATGTTTTTTTGTTTATTTGTGGCCAAAAACCTCAAATCCGCCTGACGTCCGTCCGTCCGTCCGTCTTGAAATTTTGAATCTGGATGTTTGGTTGAATTTGTAAGGCTAAGTTCGTTAACGGGCAAGATCGGCCTACTCCTTCGGGTAGCTGCCATACAAAATGTCCTTGAAACACGTGTTCAAGAATATTAGTCGATAACTTAAGAAGGGTTTAAGCAACGACTTTGAAATTTTGTATGTGTTATTTTTCCAATAGTTGGAGCTAAATATATGATTATGAAGAAAGTCCTGTTAGTCCTTCGTGTAGCTGCCATACAAATATCCTGTCAAAATGTATTCACTTAATTTACGAAACTCACTATAACTCAAGTAATCTTTTAGCTACGAATTCGGAATTTTGTACAAATTAGTTTTGAGTGAAAAGGAAGTTCGACTTTACTAGTCAGCGAAATCCTGTTACTCCTTCGGGTAGCTGTCATACAAAATGTCCTTAAAACACGTGTTCAAGAGTATTGGTCGATAACTTCAGAAGGGTTTAAGCTACGTCTTTGAAATTTTATATGTGTTATTTTTCCAATAGTTGGAGCTTAATGTGTGATTATGAGCAAAATCCTGTTAGTCCTTCGTGTAGCTGCCATACAAATATCCTGTCAAAATGTATTCACTTAATTTATGGATCTCACTATAACTCAAGTAATCTTTTAGTTATGAATTCGGAATTTTGTACAAATTAGTTTTGAGTGAAAACGAAGTTCGAGTTTACTAGTCAGCAAAATCCTTTTACTCCTTCTGGCATCTTCCATACAAAAAATCCTTTAGACACGTGTTCATCAATATTTTTCGATAACTTCTGAACGCTTCAAGATACGAATTTGAAATTTTGTACACATTAATTTTTGAATGGCTCCAAGGAAAAGGATAAATATGTAAGAAATCGAGTGAGTCCTTCCTACACCTCCCATGTGAAAGTCCTTCAAAAAGGACATTTTTTTCGATGACTTACCCAGTTCAAGATATGAAATTAAACAATGAATATTGTCTTTTAGTTTTGAGTAGCAATCTAATGGCAGTCCTTAATAAAGGACATACGACATGCACACACGTAATTCTACTTTATCCCAAACTACAACATAAATCGGAGTTCAGTATTCATCTAGAGTATTATACGATTGGCTTGCAGCCGATCGTGACTGCAGTATGTTTCATTTTCTATTTATTTTAAAAACACGCCTTCACCCTCCATCTTCTACTTGCTAGCTGTCAGCCTCCAAAAACAAAACTCTCTCACTGAACTGAGATTTTTGGGGAATTGGTGTGGAGACTCAGTAATGCCAACTGCATTAATTTCCGCAGATGACACTACAAAGCTAAAAATTGAGGACTATATAGAGTCATTATGGAGGCATCCTAGACAATTATTTTGAAAGGGATAGCAAGGTATGGGAGTGAGGGTGGTTTTTTGTATCTCAGAAACGGATTATGCTAGAAAGTGGAAACTTAGTACGTATATGTAGATGTTATACAGGAGTAATTAAAGCAAAAAAAGCACAGATTTTCATTGGCGTACAAAGGTTGAGTAGGTTAGGTGAGGTGGGTGGTCGCTAAGTGACCAAACACATAGACCGCCAATAGGTCCGTTGTGATCCCACATGTACGGTAAGAAGTACCCGTGTGACCAAGACCACAACTTAGGTAAACCACCCCGCCAGTCTGACAAACTGAATCAGTTTGTCTATAGCTTAATGTTTGCGAATTCGCCCAAGTCCATGGCGAAGTGCGTACCTAAAGTACGTCCCCGCCTCCAAGCCAAACCAGGGCATTCGCAAAGCATGTGAAAAATACTTTTCTCGACATCGGGTTCACTATAGCTGCGGCACAGTTCTGCAACGTCCGCAACACCTAGTCTTCTGGCGTGCCGGCCGATCAGGCAATGGCCCGTCAGTACACCAATTAGGATTGGAAGAGTATTCCTATCTCCGAGTAGGACAAACTTTGTCCTGCTCGCATTCTGAGTCGGCCAGGCACGATGTGAGGCCTGACCAAAATGGCCGTCACGTCGATAGCCACAAAGGTGGAGTAAAAAATTTTTCCATCAAAATGGTTTTCTCCACATTTTCACGAATTTCGTTATATCTTTTAGGCACGTCGACTTATCAAATTAATTTTACTTCTGCTGGATCTTTATTTAAGCGCCTAGTAACGTTTTTCCAAATTTTTCGATATCCAACCCCTCGGGTGGTGTAAAATGGCATTGTACATTTTCACGAATTTCGACAAATTTCTTAGGTCTAATCGAGTCGCACAATAACCTATTCCAGCATTAAACGCCTTCCGGACTTCTATCCAAAACATAATGAAGATGCGCCCAGACTTGGCACTTTTTTAATTACGACTAGACTTTTATTTCAGAGATTGATTCACATGATTAATACTAAATAAAAATATTTTTTTTTTGAGCATAAGTTTCAGTGACTCTTGTAGGCTAAGTTTATTGTCTTATAAAAAATTATACTGTGAGGACTATATGTTGGACGAACTGAAGAGTTTATGGCTTATGCGTCACATAATACTTTGTTATTCTAGAATAATTAAGTGAGTCTTGCACCTCTTATGTCTTGGAGAGCTATGGAGAGTCAAACACTCAACAGTAATGAAGACGTTTTTGCGGTTCATAGTACATTTTTATTCAAAAGAATAAATTTCGCTTAGGGCAATATAATTAGAGCTACAAGTACGTCCATAACTGCACGTTTGATATTTTGGCTCGGAAATCGATGCTAAAGTACTGCAGAGGTATGACCAAAATACTAGGTATTTACTCTACTTAAGCTAGACACTGATAGTGCCCAACTAGATAACAAGCTTCTATCTAGATCTCATCAACTTCGAAACTGAAGAAATTACCAAAGAGGGGCTATAAACATAATCGAATCGTTATGAACGATGTACACCCACAACATGTCACGTACTTTTAGTTGGATGTTAGAATTTCTTGTTTATCAATAAGAAGCGCTTCGCTATAAAACGAAACAAGCTGTCAGTATGATCTGCAAGAAAAGGCATTCCGAAGCAATAAAGGAGCAAATCTTAGCCACAATACTTAGAGCGCGCATAACATAATAACATCTAATATGCGTGTCCTGGAAACCCATAAATCATCATCATCATGAAAATTTCGGAAGTGGGATACGATGTGGTTGAGAGCATTGTAAGGATATACAAGTGGGCCGGGATTTTGTTATATAGAGGTCATGTTTCACGTCAATAAGACTTCTTGTTTGTCAGGCTATCATTATTCATGTGACAGAAACGTTCTCGTCCTACTCCAGCTTTTCACTTACCATACGCAGCAATAAATGTGCCTACACAATAAAAATGATAATAATTAGTTTGAAATGGCGATGTGACTTACACATATGTGCGTAATGTGTAGGTCTAGTGACATTATATCGAATTGTTTACGACCAAAACACGGACAACACACTCGAATATGACAGACTACTGTGTGATTTTAGTCGAAATAGAATAATTACTAGCGAAATGTGTCAATCAAAATGGGTTGTGAGTATTGTTTAATGATTGAGTTAGTTTTCTTTCAAATGAGCTAATTAGAACGCTATCGATGATTTCATTGCGCTAATGTCTCACTTTTCACTTTTCTTGGGTTCTATAGGGGACTTGGATAAGTTCCAGCCCTTTTTTTTCGTGAAAATGAATGCTTTATTAAACAAAATTAGTAAAGAACATGTTATTCAAAGTATTGTCCATCGCTAGCGACTACATGCTCTCATCTTTCTGACAGCTTTCGAATACCATGTCAAAAGAACGACTCATCTTTTGAGGTTATCCACGAATCGAGCCATTTTCTGACATCTTCATAAAGCCTAGTACTGTGTTCCGAGCAAAACGAAACAAATTGTCAAATCCCATATAAAAAAATGGATATTTCGCACACTTTTCGCGACGAAATATTTCGTTCGTTTTTTGGTACTGTGTTTATGGCCGGAATGGACATTTGCAGTAGTCACTAATAAATCGCGCTTGGTTTCGATAAGGTTTTGATTCCAAGGGGAGGAATTAAACGAAATATTTGACAATTCAAAATTTTCAACCGCTCGCTGTCAGTTCAGTTCGTTTGTGCTCGGAAAATTTTATGTGAGTTTTATTTTGTTGTGTTGTGTGACGGAATTGTGATTTCTAGCCAATATTTTAATTTCTTTCAAATTTCATCATCATCATCATCAATGGCGCGACAGCCGGGCCCTGGCCTCCTGAAGTCGTCGTCTCAAATCGTCTCGATCCAAGGACCGCGTCCTCCAGCTGCTAATTTTTAAGATGGCTTTGCTGTCTTGATCAACCGAGTCTTCCCATCGCTTGCGTGGTTTGCCTACTGGCCTGTTACCACTCGCTTTGCCTTTAAGAGCACGCTCGGGGATTCTTCTGTCTTCCATCCGCTCAACATGGCCAGCCCACTGCAGTTTACGTAGTTTGATGAACGTTGAGGCTTCTGGCTCCTCGAATAGTTGATACATCTCGTGGTTTCAAATTTCGCGCGCTTTTATTTCACTGACATCTAGTAGCGAATTTTATAATTTATTTCACTCTACTTCGAAGGTACATTTTGCGTTCGGTTTCGTTTCGCCGAACATAGTACTATACTTAAGAATGGAAATGCTACTAAGCCAGGCCATGAGACATCGATCGGAACAAGTAGTAATCGGAAGGAGCAATGTCCGGTGAATACAGCGTGTGTGGTAGGACTTTCCATTTCAGCGTTTCTAAGTAGATTTTGATTTTGTGACCGAGCGTTTCCATTCTGGAAAATTACTTTGTGGTGTCTCTCCTCATATTGCGACCGTTTTTCCTTTAATGCTCAGCTCAACCCCATCAAATGTAGTCGATAGCGATCTCTCGTGATGGTTTCGTTGGGTTTGAGAAGTTCATAATACACTGCACCCAGCTGATCGCACCAAAAACAGAGCATGAGTTTGGAACCATGGAATTCGGCTTTACCCTCGATGTTGATGCATGGCTGGGCTTACTCCATGATGTTTTACCTTTCGAGTTATCGTAGTGTATCCACTTTTCATCACCAGTCATGATACGATACAAAAAAAACTTTACTTTTCTGTCGTTGGAGCAGCTGTTCACACGATGAAATTGGCTCTAGTATTGCCCGATGCCAAAAGGCTTAGATAATACCATCTGTCGGGAAACGGCTGAAACTTATTCAAGTCCCCAATACATTTGACTGATAGATGGCAATAGCTTCTAGAACTTGCCACTAATTATACACTATCACACTTCATAGTGCGGCTTGAGGCCATGAATATCGCTTTTCTACTGGCTTGTACAACTCAACTCGTCGGTAACCGAATGATTCTTGCCGCCTTCCTCCAAGTTTCAGGTAGCATAATGATGTGACTCTTTAAAAATTGTGGCAAAAGTCTTAAAATTTAAAAGTAGTCTCACCATTCTCTTGAAGGTTGTGTGTGAATTACGGCGGAAAGCATGAAGAATTGGAGTCCTACGGTATCACACAGGAAAACACAGCACCATTACGACCCTTAAGAAAAAAAGTAAACTTTTTATAAGTTAAAAAGCTTAAAAGGTGCATAACAAGAAGAGGAAACAAACGTTCCGGAAAAAATGCTTTAATTCACATAAAAAATGATACGTTATAAGGTAAGTGAAAATGCAGTTCAGAAAAGTTGAGTAGACTGCAAGTTACCCACCCTTATTCATAGTTTCATAGTCATACGAGTACTATGCAGATGGCAGCACAAAAGAAAGTCAAGCATACAGAAACTACATAAGTGTGTTTAGCACTTTACGTCTACTAATTAATTATGGAAATTGTGATGAGATAATAAATGGGTTTCCTACTCTATTTGCCTTTGTTAAATTCATAAAGTCGGAAAACTAAGTAGAACATTAAATAGGGTTCGTGAAAATATTAAAATAACTTTCGAAACCACTCAGTTGGTTGCTAAGCAGAAGGTTGCCTTTGTTCGAAAATAGTTTTCGAATTCGAACCAGATGAAGATATAGTTGTGCAGGAGGACCATGCTTTGTAGTTCCTTATAAGGACATGGAATTTATGGTTGAGAATATCCCATCATATGTGACTCCTTATGGGACAGAGCGAAGAAATAGCAAGCTCTTGTGGAAGAACTGTTGCTGCTGTTTCTAGTAATTTCTTCTTAAACGACAGACGATTCGAGCACAGTAATTACGACCGGTTGAGAGAAGTTTATTTTAATTAAATATTTTGCACGTAATTTTGCGTTCCAGTGCAGAGGAGAGCATAGAATAGAGAGTACAAAAGAACGATACAGAGCAGAGCAGCAGATTTCACTTTTCACAGCTAGATGGCGTCGGGACTGTATTGGTGCAAAACATTAGTTCAATAATACAATCCGTGCAACTGAAACAATTCGGTTATCCAATTAATACAACATATTTTTTAATTATACTTTATTTTTTAATAATAAAATATTGTGATCGAACTGAAATTTAAAAAAAATGCTACTCTGAAATTTAAACAAAATGCTACTCTGAAATTTTGTATTTTCATGTTTTAATACTAGTGACCTCCAAGAAGGCAAAAAAGAACTCCGTCTGTCCGCCGTATGTCGTACGCAAAACCTGAAGGAGCGTAGCACATAAACCCGTTGAGATATTAAGTTGAGATATTTTGGTGGGTAGATAGAGAGAACCCCTACGAATCATACCTTTGGGAGTGGGTGGGAGGTGGGGGAAGCGATTTAGACGACAAACTACGGTTTCTAGATCTCAGGAACTTCTTATGCTAGAGGCTAAAAATTGGAACTTATATAGAACTATGATAGTATACACATTTGCATAAAAGGGTAGGTAACGGTGGAGGTGTGGGAGTGGGGGAAAAAGGATGCGTCCAAAATACTCGGAATCGAAACATTCTAAAATCCATATCTCCTGAACGGTTGATGTCAGAAGGTTGAAAATTTATGATTGTCAAGGCATACTAGGACTCTAGACAAGGACTAAAATTGTGAAAGGAGGAGGAGGAAGCACTTTTCGATATTTAATCATATAGAGGGTGTAAGGGATTTTCCAAGTTTTTACGATTTCCTACAAATCCTTTAGGTTTAATGGGATCGAATTCGCTTTCACTTCTACGGGCTTTACATATAATGATCTAAAAAATAATTTCAGGATTTTTGCACCCCTAAGATTTTGTACATCGTACGAATGCCGACATATCACTTAGGTCTGATAAGATATCGAACTGTTTTTTACTTCAAAGAACTTTCTATGTACATATGGTAGATTACATAATCGCATAAAAATTGATTTCAGAATTTTTCATATTTGACACGTAAGGGGTTATGTCGTTATTTTATCTTCCATTTTTTTTTGAAATTAAGATAAAAAATCTGTGTAAAACGCGCTCCGAATTTATACCCAAAATATAATAAAGTTGCGCCGAGTTTTATCTGATACGTTACAATCAGCTAATATTATAAAGGAAAACACACGCATTTGATCGGGAGCAGAGTAGCCACACCACTTGAGTCAGTGATGTGGCAACTTCGTTTGCATTGTTTTTCTTACTCCATCTTGCTAACCTGTTCGGCATACTGGCTTAACATTACACACAAAAAAAATTTAAAACTTAGTTGGTTTGTAAGTAAAGAGGGATTGTATCAATAAAGTTGTTTGGCGGTATGCATGGTTTATGCTAGAAAGTTGTAATAGCTAAATGTATCAACGTTTCTATTTAAAATATTTATGTATCCAGATTTTCTTTTAAAAAATCTTCGTTTAAATGTAATAAAATAAAATATTTCGATAATATTTATTTAATTAGTTTGTGTTGGGATGTTTGATTTTATGTATTCCAAAGGGTGTGTTTTTTCGCTTTCTTATACAGTGCAGGACAGGTTGGAAGAATAGAAAAATAACAATAACAATGATCAGTGTGGACACACCTCTGACTCTAAAGGTGTGGCTACTCTCCTCTCGATAAAATTCACAATTGGACACATAGAATGCGCCGCCAGATTCTTGACTATGAGTTTTTTTTTCTTGTCAGCTGATCGTCACGTCTGAAATAAAAAATATGAATAAATAGGGTTACTGAAAAGTTTAAGATATGCCAATTTTATTATTGGAGCTAGTCAACGTAATCGTGACTATCAAATATTAGCGAACTTATACCGTTAATACTATTTAGCCTCCACGCCATCTAAATGTGAAAAGTAAAACCGGCTGTCCTTACCTCGTTCTGCTCTGCAATGGGTTCAAAAGAACGCATCCACTGAAATGTTGTGCTAGATATATTTATAAATATTAAGCTCAATAAAATAAATATACAGTGTTATTTTGTCGAAAGTATTTTGCAACACGTGATTTTCTACAACCTGCCTTCTTTCCGGTGCAATCTGAAGCATAGCCGTTATTACTTACTTATTATACTCCGTAATCAAATTAAAAAAAACTGTTCACTACAGTACAAATAAAGATATGGCGTTAACATTATAAACAAATAAAAACATTGTTTTAAATATTTGATGGATATTATTATCAATAGCAATGATTAGGTTTAGTACGGTATATGTATATTTGGTCTTATCAACGTCGCGTGTTTATTATTTTATTAAGTGGGGCTGGGTCTCAAGTGCAATCATACAAAGTATCTGTGGTCACAGGGTATAAGTAGGTAAGTCTAAAAACGAGAAACTATTCAGGGCAGCACTTTTTTGCTATTTTTACTATTGAACTATTCCTGTAAATCCAGTTTTTGTGAAAAAATTAAATTTGTTAACATCTCAGTGATCAAATAACATATAACAATAATTTCTTCACAGTGCGTGTAAGTCTTGGGAGATGACCACAGTACACTTATCTCATTTTACTATTTTTCGACTTACCAAGTTATTCCCTGTGACCACAGATATAATTCATTAACACTTGTTTATTCTGAAGAATTTGATTTTAATATTATCATAAAAACATTTGTGTTCATTTTTTTTCCAGCTTAAGATTATTATTGAGTGATTTTAATTTATAATTTTTGTTATTGAATAGCAGATATTTATCTAATTTTTGGCTTACAATTTAATTTTGATTGAATATTATCTCCTAAGTAATGTCTTTAATGAATTTTTAATGTAAATCGCATGATAGAACCATCTAGAGAAAATATGATAAGATTTAATAAAATTGAGGAGATATTTTAAGATTACTTTTGAAATATTGGACGTGTTGGTTTGTGTGTTTGAGAGCGAGGGGGAGACTTAGAGCGGCGTGGTAGATGTAGAAGCTTTTTACATCTAGATGGCGTTGCGTTTATATATCAAAATTTTTAAAACATAGGAATAAGTTGTATTTATTATATAGGCATATTTTATAGAAATTATAGTAATTAATAATTGAATAATTAGGTAAAACTTTGAACGAAAGAAAACCGGCTGAATGCGCCGTCTAGATGTTAAGTTGTGAACTAATTACTATCTTATCGCTTAAGTGCGGGCACTTATAAGGGAATGTGTAAGTTTGCTAACTTGCTCTGCTCTATATTATATTTTGATCAATGAAAACAGAAATAAGCCAATAAGCTATAAGCCTGCTGTTTTGAATACACTTCATAGCGTTGCATTCGAAATTTATTTTAAATTTGATATTAAAAAATTATAAAATAAATGCTAAAAAAAATAAATAATAAAATGAAGAAGGTTATGGTATAGTCACAACAAAAAAAAAGAGGAAATAGTTAAATAGTAAATTAAAATAGAAATACAACAATAAGAAGAACCCGAAATATAAATATGATAGTTACAGTTAAATGATATGAAATCATAGTAAATATTATAAACAAGGAGTATTACCAGCCTTAATCTGCATGAATAAATAGTTTTATTATTAAAGAAGAGAAAGAGTAATCGACTTGCACCTTAAAAAAAAGCTAGCTTAAATTTCCTATATTCACATTATAAGAGAAGTAGCTGTGAGGGAACAGACGCGTGGCAGGATTGAGACGAACAATTTTGGTTTGTATATCTCAAGACCCAGATAAAATTTTAAGTATAAAAACTAAGTTTTGGTAAATGGCAGAATGAATACCGTCAAACTGAATTGGGATTTGGGTGAATCAATACCTATTTTCAGTACTGAATACCGTCGTAAAGAATAACGATTTTCCGAATTTATTTCTTTATCCGGGAGCAATGTTATTATCAATACTGTATCATAATTGGTTTAATAATTACAAGTCAGTTCTGAAGCAATTCTATGTTCTAGTATTGGAGTAGAACTGTATACAGTGATTCTAATTACTGGATAATTCAGTACCTCGACAGGACTGAATGAGTCCACCACAGTCGTAACGCCTTAAAGGTGACTATTCGTTATTTATTGGATAATATAATATGTATATATGTATAAGACAAATGTCTTACAATGAATTCAATAATATAGGATAATATATTCATAGAATGACATTTTTTCATGATATTTCGCAGGTTGCAGCGTTGCATCCATCAATTAGCGAAAAACTTTTGACTCTAACACTTAGTACACGAGGTCAGAACCAGTCAACCGCAATTGTATTTTCGAGAAAATATTTAGAATGCGATTATTTAATTTGTAATTGTAACGCTTCACACAAGAAACCCTTCTGACTCCAGAAACCAACCAAAATTTAGTTATTCACAAAATTCAGTTATTGACAAAAGCGGCAGTTGCAAGAAGAAGGAATAATTGAGTGAAAAAAAACTGTTTTTCTAAATCATTGTTACTTTTAGGAAACACCAAAATTCGTGTACACAGTACTGAATTTCAGTACAGGTTAAGTACCGATATCCACTGTAAACTCAATTCCTGATAACAAAATTCAGTCAGTACTCGAAACGTTCCGGTGGAGCACTGCATGTTTCCACATTCGAAGGGGAATGATGTGTTTTGCTGGGAACCGGCTACGCTTAGCCAAAAAAAAAACATAACTAGTGACTATTTGGAATGTTAATTTTTCAGTATGGCATACGTATCGAAACCTACATAGCATTTAAACGGACCTAAACAATAAATAAATAAAGTTGAGGAAAAGTTATCAGTTCAACAAAAACGTTTATATACTCCTTACAATCGAATAATATATTCGACTTCTGGTCTATACTACTTAAGATTGAGGTTAGCGACTATAATAAGAATGTTTGATAAAAATTATCGAAACATGTTTTACAGTCCAAGAGTTCTCTTTTCAAGTAGGTACAAATGTAGTTCATCTTTAAAAACTTTTATTTAGTAGTTTAAAAAAAAACAACGTGGAGAACTGTTTGTTTTCATATCGCGGTTAAATTCAGTGAAGTGTGAATGATAGGTCGTGTAATCACTCATTAATTTAAGTAATTGAACGAGATTTGCTTGTTTTTGTGGTAAGTGTTATTTTAAGACCTTGAATTTGTTGCAACCAATTTAAGCTTGAATAATATAACGACAATTAATTCTAATTATACTGAGCTTCATTTCAATTTCAACTCTCGCTACTATTTTACGTATCTAGTATTCGAATTATCCAGAAACAAGTTTGTTGTGCACACTTTTCTACAGCCTCGTGAATTTTCTAGATTTTCCAATCTCTTGTGAAGCTTCGATCTAATTCGATTAACTTAGAGATCGGTGTTGCCAGCTCATCATAATTTTGAGATATTATTTGCAGTTGATAAGGTTTCCCGTCCAGGTTATCTGACTATCTACGAATAAGTGTGATAGCTTGCAAAATATCTTTTACCATCAATGAAAATACACCACTCAAAAATTGAAATCACTGTGGCCACTTCCTGCGTGATGATACAATTATATGCCATGTACGAAGCATGTTTGGTGTTAATTGCCACAGGAAATCGCCTATAATCCTTAATCAACGGATATACAATACCATTATAAAGTGCAAAATGACCAAATACCAAACATTAATGCTATCCACTTTGCCGATAAATTGCAACCAATTTAAACTTTAAACCAATACACCGAATTGATTGGAGGGTTGTGTTGTCATTGTGCGCAATAAATAATGCAGAATATTGCGTCCATTACGGAAGCACTTATTGAGGTCGTTCATGTGAAATAATTTGTTGTAGCGTAGTTGTTATAAATAACACGGCCATGTATTTTAAGCTGCGCTACTCGAACGCAGTTCCGCATTATTCTCATTAAATTAATGCCGTAAAATGAATTGTGTGTGTAATTAACTAGTTGAACGATTACACACCCCTTTTGAAATTGGCTCGGACATGTACCCACCCTTTGTTAAGAAATTATGTCCGAGTAGCGTAAAAGTAATATCGAATAATTGAGAAATTAATTAATTTTTAAGATGCTGTAGTTGGCGGTTCGGATATTCTGCAACGGAACTTGGTTATTTTTCCGGAACGCGTTTTATGCTGATATGCTGAGATGCGGTGTATGTTACTATGAATATCGCAAAATCCTGATATTAAATTTTAGATCATTATACCTATATAAGGCCCATAGAAGTAAGAGCGAATTTGATATCTCATTAAGCCTAAGAAATAAGTCGGAATTCGTGAAAACGATCACTACCACTTTATACCTCTTTAGGGGTTGAATATCGAAAAATGTTTCTAGGCGCTTATACAGGGTTTCCGGAACTCCGTGGACAACCTTGTAAGGGGTTATTCCTTGATATATTTTGAGACAAAAATTTTTCTACAGGGTGGGTCAATTTTCCATATCCGTGGAGAAACAGGGTGGTCAAGAAAAGTGTTTCGGACCTGTACGCTCACTCACTTAAAACGTTATACTTTTTGGAATCATAATTTTACTTTATTTATTAACTTAACTTAACTTATGCAATGCAAGTGTATCAAACTTTTGTAGAAAATAATATGACAAATAAAAAAATAAAATTAAACTGACATTTTTATAATGTGGTTTTCTGATAAAAACTACATTGATCACGGAATTTTAGGGTTGAAGTAACAAAAATTTGTGTTTTGAAGTAAATATCTCAAGACCGGGTGCAGTTACAATTTGAGCTGTTACATCAAATGAAAGGTAATTCGATTCCCTAAAAAATAAGTTATAACACTTTGAATTTTGATTATTAGTTTTCAAGATATAACGTTTTAAGTGAGTGAGGTTGTAGGTCCGAAACACTTTTCTCGACCACCCTGCATCTCCACGGATATTGAAAATTGACCCACCTTGTAGAACAATTTTTGTCCTCAAAATATATCAAGGAATAAAACCTTACAAGGTTGTCCACGGAGTACCGGACACCCTGTATAAAGAGTCCACTGAAGCAAAATTATAATAATTCGATAACTCGACATGCCCAAAAGATATAACGAAATTCGTGAAAATATGGAAAACCCCTATTCACGTACAATTTTTTTGCCCCACCGTAATACTTATTTTTAAATTTTTCTAGAATGCCTCTCTGAGGTTCTACATAGCCATACATTTTTAACTTTCTATCCTTTGCGGTGTTCAGGAACAAACAAATTTTCCCTTCCAGCCCCACCCACCATCACTCCCGTCAATCCGCTTGACGTCCGTCCATCCGTCCGTCTGTCCGTGAACACGATAACTCAAGAACGCCTTCACCTAGGATCTTGAAATTTTGAATGTGGATGTTTGGTTGAATTTGTAAGGCTAAGTTTGTTAACGGGCAAAATCGTCCACAATCATTTTTTCTCTGTTACAGGTCTACTGGGCCTAACTCCTGTTTAAGATCATATTTGAACAAAAATTAACTTTTTTGAAAAATTGCTTTTCCTCCACTTCCGTGCTCCACCTGCCCCTCATGTTTAATAGACTCCACTAGTCTATACTCAAACCAAATTTTACCTTTCTGGTATAATTGGTTCGGAAGATATTGTAAACTAAGTTTTTCAACCCACACCCCAGCACCTTTCTTCAAAATTTTAGACCTTAGACACTCTACCCACAAAAAAATTTCAACTCAATATCTCGAGGGGTTTATGAGCTACACTCCGTCAAACGCTCTTGGGTACGGTATACGGCGGACAGACGAACAGTTTTTTTGCTTTTTTGGAGAAAACATAAAACTACCAAATTTCAGGGTAGCAAATTTTTTTTAAATTTCGGGTCGATCACAACACTTTATTAATAAAAAATAAAATAGTAAAACGCTTTGTAAAAGGCTACTTTGAAATATTTTATTTTAAGGTTTTAAGTATAGTAGACCGCGAGGGTAGTCCGTCAAACGTTTTTGACGCTCCATATCTAGAGAATCCGTGAAAATATTATCATGAAAATTTCTAGGTAGCAAGGCAAAGTGCACCTTTATTAGGAATGAATTTCGAGGCGGGGGTTAAAAGCGTAAATTTTTCTAAACTCTTTTGGTATTGAATATTGAAACATTCTGAACACGATTTTTAAGCGATTGTATAAATAGCGTGAGGAAGAAAGAACTGTACCAAAATTTCCTCGGACCTAAGAGATACAAACTTGAAGGGCCCCTTTGCAGCCACTTAGGGGTTGAATATCAAAAAATTCGTGGAAACGTAAAAAACACACTTACACCCCTTAAAGGTTGAATACCTGACAACAATTTCTATGTCTGTTGTATGGTACTTAGCTTATGGAATTAAATTTGACTTGATGTCCTAAGAGATATGATGAAATTCGTGAAAATATGTAATATGTTTATAGTACACTTTTTTTACCTCACGTCCGTACCCCAATGTAAGTCCGTATTTTTTTTCTTCAAATTACTTTTCTGGTATATTTGCATACACAAACCAAGTTACAGTTTTCTGGCATAAACCTTTCTAAAGGTGGAATTCTCCAGTACCTTGCGACCCTTATCCTAGTGCACTGCAAAGACGTCATCTTTCAGATTTCTATCCTTAGCGGTTTTCGAGATGTAAGAATTGGAATTTTTTGCTTTCGATCCTCACCCCTTGCACCCTCAATACAGGGGATGTCGAGAACTATTGGGCTTAATTCTTGTATAAATCCCAAGATCCTGTCTGAAATGATTTGCGAGATATAAAAATTTGATTTTATTGAAAAATTGTTTTCCTTCACTTGCTTCCGTATGAGGACGGTTTTCATTCCAGGATGGCTACACGGAAAAAAGGAAATAGTGTTCACTGCCAATGACAAGAGTTCTCGTTACTACTGTGATGGTGAAGTTGCAGCTAACCATCATTTTTAGTTCTCAGTACCACTATAAAATATTGTTATTAAAATGTGATAAGAACAATTTAATTGTATTTATTACTATTTTTGTGTACAAATCACATTTCGCAATTTGTATAATTCACAACGAAAGAGTGGTCAATACAATTAGAAATGTCAGTAACAAAAAAATAGTAATATCTATGATGAAAATTTGTTAAACCAACACAGTACAAATGTAAAAACCACAATATGAAATGTTTTGAGAACATTTGTTATATAGCGTAAACTTTTAAACATTTTCATAGTTCTGAAAATGTAGGAACGAGTTTGAGTGAATAGAGAATAGTACTAATTGCAACGAAAATGTTCTAGAAATATGTTGCGTTTTTAACAGTTCTTCGATTAGTAGTAAGTCCCACTTTTGCTGTCAATGGGTACTCGTATAATATAGGGTGTTTTTTTAGGTGCATGAGAACTTAAAATTATAATACAAGACAGAAATATTGTTGGAATGATTTTTTTTTACTATATTCTGGTAGATAATTTCATGGCATTTATTTTTTAAATATGATTTCCGTCATATGTCCGCCGCGGCTACGAGTTACATGGTCCATTCGATCAGTCCAATTTTTGACTACATTTTCCAATAATTCTGGCCGTATGGCGTCAATAGTGGCTTGAATATTGGCTTCCAATGCTTCAAGAGTTGCTGGTTTGTCTTTATAAACGCATGACTTAATATAGCCCCATAAAAAGTAACCCAGAGGCGTTAAATCGCACGAACGAAGGGGCCAGTTAACAGAACCACTTCTGGAAATCAAGTTGTCACCAAATTGCAATAAATCGATTGTTAAGCGCGCTGTATGGCAAGTTGCGCCGTCTTGTTGGAACCAAATGTCGGCGATGTTTAGCTGATTAATTTTTGGAAACAAAAATTCAGTCAGCATGGCCGATTAATTTTTGGAAACAAAAATTCAGTCAGCATGGCCGATTAATTTTTGGAAACAAAAATTCAGTCAGCATGGCCGATTATGTTGACCGTAAAATGGACGAAGTGCTCTATGAACTTCGCGAACAGATTTATTTTTTTCAAAGTAAATTTCCACAATTTGGAAGCGTTGTTCTGGCGTTAAACGATTCATGATGACTTGCCAAACCTTACTGAATAGAAATGTCAACACAGTTTGACATTCTCAGCTGTCAAACCACAGTTATCGATATCGATAGTTCTCATGCACCTAAAAAAACACCCTATACTATAAAAAATATTTTTGGGGAGATCGATTAAAAATATAACAAAAAAAAAACATTTATTTAGTTGATTTTATTTATTTTTTATTGATTATTTTGTTTCCATATTATGCTTAATTCTATATAATTGTTATTTTTGGTAAACATACTCAGTTTTCAATTAATAAAAAGGTACAATTCGCGCACCTTTTATACCAATTGGTTACACTTGAACTAAAATTTTCAATAACAAACTCCATTTAATAAGTTTAATTGATTTATTAACACACTTGTCACTTGACTATTTTATAAAGAAGACGCGTCTGACGCGTTCGAAACTGATTTATTCAAATCTACCGCAAAGAAGAGCGATTGTTTTTGGCTGCTACAATTTTTGTTGTTTACGTTACATATTATGTGTGCAGTGCACATGATTTGATATCATGCACCACAAAAAATGTGTCTGCTACACTTTCTTAGTTTGCATTACTTTTCAATAGTAGCATACAAGTTAGATATTCTAGAAAACTTTTTATGTGTATTATTTACATTCGTATTTTGGGAAATTAGTACAATTGTTAATGTTCCTAGGTACATCAGAATTTGTAAGAAAATAGTAATGATAACATATTTACGTGTAAGAAATACATATTTTATGTTTCCGGCACATATTTGCAGCTACATTGGTGAAATGTACGATGTGCATTCCCTTTTTTTTCCGTGTACGCACTGTAAGCGGCACTTTGTTATTAGAACACCTTTTCTTTTCACTTTAATCAATTTTTTCTACTGTATTCATTCTTTTCCATTTTTGCCACTTTTGCCACTTTTTTCCCCCTTTTCATCTCTTTCCAATTTTTTTCACTCTTGAACGCAAGATTTACATTTATACGACGTATGGTTATTACGGCACAACTACTTGTTGGGCAATTAGTTGCACCCCCAACCCCATACCAATGTGAATCACACGTTTGATTGCTACCTGGCGCAGACTTCCACTTAATGCGCTGCCACCGTTTCCACCCACAATCCTTTTAGCATTATCGCCATAGAGTACCTACTTGATTTCAATGGCAGGTTATCAGGTCATTTTTGTTCGTATTCTCCATGAGGGGGAAGCAGCAAAGTATCGACAATGGGGTGGCTTAAATCGTTATACACTAGAGCATTCTTCGGCTTTGTAGCTATGCAAGTGGTCTGTATGGATATTCTGCACACACCCTTGACCTTGGAGGGCCGTAATCGAACCACACTCCACCTGAGTAAAGTATTCTGGCGTTTATGGCCACAAGTTTCTGCACCTTTTTCCTCTTTTATAGCCTTTTAGTTATGCCGCGCGCACACCCTTCGTGATGGGATTAAGGAGAAGAAGTTGAAAATGTTCGAATCTTTGCTCAGTGTTCGGACCCGCTTTTCCGCACCTTTGCCATCTTCTCGTCGCGAATTTTTCGTCCTTTTTGCCATGGCGCTCGTAAACTATGCCACAAATTGAATTATGCAATGCCCCGGAATAAATAGCGACACCATTTTGTTTTTGTACATCCACGAGGTAAATATCCGCTAGTGCCGGTCGTCTTGCTTCCTTTCTTTTTCGGGTGGTGGGGCGCTTCTTTTTAGTATGCGCTATTAAATAGGTAGGTTGGAGGTTATCCTCGTCCGAGTCCAAAGTGGCAAAGTTAAAAAGACCAGGTGCGGCAGCTTTACCTTTACCATCGGGGGTATGAAAACGAAATTTATCACGTCAGCAATTTGCTACTCGCTGTGCTATTACACGGCAGCTATACAAGCGTTTTCTGGAGAAAAAAAAAATTTGCAGTAAGGACTAAGGAGTCGGTGTGTTAGCCTCCGGTATGGCAGTGTCAGGTCGGAAAGAAGCGTCCCTGGAGGATTGAATGTAAAGCAGGGTTTGGAATTAGGAGCAAGGCAGAACGGTACCATAGGTGTACTTTCTAAAGTATGCTGCATGTATGCAGCTAGTTATGATATTCTCTTGGAACTTATGGAATGCAGATAACTACATTAACTTCTAGGATCCGATGTGTTGTGCTGTTACTCCGGTTTTTTAACTCTCAACTGCACGAATTCTCACTGAAAGAAGCTATCCTATTAAAATAACTAAGAACATGCAGAGGTTCTTCGAATGGAGGTCACTCTACAAAGTAACAAAACACTTATAAAGTGTGAAAAAGGTTGAAACAATGCTTTTCTTTTACAGTTTTATTCCTTTATAAAAGGAGAGGCCTCCATGTGCCGCCGGGTCTTTATTCACCCCTGAACTATTTTCTCAGTAGTTAGTTTCCACCTGTTTTTTGGTTCATTCTATTAGCCTTATATTTGATGACCTTAGACCGTCCAGTATTTCTCAAAAGAACGTTTTAATGAATCAGGACAATGCAGTACACGAACAAAGCTCTTTACCTTCGAATTTTTAGCGAACGCATGATGCCGTTTATCGACCGAAATGCGTAGTTTTGTGTCAGAAAGACGAAAAATACTTCACTCGAGTGAAAAAAGCTTCTCGAGAGCAAAAAGAAACAATTGAAAAAGTAATTGCGTTTTAGGGTAGATTGGTTTTAAGTACTGTTCGAGATTCTATGGACATGACAACACCGAAATAACATGGGCAACCTTTTTTGCATGGCGACGAAGGCTGTTCACATTGAGTTTGCTGAGGATTTATCGTCACAAGCGTTCCTCAATGTATTCACCCGCTTCATCAGTCGACGTGGTCCTTGTCAGCATTTGTTCAGTGATAACGGCACCGCGTTCGTTGACGCAAGCAAGATCCTTTAGGCGGATTTGGCTGAGTGGCACGCTGTATACACCCGGCAACAGTTGGCGAATTGCGGTACTACTTGGCACTTTATAGCTTCTGGAGCCCCTCACCAAGGTGGGCTCTGGGAGGCGGCGGTCAAATCTGCAAAGAAACATCTATTGCGTGTCGTTGGCAAGCAATCGTTATTCTTCGACCAGCTGCATACATTGCGTGTTTAAATTTGCGTCTAATTGTGGCATTACGCGATGGCATCGACGATCAATTGGCACTCACACCAGCTGATTTCCTGATCGGCCGGTCCTTGGTGGCCGTACCTGAGGTCCCTGTTTTGGAGGGCTCAACTAATCGACTCAAACATTGGCAGCATCTACGTCAAATGCATCAGCACTTTTGGGAGAGATGGCATGACGAATACTTGGCTTCCTTACGAATTCGAAGCAAATGGCAACAGGCAGTTGAGAACATGAAACTCTATGACATCGTGGTCATACGAAAGGGGAATCTACCCCCAACACAATGGCGACTTGGCAGGATTATTGCTCTACACCCAGGCGACGACGGTCTCGTCAGAATCGTCACCATCAAGCATAGCAATGGCTAATGCACGAGACCCATGCAGAAAGTATGCAGGCTCATCGAATGTCTTGAACCTACCGGTCCAGCCGGGCAGGATGTTCGGGATTCTATGGACATGACAACACCAAAATAACATGGGCAACCTTTTTCTTTTAGATTCAATATGTGCAATTTATTGTAAAAGCATTTACCACGGAACTCGTGAACGTCCACACTATAAGAGAGTGTTCGGGGGAGTACCGATATGGAAGCTACCGCAGACTATGCGCCACAATGTCCGGGAAATTCCAGAAAAACCAACGCCAAACGAAATAATACGCGCAATAATGTACCGAAAAGTGAGCCATAACACGAAAATATGTGTGTATATTGTCCGAAACACCGCCCAGGGCAGGCCACGACACGAAAATACGTGCGAATATTGTCCGAAACGCCGCCAAGGGCCACGACACGAAATACGCACAAATTGAATGCGGTATACGCGAAAAAGTTCGGAAAAGCTACAAAATGCAAGCCGCAAAATGCAAGCCACTACACTGTATGCGCAAGAAAAGTTCGGAAAATCTCGCAACGTGAGCCACTATGCCACTAGAAAACAACGTTCACAAATTTCCAAAAAGCCACAGGAATCGCAATCATTCCTCACAGGAGGCACCAAAATGCACGGGAACGCGATACGATGCCGCATACACGCGATAAAAGGATTTTCTAAGAACAAAAAACACCAAACAATTGACTTTGATTACTTTATTTCAAAGGAGATATGCGACCGCACGTGAACGTATCCAAAAACCAATAGAACCCAAAAATGGGCTAAACCAAAAACAAAAAATCCCCAACCCCCTTGAACCTGGGGTTGAATATCCAAAAATCCTGAAATGAGTTTTTAGATATATATATGAAGAAAGCCCGAGGAAGTGAAAACTAGTCCGATGTTTTAAAACTCCTAAGAGATATGATGGAATTCGTGAAAACGTGTTCAACCCGTTTATACCCTCTTAGGGGTTGAAAAAGGGAAAAATTTGAAAACAAGTTTTATGTGATTATTAAACAAGCCCGTGGAAGTAAAAAGTTATTTGATATCTAATCAGGCCAGAGGGATATGGCTGAATTCGTGAAAATGTATACAACCCCTTTAAGCCACCGTGGGGGTCGAATTTCAAAAAATCCTGAAAACAGCTGCTTCGACTTTATGCACTTCCGATGGAAGGTTTTCGATGAATTTGAATGTTTAATGTAAGCGAAAAAAAATATTTAGATTTAAATTTCGGATTGGAAGCACACTTTCAATACCGACGCCAACATTTTCAACGTGCTGGCGAGAATTGCAGAACTATCCTCAATTTAAGTCTTCCAGGTAAAACCTATTTACAGAATCCCCACAGTATCGAATTTTGATATAGTCGCAATTTCAACAAGATTTTTCTCTCAAAGGTTCCTATAAAATTTACGCGTAAAATTTTAGAATATTCACGTGTTTTTGGGTACGATCTTGAAGTCTTTTTACGTTCACTTTATACTTGATGGGTAGAGTTGAAAAAAAGTCAATGAGCCAGACAAGGCGTCCAAAATATTGGTGCATCCAATTCATGAGTATATGTAAACTCATCGCAGACCTACTAATCAGTGGCGTGGCGTGATAATTCAACTAGGGGAAGCAATTGGTAAATATCAACAATATGCTATTATTATGCTTTCTACAAATTTAGTGCATATTAATTGAACCGCTCCCATTAGCTAATCAGATTGTATCTTCCTGGTATAATTGGTTCGGAATATATTCTAATCCAAATGCTTTTACCCCCACCCCTACAACCCACCACCCGAATCAACAATTTTAGCCTTTGTCTAATATCCTATTATCCTTAAGACAACTACAGAGTTTCAATCTTCTGACATCAACCGTTCAGGAGATATGTATTTTAGAATGCTTCAACCCCAGTTTTCAAGCGCTTCGGACACATTGCTTTCCCCTGGACTTTCACGCCCCTTAGCCCTTATCGCCAATTTTTTTGCAAATGGGTACACTACGGTACTTCTACATAAGTTCCAAGTTTCGTCCTCCGAGCGTAAGAGATCTAAAAACCAAATTAAATATTATCAATTATTTACCACACATACCCATGACATATCAATTCAATTCCAAACTTTGTTCAGAATTCAATTCCTATCCTACTCTGGTAACTCTTATCAGATCTCGCTTCTCTGCTGCAGCCAAGAATTTTTTGTACTACCCGTGGAAGCAAATTCTTCATTGCTTCCAATCTCACGTGTTCGTGTATTTTTTTTTTCATGACGTCACAGTGGGCTTACTACGGCATGAAGTGAACGCTCATAGATGCAAATTTCAAATTGCTTTCATGCGTCTTCTTCTTGGTTTCTTTTCGCTTGCCTTTTCGTGGTGTTACCAATTCGGCTGTGTGAGATATTCGCGAACATTTATTTAGACTGTACCAAAGAAAATGCTTGAAATATGAATTTTTTTCACGATTTTTCTTGGCGATTTAGAAAAAACGCATTTTAGATATTTTTCAGCAAAATGTAAGGGAAGCAATGCTTCCATGGACGCCACGCAACTGCTACTAATATCAGTGCAGTTCTAACCTGGTTCAAACATTTTTTCATGGGGTCAATTCTCAGGCCACACATCATTTTCTTTTTATTTACAAGAACTTATAGCAATTCTTTTCTCCCGTACAACTTTCAAGAAAATTCTCTTAACCTTGGAAGGTTATTCAGAGTCACGTTATTTCTTTCCTCAAAGCCAAACAGTTAAGTGATGGGTCCTCAAAATCCAAAACGTTATCGTCGAATTACTTTCATATCCCCAGCGCAAAGTGGTTTCACTGACCACCGGAAAAGCATCACACTTTAAATACATGACGCCATCACTTGATCCAACAACTTCCGAAAGCGTCGACTTATTCCATCACGAATTTGATGTTATCCAACCGAAAAGGATATGGTGCGGGTGAACTTATTGTCTACGTCACTATGGCCAATTATGTTATTGTTAGCCATCTCACTTGAACCGACCAAAAATTAACCATCTCTCAACACTTGACCTCTGATATTTATCGTCTGTTTCAGACCGCCAGACCGGACCTTCTCCCGTCTCGATTGGTTTGAATCGAAAAGGACAAAGAAATCCCAGTGACTGACATCATCATCATCATCATGCAACCACATTGCGGTTCCAATCCTCTTGCTTCCAATTCGTCCTCATTCATTTGGCCATCACAGCTTCATAGGGGTAGTTCGTGGTGGTTGGTGAGAGTTCGGGGGAAAAAAAACGACTGCCATACTTGCTGGGAGTTTTTCTTTTCGGATCAATGTAAAGTGTCCGTGTGTTATCGCAATAAAAACGGGAATGGAACCATTACAACTGCTTCTTTGTCCATGATTCCTTCTCCATTCCGCCGGTCTGTACCTTTTCGATCAGAATCCCTTTTTTTTCAATGCTGTCCTGTCCCATGCTCTGGCACTTTGAATCCTCTCGCAACGCTATAGGGTCCTTTAGGACATGTAGATGTATGTTTTTGTTTTGTTCAGTTTTCCTTATTCACAATTCACTTGAAGCGATCCCTTTTGTTCGTTGAATCGTCCTCGAGCTATAATGGTGGCCGAATGACCATCCCTTGCCCGTCGGGTATACTACGGTATTCGACTCGGGCGAATACAAACGGTCAGTGAAACGAACAGGACAGAGACTCAGTGCGATAACCATAAGGAGCAGCAGCATCAATAGAAGAGGAATAATGATGCCAAAAGGCAAATATCATTCTGGGCAATTGCAAATGGATGTCAGTTATTAGCTTGCCTTTTAATAAAGGATAATGCTACGGATGATGTGTAACGGGTATTCGTTTATGAGGATATTATTGCGTCTTTGACATTTCAATTAACAGAAATGTAATTATTTTTGTTCCAATGGTCCGACAAGCCAATAACAAGTATCACGATACTATAAGAACATTCTTCACTTCATCAATAGCAAACTGTCCGGGCCTCGGTCTGTTTTGAGAACTTTTTGCCAGAAACACAAAGAATGAAGAAATAAATAAGCTATGAAAACTGTTTATCTATCTGAAAACATTTAGTCCAGACATGCACTGTGAAAAGGGGTTTCAAGCAAAAAGTTAATAGAAAATCAAAACTAGAGTGTGGAATTCGTTGTCTACTTCGATAGAGCCTTTTCCTCCATCTTTAAAATTTAGTGTTTGCGTTAACTCGGTCGATAGTAGAGCACAAATGTAAGTACAAAACTGCAATGAAAAATATTAAAGTGAAATAAGAAAAAAAGTGAATAAAAGAAAAAATTTAAAAATTTAAAAATTTGGTCAACAGGAAAAATGTGAAAGTAAATTTTTTTGTCAACGACAAAAGCGATTCTAAACTCTCTGCTTCCCGATAGTGTTCCTCTTGTAAAGATTGTGTGTTACCTTCTGCTGGGTGCCAGGCCACTGTGGAATCTAGGGGAATGAGCAAACTGATGAACTGGCTCGAGCAGGCTCCAGCCTAAGCTCACTAATCGAAGACCAGCACATTGATATTCCCACCGGATCCATAAAACAATCTATCGACTCACTATGCTTGCAGTTGGCAAGCAATAGATGGTGAAACCTCACCTAAATATCAAGAACTCTTTGGCTTGAATATGATCACGGGAGAAGCAAGTAGATCTTGAGCCTGCGCAGGAAAGATGCTAGCACACTAATCGGAGTGCTCACAGGGCCCTGCCTGATCGGTAGACATGCTAGACGACTAGGTGCTGAGACAAATTATCTCTGTCATAGCTGCGGTGACCCAGAAGTAGAAGAGTCAATCTGCCACGTTCTAAGCGAGTATCCGGCCCTATCGGAAACGAGAAGACGGAACCTCGGCGCATATTTCCTCGATGACCTTGGTGATATCGATAAGGGGAACCTGGTTTTAGGTTCCATGAGAAATCATACTCAAACGGGGAACACAACGGACGAACATCAACGTCTAAGCGAAGGAGAATGATGGCATCACCACCCCATATACCATACCAAAGATTGGGTGCGATCTCATGACTACGATTTCGTTGCCGATCCATTTTGTTTCTAGGAGTGCTCTTTCAGAGATCCTCACCTAAATAGGAATCGAACATTCCAATTTCCAAAAGAGTAGTCCATTTTTTGTTTGCGGAGTTGTTGCCATTTAGTCAATCCTTTCCAAGTCTGTTCTTCAGGTTTCTGGATAGTTTTTTTTTCCGGTGGTGCGTTCTCGAAGCCTCGCCCAACCCCCGACTTGAAGGGCCAGTCCTACTTATTGATTACACCCCGGTAGGAAAGGATGGGAGTTTTCAGCTAATTATAACATGTTGGAGTTCTTCCAGCTATGCTGCGAGTCCAACTATGTCATACTTTTTTCGTATGTCCTGAGACGCACTGATGTTACTGGCCATTCAGGTTAAATCCATGCTCCCTCCTCCTTTCTCAACCGGGATTGGGACCGGCTATGGCGGAGTTATATAGATGAGAGAAGAATAATTTACTTTATTATGGCAGAGAGTGTAAACAATTTTTATTGCGATATCCCACGAACCAATAATGGCAGAAAGTTGAAACTTTGTTTAATATACAGCTGTACAAAGTGAGGGTAATGTAATGGTGAGGGCTAGTAGAACTCTTCATGTAATGAAGGTTTTTTTGGGGGGGCTGGGGGAGGTTAAGGATATAATGGGAACAGAGGAAAGCAAACAAATTAATATTATTATATTCCAGGAACCATCCCTTTCAATAATGGTTGGTGTTGGACTTCAGGCCAGTGGAGAGTGGAGAAGAGCGTAGGTATAATAAGTCTTATTTCTATATCTCAAGAACCGCTTATGACATTGAGTAGGATTCGAGCCCACGACCTCTGAGACGATAAACTATAGTAGGCTCACACTAACCACTAGAATACCGAGACACCTTCTTCAAAGCTTGCGACTCCTTAATCGATCATTTGTAAATAATTGTTTCTAATAGCTTCCTGGGAAATAGGTCGATCTCTGATACCATCTGATTATCATTTCCAATTTATTTTATGCTAATCTCGAATGAAGTTAGTGGCGTTTTCGCTATCATCGTATATCACACCGTTCCCATCTCGATGAGAATCCTAGCCCATCCCCGAATCCCGAAAAAAGGATCGGAGTCTCGGAGTCGAGCAGGACATAAACCTTCCTTCCTCTATCTTTTCGTTCGAGACCTAGAGACTATCCTAATGAATCCAATAAATATCAATTAGCCCCCTTTCGTCCGTGTTCTATCTTTACGGCCTCGTTAGTTTATTGATTCGTCGTTGCTCAAGGACTTAACCAGCAACTATATGACGGTAGATAGCTAAGCCTATGCGGGTGTCCCGGTAAGAAAGTCAAATATTCGTTACAGCATTCAGCTCGATTCGGTTGGGGTATGGGGCTGGAACAATGTAGGGAAAGGTCGGGGCGTTAAGGCGTATAGGTACTACCCCCCCGTTCCACGCTTAACAGTGGTGTTGGCGTCTGTATGAGTGTGTCTCGTGTAAAACGAAAATTCGATTTTGACTAGAAGAGGTTCGCTTCAAGGGCCGCAAAAGATTCGAAAGATTACAATTTTCTTGTCAATAGGAAGGAAGCTAGCTGGTGATTGTATTGAGTATAGGCGCTACAGCTATTGGGAATTCGTGTTTCGAATTCGACGGTATTAAAAATGAGTTGCGTGACACGAAGGTATTTCGGCCTTGATGAAACCATCCGTGGATAGTGTACATGTAATTAATTATATTTTGTAGTTAAGATTTTTTTGGCAAAGGTTTTCGAATAGTATACTACTGTGTTCAGGTATAACAGGCCAGTACAAGTTAAATTCTGTAGCAATGAATGTTATTCGAGCCTTTTCAGTGAAGACTTTTCGGTCATTCTCTCACTTGACTTGATTTCGCTTTAATAAGCACTAGCCAAGGTAGCAGTCTCTCTCAGTCAGGAAGTTCATTGTAGGTGCCTTCACAGATGGCTCTGATATCGAAAAACAACCATGATAAACATAGTCTGGTTAAGTCTTTCACTATATTCAGGAAATTGTTAAGTTTAAATTTAACCCGAATTGGTGTCAAACGAAACGGCGTCAAACTCATGGGTTATCCTATATGAAAAATCTGCCAATGGTCTGGGCGAAACTTTATTATTTTTCGGGTCAAATTTTGGGAGCGGTCAAAGTCGGAGAATATCATCAGTTGTTTCGAGATTATGACGTTTCTTGGCAAGTTAATTTTGTTCTTAAAATAAAAATATTTAAAATAGAGATTTTCAGCCGATTAAACATTAAAAACCCGTGTAGACTATTCGAGTTTCGGTATATTATTGTTGCGAGCTTGGGGTTCGCCGGGATTTCAAGTAAAACAAAATTCGTTTAAAAATCAAAATAAGTAACAATTTATTAATTAGCACTTTAATTATATTCACAGTATATGGCAATACCGCCCGCTTTTATATCGCTTGATTCGATCACACGCAATCCACCAATATGGTCGCGTATACACGCTGGCTGTCACAGGCGACGTAATTAAAATTACTATATCCCTCGCTGAAAGCTTTATCTGCTTTTATACCAGTTGTCTGCAGTCGAGACTGTTCTTGAATCTTCGTTCGGTGGTGTGTGTAGAGAGTTCAGTGAGCTTAAGATCTTTCCATTTGATCCTCTACGCTGTTCTAGTACATTCGAGCACATTCGATTAGAAGGGAGATACAATCGTGTTGCTCCGTCCCCCCTTATATACTTCAACTAGGTTTCTGATTGGGTTACTTTGTAACTAGGTATTCGGTTGTTGCTGTTTCCATTATGCGAAACGATCGAGTTGTGCGGTTGCCAGGTTTACATGTAACATTATGTACACTAAAAGCCCATAGAAGTAAAAACGAATTTGTTGCCCTATCAGACTTAAGAGAATTGACGAATTGTTAAAACGTATACAAACCCATTACTTCCTCTTGGGGTTTGGATATAAAAAAAATTGTGAAACAGGTTTTTAAACGATTTCATAAGAAGCAACTCATGAGACACGAGGGATTTTGAAAAATTTGTGAAAACATAAGCAAACCCTTCACACCCTCATGGTTCTTGAAATTCGAAAAATCGTGAAATTAGTTTTTAGGTCATTACCGGCCGTAATAACCAATTTTATATCTCATCAGAACTAAGGGATGGCAAAAATTCGTGAAAACATATGCAAACCCTTGTGGGTTGAATATCGAAAAATTGAGGAATGGGTTTGTAGGCGATTATATAAAAAGTCTGTGGAAGTGAAAAGTGATCTAATATCTCATCAAACCTTAGAAATATGTCGAAGCTTTGAAAAGCATACAACCCCCTTACACCCCTTAGGATTGAATATCTAAAAATACAGAAATTGACTTTTTGGAACTTATATGGTAAACCTTAGGAAGTACAAATGGATTCGATATATCATCAGATCTAAGCAATATGTAAGAATCTATGAAAACATATGCAATCTCCTTACACCGACTTCGGGTTAATATCCAAAAATTCTGAAAGGAGTTATTAGATAAATATGAAGACAGCGCGAGAAAGTGAAAACCAATTCAATTTCTTATCACTTCTAAAAGAAATGACGGAATTCGTGAAAACGTGTTCAACCCTTTTATACCCTCTTAGGGTCTGAGAAAGGAGAAAACTTAAAAACGGGTCTTAGGCGATTATTACTCAAGCCCGTGAAAGGGAAAAGTCAGTCGAAATCTAATTAGACCTGGGGGATATGGAAGAATTCGTGAAAAAGTAAACAACCCCTTTACACCCCCTTAGGGGTAGAATTTCAAAAAATCCTGAAAACACTTTCTAGGTATTTATATGAAGAAGCCGCAGAATATAAATGAATTAAATATTTGGGAAGACCTAATAGATATGACGAAAATCGTAAAAATTATATGCATTCAATTTTCACTGATAATTTTTTTTGACCCCCTTCCGAACGCCAATGGATATTTGAAAATTTTTTCTAAATTACTTTTCTAGTTAATTTACATATACGTACCGAGTTTCAACTTTGTATCATGAGCCGTTCTATAGACAGGAAAAACACCCCTCACCCCCGTACCATACTACCCCTATAAAAAATTATATTATATTTTTCAAACATACTACTACTATAGTTCTATCTAAATACCATGTTTCATTATAGGTTCTCGAGATATAAAAATCGGGATCTTTTCCTTTTCACCCTCCCCCACTCTCACCCTCTTCACCCTCACCACCAAAATTTTTTTCTGCTAGGGGTCTATTAGGCTTACTTCTGGTAAAAATTTTAAGTATCTATCTTACTCTGTTCTTGAGATATGAGACGTGATTTTTTAGAAAAATTCTTATCCCCTCCACTTTCATGCTCCACCGCCCCCATAAAAAATGTTACTTTCAGCAAACTTCATTTGTCAATCTTTATACATAAACCGAATTTTATTTCTCTAGTGCAATTGATTCGTGAGATATCGTAATCTTAAGTTTTTCACCCACCACCCCCGTACGCCATTGCCCCCACTCAAGAATTTGGCTAGAAAAGTTTCAATTTCGTGACATTAACCGTTTAGGAGATATGGATTTTAGAAAGCTTTCTTGCTTTTCGGACGCATTATTTTTCCCCCACTCCCACACTCTTTCACCCATATCGGCAATTTTTTTGCAAATGGGTCCACTATCGAAACTCTATATAAGTTCTAAGTTTCAGCTTCGTAGCGTAAGCGGTTACTGAGATCTAGAAACCAAAATTTTCCGTCTAAAACGCTTACCCCTCCTCCCCCTCACACCACCACCCTTCAAAATATGGTCACTTCAAGAGGCCTACCCAGTCTATTCATAAAAAAATTTCAATTTAATACCTCAAAGGGTTTGGGAGCTACGAGCCTTCAAACGATTTTGCGTGCAGCGGTCGACGTACGGCGTACGGCGTACGGCGGACGGACGGACTGAAATTTTTTTTTTGCTTTTTTCGTGTCTACAAGTTGAGGGTAGCAAATTTTTTTTTTAAAAATCGCTCACAATACTTAATTATTGAAATTATAAAGTAAAAGGATTACTTCCGAATTCAGATTTCACAATTGCGTGCCGATATTAAAAACACATTTAGGGTTGACACCTACATCTTGATACCCTTAACTATATAATTTCAAAATTTACAATATTCTAAATTCTAATCAGACCCTTGAAATTATCAGGATCTACTTAAAGTAGCGTATCCCTTTCAACTTCTACAAAAAGATCAGGCGAAATTATTAGCAATACCGCCGTAAACGAGACTCGAATCCAAAAAGTGTTCAGAATTCTCTTAATATAAGGAGCTGTAAAAACAAATTTCATTCACTTCGAAAGCTTTATCGGCCTTGTTGGATCTGAAATTTGTACAAGAAAACGTTTAATTGAAGCTTCATTGTAGAGATTTGCAGTGCCGGGCGTAAGCTGATCGACTAAAAGAAT
Source organism: Beris morrisii (assembly GCA_951812415.1). Classification (NCBI taxonomy): domain Eukaryota; kingdom Metazoa; phylum Arthropoda; class Insecta; order Diptera; family Stratiomyidae; genus Beris; species Beris morrisii. The sequence continues at coordinate 128,853,948 of OX638312.1, forward strand.
GAAGAATGAGAGGGTGGCTTGCCTTTTAATATTCAGTAATGGTTATGACTTTATGAACGAATGGAAAGTATTGCGCACCAAGTTTCAGATTAATAGCTACTATTAAAGTGCACTATAATCAACGCTAGTCATATGTAGATGTCACTTTATCAAATGGAGTATTTAATTTATTAGCCGAGGACCTAGTTTATCTAAAGTTATGCAGACGAAGAACAACAAAAAGCACTGTATAGCAAAAATAGTGAAAATAATTTTCAACTATCTCCTGATAATACTGCAGAATGGTGCAAATTCTTCATCTTTAATTTAATCCAATCCAATATCCTTCGTATTGTATGCACCCGTAAATCACAGAGGACAGAGGTCACGTAATCATAGCCACAGCATGAAGGAAGGCCAGTCGTTTGTAGTACTGCAAAATTTTTCAAGAACTCTGTGAAAAACGACTCTTCAGCTCCCCTTTTCCGCTTCTCTCACCCCTCGAAACCCTCGTCTGAAAAACATTATGTTAGTTATTAATATTTATGCTAGCTGACACCATGACTGAAACGACTCGTTTTCCTCCTATTTCTTTTCTGGCCATTTATTTTTCTCCCGTAGAAGATTGAAACCGAAAAAATGCTGAGACATCCGCTGGAAATAGTATTATGGTGGCTCGATGGCTGGCAAAAAGGACACAGGCAGTATCCCGCAAACTGGACTACAAGACAAGGGACCAACCAGAAGCATCAAGCTGAATAAATTTTTCACACGACCACATAAAAGATATGTCTCCCAAGCGATGGTACCCAAGACAACTATTTGGGACATATACACATATCTTTCCCATCCCTCCACTTCCGGGCCCACATTCCCATTCCCTTTCCCGTCTTCCATATTAAATATTTATCCCGGATTTGTGGAGTGCGCCATTTTTCCGAGAAAAGAAAAAAGGAAGCGGGAATAGTCACCATGCCTTCTCCTAGTTCAGGGGGTTTGCTGTTCGATGGGATATTCAAAATACCTAGGAGAAAATCCCAAGATGTCGCAAAGCGTCTTTCCTATCTTGCAGCCAACATCAGATATATCGTCCTACATTAACGAGATAGATAACTACTTTCGAGATAAATAAAAATGGGGTGAAGATTTTCTGAGGAAACCGGGCAAAAAGGACCAAACTCCTGGCAAGAACTAGGCAAGACCTGATTTCCCACTTCGAAGAACCAACTGAAGATGATGATAAATTTTAATATTTATTACGAGATGGCCCACGGTCGAGTCCTTAGCAGAGCACCAGAACACGAGGACGATGTTGGAAGGAGGGAATTTTTCATTTTGTGGTGCAGAAGTTTACCGCAAGCTTTTAATTTCTACGCTCCTTTACCTACTTCAATAAAAAAAAAATTCATCCTTAAAGTCTAGCCACCAGTGCGGTGGAAGAGTTCCTTCCCAGTTATATTTTGAGGACCAGTCCCGGGATTCTTGATGTTCACGATCCAGATAAAAAAAAAACCTCGAATACTTCCCAACTCCCCAGTTATTTTTGCCGTAATTCGAGTGCTTTGTAAAGTTTTCTTTTCTGATTTATAAGTGGATTCTCTCTGGTGTCTTGTTCGTGGAAAATCTGACGATGATGATTACGGCATCCCACGAAACTCAGTACTCGAAACAACAAAAATTCCATTGAAATATGGAAAGATGGTGCTTAATCGCGGATTAATTAATACAAGAGGTCGGAGAAGTTAACTCTATTTAAGAAGATTTTCTTTTTATTTGTGAACGAAGGCGAAGAAAATCGTTTGCTGAATGGCTGAAGGGAGTAGCGTGTGAAGTATTGCTTCCTATTGTCCAACCAGTATGTTGACTTTATTTTCATCTACTTGATTGATTTAAATACAAATGTTCAATCAAATGGCCAATTGTTGCATCGACGAAAAAAGATGCACGGTCCTTTCGTAACGTCGAATATGAGAATCGCATTTTTGAAGTTACCCCTCTCAGGATCACTCTTATTAAAATTGTAAGTTAGAACGCGATTACCAACGCACCTTGGCTTCTTAAGTTCCAGACAGAAACGCAATACTACACAGTAAAAAAAAATCTATTGAATTTTACATCTTTTGGATAGTAAGAATATATGCCACATCTTTTCAAGTAAATTTACATTTTGATGTAATAGTCAATTTGAATGTAATTTTCAATTTTCGGTCAGTAAATTTCAATTTGCAATCAGTAAATTTCAACTTTGAAAGCCGCTAATTCACTGGATCTTCTCTCGAATTTACATTTTAAAATAGTGTATAATTAGTACTCTTTAAGATACACTTATTTCTACTTCTAATATTATTTCTCACTTACTTACTCTTAATAAAATCCTTGGCTGTAGGTAAGAATCGAATCCGCGATCAATTCCTGTTTTGCTGCGTAGATTTGGCGCGCGTAGCCACTTCGTCTCGGAAGGATTCATATATTACATGTTTTTCATTGTAAAATTCAAATAGATAAGTAGAATTACACGAAAAAGAACGTAATTTTCAATTCATATATAGTTAATTTTACGCGAAATGTTGCGTGATTTTGTGAGCCTTTTCATGTAAATTGTATGGTTCAGTTGAAAAGTACATGAATAATTTACCAGTATAATTTAGAAGTCGTAGTTCTATGTATTTTTACGTCATGAATCTTATAAGAATGGAATTTTTCATGGTGAGAAGCTACCATAGAAGCAAATTTGTTTCTTTAGAATCTTTTTTTTTCAGATTTTCAGAATTTATTATCAAGTAATTTCGTGTAAAAGTGATTGAAATGTGTACTTTTACTTGAAAAAATGAAATATACTGCAAATTTCAAGTAAAAATTGAATTGAAACGTAGACGTTTGACAGAACTTATCGAGACAAATGCGCCGCGTCTCGAAGACAAATCTACGAATGTGAACGATAGGAAAATGATTTGAGTCGGGATACATGTATTTCATGTACTGTTCATTTTATACACACTATAGCAACAATAATTCATATACATGAATAATAATTGTAGTATCCTCTATCCTCCTTCTTCATTAAACCAGTGGAAAATACTAGATGAACACGTGTTTTAAGGACATTTTGTATGGCAGCTACCCGAAGGAGTAGGACGATTTTGTTCGTTAACGAACTTAGCCTTAAAAATTCAACCAAACATCCAGATTCAAAATTTCAAGATCTAGGTCAAGGCGTTCTTGAGTTGACCTAGGATCTTGAAATTTTGAATCTGGATGTTTGGTTGAATTTTTAAGGCTAAGTTCGTTAACCGGCAAAATCGTGCTAACGGACAGACGGACGGACGGACGTCAAGCGGATTTGAGATTCTTGGCCACAAATAAACAAAAAATAATATATAACTCTTTTTCGTCCGAGGCTTGGTTCTATGCGTTACAAACTTTTGAGCTGGATTAAACTTATAATACTCTATATGATTTAATCTAGAGTATAAAAAGAGCTCAATAGAAAACTTCGTATCTGAAACTTGTTTCAGCGCCTCTGCATTCTCTGTCGATTACTAAATTGATCGGTGAATAAAAAAAAAGTCTGCCAACAGTCTGGGTGCACCTAAATTATTTTTTGGTGGAAGTCCGGAACGCGCTTGGGGAGCTTGTAGGTTAAAAAAAGAAAAAGAATCTATTTTTGCTTTTCGACTGATTCTTAAAACTTATATTTTTCCTGATAAAACAAAACCAAAATCGCAAAATTTGGAGGCCAGACAGTTCCTTAAAAATTAATTTTGAAATTGGAAAGTTAATTTTGTTCTTAAAATAAAAATATTTAAAATAGAGATTTATAGCCAATTAAACATTGAAAAAGCCCATGTAGACTATACGAATTTCGGTATATTATGTACACTAAAAGTCCATAGAAGTAAAAACGAATTTGTTGCCTTATCAGACTTAAGAGATATGACGAATTGTTAAAACGTTTACAAACCCATTACTTCCACTTGGGGTTTGAATTTCGAAAAAATTGTGAAACAGGTCTTTAGACGATTTCATAAGAACCAACTTGATATCTCATGAGACACGAGGGATTTTGAAAAATTTGTGAAAACATAAGCATAAGGTTCTTGAAATTCGAAAAATCGTGAAATTAGTTTTTAGGTCATTACTTATCTCATCAGAACTAAGGGATGGCAAAAATTTTGAAAACATATGCAAACCCTTGTGGGTTGAATATCGAAAAATTGAGGAATGGGTTTGTAGGCGATTATATAAAAAGTTTGTGGAAGTGAAAAGTGATATAATATCTCATCAAACCTTAGAAATATGTCGAAGCTTTGAAAAGCATACAACCCCCATACAGTCCTTAGGATTGAATATCTAAAAATACTGAAATTGACTTTTTGGCGCTTATATAGGAAACCTTAGGAAGTAAAAATGAATTCGATATATTATCAGATCTAAGCAATATGTAGGAATCTGTGAAAACATATGCAATCTGCTTACACCCACTTGGGGGTTGAATATCCAAAAATTCTGAAAGGAGTTAATAGATAAATATGAAGACAGTACGAGAAAGTAAAAACAATTGAATTACTTATCACTTCTAAAGGATATGACGGAATTTGTGAAAACTTGTTCAACCCTTTTATATCCCCTTAGGGGCTGAAAAAGGAAAAAACTTAAAAACAAGTTTTAGGCGATTATTACGCAAGCCCGTGAAAGTGAAAACATCTTCGATATTTGATCAGACCTGGGGATATGGCATAATTCGTGAATAAGTATACAACCCCTTTACACCCCCTTAGGGGTCGAATTTCAAAAAATCCAGAAAACGCTTTCTAGGTATTTATATGAAGAAGCCGTAGAATAAAAATTAATTAAATATTTTTGAAGACCTAATAAATATGACGAAAATTGTAAAAATATATTCATTCCATTTTCACTGATAACATTTTTCGCCCCCCTTCCGTACGCCAATAGATAATTGATTTTTTTTATCTAAATTACTTTTCTAGTTGATTTACATATACATACCAAGTTTCAACTTTGTAGCATAAGCCGTTCTATAGATAGGGAAAACATCCCCCACCCCGTACCATACTACCCTTATAAATAAAATTATATTTTTCCAAGATGCTACTCCTATAGCTCTATCTAAGTACCATGTTTCAGATTTATATCATTATAGGTTTTTGAGATATAAAAATAGGAACTTTTTCCTATTCACCCTCTCTCACCCTCTACACCCTTACACCCAAAATTTTTTTTCCTGCTAGGGGTCTATTAGACCTACTTTTGGTAAACATTTTAAGCACCTACCTCACCCTGTTCTTGAGATATGAGACATGATTTTTTAGAAAAATTCGCATCCCTTCCACTTTCATAATCCACCGCCCCCTTAAAAAATTTTACCTTCAGCAAACTTTATTTGTCAACCTTTATACACAAACCGAATTTTATTTTTCTAGTGCAATTGGTTCATGAGATATCATAATCTAAATTTTTTACCCCCCACCCTCTTACACCACTGCCTCCACCCAAAAATTTTTTTGCGATCTATTCTCCTAGTATACTTACAGATATTCATTAATTTTTAAATTTGTAACTTTAACCGTTTAGGAGATATGGATTTTAGAATGTGTCGATCTCGGCTTTTTTGCGTTTCGGACGCATTATTTTTTCCCCCACTCCCACACCCCTTCACCCATATTGACAAATTTTATGCAAATGGGTCCACTACCGAAGTTCTAAATAAATTCCAAATTTCAGCCTCCTGGCATAAGCGGTTGCTGAGATCTAAAAACCAAAATTTTCCGTCTAATACGCTTCCCCCTCCTCCCCCCTCACACCCCCACCACTCAGAATTTAGTCACTTCAAGGGGCCTACCCAGTCTATTCATAAAAAAAAATTCAATTTAATATCTGAAACCGTTTGGGAGCTACGAGCCTTCAAACGATTTTGCGTACGGCGTACGGCGGACAGACGGACTGACATTTTTTTTTGCTTTTTTCGTGTCTACGAGTCATGAAACGCGAAAAAAAAAATTTTCAGTATAGCAAATTTTTTTTTTTTAAAATCGATCACAATACTGTGTTATTAGAAAATAATAAAGTAATATTTCAAAAGAGCTCCGATTATATTTCTAGATACCGGCTATGCATTATTTTTTAATTGTAGTATGAAGCTTTGAAAAATGCCGTAATGATTATTGTTTAATTGAATTCGAATTTTGGCGAGTCAATATAAATTTTCAGTACTGAACACCATCAGAACTTTACCTGATTTTTGAAATTAATTGTTTTTTTTATCTCTTTCTATGGAACAATTTGTAATTGCATAAGTTATTTACCAGCTATGTCTGAACGAATTCTGTTTATCAGTACCGATGGATTTACATTTTTGTGAGAGTTTCGTGGAAATTTAATACTGCGACTGAATGAATTTTCGAGTTCGTTACGTTGTATGCCGTATATATTTTAGTTATTAAAAGAAAATCATAGAAAAGAAACAAATTTGTACAAGGAAATTGAGTGAAACTTTTTGACTCTTTCTCTTTATCATAAAATTAGTGTGTATCGTAAAACGATTGAAGATCGAAACTTCATAATATACTATTTCCAAATAACATATACAGCGCTGGATAACATCAGTGCAAGAAAGATATTGTCAGTGATTGAAATCCTAGTAGAGCTTATTTATTAATATTAAATTTTATTTTACCTACATTGTTTCAATAAATAGCAAAGATAAATAACAAATATAAATAGAGTTTTATAAAAAACGACATTGTGAATATTTATTAAAATTTTACCATTGATATGGCATCTATAGAATTCAGTACTGTATAGATTCTATACAGTACTGAATTCGTAGTACTGAAGCGATATCCACGCTCACAATGTTGTCACTACTGGAAATGTTTTTCTAGAGATCCGCATGTTTTAGTACTAGGAGGAGAAAATTGTTCCGCTGGAATACCGGTCGAGTTCTGTTGCGCTATTCGAGTATTTGGATTGGTTTTATCAAGCTCCGTTTCTGAAAATCACAGAGACGTCTACGCAATTCATAATATCATATATGTGAAATGAACCGACAATAAGACTTTCCGATTTGCAAAATAATATTTAATATTGCTTTTAAAATATACGTTGTTAGGAATTATTCCAGTTGGACTCAATTTAGTGTACTGCACTCATAGTCCGAAATTACAAAAAACGAAAAGACAGCATTAAGTCTATCATGAAAAAATACGATTATCATTAAAATTTTTTTCAATTATTAATTGTGGTATCGATTCTGAAATGTGAATTTGTTATCAATAAAAGTGATAAAATATAATACGACATTCCCATTATTCTATAATTGATTTAAATGAAATAACTGGTGGGTCATGAAATATCTTAAAGATTGAGTTGGATCAACTCATAGTCGCTGCAAAGTAATGCCGTCGTCGAGACGTCGTCTAGACCGTGTTACTTGGGAATGTTTCTTATAATATCTCTATCCACCCTCGCTTTCGAATAAATCCTATTTTAACACACTTTTTACCATAAATCCATTCTGTCGACTGAATTTTCAAGTGGGTCAAACTTGCTATGGTTTTTATACTCTAGATGAAATCATATAGAGTATTATAAGTTTAATCCAGCCCAAAAGTTTGTAACGCATAGAACCAAGCCTCGGACGAAAAAAAGTTATATATTATTTTTTGTTTATTTGTGCCCAAAAACGCCAAATCCGCCTGACGTCCGTCCGTCCGTCCGTCCGTCCGTCCGTCTGTCCGTTAGCACGATAACTCAAGAACGCCTTCACCTAGGATCTTGAAATTTTGAATCTGGATGTTTGGTTGAATTTGTAAGGCTAAGTTCGTTAACGGGCAAAATCATCCTACTCCTTCGGGTAGCTGCCATACAAAATGTCCTTAAAACACGTGTTCAAGAATATTGGTCGATAACTTCAGAAGGGTTTAAGCTACGACATTGAAATTTTGTATGTTTTATTTTTCCAATAGTTGGAGTTAAATGTATGATTATGAAGAAAATCCTGTTAGTCCTTCGTGTAGCTGCCATACAAATATCCTGTCAAAATGTATTCACTTAATTTACGAAACTCACTATAACTCAAGTAATCTTTTAGCTACGAATTCGGAATTTTTTGCAAATTAGTTTCGAGTAAAAACGAAGCTTGAGTTTACTTGTCAGCGAAATCCTTTTACTCCTTCTGGTAGCTGCCATACAAAATGTCCTTAAAATACGTGTTCAAGAATATTGGTTGATAACTTCAGAAGGGTTTAAGCTACGTCTTTGAAATTTTGTACATAGTATTTTTCCAATAGTTGAAGCTTAATGTATGATTATGAAGAAAATCCTATTAGTCCTTCGTGAAGCTGCCATACAAATATCGTGTCAAAACATCTTCTTTTAATTTATGGAACTTACTATAACTCAAGTAATCTTTTAGCTATAAATTGGAAATTTTGTACAAATTAGTTTTGAGTAAAAACCAAGTTCGAGTTTACTAATCAGCGAAATCCTTTTACTCTTTCTGGTAGCTGCCATACAAAATGTCCTTAAGACACGAGTTCAACAATATTTTTCGATAACTTTTGAACGCTTCAACCTACGAATTTCAAATTTTGTACAAGTTCATTTTTAAATGGTTCCAAGGAAAAAGACAAATATGTAAGAAATCGAGTGAGTCCTTCCTGCACCTCTCATGTGAAAGTCCTTCAAAAAGGACATTTTTTTTTGGTGACTTACCCAGTTCAAGATATGAAATTAAACACTGAATATTGTCTTTTAGTTTTGAGTAGCAATCTAATGGCAGTCCTTAATAAAGGACATACAACATGCACACACGTAATTCTACTTTATCCCCAACTACAATATAAATCGGAGTTCAGTATTCATCTAGAGTATTATACGATTGGCTTGCAGCCGATCGTGACTGCAGTATGTTTCATCAGTCCCCTTTTGTACTATTGAACTCAAGCCTCCCTCTCTCACCCAGGTTGGGCGATAAGCTAAGCAACTTATCACCGAAAAAAACAATTATACTGCGATGCTTCGTAAGAAAACTTAGATTGGATGAAGAAACGACGGTACCTAAATTCGATTGGAGAAGTATCAAGCCTGATTTGGACCATAGTGCCATATAAAAAGAGTAGAGACTGAAAACGAAATGAAATTTTAAAAGAATCGTTACTTCAAGTTTTACGTAAGTATTGCACATGTTGAGCACATGATGGTATCTTTGTGTCCTATTATATAACATGGAATTACGTTGCTTGTTACATATTATTTTCTGTTGCTGCCAATTCGGAAAGTTGATGAACATTACGTCAAGCCTGAGAATCCTGCGGGGTCCCTATTTCTGTTTCCAGTATACTTCCATAGACTATGCCAAGTAATCTCAAGCTGTGATCGACTCAATAACGACTTTTGGGTAGATTATTGTTCTTATCACTAAGCTATTCAGGTCCTTTTTTTAGCCTCAGAAGACGAATCATGAATTTCGTTTTGAAGGACTGAGATAGAGTGCAGATACCTCTTCAGAACTGTGTCAAACGAAGAAACTTTTGGGATTAGAATCCTTACAGAACACGTAAGAAAACCAATGTGAAATGTCCAGCCTAACTGAGATCCGATAATTCAGAAAATCGATTTAGGCGGTTAATGTTGCCCTATGGTAACAGGAAATAATAGATATGAAAGAGGGATAAAATAGTTGAAAGAAATTCTCTCTAATATTGAAAAGCCTACAAAGTTACGTGGCGAATTCAGTCACTTATATTACGAATCAGTCATTAGTGACACACCAGTGCCTCCTTGCATACAATCGTGCCGTTTAGAAAATTTGAGTAACTAACCCGTACAGTACAAAAACATATGTCCGTGCAATATCACACAGTTCGGATACGGAATGGATACGTTACATACACGGAACGAATACGGAACGGATACGGTACGGATACGGTACGGATAGAGTACGGATACGGTACGGATACAGAACTTTCACCGAAATCTAAAATGCAGCACTGCCTCAGACTTTTTTTTTTTTTAACGAGGAGTAAAAGCATCGGAACCACCGTTAGGTATTGCATCGGGAGGCCGTCATAGCAATATTGCTAAAACCATCAGTTATTGTCTGTCTAGTCTAGTCAGTCGTCTCCTGTGGTGCGTCGCGTTGGATGTTTCTTATTTGCTCAAAGCGGCGAAGTGTCGACATAATCCGTGCTGCTACAGTCTGGAAAGCTTGCCACTTGAGGGTTGTGTCACAAATGTGTCTAACGAAGTTTTTTACGGTCGGAGCTTCTCCGAAGGCCTCCGCAACCTCGGCTCGGTCGACGTCGAAGCGCGGGCAGTGCAGTAAGATATGCCGCGCATCGTGGGGGCAGTTGGGATAGAACGGGTCTTCGTCATGCTTAAAGCGGTGAAGATACTGCTTAAAACAACCGTGTCCGCTGAGCAGCTGGGTCACATAAAAGTCCACTTCTCCGTGTTTGCGGCTTATCCAGCTGTCGATGTTTGGGAGCAATGTGAATATCCATCTCCCTTTGTTCGCGCTTTCCCAGCGTCCTTGCCATTCCTGGATACTGCGCCGTCGCTCGTCCACTTTCGATGCTTAATCTGCTGCTACGTAGAGTCGCTGAAGTTCACATGCTATTATGTCAATTGGTAACATTGCCGGTATTACCCCGATTGCTTCATCGGACACTGTTCGAAAGGCACTAGCAATCCTTAGTGCGCTAAGACGATAGATTGATCGGATTCCGGCTATATACGATTTCTTCTTCGTTGCATCTGCACAGATCGGTGCAGCGTATAGCATTACGGAACTCGTGACCGTGAGAGTGCACCATTCACTTTCACCGTGACCGTGAGAGTGCACCATTCACCTTTGAAGCCTTTTCGCTGATCGCCAGAAGATGGTCCTTGAAGGACATCCGAGTGTCAATTAACACCCCAAGATATCGCAGATTTGGCTGTGAGATGACCTCGTGCTCTCCGGCTCTGAATGTGAAAACTTCGCGCACTTTTCGAGAGCTCAAAAGAACCGCCTCCGTTTTATGCGAAGCCAACTCTAGGTCCGCACTACTTAACCAGTGCATAATTCTATCGATCGCATCACTGCACAGAACTTCCAAGGTGTGGATATGTTTCGCTACTACCATTAGTGCGATATCATCCGCATAGCCAACCAATGTGGTGTCCGTTGGAAGCTCGATGCAAAAAACGTCATTATACATGATGTTCCATAATGTGGGGCCAAGCACTGAGCCCTGTGGGACTCCTCGAGACACGTCGTAGCGCTTGACGCCGTCCTCGGTGTCATACAGAAGAACTCTTCCTTCGAAGTAGTTAGCTATGATTCGCTGTAGGTATCCCGGTACGTTAAAACTATTTACTGCTTGCATTATTCGCAACCAGCTCGCTGAGTTGAAGGCATTCAGGCTCGCTGAGTTGAAGGCCTCAGACGTGTATCAGTGAAATTGAGAGAAACGACAGTGTTAATTATCACTGATGCTGTTATGACACTGGCTATTTCTTCGCTAGAAAAAAGTACAATAATAGCCAATCGTGCGACAAGGCGAACAACAATAAAAAGACAGAGATACCGCTCTTTCCGACGCTAGCGGCATCTAGTAAACGAAATTAACAACTGATTTGTTAAGAAAACTACCGGTTCTGTCGCGTTTCATAACAGAACATGACACTTTCCATAATTTATACGTACCGAACTGTCAAAAACTAGTCGGTAGCGGCTGGAAAATCTAGCCGCCAGTGGATTTTTCTTGGATTAACTGCTAGAATGTTGCGAAACACTGCTCGAATGCGCTTTGTTGCCGCTTTTTTTTTGACAGTTATGGATTGTTTTTTGACAGTTACCCATAGTTTGCTGTTCGGACTGTCTCTCTCACACCAATGCCGAAATTGTATGTTAAAGTCTCTATCCCTCTCCATTTGGATTGTCTAGCCGCTTTAAAGCCGCAAAAATAGCCAGTGTCATAACAGCATGACACTGACGAAAAGAACATAACACTGATATGTGTGAATCAACCTTAAAAGAGGAAGCGGTTGTCGATGAAGTTCCACCCATATTTTACTTAAGTGCGTCACATGAATCACAACGATCGAAATTTAATAACGCTCACGACTTGTCCTTTCCAATGCTATTTGTAATTCAATCAAGCAACTATTGTTATTCTGACGTCCGTGAACATATCGACCACTCTTTAACCGCAAAATACGACTTTATATCGACATGCGAGTATACAAAACAAAGTTCCATTCCCTCCGATATTCAGACAACCAAAGACAAGAACCATATCAACCCTTCATCCAACGCCAGTAATTGAATAATCATTGGACTAGAATCCCAATTTGTCACAAACGAACTGACTGGAATAATTAATTTATAGCGGAGAATCGGAAGCATATGTGGATGGGGACAGAGAATCGTCTAGGGGCGGAAAAAGCCCTTTTGTGGTAGTCATTGAAGCAAGACGACATCACAGATCAGATCGGCAGATAGGGAAGAATCCAAACAAATCAATGCTTTTCGATTTTGTCTCGTTAACATTACGACATATGAACCTAGCGAGATTCCTTCCTCTCTTTGATGTGTAAATAACATAAATTATGTTGGGTTACTTAAGTTCGGGATTGACGATGTTGGATATTGTGCTTTAAGAGATTTCAATTTAAGATTAGGTACTTTTCAATTTCAACTTTTTTCCCTCTCGAGGATTTCAAAATAAGATTTCTCTGACCGAAAGTGTGTCAGTAAAGTTTTGCTTCTTACCTACTTGTGTTTTTCTTTAAACAAGTTTGGCTCATTAAACGCTATAAATTTTTATATCTTTTATAACGCGACTAAGCATACGAGTGCATTTTCCACCCCTCCTTATAGCCCAATAGAAAAACCTTATCTTGAAGGACATCCCAATTATCCACTAAAACTAGACTTCTATGCAGGAAATGTGCGCTTTGAGTTATATCAACTTCATTCTAGAAAACGTGGAAGTACATAGAAATGAATAATCGGAAAGACAATTTTTGTTCAAAATGCTTTTTAGTTTTCTAGTTATAGGGGCATCCTATTTGATAGTGGTAGCATGGTAGAGGGGTAAGTGGTAGTTTCTTATATCTTAGAAGCGGCTTATACAAGAAAGTTGAAACTTAGTACGTATATGTATATGTACCACAGGAGTACTTAAAGCATAAAAAACGTTCAGATTTTCATTGGCGTACAAAGGTGGAGTAAGAAAATTGTTCGTGAAAAGGGTTTTTCCGCATTACCAAGAATTTCGTTATATCTTTTAGACATGCCGAGTTATCAAAATAATCTTACTTCTGCGTGCTCTTTATATAAGAGCCTAGAAACATTTTTTTAAATTTTTTTTGATATCTTACTCCTAAAGGGGTGTGAAGTGGTTGTGTACTTTTTCACGAATTCCGGTATATTTCTTGGGTCTAATGAGAAATTGAATTCGATTTAATTCCAAAGTCTTTACATATAATCGGGGAAAACCCGATTTAAGCATTGTTCGATATTCAACTTCGTAGTGGGTGCAAGGTCAACACCTTCGATTTGTCGAAATTCGTGAAAACTTGAAGAACTTCAAGTTTTTACGAATTTCGACAAATCTTTTTGGTTTAATGAGATCGAATTCGCTGTTAATTCTATGGGCTTTATATTTAATGATTTTAAAATTAATTTACTGATTTAATGATTTTGCGATATTCAACCCTTAAGAGGGTGCAAAATTATTGTGTTCGTTTTACGAATTCCGACATATCACTTAGGTCTGATGAGATATCGAATTGTTCTATGTAATCGCCTAAAAATCGGTTTCAGATTTTTTTATATTCAGCCCCTAATGGATTATGCCGATATTTTATCCTCTATGTCTTCTTGAAATTTAAAAAACAAATAAAAAAAATGTGCGAACAGCCTGGGTGCAACTTTAGTATTTTTTAGGAAAGACTAATGGATATGTACATCCGCGACAATATTGACAAGCGATTGCTGTCAACATCCCAACACGCGTACTGGAAGGGGAGGTCGGTCGAAACGGCCTTACATTAGCTCGTGCGTACCATTGAAAAATCTCTTAGTATTAAAGAATACACTATGGTTGCCTTTCTCGATATCGAGGGAGCTTTCAACAACGTCAGACCAGAGGCAATCACTGACGCACTTTCTATCTTGAAGGTGGAGTCCTCGCTTGGCGCGCTGATCAATTTGATGTTAACATCCAGGATTGTGAACACAAAGCTGGGCGAGTCCTCCTCTCGAAGGTTTGTCAGCAGAGGTACATCACAAGGTGGTGTGCTCTCCCCTCTTGTTTGAAATTTAGTGGTCAACAAACTACTATTGAGACTATTGAGAGAGATATTGCAGAATGCTCTCTCTATTCTCTCCAAATGGTCAGCAGAATGCGGGTTGGGCGTGAACCCACGCAAAACAGAATTAGAATACAAAATTCCTTACGTAGACCCTCCTTCTTTGAATGGTACTAGTCTAGTTTTTACCGATAGTGCAAAATATTTGGGTCTTATTTTGGACAGGAAACTTCACTGGAAACCTAACATTCAGGAACGGGTAAGGAAAGCAACAGTTGCGCTTTACTCGTGCAAAAGACCTTTGGCAAAAACTGGGGTATGCAACCCCGAATAGTTCATTGGCTCTACGTGTCCGTCATCAGACCGATACTTATGTATGGTGTTATTGTCTGGTGGACGGCCACCCTAGGGAAGGTACAGAGATCAGCATGCATATGCAACAGTGGAGCTCTGAGAACAACTCCTTCTGCAGCACTAGACATGCTATTCAGTCTGCCGCCCCTAGACATTTTTGGCAAGCCAGTACAGCCATTCGACTTAGGGCCTCTACACAGTGGACTGGCATATATGCAGGTCACTCAACAATCTTGAATCATTTCAATAACATTCCTGAAAACACCGAGTACACCCCTCCCAGTTATGATTTAGTCAAAAATTTCCTAACAACCATTCCAACCCGTCTAGAATGGGAAAGGGATTCGGTACGGACGGAAGAGTCCGCCCACAGATGGAGGTGTTTTCTCTGACATGCTTAACATTAGCAGCTCCTTCCACCTTCCGGACAACTGTAGTGTCTATCAGGCGGAGCTCATGGCGATCAAGGAGGCCTTGTCCTGGTTGAGGTGTAATGTAATATCTACTAGGAATATTAGTATTTTCACAGACAGTCAAGCGGAAATAAAATCCTTGGAATCGGCCTCATCAACATCAACATCATCAACATCAAAGGTCGCCGTAGAATGTCGATCATCCCTTAAGGAGATGGCTGAACAGTTCAATGTTCTTCTGTGCTGTGTGCCAGGACACAGGGATATTCCAGGGAACTGCATGGCTGAAGAACACGCTCGGCGCGGCACTCCCGTTCAGATTATGCCGGAACATCGGAATCTGGGTGTGCCTCTCTCTACATGTAAACTGCTACTGGGATTGGACTCAATTGAGAAAACCAACTCAAGATAGGCAGACGGTATTACATGTCACACTTCGAGACAGATCTGGCCGAAGCTGGATCTAAAACGCTCTAAAAGGCTGACTTTGCACAAAAGGGCGAATATCAGCACCACAGTCGGTGTCTTGACCGGATACTGTCTTAAAGGTCGGCATGCTAAAAGATTCGGTCTCTTCTCAATCAACTTCTGTAGAAGCTGCCTGGATAAGGAGGAGAAGGAGACATTCCTTCACCTTCTCTGTACCTGTCCAGCTTTATCCGCTAGAGAATCCAACGCTTCATTGCAAGCTCTAAATGGTTCGACGAGTAGGACCGGATTCGATGATCCTGTGCTAACACAATGGACCTTTTAGGTCTAGGTGTGTCCGTATTCTCGCGGGCAGCCACGCGTACCTACCTACCTAGGTAGAAGTCCGAAATTTGCCACCGAAGCACACTATATTTTTGTCAATAATTCATGTAGGCGCATATAGATGTAATCAACTGTTCCTGTACCAGGATTTTGTACAGGTGGATTCGGTCAAAATAGTGCCCAAAACACCGAATAGCCAGTTTAGCGATTTTGTGCACTGCCGCCTCGCCTAATTTTGTCACCTACTGTCTAAAAACTGAGCAACTGTCGAGAATTAATACATTACATTAATACAGTTGCGACCTAGGGGTTCGCCGGCTTTTAAGTGAAAACACAATTTGTCTAAAATTAATAAGAACACGAATTGCTTCATTCAATCGAATTCCATTATCACACTATTGGCAACTCTTCTCGATTTATTTTACTACACGATCGAATGAAAATCACTTTACACATCCATTTTCAAATCAAAACTGATTATTGTCTCGCTCTCGCAATAGAGAAACTGATCTCGTGTACAAACCCTGCGGCGCTTATTTACTGCATGTGTTGACTCGGAAGATTGCCAGCATATTTGGTTGTGTATGTGGAACATCCAGGAAGTGTGTAAAACATGAGAGAAGAGTGCAGAGCTTTCTACGCTATTCTAATTGGATATTGTTTTTCGCAAGAATTTTCGCGATATGAAAATTAATAATGAAATGGAATTTAAAAATTATGAAATAATAATGTTTATTGGTTTGTAGAACTTCACCTGCCGGCGGTCGAAAAATGAAAGAGAGGAAAGTAGTTTTTGAAATGAGATTTTGGTCCATTTGCTTAAATTGCAACCCGTTAGTCGCCAGTAGTCGGGTGCTACCATATAAAGTGGCTCAAACTTTACAATGTAAAAAATTGATTAAAAAGTTTAATTTACAAATTCTCACATTCCAGCCGCCTTGGAGCTGTTGCTTCAATTACTCTGTGGTGATGTCTAGCTGTGGACTTCATTTTCTTCTTGTGTCATATCTTGGTGATAGCACGATGTGTGATACCTTTAGCTGTCTTCAATGTAACAACTCGGATGAGGGTGTCTTGTCCAGAATGCGTTTCGGGGATGCGACCCAAGTTCCGTTTCTTAGGCGGCGTGTTTTCATCCTTCAGTAGCACAAGGTCGCCGACCTTCACAGGGTTGGTTGCGAATTTCCATTTGTATTGTGATTGAAGAGAATGAAGATACTCCTTGCTTCAGCGCTGCCAAAAATGTTGATAAGCTTGTGTCACTCGCTGCCAACGAAAAAGGCGATTAATATTTATATCAAGAATATAAGGTTCGGGACCGCATTGAGAGGAATTAGAACATGCCCAGGACTTAGTGCGTTAAGATCAGCTGGATCATCTGATATAGGAGTGATGGGCCTTGAGTTGATTGTTGCCTCCACCTGGCAAACAAGCGTATTAAATTCCTCGAACGATAGCGATGCGTTGGCAGCAACGCGTTTTAGATGATACTTGGCCAATTTCACCGAAGCCTCCCAGAGGCCACCAAAATGTGGGGACCTGGGTGGTATGAACTCCTAGTTGATGCCTTCTTCGGTGCAGACTTCTGCTGAGGAATCCACGTGTAACTGCGTTTTAAACAATGCCTTCAATTCTGATAATTGTCTGTTTGCTCCGACAAAATTGGTTCCATTGTCAGAATAAAGCTTGGCAGGTCGTCCTCTGCGTACAATAAAACGTTTCATGGAGCCGATAAATGCTTCTGACGTTAGATTAGAAAGAAGCTCCAAATGTAACGCCTTCGTAGAAAAGCATATATAAATGCATAGGTAGACCTTAGTTGGTGGTTGACCTCGGATTAAGTTCGTTATAAAGAAAGGGCAACAAAAGTCTAATCCAGTATGAGTGAAGGAATGTCTTGGAGTGACTCTGGCCTCAGGAAGATTACCCATTAACTGATGGATTGAGCTAGGCCGCGAATGAAAACAGATGATGCAGCTACGAATGACATTTTTGATTGTGGTCTTCCCGTCTATGGGCCAAAAGGGCGTCCGAATGATTGCAATCAGCGTCTTAGCACCTGCATGCAAATTCTTTCGATGATAGAAGTTTATTAAAGCTGTCGTGAAGCAATGTGATTTTGGCAGTATTATTTGATGTTGCACGTCATAATCCACCTACCTCGGACGCGTACAATTCCATTGCTGTCAATGAATGCATTTAAATTGTTCAAAGGTCCTTTGACCTTTTCATTGTTTCCAATTTTTATTTGCGATATTTCGAAACCAAATGAAGTTTGCTGTACAACCTTTACCATGAGCTGCAAATCTGATTCCAACTCTTCTGCCTTCAAGGGCCCATATAGCTTGACCGGATTTGATGATTGTGAATTGCGAATAAATCGATGATAAGTGGCTCGGGTTGCCCAGGTACACATCTAGGTAGGTAGATACGCGTGGCTGCTCGTGAGAACACGGACACACTTAGAGCTAAGAAGATCAGTTGTGTTACTCCTAGATTAGCTTTCCTTCTAGAGCTGCCGGTACAGAGGAGATGAAGGACGTACGCATCTAACAATTTGATACAAATTTAAAGCAATTAACAAATGTCAAACATATGTATATGACAAATCTTTTCAGGGCAACTCTCATCGAGGTTTGAAAAATTTTGTGAATCAAATTCCAATTGATTTTTCTTTGTAGAATTCGTTTTCTGTTCGATTTTTCCTTAATTAGACTAAAGCTTGTTGGCAACAAGGACGTCTAAATTCAATGTCAAAATATACATAAATTTCCCTTTAGACATCGTAGAGGTGTCAGCAAAATTACATTTATCTGTCCTTTATCAAAGCAAAGCAATCAACGTAATAAACAACTGGAAGGTAACGTGCGTCAAATGCGAATGAAATAACAGAATAAAACCGCTGTAATGAATGATAAATTCCGTTGATTATTTCCCCTTGACACGTTGATTCCAGCTTTCTATTTTCTCTATGCCCGAAATTGGATTAGATATTCGTTTGAGACAAGAGCATTTTCCTGCATACCATTGGCGATAGTTAAATCTAAACGACACGGTCACAGACTGAAATTATGTTATTTTGTCATTAAAAGCGTATCCTGGAGCGATGTATTATTACACACTTAGTGTGTAGATCCGCATGTTTTAGAACGCAACAACAACATCATTCATTCGTGAACGTTTTCAGCATTCTTTTGCCAGAGAAAGAGAACAATTAGACAAAATAAAATATACGAGCAGCAGCCAGGCACTGACAATAACTCTTGTCGTTCTACTCTCAACAACTTGTCAAGGTAACAATTAAATTAAACCCGAAGCGTGGTGACGAATCAGGAGCAGGACGCATCGTATCCAGCTCATCCTCCACTTTCCCTTAAACTGAATAAATTCGTACTTAACAGGTAACTTCCGCTAAACATCGGGCACGCAACATTATAATTTAATGGAACGTAGGAGGTTTTTTTTGGCGTATCTAGGCCATGATTTATGCTGCGATTAAAATATGGGCACGTGGATACCACCATTCTTATCTGCAGGATTCAAGAATAATTCACAATTTTTTTTTTGCTGTTAAGTAAAAATAAATCCGAAACGAAGACACGGTAGAATCTCGTAAAATTTGCAATAGTCGCTACAAGGACAAAAGTTGTTGTCTATTAAGCGGATTGGAATAGTATTTCCAGTTTTAACTAATTTGAATAAAAGACTTGAGCTTCGAACACATAATCAATTAATTCGAACGTAATTATCACAAAGAAACTCGAAGAAAGTAATTCTCTATTTAATCGGATGGCCATACCGTACAATTAGGAATTTTTCTCACGCCACGTGTGTGTTTCGCGGAAACAGTATATTAAAGCTTTCGGTATTAAAGCTCCGGTGCAGTATAAAAGCCACGACAGGCTGCAGCCCGGTTTTAGTGAGACCCTAACACCACGGAAGCGAAGGCTTAGTAGGTTTATTCGGATAAGGATGAAGCACAGTTTTTTGTAGAGGCAATCAGTGCAGCTATGTACTAAAAATTGCTTTTAACAAATAATGGTAGACATTTCGTTTGAAGCTCAGCTGGTTCTTCGTTAAACTCAGTCCAAAAAGGCGAAAATATAAGAGGAGAAAAATACATTTTATACAAATAAAAAACCCTTGTTAACATAAAACGTATGGAAACCACTTACTTCGGGGTTGAATATCCAAAAATCCCCAAATTAGTTTTTAGGCGATTAAACTCAAAGGACATAGAAGTAAGAACCACTTTGCTGCCCCTTCAGACCTAAGAGATATGACGAAATTCGTGAAAACGTATATAAACCTATTACATCCCCTTTGGAGTTGAATTTCGAAAAATCAAGAAATTACTTTTTAGGCGAATACATGAAACGACCGTAGATAACTATAACCAATTTAATATCTCATCAGACCTAAGGGATGGCGAAAATTATCTGTATATCCAAAACTGAAATTTATTTTTAAGCGATTACATTGGAAGCCTTAGGAAGTAAAAACCAATTCGATATCTCATCAGAATTAAGAAATACGAGTATGTTGGAAGTCATGAAAACGCATGCAACCTTGGGGGGTTGAAATCCTAAAATTGGTTTGTAGGCGATTATATAAAAACTTTGTATAAGTAAAAGCAATTTTGATATCGGAATTTCAAGTAAAACCCGATTCGTTTAAAATCAATAGAAATAATACTGATTGCATGATCACTGCTCGATCTATGCTACAGCACGGCTAAATGTATATTTTCACTCTCCTTTACTTAGGCTGCCTCGAATGTGCCTTAGAACGAGTGTCAAGAGTCACTTCTGTTTGTCTGAAATTTGGAACTTATATATAGCTTTGTTAGTAGACTCATTTGCAAAAAAATTGCCGATATAGGTGAAGGGGCTTGGGAGTGGGGGGAAAATAATGCGTCCGAAACGCAAAAAAGCTGAGATCGACACATTCTAAAATCCATATCTCCTAAACGGTTAATGTCGAATAATTGAAACTTAATGACTATCTGTAGGTATACTAGGAGCATAGATCGGAAACAAATTTTTGAGTAGTGGCGTACGGCGGTGGGGGTGAAAAACTTTAGATTACGATATCTCACGAACGGATTGCACTAGACAAATAAAATTTGGTTTCTGTATAAAGGTTGATAAATGAAGTTTGCTGAAAGTAAAATTTTTTAAGGGGGCGGTGGAGCATGAAAGTGGAGGGGATAAGAATTTTTCTAAAAAATCACGTCTCATATCTCAAGAACGGTGTAAGATAGATGTTTAAAATTGTTTCTAGAAGTAGGCCTAATAGACCCCTAGCAGAAAACAAAATTTTGGAAGTGTGGGTGTAGATGGTGAGGGTGGGGGTGGGTGAAAAGAAAAAAAATCCGATTTTTATATCTCGAAAACCTATAATGATATAAAGCTGAAACTTGGTATTTACATAGATCTATATTAGTAGCATGTTGGAAAAATATAACTTTTTATAGTGGCAGTATGATACGGGGGTGGGGGGTGTTTTTACTATCTATAGAACGGCTTATGCTACAAAGTTGAAAGTTGGTATGTTTATGTCGATCAACTAGAAAACTAATTTAGATAAAAAAAAATTTCAAATATCCATTGGCGTTCGGAGGGGGGGGGGGACAAAAAAAATTATCAGTGAAAATGGAATGCATATATATTCACGGTTTTCGTCATATCTATTAGGTTTTCCCAAATATTGAATTCATATTTATTGTACGTCTTCTTCATCTAAATACCTAGAAAGTGTTTTCAGGATTTTTTTAAATTCGACCTCTAAGGGAGTTGTAAACTTTTTCACGAATTCTACTATATCCTCAGGTCTTATCAGATATCGAATATCTTTTCACTTTCACGTGCTTGCGTCATAATCGCCTAAAACTTGTTTTTAAGTTTTTTCCTTTTCCTTTTCCTTCAGTTCCTAAGAGGGTATAAACGGGTTGAACACGTTTTCACGAATTCCGTCATTTATTTTAGAAGTGATAAGAAATTGAATTGGTTCCTACTTTCTCGTGCTGTCTTCATATTTATTTATTAACTGTTTCACAATTTTTTTTAAATTCAAACCTCAAGTGGAAGTAATGGGTTTGTTTGTATAAGTTTTAACAATTCGTCATATCTCTTAATTCTGATAAGACAACAAATTCGTTTTTACTTCTATGGGCTTTTAGTGTACATAATATACCGAAATTCGAATATTCTACACGGACTTTTCCAATGTTTAATAGGCTAAAAATCGCTATTTTAAATATTTTTATTTTAAGAACAAAATTAGTTTTCCAAGAAATCTAATAATCTCGAAGCAACTCATGATACACTCCGACTTTGACTGCTCCCGAACTTTGACCCATAAAATAATAAAGTTGCGCCCAGACTGTTGGCAGATTTTTTGAATTATTTTGAAGAAGCAAAAGATATAAATTATTCAAGTACCTACACTGCTCGTACTATCATAAAAGGGCAATAAAAATATGAATTTGATCAAATTGCGGTTAATGTTTCTGGTCATAGCTTTATATGCAGAAGCGTTTTACAAGCTTTAGATATCGCTTACAAAATATTTAAGATTTTCGATGTTGATAACCCACACGCAGCATCAAATGTGCTGATTTTACTTTATTATTTTTTAATAATAAAGTATTGTGATCGACCTGAAATTTCAAAAAAGTTTGCTACCCTGAAATTTTGTATTTACACGTTTTAGGACTAGTGAACCCCAAAAAAACAAAAAAAAAAATGTCCGTCTGTCCGCCGTAGACGCCGTACGCCGTACGCCGTCCGCCGTACGCAAAATCGTTTGAAGGCGCGTAGCTCCCAAACCCGTTGAGATATTAAATTGAAATTATGGTGGGTAGATTGGGTGAACCCCTACAACTGGTATATTTTCTAGCGGTGGGGGTACAAGGGGAGAGGAGAGGGGAGCGTTTTAGACGAAAAATTTTGGTTTCCAGATCTCAGGAACCACTTATGCTAGGAGGCTGAAACTTGGAACTTATGTAGTACTATGATAATGGACTTAATTGCAAAAAAATGGTCGATATTGGTTAAGGGGTGTGGAAGTGGGGGGGGGGGGGGAACAATGAGTCTTTAACGCCTGAAAGACGGGATTGAAACATTCTAAAATCGATATCTCCTGAACAATTGATGTCAGAAGATTGAAGCTTTGTTGTTGTCCTTAGGAATACTTTAAGATTAGACAAGGGCTAAAAATTTTAAGAGGGGTGGTGGGGTGCGGGGGTGGGGGGTGATAAACTTTAGATTACAATATCTTCCGAACCAATTACACCAGGAAGATAAAATTTAGTTTCTGTATATGGGATCACAAGAGGAGTCTAATGAAAGTAAATTTTTTGAGGGTGGAGTTGAGGCACAAAAGTGGGGGGATAACTATTTCTCAAAAAATGTAATTTTTATATCTCAGAAACCGTATCAGATATGATCTTGAAAATTTTACAGGAGTTGGGGTCGGTAAACTTCTAGTAGGGAAAAAAATTTTGGAGGTGTGGGTGTTGGGGGTGATGGTGAAAGGGGGTAGAAAGGAAAACATTCTGATTTTTATTTCTCGAAAACCATAATGAATAGAAAGCTAATAATTTAGGATTATATAGAGCCACTATGGAGACATACTAGAAAAATAAAATTTTTGATAGGGGTATCAAGGTACGGGGGTGAGGGGTGGTTTTTTATATCTCAGAAACGGCTTATGCTAGAAAGTTGAAACTTAGTACGTATATGTAGATGCACTATTAGAGTTATTAAAGCAAAAAAAAAGTTCAGATTTTTATTGGCGTTCAGAGGTTGAGTAAAAAAAATGTCCGTGAATCCACACTTTCACAAACTTTGTTAAAACATTTAGACATGTCGAGCTATCAAAGCAATTTACTTCTGCGGGCTATTTATATAAGCGCCTGGTAACGATCTTCAAAATTTTTCGATATCCAACCCCTAAGGGGGTGTAAAGTGGTTGTGTACATATTCACGAATTCTGATATATTCCTAAGGTATATTGAGATTTGCAATTCACTTTTACTTCTATAAGCTTTAAACGTAGTCGGTGAAAAACCGATTTAAGTATTTTTCTCAATTAAACCCCCTGGGGGTATTGTTCAAGTTTTCACTGATTCCGAAAATCTCTTAGGTTTAATGTGATCGAATTCGCTTTTACTACTATGAATTTTTATATTGATAAAAAAATACGTAAGCAAATAAAAAAAATTTGCCAACAGTCTGGGCGCAACTTTATTATTTTATGGATAGAAGTCCGAAACGTGTTTAATGATGAGATGCGGTGTAGGTTACTATGCGACTGACAACCTAAGAAATAACCAGGAGGCTATTTGGAACGTTATTTTTTAGGTTGTCATTCGCATAGTAACCTACACCGCATCTCATCATTAAACACGTTTCGGACTTCTATCCATAAAATAATAAAGTTGCGCCCAGACTGTTGGCAGATTTTTATCAAACAGATGTTTTATACATATAACACAGTTGTGGAAGGACAATCTTGCAGTCCAAATATCAACAAATTATTAAAAATAATGCAATCTTGTAATAATTAAATAATATTACATATTATATTATGTATATAATATTGTTGCGAGCTAGGGGTTCGCCGGGATTTCAAGTAAAACACAATTCGTTTAAAATCAAAATAAGTAACAATTTATTTAATTCACACTTTCATTCTGTTCGCACAATTATTCGCACTATATGGCAATACCGCCCGCTTATCTATATCGCTTGATTCGATCACACGCAATCGTTCGCTTTCCACCAAAACGGTCGCGTATACACGCTGGCTGTCACAGTCGACGTAATAAAAATTACTATGTCCCTCGCTGAAAGCTTTATCTGCTCTTATACCAGTTGTCTGCAGTCGAGATTGTACTTGAATCTTCGTTCGGTGGTGTATGTAGAGGGTTCTAGTGAGCTTGAGATCTTTCCATTTGATCCTCTACGCTGTTCTAGTACATTCGAGCACATTTGATAAGAAGGGTGGTATAATCGTGTTGCTCCGCTCTCCTTATACATATACTTCAACTAGGTTTCTGATTGGGTTACTTTGTAGCTAGGTATTCAGTTGTTGATGTTTCCCTTATTCGTATTTGATCGAGTTGCGCGGTTGCCAGGCTTGCACGTAACAATATAATAATTATTTTACTTTTATTTTGATTTGCTTTTACAGCTTGACTTTGGTGAAGAACTATATACGTTACTTGAAGTTACTTGATTTTCCAATTTTAGTTGATCTTTTTACCTGAAATAAGTACTAGAATATAAATGTACGTTATTAGTTATGATTACTATTTATAATATATATTTAAGCATATAACCAAAAGTCTTCTGATTTCAACACCACGAAAGTAATAATTTGAAGTAAATAGTATATTGGTAAGACTTCAACAACAAAAAATTGTTCAAAGCTATTATACTAAAAAAAATCCAAATATACGAATCCAATATCGTAGATAAGTACTTCATAAAAAACTCGCTATATTCAAAAACCAATTCTACTTAAAAGTAATATATTTATTCTAGGATCTTATAAAATCAAAAAATATTTGATGCAAATTTCGTTATGTTTAAAATAAATTTCTACTTTAATTTCTAAAAATAAAAACATCTTCTAAAGTTCTAGTAAAATTCAAAAATACTCTCAAATTTCCAATTTATTCTGCTAAATTGAAAAAATCTTGTAAAGCTCTCGTCAAAAATGTCTTATTATTTTCAAAAGTCAGTTGATTAAGTTCGTTAATTTTTAAAGATTCTTTTGTATTGTTAAAAAAACATTTGACAAAAAACAATTGACAAGTAAAGTGTTTGCGGTAGGATAGGAAGGAATTATTTTTCTGGAAGCGGCCAGAAAGCAAAGCAAAGCATGGTTTTGTTCTGCTTTTGTAGTTCAGATCGTCCACGAAATCGCCCACACTTTCTAACTAAATTCATCAATCTCGTATCCGCTCAATACTATCTTGAACTTCCTGAAAGGAGCAAGTTTTAATTTCGATTTCGAACCCTTTTGTTCGAAAGGAACAACAAAAACCAAGACTTTACAGAAAATCCTACGGCCGTAAAACGAACGCAGAAAGCCATTAAGTGACACACGCAAACAAATTTCTTCCGCTAAGCTAATTAATTAGTTCCATGACGACACCGCAGCGCCAGAGCTATTCAATAACAAATTACTTTGATACCCATCACATTACGTCTACAGTATGTAAAATAATAAACTCAAGCTAAAAACTTTTCCCGGGAAAATTTATCTTTCCCATTTCGGAAGTTTCGTCCTTGTCGCTGTTGCCGATGTCGTCGCTTCGTCGTCAAAACTTTCCCGTTCCCATTACCGTTCCCGTCCAATAAAGGATGAAGCGAGCATAATAGCTCCTTCGTGTGCCAAGGAGTAGAGCAGCTTCACTTAGAGAATGCGCTCCATAAGCTGATTACTCTAAAAGTTTTATTAATCGCCGTAAGTGGATACGGAGTACGAACTGATAGTAACAAGTAGGACTTGTTTAAGTTTATAGTTTTCTCGGCGAGCGATGTAATCAGATCTGAGGGTGGCAGGGCACCCTTCCGGCCTTGCAGCTGATCAGCTCGAACCTCTAACGTACAGATGACGACGAGGACGAAGACGGCGCTTTTCTGGATATTCCGAGAGGAAACATTTATAATGAGCCCCTGGGGTCCTTACGGAGGGATGCTACGTATCAACCTATACAAAATGTTGTAATGTATCGTAACGCAACGCTCTGAAGCTGTCAATGGATACGACGAGATTCTCAGGAATCACCCCGTGTAGCTATTCTATGCGACGACTAGGACGTGGCAGATGTGGAAGCTTCCAGGGGTTACAGGCGGTATAGCTGGTACGCCGTCACTAATCAACTTCATATCGAATTTAATTTCTTCCGAAGTTGAGCCTTCGGAAGGGACAGGACAGGTGCAGGAGCGGTAGCGGGAGCGGGCACGGGAGTTGTGATTCAATTTGGCACACCTCGTTTATTATGTATGGAAGATTCTGTCATATTCAGGCGTTGATGTGGCCCGAACGTTGAAAATGTCCGGATTCGGGGTAGCGGACGAGAAGCGAACGGGCACAGGAAAACCCAAAGCAACCAACAGGCAAATTTACTCTAATTAGCCTGATGGGAATAATGTAATGACTGACTGGTTCCCTGATCCTGTTGTATTCGTTGTTCGGTACAGCTCCTGTCTGAGATTTAATTATGAAAATGAGTGACATGTTTGCTTTGGGACTAATGGCGGAATGTAACGGTTCGTCATCATACTACCAACTGAACAAAATTAAAACGGCTTCCAGAGATTTACAGCCGGTTGTTAACACCTCCATCCAACTGAACTCACTCTGCCTTTTCTGCTAATTTCATTTGACTTTCTTGACCTACTTATACTCGTAAATATCCTTCTTGCCGAACCGTATCCCATATCGAAACGTCTTCCACCTAAAACACACGGCAAGTGGTCGTATACATCTTGAAGAACTTTTCAAAGAGCGCTGTTTTCCGGATTAATTTTAGGCAATTCCGGGATAATTCCAAATCAGTCGCTTCCACGATCCCCCGTCTCCTTTCGGATAAACTTTTCGACTAGATGAAGATGACGATGACGAAAAGGTTTATGAATCGACCCGACAAGGAACCTCTAACAAGTCCCTTCGTATTAACGGGAATGGGGATTTTCGTCGGCAGATTAACGAATGAACACAGAATTGGTTTTCTTGCGGCAACGGCAAAAAAATCAGGCAGAGGATTTTAGATTGGATCTGGGATGAGTCGACCAGAAATTTGTCTTAAAATAGAAAATCCTTATAATAAAATTTACATAAAGTTTTTTTTGCGTAAACTACCAGACCCCACGTGCCCAACGACTTATTAAAGGGACTTGAATTGATGAAAATGTTAAGAGTTCTCGAATCGGGAATGAAATAAGGATAATGCTTCTTGACCGAAAATGGCAATCACTAGGTATTGTCCGCAGGACTTCACATTCATTTTGCAGGACTTTTGTTCATTTCTCAATCTAAAGATTGGAATCGGGATCGCGACTCTCATCAAGTATCTTGTTCGCAGATGTGCTTTCTTCCATACAGCTTTCACACTGACTTTGTATTCTATTTATCTCATAATTTCTATACAGTTCAACAATGTAGCATATTATTACATGCTACCCTAGCAACTCATTCAACTCGATCAATTTCCAGTGGGGAAAACAAAAGCCCTCCCTTACCGGAGAGGCGCGAAAATATCCAATTGGCTACCTTGCAATCCAAAGTTTTCGAATACTGGTTGGTTGGTTGGTTTACGTGGTGGCCCATCTGCCGAAAACAGGGCCCAATTAGCACAGGAAGCGCCGTTTTGATACCACAACTCGTGTAACCTGGTCGTCGAGGGCTGATGAAGTACATATATATATAGTTTTACAGAGACCAGGGGCTTGAATGGATTATCATATCCATCCAGAGCGGTTCAAGAAGATAATCAGTTCTCCTATCTTGTTTTTCGAGATCTCATCGAGGTTATTGAAGAAGGGTTTGCCTAGTGCGCGAAGTCTGGCTCTAGCTAGGGCGGGACACTCGCAAAGAAGGTGAATAACAGGTTCCCTTTTATTTGCTTCCCCACAACTGCGGCAATTGACGTTGAAAGGAATTCCCAGTCTGGCAACGTGGTCGCCAATCGGCCAGTGACCCGTGCTGACCGCCGTGACTCTGGAGACGTCCACACGGCTCCTGCTTCGAATACTATTCTTCTGACCCTTTCTCCTTTCCTCTCTACATTTCACACAAACAAACAATTATTCGCGAAAGCTCTCGACTCCACCCAAGCAGGATATAAGCACACAGAGTTTGCAGCCGAAGACAGTTTTCTATGGCGAGCGATACGCGAAGTATTTGTAAAGCGATTTTGATTGGAGATACCGATCGTGCAGTGATCAAGTTGTATATAAAATCAGGCGACGTTGCTGGTAGTGCGATTATTGAATGCGATTGTTTCCATTAATTTTAAACGAATTGTGTTTTACTTGAAATCCCAGTGAACTCTAGATCGCAACAATATTATCTAGTTAATATATTTTATGTAATAGACTCATGAAGAACCGATCGGTCGACTGTGCAACTTTGTTCCGCATAGAAAGAAAATCCAGCAAACTACTTCTTTACTGGAATAAAAACAAAAAGAGCATATAAGCATATTGTTACGTGTAAGCCTGGCTTGCGCGGATCGATTACGAATTAGGGAAACAGCAACAACCGAATACTTAGTTGCAAAGTTACCCAATCAAAAGCCTAGTTGAAGTATATAAGAGAGCGGAGTAACACGATTGTACCTCCCTTCTTATCGAATGTACTAGAACAGTATAGAAGATCAAAATCGAAAGCTCTAAAGCTTTCGAAAACCATCCACACACACCACCGAACGAAGATTCAAGAACAGTCTCGACTACAAACAAGTAGTATAAAAGCGGATGAAGCTTTCAGCGGGGGACATAGTAATTTTTATTACGTCGACTGTGACAGCCAGCGTGTATACGCGACCGTATTGGTGGAAAGCGATCGATTGCGTGTGATCGAATCAAGCAATATAGATAAGCGGGCGGTATTGCCATATAGTGCGAATAATTATGCGAACAGAATTAAAGTGCGAATTAATAAATTTTTAATTATTTTGATTTTAAACGAATTGTGTTTTAATTGAAATCCCGGCGAACCCCTAGCTCGCAACAATATACTACTTTGCATGGAGATCACATAGAAAAATTATTCGTCATATTTACAACAGAAACATTAAAATTGAGTCTACACTTTCGTTGACTTCGTCAGTTGTCGTAAAACTAAGAAGGATGAACCAAGACACAAGATATGGTACAACACAATTTATTTGGAACAGGAATTTCCTATGCATGAAGTTATTAACTATTATAACTAGACACAGACGAAGCTGACTTTTGAGCGGGTCCTTAGTCTCGGTCTAGGACCTATTAAAGAATTCCGATGGCTCGATTACTGAAAATGGAAACAGTTGTTGGAACTTTTAGCTCATACTCAACCACAGAACCAGGCAATGAAGAACGGTGTACGGTCCAAAAAACGAGCAGACCCAATATATTTGACAGGAAGAACTCAGCCAAGATCTGCCAACAAAGTGGTCAAGTGGTCAAGTGGTCTATATAAAATTTTAAACCATTTAAATCCCTTGGAGAAGACAGAATATTTCTCGCATTGCTGCAAAGAGGAATGGACCAGCTCAATCAACACTATTATCCATATTAAGAGCAAGTCGTGCATGGGGCTACATACCCATATCCTGGCGTAACGTTAAAGTGATAAACATCCATCAACTCACAGAAAAGCACAATTGATGCATTCACCAAAAGGAGGTGTAGGAACGAGATTTCTAGGCCAAATCTTTTTGGGAGATCTCACTCACTTGGACTGCTCATGTGGAAAAAACCCAGAATTTCTCTTTAGACCTGCAGGAACCTTCTCGGCTAGAACTGAGGACTGAGTCCAAAACTAATCTACTGGATATATACCGTCGTTGGCAGGCCCATAATAACTTACGCGGCATCTATCAAAGCAGAAAACTGTTAAGCCTAAGGTGACAAAATTTGAAAAACTGCATGCCTGGGAATGGAGCGATCCGCACCACTCCCAGGGCTGCCTTAGAGATGCTTCCTAACATGGCACCTCTACACTTAGAAATACAGAAAGAGGCTGGGACCTTTACATAAAAACTTTTGAGCTTGGAGGACGAGTCAGAGTGCAAACTTGACCAACTCTTTTCGCGGAGGTTAACAAGGATCCTATACTAGCGTTACTTCTTTCTGATTCAATGGTACCGAAATTTTATTTCACAAGGCCACTCGAAGTTATCCTAAGAAGAAGGATTGGGCCAGAAACAAACCCTCTCCAAAACCGGGATCCATAATCTGGTGCACAGACGATCCAAAACTGATCAAGGTGTAGGAGCAGAAGTTTACAGAGTTCGCCCAAATTTTAAATTCTACTGTAGCATGCATATAACATCCACTGTCTTTCAGGCGGAGACTCATGATATTGAACTCTGTATTAGACAAAATATCAGAGCGGCTATAAAAACCAATGTATATATGTTCTTTCGGACAGCAAAGCAGCAATAATAGCTTTGCAGTCAGTTCAAATCTACTCCAAACTTGTTTGGGATTGCCTCCAGTGCCTGGTTGAACTCGGACACCACAACAGAGTTAACCTCATTTGGATTCCGGGATACAGCGGCTACGAAGGTAAAGAAATGGCCGACACAATCTCTAGAAAAGGTTCAGAAGCTAACTTCATGGGACCACATCCATTCTGTGGGGTGCCTTTAAGCACAGCCAAAATGAACATCCAAATGCGGCAAAAATCTCAAAGTGCCATTCACTGGTACTTGAACCGAACAACAGACACTCAAAGCTTGTCATGCCGAAATATTCGGAGAGCGTCTGATTATCTGAAACTAGTCAGACATCAGACTCGAACCCTAGAACTGACTGGACATTGTTACATGAGGAGGCATCTCCATACCAAAGGATTGGTTTCTATGAGAGCAAAATATGCAGAATTTGAGCCCATCCTCTGTGAATTTCCTCGGAATTTCTAACTATTCCTCTTCTAAAATTAATAATACGCCTGCTTCTCTAGATGCAGTGCTCCACTCCAGAGTTGTATCCCAGGTCGTACAAGATTCAAACTAATATCGGATAGAGATCCTGAATATCTTTCACCAAGATCAACAAGGAGCTCCTACTTCCTGGAATGTTGCAGAATTTACAAAAGGAAATACTTAAATTGAATTCCTCTGTAAATGGCAAGGACATTGTGTTTGAAATTCAATACAAGATAATCTTGGAACATGACTTGTGACATCGTCATATATAACAACCACTCATAACATCCATCAACCTTATTACCATTGAAATTCTCAGCCAAATTATCTTGCACAACTATAAATAGAAGGATCCAGTTTTTGGCTACATTCGTGCACTGGTACTCTTCAGCTAAACATAAATTTCACCCCGTTCTCGACATCATTCAGAGGGAGGATTCGAATAGGAAGACATTTCATTTTCACAAAAGGATTCATGCCAATCGCGTTGCATCCTTCCATTTCGAACCAGGCAAACACGATACACAACACAACAATTCCATGCACTTTTCATTTTCCATCCAGATAAGAAGGATCCTTCTGTGAAAGTGAAGGAAGCTTCAGGAAGCTGGAGGATACAGGGGCAATTTGGCACGGTACATTGTTATCCTGGCGAGATTACGAATGGAAAATAATTTTTGTTCGGAAGACGTTTCCATGGCCGGGAGACAATAAGGACCGAGCACTACTACCCGATAAATGAAAGCCAAATCCTTTTGGGAACAAAATTGGGAACGTAAGTTCGAACGAAGACCGGGAACAGGATTACCTGCATCCAACTATCTAGAACAACAACAAACCAACTAAACTAACTACTTGAAGAAATTGGGCTTACATAAGGTGGTGGAGCGTGATAATTGGGATCTGTAGTTTACCTATCTAAAGCTGAAAAAGCATAGAATCGAGAGGACAAAAAGAGTTTTTCCACGCGACATCATCAAAGTCTTGGTGGCTTCTCTCGTTCCTCCCCGAGTGTTTTTTCTCGTTTTTCCGCTTTACCGCCGCCGAAGAAAAACTTTTATAGACATCTCAAAGTTGGAAGTGAGAGATGGCGGATCGATACGTTTCCTTCCGAGGATGTGTTGAAGTTGTTGGTTTCTTGGATTTTTCTTTCGTATATTTCCCTTTTTTTTGCCCGTATTTTATTTTTTTTCTACCCGTTTTATACGCGTCTTATAGTGCTGCCATCATCCAGATAAGAGCCAAACACACAAAGCATACAATGGGGCGGCCTCATACAAACACTCCCAGCTCGTAAAGTCCTTATGGTGATATGTTTGGGGTAGTGGCGTGGGAGAAAGACGACGGATCGAAAGCGTTGAGCGTTCTTCCTACTTGTTTTTATCCTGATGCGATATCATCGACTCACACAGCGACTCTGATGATATTTAGTACAATGGACAATGGTTGGTTACTCGAATAGGAAACTAGTTAGTCTAGGAATCCAGGGATCGTGAACTCGGATTCTACACGAGCTATGGACGTACGTGGAATCAAACCATAGCAGCGCTGCTTCCGAGCACTAAACAAAAAATTCATCGTTATTTGGCTTTCAACTTTCTCGCATTAGCTACACTACCACCTGCATAAAAGTATTCCATCTTTGTAATGAAGGATATAATCAAATAAATAAATCTTTGAGAATTTGACGCAGGACGAAAATCAGACTATGTTGCTGTTCACCAAGTTTCCAACTAGCGTGCTGCCACTGGCAGGAAGACGAGTTTACCAGGAGAATGTCTTTCAGAAATTCAGGAAGGTTCACCTTCCATCTAAAAGTAAAGCAAATATAATATAAGTTGAAAGATCGCTAAAATGGAGGAACCAAAATGGGCCGCGAGGGTCGCGACAATCGTAATCAAAAAGGCGTCCCTGGCTCACCTCGCTAACCTAAAGGGTGTAGTAAATTTTGGCCTGGGTCAAATTACACCCAGAGTTTTCAAGACAGATGCGGTGAATCCCTTACAGTGGGCGTTGGATGTCGAAGCCACGAAAATGGAGATAGATCCTGCTCCCCAAGTCGATCATGGTGACAACTCTAAACTCGCCGATCCGGAATCGACGATGGAACTGGATTTGGCCCAACCTAATTCCGATTTAGCTCTAGAACGTCAGGATCACTGGTCCTTAACGGATGAAAATGATCTAGCTCGGATACTAAAGCAGATGAAGGTTCGCAGGTCCTCCCGATGGCAGTGAGGACGATCTGTTGGCATCTGACGCATCTGAAGATGCGAACCGAACCGTGATCGAGGTTGCGAATACTGCATATTAGTCTACATCATCCAAAAACGGCTTCAGCCCCTTTACTTCTCCGTTTAGCCAGGGATGGAGAAGAACTTGTCTTGATTCGGTGATAAACGGTCTCAAGACTCCTAACTACACTCTGTTATATATATATGAATAACGGTAAGCCAAGACCATGCATTCTTGCAAAGAACTGAATATCAGGAGGTATTGGTTAATCTCGGCATACCCGGCCCATGACCTTCAAGGGCCATTGCCGCCGAGTATCATTATCGATCTTTTTAAGCACTATAACCTTCTTCTCTGCAATACAAAGAAAGAGCCCAGCTTCATAACAACCAGGAAGAAGTCTTAGACGTGACCTTGGTTTCAGACGACATCTCACACATGGTTAGCAACTGGACGGTTTTTGAAGAAAACTCCTTCTCGGATCACCGCTACCTCCAATTTAATCTGAACGATTACAAGCTGACCCCACCGGCTCTTGGGAACTACAGGAGGACCGAATGGGTCAAATATAGTGAAACTCTTAGCGGTTTACTCCCACCCATACTACAACTTCAACCGAGTAGCTCAACTGACCTTGACGCACTGGTTACCCAGACCACCCTCACCCTCACGTGCGCCTTAAACGGGGCATTGTCGAATTTCTGCCCTGAATGCAGGCCAATCGGAAAAAAAGCCGCCATGGTGGAACGCTGAACTCATGGCTCTTAGAAAATGCTATAGGCAACTGTTTAGCAAATCCAAAATTACTAAAGATGTTTGTGACTGGGAAGCCTATTAAGGATCACTTCGTAAATACAAATATGAACTGATAAATACTGGAGACTCTTTCGCAGAGCAACAACAAGAATCGTCCGAGGCATCCAGGCTCCGTAAAAACTACCTACCGGACGATTCTTGGAACACCTCAAGTAATCCTGCTGAAAGCAGACCTCGAATATAATTCTACCTTGGTTGCAGGATATCTTGAAAGGCACCCTGGATCTAACCTACATCCCTGAAGCCTGGATGGAAGTTATGATAGTTTTCATACCTAAATCAGGAAAAAGCTCTCATATTTGCCCTAAGGACCTCAGATCTATCAGTCTATCATCCTTTCTTCTGAAAACACTGAAAAGACTAATGGTATAAATCCGCGAGAAAATTGATAAGCGTCTGATGATCTGACCAGACACTGCCGGCCTGAATGCTAAAAGACTGGGCGCTCAGACAGATGGAGGGGGCCTGGGTGAATCTCTCGGGATGCTGCTGGCCGAAACTTGATAGGAGGAACTCTAGCTTTCTTTTGTTTTTGGGCAGAGACATTTGCAGACAACTTATAGGGGTCTTAACAGGACACTGTCCCTTTGGGAGGCATGGAGAAAGGCTGGGAATACCCATGGCTGATCTGTGTCGCTTGGTGATGAGAATGTTGAGCCAACACTGGATAGTGTGTGACTGTGAAAGCCTGGCACGTATCAGGTATCGGTACTTGGGGAAATTCTTCTTGACCGATCTATCAGAACTTGCGATGATTCCTTTATGGAGAACTACTCTCTTCATAAGGAAGAGCAATATTTGGAATCAGTAGTCTAGAGCCCGGTTTTATACGAGGGGACTACAATGGATCCACAGTGATCTCTCGTGATGGACTGTAGCACATTGCTTCAGTCCACCCTTCTCAACCTAACCTAACCTAACCTTGCCTCAACGGAGATTAAGACTGGTTTAGCGAGTAGGACCGGATTTAATGATCCTGTCGTAACACAACAGACCTTTTTAGCTCTAAGTGTGTCCGTTTTCTCATGGGCAGCTAAGCGTACCTACTTACCAACACCTTGAATAGGACCTGATTTATTAAATCCACGGTCAGTAAATCCTTCGTTTCTTGTGAATTTGACACAAAATAAATTTCAGGCCGCTTTGAAATTCATACCTTAAAAGCGTCCAAATTTATATATGTATCTCCTTCTTTCTAAATATCTTTCTATTAATTCGTTGCTTCTTGTGTAGTGAGGGTGTAATTTTTGAGGATTACTCTTAATTCCTTGATGAAGTGCAATAGCGTCGTTATGTCTTATGAAGTTAGTGTTTAATGTACTCTCTCGGCGCGATTCCACCCTTCAGATTATGCCGGAACATCGGAATCTTGGTGTGCCTCTCTCTACATGTAAACTGCTACTGGGATTGGACTCAATTGAGAAAACCAACTCAAGATGGACAGACGGTATTACATGTCACACTGCGAGACAGATCTGGCCGAAGCTGGATCTAAAACGCTCTAAAAGGCTGACTTTGCTCAAAAGGGCGAATATCAGCACCACAGTCGGTGTCCTGACCGGACACTGTCTTATAGGTCGACATGCTAAAAGACTCGGCCTCTTCTGAAACGACTTCTGTAGAAGCTGTCTGGATGAGGAGGAGGAGGAGACAGTCCTTCACCTTCTCTGTACCTGTCCAGCTCTATCCGCTAGAAGGAAAACTCATCTTGGAGCTTACTTCTTCAACTGCCTTAGTGATCTTGCCGCAATGGAGGTCTCGAGAATCCATCGCTTCATTGCAAGCTCTAAATGGTTCGACGAGTAGGACCGGATTCGATGATCCTGTGGTAACACAACGGACTTTTTAGGTCTAAGTGTGTCCGTGTTCTCACGGGCAACCACGCGTACCTATCTACCTAGTGTTTAATGTAGCCAGTCACGTTCCGACAACAGCTGAGTACTACCATAAAAGTGTTGACTCGACTCATCATCTTCGAAGAGTTTGATCACATGTGGGAGAACATTAGATTCTCATCCTCCAGAAACGCTCATCCAGTGCATAGCCTTATTACCTTAGTGGCAATACTTCTCTTAACATTCCGTTTACTATTCTTGGAAGCCATACTGGTAATGCTGGGGTAAGCGGTGGAAGCAAAAAATCTTCACTATTAATTGAAATGAACACGTCCTACGACAACAATGCAAAAAGTTCTGATTGGCGGACTTATGACTCCTAAAATCATGTTGTTTTGAATGGCTCCCTTTCGGGAAAAGATTGCAGATTTCAAACCGATTATAACGATGGGGCCGAGGAAAACAGTGGTTTGCTATAATCGAACAAAATTTATACAAGTCTTATGGAATGGATCGGTGCCTGCTTTCAAATTGGTTCGCTATAATCGGGTTCTTTCTCTACTGCATTTTGAGCATGGATTCGAATTTCTTTACATTCTTTTCATTGAAAGGAAACCCACTCGATTTCCGCTCTGTAAGTTTCTAGTTCATACTACGATTTCCACATGCCCTCATTACAGTGCCCTGAAATCATTTTGGAGTTATTATTGCCCTTAAATGGAATCTTGGTCTCCTTCAAATACTTCTGGCTCACCAATTTTCAATACATCGAGTCGTTTTGGTTTCAACATCATCTTCAGTTCGATTTCATTCAAAACTCAGAGCTGTACGTTAATTTTGCAGAGGCACTGTACTACATTCGAAGCTCGCATTTCAGTTCAAAAACTGAAAAGAACGAAGCTGATGACTAAGATGTGGAGAAAAGGATATAAGAAAGTGGGTTACGAATGCGGAGTACTCCCAACATCCCGATGCCGAGGATTGCGGGGAGTGCAAAAAGGGATCCTTTTCGAAGCTTCTTCTGTACTTAGCGCGAAGTAAACAACCACCGGCTTGCATTGGAACGAGAACGTAAAGAAAAACTTTATTCAACGTGAGCTTATCTTAGCCGCATGGAAAATGAATCCGGAGGGTGGCGCTCCTTAAAGCAAACTGGAGGGCTGGTGACGCTTTAAACGCACCCTTTCACAAGCGAACAACTTTATAGCTATACCGGCATATTGAGTGTCCCGAATCGAATCGAATCGATGCATGGGACACACTTAAGAAGTATGGGAACGACGCTAAGGAAGCCCGAATGTTGTTGTTGCTGCTGGTTTCCTTTTTTTTGCTCAAGCCCTTGAAAAATTATTGAGCTACTGTGCCGACCCGCCTAAGGCTATTGCTTTGCTTTGCAGCAGAAAGGACGAAGAAAGGGTCGGGATGAAAAAAGGACTTCATCGATTTTCTTAGAGATAGTAGCGCTGTAGTGTGGCTGCTGTTTTCGTCTACGTCGGAAAGTCGACGGAATTAAAGTGTTTTTGGGACGACAGGCCAACTCGAATAATCGTATATCCATGACCTTAGGCAAATGAAATTGTTGTCTATGCTCAGTGATAGAGGATTTCCTTGTACCAAGGATACTGCAGGAACGTTTTGGGTTTTTTTTCAACAGGGAGTCGAGTAGTTAGTCGCTTGAGGGTAGAGCTCTTCGGGCTACAGTAGTTTATTGGTCGTTTGAAAAACGAGGATTTTCCATGTATTTGCAGTTAAATTTGTCAATCGGATTTTTTCTTCTGATTGAATACGGTGTGGTGGCTGGAAATTTAGCTAATCTGAATCGGGTACAAGCCGCTGCAATATGTTGAAGATAATCCGCAAAGCAGGTCATTGGTTCAAAAGATGGGGAACGAGCTAAATGTCCACCTGATGTTAAAGCGCCAGCTTGAAAATACTGCAGAATCATATCATATACCGAATTTATTGCAGTTGAAGTTAAATAGTGTCGATTTCCTTGCCCGATTTCCAATCTATCGGTATCCATATCCGGATTGCATTTAGCACGTTACCAATATTTCTGATTAAATTTGTGCAGTTCTGCATGATGCATCCTTGATTCATTCCATAGACCGATTTCGAATTCATCCTTCTATTCTATTATCATAATTTGCATCGAATTTGAATCAGGATCGGAATCGAATTCGGACAACATTCGCATGGCAAAACATTCGCTCGTTTCGAACAAGGAAGTCACATCCCCTATACATATACATACAAAAAGGACACAATGCGCTACATGAAATGATTAATTCATAGCTCGACATTAAAGTAAAGTCGTCTGTGTCATCCGATAGCATTCAAAGTATTCGGATAGTAGAGCTCCTTGTATATTTTAT
Source organism: Beris morrisii (assembly GCA_951812415.1). NCBI lineage: Eukaryota > Metazoa > Arthropoda > Insecta > Diptera > Stratiomyidae > Beris > Beris morrisii. Next base: position 128,892,685 of record OX638312.1, read on the forward strand.
CGTCCTTCCATGCTATCGAACATTAAAGGACCATAGATAGGACATTTCAATCCTTAGACCTATCATGATCTTGAGATATAATTCGAAAAAGGACTAAATTCAGCGACGACGAGCACTATGAAACCAAAAAAAAAGGAAGGCCAGTTCGAGCAACAAAAAAAAATTTCACCACGATAGAAACCTGGAAATTTATTCCGGAAGGCAAACACGAGGACGTCGTCGTCGTCGGCAAGCTGGCACAGAGTCAGGGCAAGCAAAGTTTAAATATTCACGAATCGATAAATAACATATGACCAGCCTTCGCACGTTTAACCTCCATCACTTTTGCTGCTACTATTGCTGCCATCATAGATGCCTCCACCTCCTTCTTCTGAGCCCTGCGAGTTTCGCTTGTACCGCCACTGCTATATATCCGGAATCCTGTCACAGGACTGCCAAGCGAAAGGGATGTGTGATATCCTGTGAATATGTAATTGCTACATGCTCTATTTGAATCTCTCGCCATCTATGATGACGGCTTGATCCTTGCATACCGGACCTGTCCAATTGAGCGGCAGATCGACAATAGCAGGTCGATGGCAAAGAGGTGGAATATTTTAATGTCGGCTATTTTTAACTTTTGTACGAAGTTTACGGCGAAATGTTGGATGAATTTCCAATTTGACCTTAAAATATGAACGAAAATAGAAAAGAAGTTAATGTGGGTCAATGAAAATGCTTTGCAGAGTTACATTCGAAATGGTCTTCTTATTTGCCAGTTGCGATAGAGGTCGATATCGAATTGTGGGAGGTATCTACATATATAAAATAACACGTGGCCATGACTACTTTTCGACTGAATAAAAACCTTACTTTTAACTTATGAAAAAATCGGTCCACGATTTTCTGTTTATCTGCGTGTTTATGCCACTATAATTTGAAAACAACCTGGCAGATTTTGATCAAGTTTTGTACACTAGTGGTTTCTTTTTAAATCAGAGGTTATTTTGACACTGAAAGCTGTTTCCCGCTCGAAATCTTGACAACAAGTCGGTACCATACCTCCGCGGAACGAAATGAGTCGCTTTACGCTTGAACAACGTTGGAAAATATTGAAAACTTCATGAGACTGGCATGCTAGTGGACAACACTCATAGCCCCCGTCGTCGTACGGTGCCCACAGACGAGAATGTGGCTGCTGTAGCCGAGAGTGTGAGACTCACTCCACGAACATCAACTCGCCGTCGATCTCAACAGCTCAACATTTCACGCACTAGCCTGAGGAGAATTCTGCACAAAGATCTCGGATTATTCGCTTACAAGGTTCAATTGACTCAGCAATTAAAGGCGCACGACCATCCGCTTTGTTTTCGCTTCGCAATTTGGGCCTTAGAGCAGCTTGAATTGGACAACGATTTTGGGCGAAAAATCATCTTTTCTGACGAGGCGCATTTTTATCTCGGCGGCTACGTTAACAAACAAAATTGCCGCATCTGGGACTCAGAAAACCCGCACGTTATTGTCGAGTGACAGTTTTGTGCGGATTGTGGAGTGGTAGCATCATTGGACCATTTTTCTTCGAAAATGAGGCTGGGAACAACGTTTCGGTCAACGGTGAACGTTACAGAGCCATGTTATCCGACTTTTTTTTAACTGAAATTGAAGACATGGATTTGGACGACTTCTGGTTCATGCAGAATGGCGCGCCGTGCCACACAGCCCATGCCACAATCGATATTTTACGCACCAAATTCCCAAATCGTGTTATCAGCCGTCTTGGCGATGTCGATTGGCCGCCTCGGAGCTGCGATTTGACCCCTTTGGATTTTTTTTTGTGGGGAACCGTGAAGAACCGATGTTATGCCAACAATCCAGAAACGATTCAAGCACTTAAGGCCAATATCATCCAAGCAATCCGTGAGCTACAGCCCGAAACCATCAACAAGGTCTTGGAAAATTGGAGTGACAGAATGCGCTACTGCGCAGCCAGCCGAGGCAGCCACTTGAACGAAGTTGTGTTCCATCATAATGGGAATGTTTACTCTTACTAATAAAGCCATAATACATGGAAGAAAATTTAATTTTGTTCATTTTATTGGATTTTTAAAAAGAATTTGGCCCACCCTGCATATCATCAGTTGTTTCGAGATTATGACGTTTCTTAGAAAGTTAATTTTGTTCTTAAAATAAATAAAGCAAAATAGCCCGTGTAGACTATTCGGTATATTATGTACATGAAAAGCCCATAGAAGTAAAAACGAATTTGTTGCCTTATCAGACTTAAGAGATATGACGAATTGGTAAAACGTATCCAAAGTAGTCTGGGTGGCTTAGTGGCTAGAGCACTTGCCTTCGGTGCACCTGGTACCAGGTTCGAATCTGCTTGGCAACAAGTAATTTTCGAGAATGGGATTGGGTGCCGGACTACCAGTTCACTCAGCTGTAAATGAGTACCTGAGTTAAAATCGGGGTAATGATCACGGATGAGCGTGTGTCTGACCACTTCACCTCCTAGTTTTCCGTTGGTCTAGTAATGAAGTAACTCTAGCATTACTTCAAGGCCTAGGCCCGATTTGGGCTGTTGTGCCATTGATTATTATCCAAACCCATTACTTCCACTTGGGGTTTGAATTTCGAAAAAATTGTGAAACAGGTTTTTAAATGATTTCATAAGAAGCAACTCATGAGACACTCACTCATGAGACACGAGGGATTTTGAAAAATTTGTGAAAACATAAGCAAACCCTTTACACTCCCTTAGTTCTTGAAATTCGAAAAATCGTGAAATTACTTTTTAGGTCATTACATCAAATACCGTAATAACCAATTTTATATCTCATCAGAACTAAGGGATGGAAAAAATTGTGAAAACATATGCAAAACCTTGGGGGTTGAATATCCAAAAATTGAGAAAATGGGTTTGTAGGCGATTATATACATATAAGATTTGTGGAAGTGAAAAGCGATCTAATATCTCATCATCAAACCTAAGAAATATGTCGAAGCTTTGAAAAACATACAACCCCCTTACAACCCTTAGTATTGAATATCTAAAAATACTGAAATTAACTTCGGAAACCTTAGGAAGTAACAATGAATTCCATATATCATCAGATCTAAGCAATATGTGGGATCTTGAAAACATATGCAACCTTCTTACACCCACTGTTGGGAGGGTTGAATATCCAAAAATCCTGAAAGCAGGTCATAGATAAATATGAAGACAGAACGAGAAAGTAAAAACCAATTGAATTTTTTATCACTTCTAAAAGAAATGACGGAATTCGTGAAAACGTGTTGAACCCTTTTATAGTTTTTTAGGGGCTGAAAAATGATAAAACTTAAAAACATAACGCAGTCACGATCGGCTGCAAGCCAATCGTATGATACTCTAGATGAAATACTGAACTCCGATTTATATTTTAGTTGGAAATATATCAAAAGAATGAGGAGTGCATATACAATTATTGCATGACCTTATATTTAGGTAGAAACTATTGGATAGTGGCTACTCGATGGATGGTTAAACGATTTCTTGAGTTATAGTGAGTTCCATAAATAAAGTTAGGACATTTTTACAAAATTTTTGTATGGCAACTACATAAAGGACTTATGGGATATTTTTCATATTAACACTTTCAGCTGAGAATATTATAAAATTAACTTGTACAAAATTTCAAAGTCGTAACTTAAAGCGTTCTAAAGTTATCGTTCAATATTGGTGAACAGGTGTTTTAAGAACTTTTGTATGACAGTTACCCGAAGGAGTTGACAGATGGCGCTAATTAATGAACTCGGTCTTGCTTTTGATATAAAACTAATTCCTGTAAAATTTTGAATCCCTGCTTTAACTCGTACTAGAGTTATAGTGGATTCTGTAACTTGTGTACATTTTTGAAGGACTTTTGTAGGCTGCTGCACGACGGACTCATTCGATTTGCATCATATTCGGAACTTTCGTTTCAAACATTGTTAACTTCAAGTATTCAAACTTTCAAGCTCCTAACTTGAAGCGTTCGAGCAATAATTGTGAATACGTGTTTTAAGGACTCTTGTATGGGAGGTACCCGAAGGAGTGGAAGGATATCGCTTAGCCTTACTTTTTCCATTTTACAGGTGGTGACCAAATTTCAACTTCCTAGGCCAACGCGTTCTTGAGTTATCGTGCAAACGGACGGACGGACGGACGGACAGACGGACAGACGGACGGACGGACGGACGGACGGACGAACGGACGGACGAACGGACAGCAAACGGATTTAGGGCTTTTGGCCACAACTAAACACAAAATAATATATAACTTTTTTTCGTCCGAGGCTCGGTTCTATGCGTTACAAACTTTTCGGGCTGGATTAAACTTATAATACTCTATATGATTTCATCTAGAGTATAAACAAGTTTTAGGCGATTATTACGCAAGCACGTGAAAGTGAAAAGTTAGTCGATATCTAATCGGACCTGGGGGATATAGCAGAATTCGTGGAAAAGTATACAACCTCTTTACATCCCCTTAGGGGTAGAATTTAAAAAAATTCTAAAAACACTTTCTATGTATTTATATGAAGAAGCCGTAGAATAAAAGTGAATTCAATAATTGGGAAGACTTAATAAATATGGATATTTGAAATTTTTTTTTATTTAAATTACTTTTCTAATTAATTTACATATACGTATCGAGTTTCAGCTTTCTAGCATAAGGCGTTCCCCCACCCCCGTATCATACTAACACTATAAAAAATTATATTTTTCCAACATGCTACTACTACAGCTCTATCTAAATACCAAGTTTATATCATTATAGGTTCTCGATATATAAAAATCAGAACCTTTTCCTTCTCACCCTCCCCCACTCTCACCCTCTGCACCCTCACCACCAAAATTCTGCTAGAGGTCTATTAGGCCTACTTCTGGTAAAAATTTTAAGCATCTATCTTATACTGTTCTTGAGATATGACACGTGATATTTTAGAAAAATTGTTATCCCCGCCACTTTCATGTTCCACTGCCCCTTAAAAAAAAAATACTTTCAGCAAACTTTATTTGCCAACCTTTATACACAAAACATATTTTATTTGCCTAGTGAAATTAATTCGTGAGATATCGTAATCTAAAGTTTTTCAGAAACCAAAAATTTTCCGTCTAAAACGCTTCTCCCACTTTTCACCTCTCACACCCCCCTCTTTCTTAAAAATATGGTCACTTTAAGCGGCCTATCCAGTCTATTCATAAAAAAAAATTTCAATTTAATAGCTCAAAGGGTTTGGGAGCTACGAGCCTTCAAACGATTTTGCGTACACCAGTCGACGTACGGCGGACAGACGGACTGACTTTTTTTTTTTGCTTTTTTCGTGTCTACTTGTCATGAACCGTTAAAAAAAAATTTTTGAGGGTAGGAAATTTTTTTTTTTTAATAAATCGATCACATTCTGTATTATTGAAATAATAAAGTAAATCAATTATTTTTGAGAGAAGTGGTGCTACCCACTTTTCAATGGTGTGCCTTATAACTATAATACATACCTATGTCTTATGTTTTTTATTAACAGTTTGTAGAAATAGATAAAATTCATTTTTTATTTTTTTCGCTTAAAATTAAAACTTTGCCATCTGAAAAGTAACGTTGCAAATGACCTCCTGGTTGTTCTTTAGGTTGGCAGTCGCATAGTAACCTAGGGATGTTAATATCGGAAAAAAATATCGATATATCGATATTGAAAAAAATATCAATATCGGCTGAAGATATATCGGAGAAAAATATCGATATATCGAATATTTTTTCCAATGAAAAATAAACTCCAGTGCTGCATCAAACTTAACATTAATAAAAAATACGGCGCACGCGGCTTTTAGCAAACCGAAAGATAATAAATAAATGACATTTGATTTCGTTGCCTTCGGTCACACTTGCCAAATTTAGCTATTTTTAGAGTCTAAAATTCAATTTCAATTTTATCATTGGAATTTCAATATCTGAGAGTTTTTTGATTGAACTATTGGAAATGTTGGGGGAAAGTGGAAAATTCTTCTCCGTTGACTTATGAAATCAAAATAATGCCTTTTTTTGATCGAAATTAAGTTTCCGGATAGAAATACTGTTATTTTTTAAATATATCATTTTTGAAAAATAAGGATAAAAGGGGCAAAATCGAAAAAAGTATTAAGAGCAAACTTGATCTTAATTATTTTTTAATGAAATATTATATATTGACATATTTTTAAAATGTAAGCTTATGAGAGCCAGTACTTTTCTGGGATAGTTGTTGAGAATACTCGCTCCTTAATATGCTCTCCAGTAAGCCGACTGTGATTATTTGGCACCACAATATTTATTGCCAACGCAACTCTTTCGGATGACACCGATGAGGCAGGGACAATCAGGTATTTCTGACTGATATCCGACAGAACTGGTGTGAAATGACGGCTATCAAACCAACATTTTATTGGATCCGAATCCGGTGTTCTCATCATGTTGGGTTGATCCAGGTACTGCTTCAACTCATTTGGGACGGACCCTTGACTTGGAACTCTCTGACTGGTAGAAGCTGTTTGCACTACGAGTTTTTCATGTCGAGACCAAAGTGATGTCGATGCAATTTGTTGTTTCAACAGAGATAGACTATGTGCGATCGAAAAAAGGTCCTCTAATACAAACATACTTGAAAGAGCAAGATACAAAACCAATAAGAACAAGGTACGGAGCGGTTAGATACCTGTACACAAGATAGTTGCGTGGCTGCCTCGTCGTACATAGGTTTGTGTTGGCGCCTGAAGTGAAGATTTGCGTGCATGCACCCGTATATGTCACGTGCCTTGAACCTAGTTTCGACAGATATGGTTTCCGTGATAGAAATTTTTTTTTCTACTTTAAACGTTTCTGGCATATCACATAAAGCAGAAATGCAGATTAAATGCAAAAAAACCGTTCGATTTCTAAAATATGATATACTTAAAAAAAATATCGAGTCCGATAGTCGGATTTCAATATCGATATATCGATATATCGCTTTTTACAATATCGGCCGATATTATCGATATATCGTTCAAAAAATATCGCAATTTCGATATATCGACATTTTTTTAACATCCCTAAGTAACCTACACCGCATCTCAGCATTAAACGCGTTCCGGAATTTTACCCAAAAAGTAATAAAGTTGCGCCCAGACTGATGGGAGGTTTTTTTTTTATTTATTTATGTATTTGTTTTTCAATTTCAATTAAAACATAAATATAAAAAAAATTGTGAAACTGATTTTAAAGCGATTATTAGGAAAGCCCGTTAAAGTTAAAAAGAATTTGATATCTCATCAGACCTAGGTGATATGTCGGAATTCGTAAAAACGTACACAATCATTTTACACCCTCTAAGGGGTTGAATATCATAAAATCTTGAAATTAAATTGATGGTAAAAGCCCATTCGCTCTCATTAAATCTAAAAGTTTTGTCGGAATTTGTGAAAAAAAATAACAAATCCTTACACCGGCAGGGGGTTTAATATCGAGAAATGCTTAAATCGTTTTCCTCCGATTATATTTACAGATTTTAAAAGTGAAATTGAATTCAATATTTTATTTGGCCTAAGAAATATATCGGAATTCGTGAAAACGTAGGTGCACAAGCAGTTTAAACCCTCTTAGGGTTGGATATCAAAAAATTTGGAAAAATGTTTTTAGGCACTTACATAAAGAGCCAGCAGATGTAAAATTATTGTGATAACTCAACATGCCTAAAAGATATAACGAAATTCGTGAAAATGTGGAAAAAACTCTTTTCGCGGAATTAAATCTGATTTTTTTGCTTTATATACTCCTGTAGTGCATCTTAATATACGTACTAAGTTTCAACTTTTTAGCATAAGCCGTTTCTGAGATATAAAAAACCACCGTTTCGTTTTGAATCGGAGTACTTTTTATTTGTAAATGATTCTTTATTTTGAAATTACATTAAAGTAAATCGTATGGAATCGTGAATTTTTAATAGAATTGATGCCCCAAATTTAACTAAGGGGTTTAAATCACGTGTCCCGAACAATCATTTATAGTTTTGTACACATAAAATGTCCACGATGTGTTCACTGTGCAAAAAATTGTGTATGATGGCGACTGACTCGTGCATGGCGCAGATAACGTCGCTGTAAATAAAACGCCTTGCCGCATATGAGTTGTACACATTAGGGTATGACATGCTCACGTGATAAGGGCGGATGGAAGTGAGCGAAGCATGTCTATTCTTTTATTCTTTAAGTTTTGCGTACAGGCCTTATTTTCACGGGCGAATCTGCGCACAGTAGCTGTGCACAATTTTAAAGTGGACGCAAATGGTATGTACCATTTTATTTGAAATTGGAACTACGAAAGACTGAATCATAATCGTCTTGACGACTTGTTCGCACTACAGTACAAATCTGTTTATTAAAGTTAAATTTCGCATCAATCGGACTAATTACTTGTAATTCCGTCAGTTGTAGTTGCTTCCGCTCCGCGTATATAGTTACCAATTTAAATCGAATAAATTCAAATTCTTTAGAACTTGTCTCAAGAATATTCGTGCCACGTGAATTTATCAATTGAAATGTATAAAGCGAACAGGCTTGTGAAGAAGGCAGTGTTCAAGTTTGAAATCTGGAAGACAGAAGCGTATAGTAAACAAGGTCGGCCTTACGTAGTTTTATCTAAAGTATTTCACCTGTAATTTTACATAAATTTTCGATTCATCCATACAAAATATTGTAAAAATACAGAAAATGACAATAAGTGAATTATGACTTAATCTATTTATCTGACGCGCTCGGCTTCTAAATCGACTGAGTTATAAGTTTATTATTCTAATACTTTTTGTTTATATTGTTGCAGATACGTGATTTTTCAATCGGGACTCGTTAAGCGTAAGGCGGAATCTCCCAGTGACTAGGGTAAATAATATGAAGCAAACACTTTCTGGTAGATGTTGACATAAGGTGAGTTCTAATTATTAAAATTAACTTGTTAAGATATTTGGCGAATTTAGGCAGTGACCAATATAGGTAGCCAAGTGCGACCTTGTTGTTATCATTCCAGAGGTCGACATAGTCCTGCGCTTTTCCTTCTACTCAATGTTAATTTAAGTCGATTTATAGTTCACTGCCTTGATTCACCAAGTAGCTCCCTAGTTCTTCGACCAATGCAACTCTGTATTTGAAACCAATTCGCAGATTTCTCCAAAATGGAGATAAACACAGCGTTGGGCCACTCAGTTCGCCCATGCACCGTTGGTCACCTAATAATATGCACATTAGGAATTTTTGGATTAGTTGGACGCCTTATAGACGCCAGGCATCATGACGTAGAAAGTAGTGTTCAACAGTTTCCATTAGGACAAAAATTTGCACCGCCTTCTTCATCTTCATCATCGTCGTCCTCATCCTCGGCGTCGGCCTCACTCAAGGAAGACGGTAACCTCCTTAAGACGCTTTCCAAAAAAAAAAAACAACCAACTCACACAGTTTCGTTCACAGATGCATTTTTTACGCCATATTTGGGTCACGGTGAGATCGTTCGGATCGTCGACGCCGAACTGGGAACGGTGGAGCGCGAGAACGACTTGGACAAACACCAGCAGCAGCATCAGCGTCGACGTGGTGTAAGCCGACGCGAATCGAATAACGAACCGGATGACGATCCGCTCGTGATACAAACCGATAAGGGTAAAGTTCGGGGAACCACCCTGACATCGACAACCGGTAAGAAAGTCGACGCATGGCTGGGTATACCGTACGCACAACCGCCGATCGGTCAACTCCGGTTTCGACATCCGCGTCCGGCCGAACGATGGACTGGTGTCCTGAACGCAACCAAACCGCCTAATTCGTGTGTTCAAATTGTCGATACGGTTTTCGGGGATTTCCCGGGTGCTACAATGTGGAATCCGAATACACCGATGTCCGAAGATTGCCTGTATATTAACGTTGTTGTGCCGCGGCCTAGACAGAAGAATTTACCGGTTATGTTGTGGATATTCGGCGGAGGATTCTATTCGGGAACGGCAACGTTGGATGTATACGATCATCGGTAAGTGAATTGAAGAACGAGGACAATGAATATCGAAAAGGACAAGCTTCGGTACTTCATTTCTTTTCGTTTTCCTTTATTAATTAAGCACTTTGACCTTAAAATTGACCAAACTTCTTCTTTAGCATGTTAAAGGAGTATCTGCTTCCCGGTTAATATTGGCATACCAATTCTAAATCCAAAGTCATGACTTAGCACAGTAAGAAGCGCTGAATTATATCGTCAACCTCTTTCCAGCTTTTAGTCCTTCTCATTTCTACTAAAGCATCAAGGGTATAATAGTCCCGCGTCTAGAATTCTTTCTTAGCTCCTCAGCTTCCTTTGCAGTTCCTGCTTAACTTAGCAGCATTGCTTCTTAAAAAACACGATCCTGGGCGGACAGTGCTTGTAGATTGTAGATTTGTAAATGTTGGAGGACGGTCTGAAATCCCGAATCACTGCGGCCTCAGGGGGCCTATTTTGTCCTCCCTTGTTATAACTCACTCAGGACGTTTATATATTTTATAATATGCTCTTGAGCGAGTTCGACATGAGTTCCAATGGTGTTAGGAAGTAATGTAATATAATGTATGGCCCTCCAAAAAATTCAGAGGCGTGCTGTTCTTAGCATTACTGGGGGACTTAAATCATGTCCCACTGCTACAATGGAAGTCATGATAGACTTGGCCCCATTACACTTAGAGATAAAGAAGGAGGCTCTGAGAGCCTCAGCAGTACAATAAATTCAAGGCAGGAGACCTTGTCGGTCACCTTAAAATTCTACAGGAATTTAATCAGAAGGACCTAACTGACTCAGTAAACGACAACATGCCAAAGGTATATGATTTTGAGAATCCATATATGGTGACTCTTGGAGATCGTGTATCATGGCAATCTGGTCTACCAGATTTTGCGGAAGGTGCTTCAGTCTGGTTCACGGACGGCTCTAAGACCTATAGTGGAACTGGAGCGAGCGTATTTGGATCCAATTGTAAAATATGGACGGCAATGGGACAAACAGTCACTGTGTTTCAGGCTGAGGTACATGCCATAGAGCTGTGCATAGGTAGAAGACGCTACAGTTATTATCTTATCTGACAGCCAAGCGGAATTGCTAGCGCTGAAATCTTATTGTTTCCGCTCTAGGCTTGTGTGGGACTGTCGTACTCTTCTTAAAGAGCTGGCACATCATAATAGACTCACCCTGATGTGGGTGCCAGGACATGAGGGTATTTCAGGTAACGAATCGGCTGACTAGCTAGCTAAGCGGGGAGCCAACTCACCAATGATTGGCCCGGCACCATTCTGTGGAATAGGTAAAGGCTTCATTAACACTAAACCTACCACGACGGGTCAAATGACCCATTTTAAACTTTTTGTCAGAATTTCTTCTAAATAACATTATCACATTTTTAAATTTAATAAATAAATATTTTTGAATCGTTATTTGGAAAAATTGCTTAATTCATGTACCGAATTGTGCTACATTTTTCACTATACATAGTATAATATATATATAACATTTTAAAGACGGGTCACTTGACCCGCTATGGTAGGAATAGGTATACATGAAGTATCGGTAGGTTTAGTGTTAAGGATGGCATTTTAAAGTGGGTAAATCTTCAGGTGGAATATTATTGGAACTCACTTTCAGGACTTAGACAGTCAAAGAAATTCCTGACTTTCTCAAGTAGGGGAGCGTCGGAATTCCTTTCCTTAATCAGGTATAACGCACGGGTTATAATGGGATATTTTTTCCGGACATTATTTCCTTAATTATCACCTTAAGATCATCGGTAAAGTATCACTAGATACATGTCGATTCTGTGATATCACATCTGAAACCCCGGCACACATTCTGTGTGATTGTGATGCAGTGGCCAGATCAAGAAGGCAGATTCTCGGTGGATTTACTCTCACCTATAAAGACCTGTCGAAGACTCCCCTGAGTAAAATCATCTCCTTTCTCACAAGAATTGATATGGCCTAGGGAGTGACCTCTTAGGTCGTAGTTCGAGAAGTATTGAGGCTTCTATAGGCTCTACCAGATAAATAATAGGAAGTAATGTCCAAGAAGTCGGAGTATTCCTGCTTCCTTGAACGACCATACCACTTGCTTGTGGATTCTAATCCAGATCTGTATTTTTGATCAGGAACACGTGACAGAGCTCCAATAGAAACTGCGAATACCAAGATAGTCCATTAACTTGATCTTCACTTTCCTTCACGTTTCGGAACTGAGGTTTAATTACTTTTGGGGCTCCTTGTTACGCTCAGTACTAAGGACGGTACGAAGCTAAATTTTGAATAGTCTCCATTATCAGGTAGTTTTTTTGGCAACCGAAATTTTAATCCGAAGTGCTGCTCTAGTCCTTGCCAGCAATAATGCAACCGATTTCCATCCTGAATTTTATTCGAAGTCGGTCATAAGAGTTGTCCTTCTAAAACACATAAAGAAAATCGTTCGGAAAAGTCTTGCATAACCTTGAAAAACTTCTTAATATCGTAACAGAACCGTTTGGATAGTAAAAAGTTTTATTGCCTTTAATGGCATTTCTTCCAACCCTCCACCAATGCTCTTCGGCTGACATTAAAACTTTTTCCACTTAAATATCGTGCGAACAACTCCCATTCCAACTTTCTAGGCCGTCCACCCACAACTACAATTTGCGACTGGTAGTTCGACCTTAAAATTAACAACCGGTCGCAGTGGATGGGGGTAAACTCCCGACTATTACAACTATTCGAAAACATTCCAATGCAGTTCGTTACTTGTTTTTTCCTTCCTGGTCACTACCGGTCACAACGGTTATTTTGCAATTAAAATCACACTATAGGTCAGTTACCGGCTTTCGAGCCATTAAGGAGTCCGATCGAATCCTTAGATAGCCCAGTCCCAGTGCCACCTTTGCAGTGCCTGAATTTGTGCCATTTTTCTAGACATTCTTTGACCGGTCGGTAGTACGAAATGAAGGGGGTTGTACTCTATTAGTGACGTCGTATGAACGGGGTTTGAACAAGAAAGCGGGTTAGCGTGTCATCGCGAGGTTATACTACCACGCTCATGCTATTAGGGGATGCACATTGGGGCGTTGGGCGCTCAATCTAAATTTGAGCGCGTGTTGCGAACTGGATAAGAAATTGACTAGAGTGTTGGAATAATTGCAGCGGGATGGGACGTGGGTGGATTTTTGAAAAGTTCATCAAGATGACTAAAAATAGCCCACAAGAAGTGATTAAGGCTTGAAAGAAAGAGTAGCGTCATGAAGTTCACTTTTGCAGGAATCTAGCAGCGGAGGAGAACGTCATTGTTGTCTCGATGCAGTACCGAGTTGCATCTTTAGGTTTCCTCTTCCTCGGAACACCGGAAACACCAGGAAATGCCGGCCTATTTGATCAGAACTTGGCCTTAAGGTATAAGAGATTCGCCAATATCCCGCCTAGTCCTTTTAAATCCGCCATTTTTCTTTTCTACTACTTTCAGGTGGGTTCGTGACAATATCCACCGGTTCGGTGGCGATCCAGCACGTGTTACTCTCTTCGGAGAGAGTGCAGGCGCTGTATCAGTTTCGCTGCACTTACTATCGGCCTTATCGCGTGATTTATTTCAGCGTGCAATTCTTGAGAGTGGATCGCCAACAGCGCCATGGGCCATTGTGTCGAGAGACGAAGCTTCAATAAGGTTTGGCGCCATCAACATTGATTTTCTTGTTAACGTCATCAAAACTCATTCATTACAGGACGCTTCGTTTAGCGGAAGCAGTTAATTGTCCGCATGATCCGACAAAACTATCGGAAACGATTGAATGTTTGCGTAGCAAGGATGCCACCACGCTGGTTGAAAATGAATGGGGAACGTTGGGAATTTGTGAGTTTCCATTCGTTCCGGTTGTAGATGGCGCCTTTTTAGATGAGACGCCGCAAAAATCGATGGCACATGGCCGATTCAAGAAGACGGATATCTTGACCGGAAGTAATAGCGAAGAAGGCTACTATTTTATTATTTACTATCTAACGCAGTTGCTGCGGAAAGAAGAAGGCGTAACGGTTACTAGAGAAGAATTTTTGCAGGTTTGTATTCAATTCGAACAGTATGCGCTCTAATGGGTCATTAAATTTTAATTTTAATGATCAATTATCTAACATACGGAGTCTATGCAATAATATGAAATTTTGTACAGGCTGTGAAAGAGCTGAATCCCTATGTGAATAATCCAGCACGACAGGCCATTGTTTTCGAATACACGGATTGGGTCGATCCCGATAATCCGCATAGTAATCGGGATGCCCTAGATAAAATGGTTGGTGACTATCATTTCACCTGTAATGTGAATGAATTTGCTTACAGGTAAACCCATCTCGAGTCAACAACAATACAATCACAAAACCACTTGTTCTTTTCCTTGGTTTGTTCACAGATATGCGAAAGAAGGCAACGACGTTTACATGTATTTGTACACTCATCGGAGCCGGGGTAATCCATGGCCTCAGTGGACCGGTGTAATGCATGGCGATGAAATTAATTACGTGTTTGGTGAACCGTTGAATCCAACGTTGGGCTACACCAACGAGGAGAAGGACTTTAGCCGGCGTATTATGCGGTATTGGAGCAATTTTGCCAAACACGGGTGAGATTCCAGAACTAAATGGAAATAAGGACGAAGAGTTTGAGGGAACCTTTTCTCATTACAGAAATCCCAATCCAGGATCGCTGGGCAAATTTCCAGAATGGCCAAAACATACTGCCAATGGTCGACACTACTTGGAGCTAGGATTAAACGCAACGTTTGTCGGCAGAGGACCGCGGCTGCGACAATGCGCCTTCTGGAAGGAATATCTTCCGCAGTTAATGTTGTCGACGTGTGAGTAAAACTCTTTTTTGTTGTTAAATATTTTTAGGAATTTTCTATTTTGGACATCGCTTGCGGGCTATTCTGATTTTGAATTTTTTTCAAAATACTCTCCGAAACACCCGAAATTTCCGCTATCCTTGTAGCTTGTACGATTTTAGAACTGAGGTCTAGTATAGGAATCTTCGTTAAAATTAAAAAAATATTAACTAAATCACTTCTTTTTAGTTAAAGTTAATTGAAATAGATCATTTCTTCTTAGTAAACATTAATTAAACGTTAATTGATAGAAAATTTAAATTTCTATCTCTATTAAATATATTTCAATTGATATTTAATGCTCTGTTAAAATTGTTGTTTATTGCATTGATTCAATAATTAAATTCAATTGATATTTAATGCTCGATTGAAATTACTATTCATTGCATTGATTCAATAATTAAATTCTATTTTCTATTATTTAAAATATTTAATTTTTATTTAAATCGAACTGAAATGTCGACTTGTGCATCAGAGAAAAGATAGCAATCGACTTTTTTTTAAAATGAAAATTAATTTGAAAAATACACCAAACATGCCAACATTGATTGATTAAAAATATAATCGAAGTTGACTTACAAATGGTTGAATCGACAGTAACAAAAACCACTCAGTTAAATCAATCCAAAATCAAAAAAATCAATTACAACCAGCGCAACCACACTAGCACATATAGAGTTCGAGCGGAATTTCACTTTACTAATTTTGCTACATATTTCTAGACGGAAAAATGATTTGTAGAGTAGAGATAGCGACTACTAGCGGAACTACCAATTAATGGTATAGTTGCTAACATATTTATTTTTTATTGTATTTCTTTTGAATTATCAACACAGTGTCAATATTCAAGATCCAAGTCCCTATAGTCATGGCGATTGCTGTGGAAATAACAGAGCCGCAACAAGATCGATGGAATTAAATTGAAAAACATTTATTTTACGCATCACATGACCTCCACAACTATAAAGAGACACCTGTTGGGAAATAGTGGAATTTATTTGGATGGCGTTGTGAATAACGGACAATCTTCTTCAGTCCAATCTTGTTTTTGTTTACTTTCGCACGGCTTTAAAGTTTTCTACTCCTGAGATATTAAAAATAAATAATCATTCAATTAAAAGAGTATGACAAAAATAAAGATAATTATCTTAAAAAACAGAGAGAACTTACCTTTCAAAACAGATTCTCCTTTTTGGGAAATACCAACGATATCACAACTTCTATTCCCTGTAAAAAACGTACTAGTATAACAACAAGTAAACAAAATAATCGAGTTCTAACCACTGGTAATTGCGGCAGACATCAGTTGCGCTTTCAGCTTGCTAACCCATGTTATATACGTACGTCCGCTTGTCTGTCCATTTCCCCACTTGAGAGTCTGCTCGTTCGTCCTTTCGAATTTCATATTGGTTCATGATTGAATACGCTCATGATACGCTGTCGAGCATTTTGGAATCTGCACTCCGCACACTCAGCCAGTGGGCTGGAAGATGCGGCCTGGGGGTGAATGCTTCTAAAACTGAATTGGTGATATTTACAAGGAAGCATAGAATTCCGGCATTTAGGCTGCCGAAGCTCGAAGGCGTGGAGCTTAGACCATCGGAACCTGGGTCTAATTCTGGATAGGAAGCTCAGCTGGAAATTGAATATTCAGGAGCGCATTAAGAAGGCAAATAACGCGCTTTTCGCATGCAAGCAGACCGTGGGCAAAAGCTGGGGTCTCAAACCAAATATAGTACACTGGTTGTACACGGCGGTTGTGAGACCTATTCTGACCTATGGGGCAGTGGTATGGTGGAAAGCCATGGATAAAGAGTACAATCTTAGGGAACTAGGAAGAGTGCAACGGACTGCTTGTGTTATGATCACGGAAGCCCTTCGCACAACGCCTACTGCCCCGTTGGAGGTGTTTATGCATCTATTACCAGTGGATATCTTTGTGAAACAGGTAGCGGCAAATACAGCAGTTAGGCTACCGAGCTGTGCACTTTTTAAGCGGAGCTCTAAAGGGCATAGTTCAAATCTCAGCGAATTTCTGGGAAGCCCGGCGGATATTAGTACGGACTACTTAATTTCAGGGATGGATTTTGTGACGCCATACGAAATTGTGTATCCTAGTAGAGTGGACTGGGAGAACAATAGGGTACTACGTGAAGGGGAAATCTCCGTATATACGGATGGATCGAAAATCTTCGTCGTCTTCTCTGAGCAGCTGAGTGTAGGGAAGTCGTTTAAGCTTCCAGATATGTGCAGCGTATTCCAAGCGGAAATTCTGGCGGTGTTGCAGGCATCAAACATCCTGTTAATGGGTGAGATATGCGATCAGAATATTTCACTCTACATTGACAGCCTGGCGGCCATAAAGACGCTGGAATCGGTCACCATTAAATCCCAGTTAGTAAAGCGCTGTCGAGAAGTGCTAAAGGTACTTTATAGTCAGAACAAAGTACAGATTTGCTGGGTGCCAGGGCATAGTAATATTCTAGGGAACGAAAGAGCGGACGAGCTGGCGAGATCGGGATCGGCATCGAATGGAAGGGTTGAGAAGGATGTTTGTCCACCGATATGCGGCATCAAAGCGCAAATTGGTGAGCGATCTAAAAAGACAGCCAACTCTAGGTGGGCAGGACTGGCAAGCTGCAGGATTTCCAGATCCCTGTGGCCCGAGCTGGATAGTCAAAAGACTAGGTATATATTGACTTGGGATAGAGGAAAACTGCGACTGCTCGTCGGAGCACTAACGGGGCACTGTATACTGAGGAAACACGCTATGCAGCTAGGGGTTGCGGAATTGGACATATGTAGGTTCTGCCATGATCTGTATGCTGCGGAGGACATCACTCACATTTTGTGTGAATGCCCGGGGATCGCTAGGAGGCGTCTGAAATAGTTGGGTAGCCTTTTCTTCGAGAGCATCGAGGATTTGAGGTCGTTAGGGTATGACAAATTAGTCAGGTTCTGCAGGCAACTGGAGTGTTTCTGAGGTGATGGAATAGCCCACGAGGACCTGAAGGGATCGCAATGGGCCCGTTTGGCGCCTAGTGAGCGTGGTGGTTTTAGCGCTGCGCCCCTTCTTAAACCTAAACCTAAACCTATGATTGAAATCGTCCCAGTACAAAAGTCTTAAAAATATGTACTCACAACCCGATAACTTGGAACTCCTCAAGCTTGGAATTTAAAATTTGTATGGAAATTGTTCAATGATTTCAGTCACAAGAATGAATATGGATAAAATTAAGCGTATCCTTCTTGTAGCTGCCATACAAAAGTTCGGGAAAAATAAATGGATTCATCTGCCTAAATGAGTGATAACTACATTTTATAGAAATTAGTTTCTTAAAACAAACAATTTAAGTTGAGTTAGTAAGTAAGCAAAATGCAGTAACGTGGTTAAATTTAATGATCTATGAATTTTAGTATGATTATCTAGAAGTTTAATATTTTATACCTTATAATTAATTTTCACCGTCGTGAATAAAAAATGAAATCCAAAACCGAAAAATTTAGGAATTCGAACTGCCACCATGCAAATGTTCTTGAAAAACTCTACGAACTCATTACAAATGGAGATCGCATTGAATTATAAAGCTAAATTTTACATTGTTTGAGCCAAAAATTCAGATTGAGTGAATTCGTGGACAAAATTTTTTCACTACATCTGATAGCTACCATAAAAAAGTTCTTAAAACACGTGGCAGGATTTGGCCACGTGTTTGTGTGATTAATTTAGAGCCTGATGCTACTGATTTTAAGTTTTGTGCATCGTACGCATACCAGATAAAAGTACTGTAAATATTTTTAAAAGCGGTTAGTTACGAAACAAAATTTTTGCTTTCGTGGATTTAAGAAACGAAATTTGTTATTGAATAAAATCTTTTCACAGTTCCCTTCTAAATGTCCGTAAACTTTGTGATTGATTCGTTGCAAAACATCTTCAGGGAATTAGTTTCACAATTATTTTATTGAAAAACTTTAGATTACGATATCTCACGAACCAATTGCACTAGATAAATAAAATTCGGTTTGTGTATAAAGGTTGACAAATGAAGTTTGCTGAAAGTAAATTTTTTTAAGGAGGCGGTGGAGCATGAAAGTTTACGAATTTTTCTAAAAAATCACGTCTCATATCTCAAGAACAGTGTAAGATAGATGCTTAAAATTTTTACCAAAAGTAGTTCTAATAGACCCCTAGCACAAAAAAAATTGTGGGGTGAGGGTGTAGATGGTGAGAGTGGGGCAGGGTGAAAGGGAAAAGGTTCCAGTTTTTATATCTCAAGAACCTATATATTATTTTATTTTATTATTTTTATAAAGCTGAAACTTGGTATTTAGATAGAGCTATAGTAGCAGCATATTGGAAAAATATATGGTAATTGTTTATAGGGTAGTATGGTACGGGGGTGGGGGTGGTTTTCCTATCTATAGAACGGCTTATGCTACAAAGTTGAAACACGTTATGTATATGTAGATCAACTAGAAAAGTAATTTAGATTAAAAAAAATTTCAAATTTCCATTGGCGTTCGGAAGCGGGGCAAAAAAATGATCAGTGAAAATGGAATGCATATATTTTAAGAATGGAATTTTTTCATGGTAAGCTACCATAGAAGCAAATTTGATTTAAATGTTGGTTGTTTTCCGGCGTCAGTAGGGTTTCTGGTGAGAAACATATATTTTCACGGTTTTCGTCATATCTAGTTGGTCTTCCCAAATATTGAATTCATTTTCATTCTACGGCTTCTTCATATAAATACCTAGAAAGTGTTTTCAGGATTTTTTGAAACACCTAAGGGGCGGAAAGGGGGTTGTATACTTTTTCACGAGTTCTGCCATATTCCTATGGTCTGATCAGATATCGAATATCTTTTCACTTTCAAGGGCTTGCGTAATAATCGCCCAAAACTTGTTTTTAAGTTTTTTCCTTTTTCAGCCCCTAAGAGGGTATAAAAGGGTTGAACAAGTTTTTACGAATTCCGTCATATCTTTTAGAAGTGTTAAGAAATTGAATTGGTTTTTACTTTCTCGTGTTGTCTTCATATTTATCATTAAATCCTTTCAGGATTTTTGGATATTTAACCCTCAGGTGTGTGTAAGGAGGTTGCATATCTGATGATATATCGAATTCATTGTTAATTCTTAAGGTTTCCCATATAAGCGCCAAAAAGTCAATTTCAGTATTTTTAGATATTCAATCCTAAGGGGTGTAAAGGGGTTGCATGCTTTTCAAAGCTTCGACATATTTCTTAGGTTTGAGGAGATATTAGATCGCTTTTCACTTCCACAGACTTTTTATATAATCGGCTACAAAAACATTTCTCCATTTTCCATATTCAACCCCCAAAAGTTTGCAAATGTTTTCACAATTTTTGCCATCCCTTAGTTCTGATGAGATATAAAATTGGTTATTACGGCATTTGATGTAATGACCTAAAAACCAATTTCCCGATTTTTCAAATTCAAAAACCAAGGGGGTGTAAAGGGTTTACTTACGTTTTCACAAATTTTTCAAGATCCCTCGTGTCTCATGAGATATTAAGTTGCTTCTTATGAAATCGTCTAAAAACCTGTATCACAATTTTTTCGAAATTCAAACCCCAAGTGGAAGTAATGGCTTTATATACGTTTTAACAATTCGTCATATCTCTTAATTCTGATAAGGCAGCAAATTCATTTTTACTTCTATGGGCTTTTAGTGTACGTAATATACCGAAATTCGAATAGTCTGCACAGGCTTTTCCAATGTTTAATCGGCTAAAAATCTCTATTTTAAATATTTTTTTTTTTAAGAACAAAACTAACTTTTCAAGAAATCTCATAATTTCGAAACAACTGATGATATACTCCGACTTTGACCCGAAAATAATAAAGTTTCGCCCAGACCATTGGCTGATTTTTTAGATTTTTCTGCAAAAGGTTCATCGCTGTCGCAAAGAAATCGGGGTTGTTAAAAAGGCTTGACAAAAATGTACTGGACTGTAAAATGGACTTTTGCTACTTTTTGCACTTTGTTAATGAACATGCTGATAATCTCTCGTCTCAACACAGGTAGTATTAAGCGCTTCAGAACGTTTATGGGATCAGTTTTACTGCTGTGAAAGCGAGATGACGGTCAATTATGCGCGAAAGTATTTGTTAAGCGATTTTGATTGAGAGCAGCATTCGAGCAGTGATTGAACTGTACAGTGTTGTTATTTCTAGTGATTTTAATCAAATCGTATTTTACTTGAAATCCTAGCTCGCAACAGAATGCTGTCTTTTTTCTTCTGTAAATAATAAGTTGAAGAATTTAAAGTCGTATTAAGGGAATGCGATTCTTGAGACAGAACACTTACAAACAACAAGTCTTCACCTTCGCATTGACGGGCGACTATATTGCTTAAAGACCAAAAAACATTTATGAAAAAGAGCAACCTGTTTTTCACAATTTGACCTGAACGTGGACGGCGTATAATTATCCCAGGTAATTCCCGGTACAGGAAATGGAGCCATCGAGATGTAACAAAGGAAATTCAAACCGCCATGGTTATAGCATAACCTGAAGGACACTTCTGTAATATTACACCACCAACTTGCCATGCAACGGATTCCAATATAAAACCGCTGGAGGTCACATGCAAGAAGACAAAAACAACCTCATCACAGCTTGAACATTTAATTAATAAAATTAATTAACAACATTTTGCCCAAACGCAACGCTACAAACCAATCAATCGTATCCGTCGAACACTTCATTGCAGAATTATTTCAGGTACTGAAACCAGAATCCTGCAGTGTTCAACCACCTTTTCCACAACCGGCTAAATTTGATATTTGTGGGTTCTGCACGGTGGGTTTTGAAAGGAGAGCGAAATCATTCAAACGTTGCAGTATTAACGTTTCATTTCGGGATTTAAAAACAAAAAATATTTTTTAAAAACATAGCGAAGCTAATTAAAAAGTTCTTAATAGACATCAATCATCATTTAATAAAATTGAAATTTTTTCGGTGGCTACTAGAACGAGTGGAACTTTGAACTCGATGGTTCAATTTTTAATAAATTTCCGCGTTATGGTTGAAGGGTTCTCAATTAATAATTTAACGAACTGTTTTAAGGACATTTGAATGGAAGCTTCCTGAATCAGTAGAGCTTTGCTCATTAGCTAATTAAGTTTTCCAAACTGCTTTAATCTAGCCTTACGTGGAGCGATTGAGAACATCGTTAAATTAGTAGAAGAAAATCGAAGTTTTGCAAAAGAAAGATACCCACAGTTAAAATCTTGCTACTATGTTTGCTACTGGTCATATAGTGTTGAAGTGCGAAAGATAATTGTTTTTTTGTTCACTGAACTTAAACTTCATATGATGCAAGAAGTGATGCTTCCAATGTTTTTGATTCTTAATATTGTTGCGAGCTAGGGGTTCGCCGGGATTTCAAGTAAAACACAATTCGTTTAAAATCAAAATAAGTAACAATTTATTAATTCGCACTTTAATTCTGTTCGCACAACTATTCGCACTATATGGCAATACCGCCCGTTTATATATTTCGCTTGACTCGATCACTTTCGCTTTCTACCAACACGGTCGCGTATACACGCTGGCTGTCACAGTCGACGTAACAAAAATTACTATATTCCTCGCTGAAAGCTTCATCCGCTTTTATACTACTTGTTTGTAGTCGAGACTGTTCTTGAATCTTCGCTAGGTGGTGTGTGTGGATGGTTCTCGAAAGCTTTAGAGCTTTCTCGAAAGCTTTAGAGCTTTCGATTTTAATCTTCTATACTGTTCTAGTACATTCGATAAGAAGGGAGGTACAATCGTGTTACTCCGCTCTCTTATATACTTCAACTAGGCTTTTGATTGGGTAACTTTGCAACTAGGTATTCGGTTGTTGCTGTTTCCCTTATTCGTAATCGATCGAGTTGCGCGGTGGCCAGGCTTACACGTAACAATATCTTTTCTAAAACAAAATTAAATTTTTTTATTTTATGAATGGTTGGCGTAGAGTGATCAAAACAAAACAACAAAATTGTATACACATTTGTGACTATTCACTGAAAAGGTTTTTTTAGAGTATGGAATCATGAATGAAATGTTTAATTATAATAAAGCTAACAAAAGTATTCGTACACTTTGGCGTTCGTATCAATTTTGAAAAATAATGTGGGATAGTTAGTTTTCTACTTATATGTTTTATTAATTTCGTCGTTTATTGTTAGGGCTATATATGGCGTATTGTTATAAAGTTAAGTGCTTCTCAAATCCTGTTGGACTAAAAAAACTAAGTAACACACTCATGCAATGTCCGATTTTGTACTGTTTTCTAGATATGTGAATTTATTTTTGCCGTTTCTAATATTTATGTCAACAATTCCTAAACGTTAATGCTAAAGAAATTTTGAAAAAAGTTTTCACTGTTGGAGGCAAAAAACTTGGTACTTAAAAAAATTATTTTCTTGTATATAACTGTATAGTCAAGAAGTGGCACTTTGAAAATTGAATCGATTATGTCGATTTTTACAGAGAATTTATGCTTTCTTGTTTAAAATTTTAAAGACTGCTGGTTGGCGCCGATTATTCTTTTGATTGAAATTGGTTAAAACCGAATGGCTACCCAAATTTCCAGTTGGCATTGAATATGCTCTGGTCGAATAAATCACATGGCTAACACCCATGGGATTTAAAACACTAATGAATCTTTGCTAACACCCATGGTCATATTTATGGGTGTTTCAAGAAACACCAAGGGGATTACACCGATATGTATGGATGTTTCGAGAAACACCAAGGGGATTACACCGATATGTATGGGTGTTTCGAGAATCACCCATTGATGTTGCGTGAATCATATTTGGGTTATACCCGTGGGTGTTAGACTTACACCAACGGGTATTTGGGTTACACCCATGGGTGTTTGGGTTATACCCATGCATCTTCGACGTACACCCATGTTTGTTCAAACAAGCTGGCTGCTGGAATGTAATTTTGTTGCTTATCCAACTAAAAAACCCACGGTAGTTAAGAAACCTCCATGGGTGTATACCAAGGGTAGTTGCGAAACCGCCATGTGTACACCCATGGACGTATGTAATAATACATAATTGACCCAAAAACTACCATGGGTGTACATCTTTTTAGAACACGTATAAGATTTGTTGGACCAGGGTTTTAAATAAATATAAATTATTATAATGAAATTTTAATCTCTCGACTTCAAATCAAAATAAATTAGTCGGACCAGAAGATGTTTTAATAAATAATCCAGAAGCTTTCTTTATTTTCCCAAATTTTTTATAACAATTAAAATAATATTTATAAAATGTATGCTTTTTTCTTTGTTTAATGAATTCTTTCAGCTCAATCATCAGCCGCACCAACACAAGCGCCATGCACCAGCATCGCAACACATCTCTCAAGTAATTTAGGAACAATTGCTTTCCTAACATTACTTTTACTAGTAGTTACTAACAATAGTTCGCCACAGAAAGGAATTAAATGAATATAAATAAATATATGATATATATACATAGAAAACTTAAATATATTTACCTATATTCTTATTTTATGTAAAAAAAAGATATAAAAAAAAAAACAATTACAAAAAAGCAAAAAAAATTAAATGAATTAATATTAATAATAAAAAAAATATATCTAAATATAAATACGACTGCTTTAGACACTGACAAAACCTTAAGAATATATAAAAAGAAATTATTAATTACTATTATTAAAATAAATCCATTTAATTAATTCGTTAGTTTAAAATCAAGAGAAATAGTTAAATATTGTATAAGAGTAAGGAATGGGGAGGGAAAAAATTAGAAAATAAAACAAATATGATCAAAATTAAGGCCGAAAAAAAAGTGAGTAAGGAATGAAAAAGCAGAAATATAAAAAGAGCGGATAGCGACAATTATACCGAATCCTTCTCAGACCATAAAGATACAATAAAAAGGAATAACAATTATTCGCTTTTCTACAGTTTCTACAATTAAACAAAAGGTAAAATAAAACGAAGATATGATTAAAAGCATCTAAAACAGAAAAAAAAAATTTTAATATTATTATATTTTATTTGATATGCTGTAGCTTAAAATAATTTGAATAGCGTAAAGTAGATAACACAATATTTAAAGTAGGCGACTTAAATGTTTTTTTTTAATTTATAACGTTTGATGATTGTGTACAGCCACGTCGGATACGTTGACTCGTTCGTAAATATGTGAGTTACAGTACATTTTCTGTTTTTAGTACGTTCCAAACCCACCTTTATCCGCTATATTAAATACACCGAACTGTTCTAAAAAAAACAATAGCTTACATAAAGTAGAAGTTGTAGCGCACAATTATTTTAAGTGGAAAAACGGGAAAATAAAACATGTTTCAAAGTTTGTAATATCACACAAAAAATTTTGTGATAGATAAGAGTAGATTAGTGTTTTTAAATTTTTTTTAAAAAAGCTGTTATCAAATGTGCGGAGATTGAATTATTATTCCAGAGTCTTTATGCAATATTTATGCGCCACACCATCGATGTTCTACTACAACTCTTCTGATATGCAGAGAATCGGATCTAATTAGGATAGTGAGCAATTTTTTAGTACCTATGCTATCCTTGTTTTGAACATATTGGACAGCTTGTGGAATTAAATGAGCTCATACATGGAACATTTCGATGATGTAGTGCACAAATGTTTTGAGTATAAAAAAACTGGTGTCGGTGTGTCGGGGATACGGCCGTGTGTTTTGCGTTTATAGTAGGGACAATTTCTGGATTAACCCCCCACCCCGCCCCTCTCCATTTCTCCATGCAGTCCTGGAGAGCTTCTTTTCGAATTTTCTTCAATGCCATTGACCAAGCCTTCTTAATGACATCAATGGTGTCGAAATGATGTCCTTTCGAAACTGAGCAAACGTTCATTCGATGTTCCGAGCGAGGATACAATTTTGCTACAACTCGATGCATGTTGAATTTCTATGTAAAAATCTCATGACATGTCTCAATTAACATTTCAACCTTTTCTGACAGTTATATGACAGCAGATCCTTCCTGACTTTCTAAATGAGAGTTGAAGTCAAAGGCGAAGGCCTTTCTAAACCTCTCCATTGGATTGGTCTCTCTGAGAGTAGAACATGTAAAATTTTGCGATGACAAAAACGAGACACCTGGCTCTGTTCATGATTTCTGCTATAGCTGCTTTTGTATGCTTTTGTGTGTCCAAAGCAACCAAAAAGCTGCTTTCTCGTGCTTGCTATTTGACACTAGATCTGTTCAAGATTTTTAAAAAGCTGCTTCCATAGCTGCTTTTTGTTGCTCATACTCCGGACTGTAGCAAGAAAGCAGCTATTGCAATATTCATATGTGTGTGTAGCTGTTAGTTTCGTCTCAACGTCATTTTGAATGTCTAAAATGGAAAATGATGTTTTATTAACAATGGAAATAAGCGAAGAATTGAAGGACACTACTAGTAGTGCTCATTTTCACTTTATTTTATTATAATATATGTCATATGTTACGCAAACTTGCGTATATATGTGTCGAACAGCTGTTGTAAGCTATAGAAGCTGCTTTTGGCTGTCCAAAACCCGAAGAAGCTATTTCTTGCTATGGCTGAATTTGACAGTTGCTACAGTCTTGCTATGCTATGCTTTCGAAGCAGCTATAGCTGGCATCTTGAACACATTCCAGAACACATTCTCTGTGGAATTGACGGACTTTTTCACAAAACGCTTTGCCACTTCGGTCAGAACTTTCTTCATTGACAGCGCTGGTATTGAAGAGGAACTATAGATTTAGGGGGACGTCACAATAGTCCTAATTGAGGCTCTAGTGACAGAGGAAACCAAACCAACCGCAATTCAAAAATCTAATCTTCTAATGCTGTTATGATACTGGTTATTTTTGGCGCTTTAGCGGCTAGAAAAACCAAATGAAGAGAGATAGAAAATTTAACATACAATTTAGACATTGGTGTGAGAGAGACAGTCCGAACAGCTGAAATATCAGAAACTGTCAAAAAAAAAGCGGCAACATGGCGCCGGCCCCCAAGCAGTGTTTCGCAACATTCTAGCAGTTCAAGCCAAGAAACAACCACTAGGAGCTTCATTTTCAGCCGCTATACGCTTTTTTTTTGACAGTTCGGTACGTATAAATTATGGAAAGTGCCATGTTATGTTGTCGAACGCGTTAGAACCGGTATTTCTCTTAACAAACCAGGTGTTAATTTCGTTTACTATATGCCGCTAGCGTCGGAAAGAGCGGTATCTCTTTCTTTTAATGTTGTTCGCCTTGTCGCACAGCTGGAATTTCCAGCGCTTTTTTCAAGCGCGAAAAATAACCAGTGTCATAACAGCATAAACAATGAACCAAAAAGAAGGTTACCTAGACGACGGGTTATGACGATTGCAGTGCTGCCAACCACATGTCAATTTAGGATGCTTTGTTGCCGCGTAGTTCAAAAACAATAACTAATATTTGTGACTATATTTGTTTTCTTTTGTTGTTATCTATTTTAATCTTTCGCCAACTTAATTATTTAAAAAAAAAATAATATAAAGTGAAACACGAAGCTATGTACGTGATTTTTGTTCTAGATAAGGAATTGTAAAAAAACTGTATTAAATAAAAATTTATTTTATTTTCCTTTTGTTTAATTAATTAATTAATTTGTTACTGCACAATTGCTAAACTTGTTGAGTGCTAATAAAAAAAATGTTTGGTTTTTTTTTAAATTGTGGAAGTATAAAACTGTAGGGTACAGAAACTTAAAACCTAAACAAACTCCATATTGGAGTTGCTAAAGTACCTTTTTATTTGCATTAATTTTAATGTTAATCATTTATTTATCTTTTTTTTAAACAAAATAATCTTTATATCTTCCATAAAATTTTAATAGGCATTATACGTATTTTAAATGACAAAAAAAAATCCAACAATACAACAACAAAAGGTAACTAAAGGAGCACTCAACAGTTAAATAAATTCAATAATATTATAATTTAATTTATGTTGCACTGTTTTATTTTTATTTCTATTTAATAATGTCCTAATGTAAATACTAAATAAATAAAAAACAAATATAATCAAATTGACCCGAATTTCAAACCCTTTTACACGTTATAAGAAATAAATAGAAATAATAAAAGAAAAACCATACATATAAAAACTAAAAATGCAAATATGAACTATACACTATAAAAAAAACAAGAATAGAAGGATAAAAACTTGAACTTAGAACAATTTATAGAAAGACTAGAAAAACTAATTTATGAGGAAGCTCGCAAATTTATTGTAGAAGATTAGTGAAATGCGTTACGTGACGTATACATGGCTCAAAGGTTATAACATGGATTTTTTTACACTTCAGTAATATTTTTACAGTCTTAAGTTGCCTTATGTATTTATTTGAAATTGTCTTTCCTCAATCATTAAAACATCAGTTCTTTTAATTTTATTACATTTATTAATTGAAATTAAAATCCCGCGCATCCTAAAAAAGTTCCAGCTCCTACTTTTGGTCAGTCTGAGTGGATTGTTTTCTTCTTCCGGGTACACTACCTTGACGTACTGGATGTTGGATGCATTATATTTGACGCTCGACTTTGGACTTTTCGACGCCAACAACTCAGCGTTAAAATAAATTTTAGTTGATCCAATTTTAGTTTGAAAGCGTTGCTACCATGTTTGTCTTGTTATGAGAGAAAGACAGCTGGTTTTTGTTTTTAAGGCATAACTCTTCTCAGTTTGTCGTGCGTCATTCCTGGATTGAGTTGAAGTCGGAGTTTAAAATACAAACTAAGCTATTTTCAAAAGTATACTATAATCTGTGAGGCTCTGGATATAGTTGAGCGTGGACAACAGAACGTCGTTAATGAAAATTAGAAATAATATGGGTGATAAGATTGAGCCCTGAGGGATGCCGGAATTTGGAAAGAATGAATGTTGATTAAACGTCGTCTCAAGCTTTTTCCAGAAGAGTAAACTATATTGTGAATGAGGACAAGCAGTTTTTAAGGACCAGGTAGATTTGCCTTTACTGTCAGGTCTACGATATTGAAGTCACCATCAGTAACACTTTTGCGAACGATCAAAACAACTTTCAGGACACTTTAAGATATCTCTTCTCGATTTACGGTACTGCTTAATGAAGGATTTGCAGCTGCTGCCTGAACTGAACTTCGATGTGATGAAGTTCTCACGGTATATAAAATCCAATTGTAGAGAAGCAATGTTGTACCCTATCCTTACATTTTTAACACATCTAGTTCGAAAAATTCCAATCCCAATTTCCTTTCATAGTCACTCCCCTGATTGGTTGGCACATAAGCAACCTATCCCCAAAATAAACCCAAATTCAGTCGGAGAAATAGCCAAGGACCTATATTAGGTTGCGTCAAAGAACGAGAGGGTAATTTGCCATTTGCCATTGAGATCGAACCCATGACCTCAATGTCAGTAGACTAAGGTGAGGCCACTAGACTGTCGACTTTGGTAGCCTTGGTCCTTAAATATACCTTCTAAAGTCAAAGAAGTTAATTAACAATAATTTAAATTGCACATGGTGTTTTTGTAATATTGCGGTGCTTCTTGCAAATAAATTTGGTATCAGGTTGGCATCACTTATTGGTACTGTAAATAATAGCTTATTAGTCTGGGTGACAACATAAGGCTCGCTGGGTTCGGGCCTTATGAAGAAGTATTATTGGTGCCCTATGTTCCTTCGGGAGTCGCACAGGAACTAAAGAGACAACGCTTTTGGATTTGAATTTTCGGTGCTGGTGCAGTCTGTGAAGATTACTGTACGTAGTCTCCGACTGGAGCAGAACGTAGGTTGGCTAGTGCTAAGAAAGTCATTAAGAGTATGACTGGTGACGAGTCGGTTCTATGTCCCATTGAATGTGTAAAGGAGGGGGCCAGGGTGAATCTCTCGGGATGCCGGCAAGCAAGAATCTGCTGGCCGAAACTTGATAGGAGGAACTCTAGCTTTATTTTGTGGGCAGGGACATTTGCAGACAACTTATAGGCCTGGCACGTACCAGGTATCGGTACTTGGGGAAATTCTCCTTGACCGATCTATCAGAACTTTCGATGATTCCTTTATGGAGAACTGCTCTCTTCATAATGAAGAGCAATATTTAGAATCAGTTGTCTAGAGCCCGGTTTTATACGAGGGGACCACAATGGATCCACAGTGATCTCTCGTGATGGACTGTGGCCCATTGCTTCAGTCCACCCTTCTCAACCTAACCTAATCTATGACTGGTGATCAAATTTGAAAAAAATTTACCTTTTTGGTAGAATTTCACTGTTTAGCTCATCTCACCAAATCGCTATTACAATAAAGTAGTGTACCCTAATTTCATTCACTCAAGAATAAAAAGGTTCTGTGAAAAAGAAAGTAAAAAAAACTCTAAGACAATTTACAAACTATTCTCACTTTTTTCGTAACCATTGAGTCATGTATGCTCAGTAAAACTGCGATATATCTTTTAAATCTAGTGGAAAAAAATCAATTTATTATTAACGAAATAAAGAAAAATTAAAGAAAAAAAATGTTCATTGAAAAACATATCATTTAAGCTTAGTGAAAACTTGACCATTTTACGAATTAAAAAAAAAATTATATTATATACAGAATATACTAAATTTAGAACTATTAATATTAAATTAAAAGAAAATAAAAACTAATATATTAGACATATACAGAAGTAATTAAATGTATATGTACTTAATAATAACACAAAAAATATTAAATAAAATAAATTGAAACAAAACAAATCCAAAAACCAATCTAAACGAAAGAGTACTATTCAAAGTAAGGAGAACGTTCTTAATATAAAATTAATGCCAATTCTAACAATTGCGTGAAAGTTGTTAAATTCCTATTATTGTAATTTGCGATTTAAAATTTTAATAATTGCTATTTTTTCCAAAATATTATTGGCTTTAATTGGTTTGTAGTGAATTTTAATGACACAAATCATATTTTTTTTTATTAAAATGGAGTTTACAAAATAAATGAATTTCATGTTTTTTCAATTATAATTTAACAAACGATTGAAATTGTTACTAAAATCCGTCGATTCTCAACCACAATCCAACCCTTTAAACTATTTTTTTTTAATAAACTTATTTGATGATTGTACATTGCAATCAAGTGTGTCAAATTAAACATTAGAAACATATTTTGCTAATGGAAGTACGGTATTTTTAAAATACCGTTTTTTTAGTATTGGACGCGAATGAATTGTATCGCGAAATTGAACAAAATAATGATGAATTGATCTCATCGCAAAAATTTATTTAAACAATTTATAATATTAATACTAAATTGTAGTTTATATAATAATTTCAAACTTTTCATGTTTTTTTTTCATAATAAAAAAAAATTAAAAAAAATACTTTCATTTAATGTAAACTCACTAAAGAAAAATAATAAATTTTTAAACGTTCTAAACGGCCAACGAGCTGCGACTTCGCTAACGTGATCCCAATCTTTGCTGCCTTAAATGATAAAAAAAAATTAATTAAAAAAATGGATAAAATTAATACACAATTAAAAAAAAAATCTAATATAAACACAATGAAGTGAAAGCTAATATTGAAATAAATAAATATAGTTAAATCAAACAAGAAAAAACGAAAATGTGTAGTTAAAATCAGATGAACTATAGAAGAAAAATATAAAAACAATAAATTATATTATTATCTAATTATTATCAAAATAAAAATGAACGTTTATAATTCGAATGTATAGGAAACTCCAAACATTAAAAAAAATTAAACACAAAATAAAAAAAAAATCGATGTAATGAAGCTTTTGTAGTAGCAAACCTCTAATTAAAAATGCAAAAAATGTTGTCAAAAAAAAGTATAATCTTATTGAAAAATGTACAAAATGGAATTTTTATTGAAATAATAAAATCCCCACTTTTTCTTTGGTTTTATGTTTTTTTTTTGATTGTTTGTAAGAAGTAGTACTAGCTGCTCAATCACAACCGATGTCGAATTATATATTTAATATTTTTCTTTAATTATTTTATTTTTCAATTAATTATTGTTTTTAAGACCATGAGAATAATTGCTATGTATCCCGAATTATAAGGAGGAGCATGAGAAGGAGAGTGATAGAGGGAGAGAGATAGAAAGAGATAGATAGAGAGGAATGGAGGGACATACGGAGGCGAGATCGAAAGAGAGAGATATAGAGACACAATAATATTATAGAGTTTTATAACTGAAGCTTTCGATTTTTTACCACTCAGAAAACTAAGCGAGTTTAGTTTCCTCATCAAGCCTTAGTTACAATACTCTGATTCAATCTGATCCGGAAAATCGAGAGTTTCTTCTTTAAAGTGAATATCGGAAATATTACTCACAAACGACGGAACGGATAGTCTCAAAAAGTTTTTATACTTTTGACTTCTCTCAGTCAGATCCGGAAATTAAGACACATTTAAAGTCACCTCATATTTCGGTTCATGTACATGATAAAAAAATAACGTTTTAAAATTCTTATTTCTATCGTTTTAGACGAGAATCGTACTTTCAGCGATGTCATTTTAATTTTTCCCTCCCTTCAACCTTTTAATTTTAAATTTTTTTCCTGAAAGGAAATTTCGCCGGAATTTCAAACAATTCGATTAAAATTAATAACAATACAAATGACTTTATTAATTACATTCAATTGTCATAAATTTGGCAACCTACCTGCATATATTTACTACTCCATCGCGGCAATCAATGAAAATCGCTTTACAAACACTTTCACGTGAAACTGAGCGTTATCTCGCTTTTATAGTAGAAAAACTGATCACGTGTACAAGTTCTACGGCGCTTATATACTGCATGCGTTGAGTCGTGATTTTTCCGCACGTTTGGTTGTGTATGTGGATTATTCGAAGTGTGCAGAGTTTCCTGCGCTCTTCTTATTGGAAGGTTATAGTTTTTGATGTCACTGATAGTTCTTCGGGTTGCCAGGGTAGCATGTAACGATATCTTAACACCGAATCACATGCGTTTAAATGCAGTGAAAAGGAATCCCGCTACTCTGGGAAAAAAAAATTGAAAACACGTCCTTGAAGTGAGTTGAATTCACCACATATTTTTGGTTTGTGTACATGATAACTGAATTGTGTAAAAAAAATTTAATGTGCGTTTAAATAGTCCAAAATTCTTTGATTTTTCCCATTAAACAAATTAAGAGAGATTTGGTTTTTTTTACTAAATATCAAAAATCGACCGGTAACCAGAACGGATTGTAAATCGAGCTCACTTACGAGAAATGAGAGAATATTGTTTTGTTAAGAATGGAAAAAAGAAGTTTTGATGTATTCATTTTCACCTCGCGTGGTGAATTTAAACTGTGGGTAATGCTAAGACTTGGTGAAATGATAGATCTTTATTTATTTGTACATCTCTCAGCTTAAGCCCGCTACTAAAAGGATTTGGAGGGTTTTTTTTTAAAAAAAAGGAGTTCTCTCCTTCTTGTTTAAACCACAGGTTGTTGTCTGTGGTGGTTCTTGGTTGGCTAAATAAGAGTGATAATGTGCACTCTACATAACATACATCGAGTACCTTTTAGGACATTTCCCACGAAAGCCGATTCTTCGTGATGATCATGTGATAGAAAGCCAAGACGGATGCGGTCCTCTGTTTCTGATCTCGAATTTTAAATTTCCGGTATTTTCGACAGTAATTGTGCCGACTAAAAATACTTACTAATAAATAAATAATTTCAAAAGGCATTTAACAAAATAATGATTATACATTCTCTGAACTTATTTGCTTCTACCTGCCTTCTAAATATATTTTTTTTCCGGGGATAGGTTGTTAGCGTATAATCCAATCAACATGTGGAGAGGGAAATTGGGAATAAAACGATATTCGGAAATCAGATTTTGGGAATAGATACTGTTGAAAAGTAAAGAAAACTGGGTATAAGAAAAAGAGTAGGACCATATCATGGGTGGGATTCGAACCCACGACCTTTGGGTTGATTGGACAAACTATGATATCGAGTCTAAGGTCAATTGAATCGCATCTTGAACTCGTGCAGCGTGCAGATTTGCTCAAGACGCCACTTTAAGATTCACTCTCTCAGTTGGCGCACCGATAGAAACTCTTACGTCTCCTCTTTAGATATGACCGGCAACCTTAAGCTCATTACACTGTATGCCACGCTATCAAATATTTGACTTTTTCCCCTGGTAAATGCTGTCAGAGATAGTGTAATCGTCAAATTCATGTTTGCCACATTACTTTATTTTCTCCACACAAAGTCTATTTTGACGGAAAAAGTTTGACAGACCTTTACGTCAAATTTTTTAGTCAAATATTTGACAGCAAGTATACAGTGTAAAACTCAATACCGTAACTAACTAGCCGGTTTAGCGGAGCGGCTCAAAGTTACTGTGCTCTGGGTCCCGGGGCATAGAGACATAATGGAAATGAGTGGGCTGCTGAACTGGCCAGTAAGGGCTCCGCTCTTCCCGGCTCCCTTGCGGAACTAGTCCACGTTCCTTTAGGATTTGTCAAGGGGGACATACTTTCCCACTTTCAGGCAGCGGATAACTCCAGATGGGAAAGCCTAACCACCTGCGCAATATCTAGGAAAATGTGGCCATCTTACAACTCAGACGAACTTCTATACAAGACCCGGGTAGACGTCTCCAGAATCACGGCGATCAGTACAGGTCACTGGCTAGTTGGGGATCATGCAGCCAAATTGAGCATTCCGTTCAATGTATACTGCCGCAGCTGCCAGGAGCGAGAATCGCCCGTTCAATTCCTTTGCGAATGTCCG
Organism: Beris morrisii; assembly: GCA_951812415.1. Lineage (NCBI taxonomy): Eukaryota > Metazoa > Arthropoda > Insecta > Diptera > Stratiomyidae > Beris > Beris morrisii. The sequence goes on from OX638312.1 coordinate 128,927,360, forward strand.
GCTTTAGCTAGAGCACAAGAGCGAGCACTAAGCAAACCCTTCTACGGGGACCTGATGGAGATTTCAAGGAAGAAAATTGGAGAGTTATTAGTTTTCCTAAACAGCACAGGGTGGTTGTAACGATAAATTTTTCTCATATTCATCTTTTAAATTTCCCAGACACAACAACCCCTAACATCCGGGTTTAACACGAGTTTGTGGTTCCAAAACGGCCTCTGAGCTAATTGAGCTCTGTCTGGAGGACAGAGCTGCCACTTAAACCAACCAACCAACAGTGTAAAACAAGCTTTTTCTTCCCGGGATCCAAATCGCACTAGCTCCAAAGGTAGAACGCTCCAGGTTACCATATAATAACCCTTGCCATGAAAAAAATTGATCACACTTCTCCAACAATTGGAGACCGCAAATGGTGAATATAAAATTTTTCTTACGTTAATTTTTCACCACATCCAAGGATCCACATTTTTCAAGTAACTTCCATACAAATTTTGCTCACATGGTGCTTTCATTAAGTGATTACACTTATTGTACACTTACTAGGGCCTAGAGATAGCTCGAAGCGTCGAACTTAAAAGCTTGTGCGACATAGTAACTCATTATTTGCAGATACGGGGGTACGAGTAGTTACAATACAAATACCATTAAAAAAATAGGTAATTGTAACTAAAATGCTTGATTTTTTTCAACTCTAAGATATGAGGAGATTGGTAAATTAATAAAATTGAAACGTGTTGAGAACGGGAGGTGGTATATTAAAATTTTATAGCATGAACTTAGAACTTAACAAACACATAACAATAAGTTGTACAATAAATTGTACCAATAAGGCAACAAAATTCACTTATTCGGTGTTATCGCTGCATAAATGTAAGGCTTTCACTGTTAGTTTATTGAATAGTCTGAATTATACAAACTGCCATAGAGCTACCTATCTGCAACATTTTTTGTTTTTGTTATTATTATTATTATTATTCCTCCCTGCGTGTTATTATTAAAATCCTTTTTCTATGTTTTCTGAGAGCAACTACATCTTTTGAAAGTATAAAAAATTAATAATAAAACAAAACACAATACATACACACGCTACATATCTCCATTGGTGCAGAAAAAAAAATATTTGTATTTGTAAAATTTTAAAAATTTAAAACAAAAATTTGTAGTTTTGTAGGAATATAATGATAATATGAATAAATTTAAACAAACAGAAAATGTAATTTTAGAAAACACCTAAAACTAAGGTAGAATCCACACAATTTTAGGATTAGATAAGAACAATTTTAAATACAAACGAAATTTGATTGAAACTAAAACGGGGTAAACAACACCTAAAAAATTGGCTTAATAAGAAAATATAAATCAGTAAAAAAACATACCTAACCGATTATAAGCGAAAGTTTTTTTTCTGTTATTGTCCATTAGCTTATAAATTACAATTAACTGTATTCATTCAAATATTTAATTAATAAATTAATAGAATAGACTGGCCTCGCTTCCACTAAACTGATACATTTTTAGGTACTTTAATATTTTTAATTAAATATTATTATTAGTAATTTCATAAAAAAGTCAAGCATTTAAATTTTTCAACTGTAATTAATAGCTTATTAAAGTAAATTATATCAAAAAATAAAGTTAAGTTCTCAAGGAAATCCAAAAACTATACCATAAAAAAAATAATAAAAAAAATATGAACATGCAGTAAATAAATAGTTTCAATAATAAGACAATAAAAAGCGATTTGATGAGTCAATAAAAAATTTAAAATTAATAAAAAAAAGACACACATACACACAGCTTAAAAGATCGAGCCAATAAAAAGAATTTTTTGCTTGTTAACATTTCATTTTGAAAACTATAATAATTCAATAAAAATATAAATTCAATGGAATTTATTGTTTCAATCGATGATTGAAGCAGACTGCTTCCATTTCGGACAGATCGAGTTTTTATTTCGCCAAAAAAACGCAATTGTGTAATTATATCTATAAATCTAAAAAAACAACATACAGAACACATAAAAATAGGCCTAATATCTTACTAAACTTACATTGTATTGTATGTATAATTAATTTTTGAACTTTGTTCTTGATTATCTGCGATAAACACTTGTAACAATTTATTCTAAAGCATTACAACAATTTATTATAAAAGAAAATAAACAGAGAAAAAAATTAAAAATTAACAATAATTGTAATCATACCAAAACCTAAATAATGTAACCAATCGTATACAAAGCTCCTTTTCAATTTTAGCCACACTACACTAATCGCTGAATATTACCGACATTATGCCTAACATAAACTTCTCCTCCATTCCCACAGAAAATGCAAAAGTAATAACTAAATTAAACTTAAACGGAACAAGAAAATAAACTGTATAAAAATTATAAACATTTAGATCAGAAATAAAATATTTAAAAAAAAACCTTGAAATGAAAGAATGCTAAACATTATTCGCCTATTATTTTTATTTTATCAGAAAATAGTTCTTTGTCTTATATATACTTAAAAATAGAATTATAAATAAATATGAATTATAATTTAAAATAAAGAAAAAGACACAAACAAAATTATACCTAATATTAATTGACAACAACAAAAAAAATAATGAAGATAAAATACATATATGCTTTGTTAATGTAATTGTTGTGTAGAGATGACAAAATGAAAACAAACAAGAAAAATAAGTACACAATTTTAATGAACAATAAGTAACTGGTGTTTTTTTAACCTCTTTTAAAAAACCAGATTGAATCCATGGTGTTTATTATATAAATACTTGGGTATAGTCTTGGATCGGAAACTAACATGGAGTAAGAATATCGACGAGCGACTAAGGAAGGCTTTAGGGGCTCTCTACGCTTGCAAAATGATGTTCGGAAAAGAGTGGGGGATTCAGCCAGGGATGGCTCTCTGGATGTACACGGCCATAGTAAGGCCTATCGTAACCTACGGAATTTTAGTGTGTTGGGTAGCGCTGGAGAAGTCCACCTACCTGAAAAAACTCACCAAGGTTCAATGTCTAGGTTCCACAGGGGCAAAGGGCGTACTTGGCACCACACCAACAGCGGCACTAGAGATGATTCATAAAAAGTGTGGGATTCAGGCAGGGATGGCTCACTGGATGTAGACGGCCATAGTCAGGCCTATCCTAACCTATGGAATTTTTGTGTGGTGGGTAGCACTGGAAAAGTCCACCTACCTCAAAAAACTCACCAAGGTTCAACGTCTAGCTTCCATAGGAGCAACGGGCGTACTTGGCACCACACCTACAGCAGCACTAGAGATGATTTTGCATCTTCTACCGCTGGATATTTATGGGAAGAGTGTAGCAGCAAAAAGTGCCGTGTGAATAAGAGAGTCAGGCAACTGGGTATTCAGACCTGGGGGCACAGCTTCATACTCGGACGGTTTAGTGAATGTAACCCCTTAAAGGTTATAGACTACTTAATTCCGCAGCTCGAATTCTCTATAGGAGATTCTCAACGAGGATCACTAGCAGAGAGGGGTGGAATGTGGATCAGCCCCATGAAAGGGACTTTATATCTACACGGACGGTTCGAAGACAGACGTGGGTACGGGTGTAGGAGCATTCTCCGCTGACCTGAACCATAGCGAGGCATTCAGAATACCGGACTGTTGTAGCGTATTTTAGGCAGAGATGATGGGGATCGTTCAGGCTTGCAATCTGCTAGAAGTGTGTGCAATGCTTAACAAATCCGTCGTCATCCTAACAGATAGTCAGGCGACGATTAAGGCACTCGACTCACACTTCATGGTGCATTTACACTCAGCGTTTGAGGCGAGCCTCTATCCCCACCAAAAAATCAACCAATCAGATGGCTCGTGGAGTCGCAAGAGTCTAACATTCTTCAACTTTTTCTCCGACGCACGCTTCCATATGTGTACACACATACAATGAACTGTGGCAGCATGCACTTCGCAGCTCATCGTATTTCTGTCGTTTCGCACTTATAGGCAAGTTGTGCCGCAAAGGCATGTTGAGTGTAAATTGCTTTTAACACGGCAAAGAACACAGCCGACGAAAACCGGTTTGCAATGGCCTGATGGGGGTAGAGGCTCGCCTCGAGGCGAGCCTCAGGGGTGAGTGTAAACGCACCATCAAATTCCGCCTAGTGAGGCTATGCTGGGATAAGATTAGTGCGTTATGCACTCATTTTAACATAACAATTTGTTGGGTTCCGGGTCACAGCGGGATTCCGGGCAACGAGGATGAACTCGCAAGGAGAGGTTCGGCGCTGAATTAAACGCTGGTTCTTCCAGTGAGGAGGCCAATTGAGGACATTAAACAAGATATCGACGTGATGGCCATATCGGAGGTTAACACGAGGTGGTCGGGCCTGACATCGTGTCTGGTGGCCAGGCAGCTCTGGCCGACCCTAAATGCGAGCAGGAAAAAGTTTGTCCTACTCGGAGATATGAATATATATAATAATAATAATAGTTTAAAACATCGAATCGTTACTTGATATGACCGGACTAAGGTCGCCAGATTGGGCTATTTACCGCGATTTGGGCTATTTAACTATTCAATTCGCGGGTACAAATTTCAAAAAGCTACTTATAGCTTTTTGGGCTATTCGGCCAAAGCAAATTGTGTTAGTTTGCTAGTTTACAACAGAGCCGATTTACGAGGAAAAAATAGAAAACTGAATTTTAGTCGTCTCTTGGCTTAAATCTGCTAGTGTTACCGGCACAACTACAACGTTGGCAAACTATGTCATATCACAAATCCTGTTTCCACAATGTTCGGTTCTCTCTAATGAAAAATAATAGTTCACACGATATCTATGTGGTGTTTGCAAACTATAATTCATTTAGAATCGGTTCATTATTTGTTAACTTTCTACAAATGAACCACTTTCTTTCAAGTTAAGGACGCCCATCGAAATATAACATACAAGATAATAGATTTACCAATATTGATGACTGTCGTAGAGTTCCATTTTTTCATAATTTATTAAACATTATTTTTGCTTGAGTGGTGGGTTACAGACATGTGTTGCAAAAATTAAAGTTATTGTTACTAAGTTATTGTTGCATGTGTACTCTGGCAATGCGAACAACTCACTTATTATTGGTATTAAAGTTTCCAGAGAAAAACAACAACCTTGTAATATCGTAGATAGGTCCACGTACTTCCCGCATATTCTAGACGTTTCTCGCATGTAATAGTTATTTCATGGGCATTCCACACAAACAACCGAATATGCTGGAAATCTCTCGGCTCACCACATGCAGTATATAAGCGCTGCAGAGCCCGGGGATATGTTTTTCTGCTGCGAGAATGAACCGACGATTAGTTCAAGGCGAAAGTGTATTTTTAAAGTGATTTTCGTCGATAACAGCGATCAAGTAGTAAATGAAATCGAACTGTGTTTTACTTGAAATCCCGGCGAACCTCAAGCTCGCAACATTGTATGACGCTAATCGGGAGGCGACTTGATCTTCTTTAGACTCAGGATCTGATCGCTTAGGCGAAGGTGATTATGAAATGCTTACATTATTATATATTGATGTGCATCTTGTAACATAAACTAGTACTCGTATATATTATTATTCATAAAAGCAAAAGGCCATATTATATTTTTGCCTGATAAACATGTAGGATAATTCACTGAAGATTTTGATCCCATTGAATTATGAAAATTACAAATTATTTTTCGTGAATAATTTGATTATTGCACCCAATAATTTTAGAGAAGACTTTTAAAATTGTGATAAATGCGAATTTATATATTCACACACATTTTTGCATTACAGTGTTACAGTTTTTCGTCGGAATCGCAATTATGTTCAACACATTTAAGTAGGTCTGATAAATTTCAAAGTTGAGCGCGGTATTTGGGCTACAAGTCTTCGTGCGGGTTTTGGGCTATTTCTTCAGTTCATTCGGCGGGTTCTGCAGCCAACTATCTGGCAACCCTGGACCGGACTAAACCAAAATGAGCTTAAAAATCGTTTTTAATTGTTCGCTGCTTCGTATGCACGAATACGAACACTTTTTGGAAAAGTTGAAATTTATTTTAAACTCAAACTGACGCAGACAGTGAATAGTTATTTGACTTGCTGATTTATTGGCGGCGTCAAGCTGCGCCGTGCTGCCTCATTCTACTTTGTATCTAACTCAAGCATTAGGTTGTCAATCGCATAGTAACCTGCACCGCATCTCAGCTTTAAACCCGTTTCGGACTTGTACCCATAAAATAATAAAGTTGCGCCCAGACTGCCGGCAGATTTTTCATTTATTTTTCAGGATTTTACGCTTTCCTGCAATGGAAAATTGGCCAGCCAGGAACCAAATAATTAAATTATTAAATTCCAAAGCCTGCATTCCAAGCAAGTAATTCAAAAATGTAATTTGAAATAATGTGACAGTGAATATTACGGTGAAATGTGAACGTAGTGAAACATAAATTTCAGGGCTGTCCAGGCCGGCTTTAGTAGATTTCGAGTTGGATTTTCACAAAATCTATAGTCACTCAAAGAGATTTTAAAATCACTCAAATGTACGGAAAAGCTAGTAGATTTCGATAGAGTTTTCATGTCTTTAAAATTGTTCTTGTTAAAGAACTTTCTTTTCACTAATTATACGGTAGGAGAAAGTATTCAGCTGGTTTGGAATCTTTTGTGCTACGGACGGAGCGTAGAAACCTCGACTGGAAAAGGTGCGTGCAACAAATTTCGAAGAGGATCAGTAAAAAGTTAACCTCAATCAGCAGATCTGGATCAAAAAGCGTAGTAGATTTCAAAGTTTCGTAGTATATGGAATATTCAGTAAAATGGGTGATATATACATTTTTCATAATCCACTAGTAGGTTTATTGAAAGAGATGAATTCAGTCCAACCGCGGCTTTTTCTTTGATGAATAATAAACGGATTGGCCTAAATAAGTGAAATTTATCTATTTTTGGATGTACCACGTACACTCATCAACTAACATATTTTTAGCCCATCAAATCAATCAATTTTTAATATTATAAATTATTGTGATTGTTTTAAAAAAAAATTTGATACCCAAAAATGGCGAAATCATTTAAAGACTCTTAGCCCCCAAACCCTTTAAGCTATTAAAAAATTAAAAAAATTATTGGATAGACCCTTTTATGTGGCCCCTTTTTGAAGGTGGTGTGCGGAGTTTTAGACGAAAAAGGTTTCCTTTAATATCTCAGGAACAGATACGATAGGTAGTTGAACCTCAGAACTTATCTATATAGGTGCCCTTTCTATCTCTGGAACGGCGTATATAAGAAACTTGAAACTTAGTGGATATATGTAGATGTAGTAAAAGAGTATTTACAGTAAAATAAAAATTTACATTTTTATTGACGTAAGGAAGTGGGGAAAAAAGTGTCAGTGAAAGTGGGGTGCACATATTTTTATGAATTCATCATATCTCTAAATCTTCTGAAATATTAAATTAATTATTATACATGAAAATACAAGTTTTCCGGGTTCAATACTGTTCTTATTTATTTTTGCGTGACGTTTCAGACTCGACTGAGTCCTTTATCAAACTGATCGACAATATCTTTACAAACTGTTTTTATATGAAAGCAGGAAGAAAAAAGGTTACAATTATTGTTGTAACCTTATTTCTACCTGTTTTCATATAAAAACAGTTTGTAAAGATTTTGTCGATCAGTTTGATAAAGGACTCAGTCGAATCCGAAACGTCACGCAAAAATAAATAAGAACAGTATTGAACCTGGAAAACTTGTATTTTCATTTCAACATGTACTGTGAAAACATTTACCAAAAAATTATTATACATTTTTCCTTGAATTTATTTCGCTAAATTACTCGTAGATGCCTTTGCTATGCTAACTAGTTTTAATATGGTTGTTAAGATATAAAGTTATTTGTTCTCTACATTACTAATTATAAAATGGTAGTCATGAGAAGAAAAAAAAACTAATTAATTAATTCTACTTGTTGGTGCTCTTTAAAAAAATGTCTAAGGGGATGTAAAGCAATTGTAAGCATTGTTATGAATTCCGCCATATCAACAACGTTTTTACTTCCACGAAAATTTTATTTAATCGCCAAAGAAACGTGTTCAGATTTTTTTACTTTTGAACCACAGAGAAGGTATTCTCACGAATTCAGTTATATCTGTTAGGTCAGATATTAAATTGGGTTTTTCTTCTACGAACTAACTATATAATGGCCTAAAAATTAATTTCATTTTGGATATTGAACTCCAAGGAGGTGTAAGTGCGGTTACAAATGATTTCACAATTTTCGGTGTCCTATAGGTCTGATGAAATGTAAACTTGGTTTTTATGTTATCGCCTAAGAACTGATTTCACGATTTCTTAAAATTCTACCTCCGAGGTGATGCGTGAGTTTTCACAAATTTTGCGATATTTCTAAGGTCTGATGTGGTAGCAAATTGGTTCTTACTTCTACGGGCTTTTTATGTAATCGCCTAAAAACTTATTTCGTGGATTTTTTTTAAATCAACCTTAAAGTGAGTGTTAAAAGGTTACATACTGTTACATGTAAGCCTGGCCACCGCGCAACTCGATCGTTTCAGATAATGGAAACAGCCACAACCGAATACCTAGTTGCAAAATAACCCAATCAGAAACTTAGCTGAAGTATATAAGGCGAAACAACACGATTGTATCCCCCCTTCTTATCGAATGTGCTCGAATGGAAAGATCTCAAGCTCACTAGAACCCTCTACATACACCACCGAACGAAGATTCAAGTACATCCTAGACTGCAACCGGCTAGTATAAAAGCAGGTGAAGCTTTCAGCGAGGACATAGTAATTTTTATTACGTCGACTGTGACAGCCAGCGTGTATACGCGACCGTATTGGTGGAAAGCGATCGATTGCGTGTGATCAAACCAAGCGATATAAATAAGCGGGCGGTATCGCCATATAGTGCGAACAGAATAATAGTGCGATTGAATAAATTGTTATTTATTTTGATTTTAAACGAATTGTGTTTTACTTGAAATCCCGGCGAACCCCTAGCTCGCAACAATACGTTTTCACGAAGATATGACGAAATTCGACATGTTTACATGGACTTTTTATTTGTACAATCGCCTAAAAATCCAGTTCAGGATTTTTCGATATTTTTCTTTTAGTTTATTTATTTTAATGTAGGTATAAAGAACCACTGATGAATGTTGAAAGTTTTATCTTACAAGGAGTTATTCTGGTCACAAAATTAAGTTCTCAAAAAACCTCCTTGTTTCGAAACAACCGTAAGGTAAGACTGGCTGTGGCGTGGCATTTTTGGCGCACCATCTCTTTAACCGCTTCGTAGACTTCGACCCAAAAAATTGTAAGGCTTCGCCCAGACTGTTTATATACAAAGGTATTACAAAAGGTTGAATGTGTTCTATATTGATTAACTGTTAGTTGTTTTCCAGCGTCAGTAGGGTTTCTGGTGTGAAACCCCAACACGAAATCCCCGACTGCTGATTAAACGCTGTCCTTGAGGACATGACAGTTGGAAAACCTTCACTGGATACGCCAGTTTTATAAGATTGTGTTGGACTAGGTCCGAAGGAGCTGTTTCGTCATCAGAGGGGATAGACTCGCCGAAGGTTGTATCATGCCTACTATCCGAAACGGTGGAATCTGCTGAACATCATTATAGCGAACTCGAAATCAAATTTACAGTCCCCGACTTTTAAACTTAGCTAACTTTGTTCTATATTATTATTTTGCGAGTCGGTACAGAGCAAGAAAATGTAGTAGAATTGAACCTTTTCGTAGCAAAGATTTTCTAAATGGAAAAAGTAGCAGTACTACAATTGTAGTAGGGGAACAACGCTGGTCTGATGTCTGCTTAATTTCAGATAATCAAACGTTCTTTTCTCCGAGCGTTTTGGCATAAACAGCTTTGAGTGTCTGTTCTCCGGATTCACGATTTTAGCCACATACGAATGTTAATTTTTGCTGTTCTTAGCGGTACCACAGAGAATGAATGTGATCCCATGAAGCTAGATTCCGATCCATTTCTAGCCATTGAGTAGGTCATTTCGTAACCTTCGTAGCCACTGTGTCCCGGATTCCAATTGAGGTTCACTCTGCTCTAGTTTTCGAGTTCAATCAGGCATTGGAGGCAATCCAGGTTAGGTTAGGTTAGGTGGGTAGCTATTAACAGAGATAGCTAACACATGTTGAGTTGTCAAGCGACAACTCATAAATTTCCGCTGAGCGGGTGCGCCCAAAACTCAGCATTACGCTGGGTTGTGACCGCACCCGCAACTGCCACCAACTTAACAGCGAGAGATAGCAACAGTTATTCGGTATATGCCGGAAGCGGTGAGTTTTGGAAAAGAACGGGAGAAAGAGGGGAAAAAAAGTGGCGTGCGTTTCGGACAGCGCGGTCGGCGCTGTCTGTGAAAATTGTTGAAAATCGGTCGAAAATTTAGCGCTCGTAAAAACGAGATTCGCGAGAACGGTGAAACGTAGCGCGACCGTGTAAAAATGCCGAAAAGTGGGTGAAGTGAGCGAGCAGAAGACCTGTGAAAAGTCGGTCGCCTGAAATTTCTTTTTGTCCTTGTCCTCGGTTTTCTTTCTGTTGGTTCGACTACACCCCCCCCACCGGTTTTCTTTGTTGGTTACTTTCAGATTTTCTTTTATTTCCATGATATTTTAGGTTGTTGATTATTTTTTTATATAAATTGCGATAATGTTTAGAGGCTAGAAGAGCCCGTTTTACATGAACCGGAGCGTTTAAGCTCCTCGCCCTGAACCTCAAAAAAAGGCCATGATAAAGTTGAATTTTAGGACAGTCATGGCTGAGGTAGGGTGGGCAGGCAGGGCGCTGTAACACCTAAGCGCCCTGACAAATCGCGAAGTCGCGCACTCCACCGCTTCTTGGTCTTTCACGACCTATTGGGAAGATAGTCCCAATTTTAAATAACCCTGGAGTAAGCCGACACGAAATTTTTTGTTGTACAGGCCAAGGGTTTATGGACTGAAATCTGGGCAAGAACCCCCCCACAACTGCCGTAGCTAGTCCCGGCCGCCAGCAAGCGTGTCGCTTCCGCTCGGATTTCAGCCACCAATTCAGACGTAGGAATTGGCCCACTCTTTCCTAAACCTTCCTTTCCTTCGAATATTTTGACTTTTTCAAGTCGAAATATTCACTCCAAGGCCTCCGTTCACGACACACATAGACCGCTAGATGGGTCCGTTGTGATCCCACTGCACCACGGCACGGCGCCTACTTCTGATGGCTGTTTTTTGGCTAATTTTCAAGAACAAACTGAGCCCAATTGGCCGCGGTATTGTTCTATCAAATATTTTTCCGTGTATCTTGGTGCGAAGGAGGGGAGAGTTGGAAGGAATTGTGGAGAAGAAAGGGAATACCGAATTTAATCAGTTTTTAGGAATGGGAAGGAAGATCAGGAATCGGGCCGGGTATGGCAGTGAACTAGCAGGTGTTAATGATCATAATTTTGCGGTACTATTGGCTGTGATACGATCTACCAGAAGAGCAAAGTTGCCTATAGCAAATCAACTACTGTCTGGCAGCTCTGATGGTATTTGTGAATTTGATAAGAATGTCAAACAGAACTCATTTGCTCAGGTTTAAATCCTTTACAAGTGACCCTATTAAACATTCCGCACTGTTCACGATTTATATTAATATTCTGAAACCAATAGAAACTGAAAAATTCATATAAATAAATTATGCATTAAGTGGGGATTGAACACCGGTAGCAATGTTTTCAAGACCTAGTACACTACCACTGGACTACACCCGGCAATCCAAAATAAGTTTGAAGTGGATTCGAACTGGCTGCAGAGCCAATCTAGCTGCTTTGCTGTCTGAGAGAATATATTCGTTTGGAAAAATCGTTTGTAAACTCCAAAAAAGCGACTTCTGGTCGAATGGAGCAAACTTCTACTGTTTCTATTTTAATATTTTAAATGAAAGAAATGTCCGACAGACGTTAGAATTGATCAGACATTCGCTGACAACCGATTCGGACAAAAAAGCTTAAAAATCTGAAGTCGCAGCACCAACTTGACAGAGGTTACTAACGGTCCGTACGTTATACATTCCTTTTCCGGTCATGGGAAAATGTCACAATCAGATGGCGCACTTGTAGCACTTTTTGACGTTTCACCTTTAAGTAAGTCCCTGCACCTACACGAAAAAGAAGAGAACAGTCGCTGTCACTTTTATAAACAAACAGCTGTGAGAAGCCGCGATTTAAAAGCACGAATTGTTTAATTTTATTATGGACATCGGTGAACTTTTGTCCTACAAGGTAACACATAGCTCATAGAATAAGAACCACAAATTAAAGCCATGTAAATTTCCAGCCCGAACAGACCCCGAAACGTCCAAACGAAGACGACGATGATCTTCCGGCGGACGCGAGTGCTACAAGTCTTCGCGACCACGAGAAGGCCAAGAAGCTGCGTCGTATTGCACAGGCAAAAGCAAACGCATTCGCTAAACCGGTGATTCCGGTCAAGGAGCTCCAGCTATCCGAAGAAGAGAAACTGAACATTGTGAAATTCGTCGAAACAGAGGAAGTCGAGGGCGACGTCCTCGACGAGGGCGGTCTCAAAAAACTGATTCTCCTGTTCGAGAAGCGTAACCTTAAGAACCAAGAGATGCGAATGAAGTTTCCCGATAGCGCCGAAAAGTTTATGGAAAGCGAAATCGATTTGCACTCGGTCATACAGGACCTGAAGGCGTTGGCCACCGTTCCCGACTTGTATCCCATTCTCGTCGATTTGCACGCCGTTCCCAGCCTTTTGGAGCTCCTGGCGCACCCGAATACCGACATCAGTGTCGCAATTGTTGATCTACTGCAAGAACTGACCGATGTCGATATTCTTCATGAAAGTGTCGATGGTGCTGAGACTTTAATCGACTCGCTCAGGAAGCAGCAAATCTGTGCACTTTTGGTTCAGAATTTGGAACGTCTAAACGAAACGGTGAAAGAAGAAGCCGACGGCGTGCACAACACGTTGGCTATTATTGAAAATCTGACCGAAATGAAGGCGGACATGTGCCAGGAGACTGCCGAGCAGGGATTGATGGGGTGGCTACTCAAGCGATTGAAACAGAAAATTCCGTTCGACGTGAACAAGTTGTACTGCAGCGAAATTCTGTCGATTCTATTGCAGACAAACATCGAGAATCGGCTTATGCTGGGCACGTTGGAAGGCATTGATGTCCTGCTGCAGCAGCTTGCCGTTTATAAACGGCACGATCCGACCACGTCCGAAGAGCAAGAGTTCATGGAGAATCTGTTTAATTGTATGTGCTCGGCGCTGATGACCAAGGAGAATCGCGAACGTTTTCTAAAAGGTACCAGATTTTTCTCGATCGGTTGTAAATCTTATTCTCTGCTTTTTAATTCAAGGTGAGGGTCTTCAACTGATGAATTTAATGCTACGCGAAAAGAAAATGTCACGGAACGGTTCGCTTAAAGTTCTGGATCATGCCATGTCCGGGCCGGATGGCAAGGAGAATTGCAACAAATTCGTCGATATTCTCGGACTTCGAACTATTTTTCCGCTGTTCATGAAGACACCGAAACGGAATAAAACCCGTCTGTTGAGTGCCGACGAACACGAAGAACACGTTGTGTCGGTAATTGCGAGCATGTTGCGGAATTGTAAGGGCGCGCAGCGACAACGCTTGCTGGCGAAATTTACCGAGAACGATCACGAGAAGGTCGACCGATTGTTGGAGTTGCATTTGAAGTATTTGGATAAGGTCGATTCTGTCGATCGGGAAATCGACATCCAGTCGAGGGTGAGTTTTACTTTTGAATGATGGCAGATCGTTTTCTTTAGAAAAGCTTTTATTGTTCAATGGCTCTGTAGTCCTGGTCTAATCTATGAACTTCAGTCAATTGTCTGGTTAGGAAGATCAAGGACAGGTTTGGTTGGCTTATTGGTAAGAAAAGAACAGAGTTGTGTTCCATGTTTTAGACATAATCATGACCACTTTATGGTGGAATGTTTATGTTACGCACATGCGATTCTACTTCGTGCTGTTCTACTGCACACCCTGGCGTTCTTGATAAAAAAATCATTGCCGTTAAACCGAAAATTAGGAATAAAATGTGTTGGACAAATCTAATTGCAAATTTTAAAAGGGTTTCCATAAAGTAACTTAGTTCGCATACTAAGAGAGGACGACAGCGGTGATTGTTTGGCATTTGCTTAAACACAAGAGTTTTGAGTGAAAATGAAAACATGAGTACAATTTGAATGCGTGGTGTTTCTTTTTTCTGGAAGGGAAAAAAGCAAAGGGGGGCGTTGCGCCTACATTGGGTGACCTATGCCATTGTTATGAGGTTTGGGAGAACGAATTCAAACGAGATCGGGGCCTATTGGGATTAAATTTCCAATATCAAAATCTGTTTTCGACTGTCCTTGGGTCGGAATTTCTTATTATGAACCAATTCGAAATCGTAAGTTCATTTTTCTTTGGAATCGTTGCCAACTTCATTCCATTGATGAAAATGAAAATATTTCCAATCAAATGGCAAAACGGATCGAAATTCAAAAAGATCGCGAACGTATTTATAAAGAAAAAAAGTTTTTTTTGCTATTTTTTTGGGGTTTCTTGACGGTAGTGACTTGACAGAAATACACCTTGTTGTTCAGAGATACAAAATAAATTTTTAGTAAATTATTTAATGAAAACAACAACATTTTCCTTATTTCTTAATACCAAAATAAAAAATTACATATTCACATCCAATCCATAATAATATAATTGATAGGAAAATTCTGTACCAATGATCAGTACTGACACAATACCGTTGCAGTCCTTATTATCTAAGAAAATTATCACTAACTCTGCTGGAGTTCTGTAAAGTCGTCACTACTGGCGGTTCTTAATTTGCACCACTGAATATTCCCTGAATGCCGAAATTCGCATTCTTGCTAATCATTTCGGACTAAAAAGCAGAATTGCTTTGGAACATTGTTAGTACTGATGCAGTTTCGGTACAGTATTTACGCAGAAGAAAGGTGTTATAAAAACTGAATGAAAAACTAGTTCAGAAACTCAGGGCTCAGAATAGTCTGGAATTGATTCAGAACTGAACTCAGACTTACTACAGATTTGTTGTACTGAAAAATCAGTACTAAAAATATTAATTCGTGACGTTCGAAATGCTTGCTAAATCTTGGCTGATTACCATTTTGTTTTTCGTTACACTAGCCTTAATCGACTAATTTTAATGTTGTGCTTAGTCAATTAGGGAGCCATCAGTCCGGACAATTCAAGATTACTAAAATTATTAATGTCAATATTCTTCATGGGATAAACTCGTGTCTCACCATGAGCTTGTTCCCAAACTCATGGAAGATTGTCTATGTCTTGTCGATTCTCCAAAAAAGTAGTCCTGGGAGACTGACTGTTTCAAAGGTACTTGAGAAAATTATGTCAATATAAATTCATTCCTTTTTTTGCAGGAATGAATTTGGTATGGTATGGTGTGTGGGGTGACGATGTTGTCATCCTCCTTCACATAGACGTTAGTGTTCGTCCGTTGGGGGAACACAATGTATGATAGAGTATGGTAACTCGTGAAACCTAAAACCATTTTGTGGATTTAATGAAATTTGCTATGATACATAGCTTTCCCTTATCGATATCACCGAGGTCATCGAGGAAATATTCGCCAAGGTTCCGTCTTCTCGTTCCCGATAGGGCCGGACACTCGCATAGGACGTGGAAGATTAACTCTTCCACGAGGAATGAATTTATATTGTCATAATTTTCTCAATTCATTCCTTTAATGGCCAACGTCTTATTGATTTTGCAAGTTGCAAAAATATCATAGTAAGCTTTACATGCTTCCCTCATCGCGATATTCACAAACGAACGTGGGCATCACCAGATGGTCACACCTTCAATCAAATAGACCACGTTCTAATTGAGAAAAGGGCTGCTTCTAGTATACTTGATGTATGAACCCTCCGCGGTGCCCATTGTGACTCTGATCACTATCTAGTCAGAGCTAAATATCGATGCCGAATAGCTTGTCATGGATATCCGAAAACGAGTAGAGCTCGTAAATTCGATATCGACAAGCTCAAAGACGAAACGGTGGCACAGGCATACATGTCAAAACTTGATCAACATTTGACACCAATATATGAAAACGTGCAGAATATGCCAGTGGAGAATATGTGGGCGAAAATACGAGATGGCATCAACTCCTCGGCAGAAGAGACATTAGGAAATCAAACCCTGCGAAAATATAATTACTGGTTCGACCAAGAATGTCGCGATGCAATAGATAGAAAGAACTTACAAAATTTTTACTGAACGACCAACACGAGCCAAAAAAGATAGATATGACGAGCTTAGGCGATTTGCAAAAAAGGCCTGCAGGCGAAAGCAAAGGAAGTACCATAATGACAAGGTAGAAAAAATGGACGACAATATGAGACAAAATAAAACCCGGGACGGGCAATAGTAAAAGACCTAAAAAGGTGATATAAGCCCAAAACCAGTCTTTGCAAAGACGTAGAGGGCAACATCATTAGCGACACACAAGAAATTAAAAGGAGATGGGCTTCTTACTTCGAACATCTTCTCAATTCCACTCCATTAGCACCGATTACGACCGATAACATCTCAATTGAGGTTTCAACTGACGAAGAAGAACCATCAATGACACTACCCACACTAGACGAAATCAAAGTAGCCCTATGTGACCAGAAACTAAACAAAGCGCCGGGAATTGACGAAATACCAGTTGAACTTCTGAAAAACGGTGGAAACTGTGTCGTGGAAATACTACACAAAATGATATGTAAAATTTGGACAGAGGAAAATAATCCCGACGATTGGCGAAAAAGCATTATATGCTCAATTTATAAGAAAGGAGACAAACTCTGCTGTGAGAACTGCAGAGGAATATCATTGTTGTCTACGTCCTACAAAATACTGACAAAAATAATTGAACGTAGTCTGAAGCGCTATACTCTGAAGCACTATACTGGTCTACAACAGACCAGATATTCTCGGTGAAACAGGTGCTTGAAAAATGCTGGGAATATAACACAGGTGTGCACCAAATCTTCGTAGATTTTAAACAAGCATATGACGTTATCGACAGGAGGGTACTGTTCCAAATCATGCTTGATTTTGGAATTCCACCAAAATTAGTCCGACTGACGAGACTCACAATGACGAACACTGAATCCCAAGTAAGAATACAAACCGATTCCATAACCAGCTTTCGAACTGAATGTGGTTTAAAGCAGGGAGATAGTTTAGCCCCCATTCTTTTCATCCTGGCACTAGAATATGTCATCCGAAAAACCTCAGTCGACACCAATGGGACACTACTATTCAAGTCCACACAACTAGTACGGTGACGATATAAACATCATCGCAAGATCCTTCCCTAGTGCTAAGGAGGTATTTGTCATTCTTGACTCCGCCGCAAAAGAAGTCGGGTTCCGCATAAACGAAAGTAAAACAAAAATAATGACGCAAACAGGAAAGAGAACGCCAATTCATATATCTTGGGGCTAATCTAGCAAAAAACGGCAACGAAACGGACGGAATCAAACGACGGATCATGCTAGCAAATAAAACGTATTATTAGGTACTTCCAATAATGAAATCCAAGAAAGTGCACAGGAACAATAAGCTGCGAATATATAAAACTATTATACGACCTGTGCTCTGTTATGGCAGCGAAACGTGGACATTAAGGCGAACTTCCGAAAAAGCAGTTAACGCATTCGAAAGAAAGGTCAACCGAAAAATTTTAGGACCTATGAAGGAAGGACTGGCGAATAAGATACAACCATGAGTTGTATCAACTCTTCAAGAAACCAGAAGCTTCAACGTTCATCAAACTAAGTAAACTGCATGGGCTGGCCATGTAGAGCGGATGGAAGACGGAAGAATCCCCAAACGTGCTCTTAAATGCAAAGCGAATGGTAACAGGCCAGTAGGCCACGCAAGCGATGGTAAGACTCGGTTGATGAAGACAACAAAGCCATCTTAAAAATTAGCAGCTGGAGGACGCGGTCTTTGGATCGAGACGATTGGAGACGACGACTTCAGGAGGCCAGGGCCCGACTTGAGCTGTCGCGCCATTGATGTGATGAAATGCATTCCTTTGTTAAGGATGTAGTGCTACTCTCACGTTGACAATCTGGTTTTCATCCACGTCAAAGTTGTGACAGTGCCTTAATAAAAGGTACTTCCGTTCAGGTGTGTATCGTTAGAGAAAGCGCTGCTACTCCGTCATCTTCATTTTAATTCTGTTTCTACTTCAATAATTTTTACTATTATTTTCATTGAATTAATCGGTTAATAAATGTCGTTTAGTTTACAAAAGAAGTTGGAGAATTGACCTTATTTATAAAAAAAATTGAATCCGCAACCCCCATACACCCTCTTGGCGGTTGTATGTGAAATAATAAAGTAAAACAGTATCAAACCTTTTTTGATCCGTCGAACGGGATTTAAACCAAAAATTAAACCTGAACTTGAATTGAGTACACATTTGGTTTTCCCCATTTCCTAATTCGAACTATTTTTCGAATTGGTGAAATACAGATGGGGCAAGTGACTCTTCTTGTCCTCGTCTAAGGGCGCCCTTGGTGTGCGCCAATACTCCACCACTGTGGAAGTATTTGTTCTTTGCTTTCACTGCAAGTCCTGTTTTCGATATGAATAAATTTGATTCTGTTAAATCCTCAGGATCCCGACGTAGATGAAGAGGAAGAAGCCGAAAACAATTACCTGAAACGATTATCGGGCGGTCTCTTTACACTGCAGCTCATGGACTACGTAATACTTGAAGTTAGTGCAACACAGGATACAGTCAAGCAAAGAGTCTTGCAAATATTAAATTTACGCGGAGCATCTATGAAAACCATTCGACATGTTATGAGAGGTTCAATAGTTTGGGTTTTTTTTTGTAGTTAAGAAGCTAATCGAATTTTATTTATTAGAATATGCTGGCAATTTGGGTGAAGCAGGCGATAAAGACTGGCGGGAACAAGAACAGGCTCACATAATTCAACTTGTCGATCGTTTTTAAATCAATACAATTTTTTTTTAATGTTTATAGGTCTTACGAATAAATACAAAAATATATGTTTTTCACATTAATTTTTTTTTCAATTTATTTTTCGTGAAAACTGTCTAACTTTTCAAGGAGTTAGGTCTGTAGTAAAAATCCGAAATTCCTCGTTTTGTGGACTTGGTATTATTACCTCAGCGAAATGGGGGTTTGTGTTGGCTAATATGATGCCGGGTTTTAATTCCGGTACTTATAAAATGGCTAGCTTAATTTCCGTGAAAGCTCGTCAAAAATATAACGGACAACCGAAAGTTTATCTGCCCTAACTAGCTAGATACTGCCAAGAATCTGAGAATTGGAGGTGAAACGTAGTTTCTGTGGTACTTTTCTATGGTTCGTTTTATTTAAGTGGTCGTGCAGGAAGTCATAAAACATGCGCGCGATAGAGAGAAATTAATGAATAAACATTATTTACGCCATAAGCGTGGAAAATCAATGGCACTTGGGCCAATGCAGAGTCCCATTGTACCAACCTGTGCAGTTGAGATTTAAAGGCGAGACAGTGTTTGCGTAGATCACCACTCACGTGTAGGGTATGCGATTGCATGTTAAGTTAATGAGACTTCGCGCTGCTTGTATAGTAGAAGCTTATCTTCAACCCAGGAGACCCAGAACAAAATTGTAGTTCTACGATAAGCGGGTGTCTGAATGTGGAAAGATAGTGCGGAAACTTCGGCCGAAAGAATGGGGCTCTGTGGTATCGTGCAGCCAGCATAACGATGTAGTGCTTTTAAAATAAAAAAAACAAAGGGCCAGAAAATTATTAAAAAAATGAAAACAAAAATGTAATACCTTTGAATTTGTGCAAAAAGTTATTTGCCGTAAAGTGCTACAATAGAAAGATCTGATCGCGAAATTTGTGGGGTTGCGTATTATATTTCTATTTAATTTGTTGTTTTGGAATTGTTGGGAAATCCCAAATAGAAATAATATCGCATTTTCGAAACAGGTTGAACCATTCGTCCATTTTATTTTCAGCAAGTTATGATCACAATATGGATCATGAACTGATGCATAAAAACTACGTCGTTCGCGTATATAAATCCAATTTTCAAATCATCTTCCACTACAAACTTCAGCTTCAACCAAATAGTAAAGTCGCGACAAATTGTTGGCAGTATTTTCAAGTTTTATTTTCTATAAAAAAAAATTCTCGCATATTCTTTTTAATACTATTTGGCACTTATGTGAATAAATACAATAATATCAAAACTATTCGTACAATTGACCCACCATCAAAGAACCCCATTCCGAAGGTCAATCTCACCCAGTTTGTTGAGTTTTTGCTGGTACACTGTTTCAATATCTTTCAGCTTTTCTTTCATCTGTAAGAAAGAATTATGTGAAACAGAATTTTTTATGTCCGTGTAGTGGGTACTTCTTTAGTTTGTTTTTCCAACACGTCCTTCATGCGTAGTTCGATTTTTTGCAGCGATGTTTCATAGCCTTGTTTAATTCGATCGTATTCCTGGAGCATGTGTTTCTCCTTGTCCTCGGCATATCTCTGAAAAAGGAGTTTCGTAACTCTTGGTCGAATATTTTGTTTTTTTTCCGCCTTACCTTGTAATTAGCCGCTGTCTTTTTCGCCGATTCGTATTTCGTCTGAATCTGTTCGATGAGTTTCTGATGATTCTGTTTCATTTCCTTGATTGTTGCTTTCCATTCTTCGGCCTTGGAATCGACAGATTTTCGTTGTTCCTCCCATTGCGACATAACGGCTTTCATTGATTTTCGTTCCGAATCGATTTGTGATGACCGATCTTGAAGCTCGTGTGTCAATAGTTCGATACGTGTGTGTTTCGATTTCAATTCGTCACGACACTTTTGTAAGATTCCATTCACTTGTTCGAATTCGAGACTTTTCGATTTGATGATTTCGTGCATTTTTTCACGTTCGATGAGAATCGCATGCTTTAGAACTTCGACTTCTTGTTGTCGCATTTGAAATTCGGCAAAGAGAGCTTTCAGATCGGTTTTCAGTTGGCCGTTTTGAGATTCGAGTAGGTAGATTTCTTGTTGGTGCAGTTCATCGGCTTGTTTAATTTTATTCGCAAAGATTTTTGCCATTTCGTCACGAATGTGAGATTCGAGCTGCTTGCGACGATTGTGGGACAGTTCGATTTCGGGCGAAGTTTCGACACCTTGATCGTGAAATTTCGGTGACGATACGCCTGAAGTATCTTTCGAGCTGTTGTGATTTTTTATGTACTCTTCGAATTGTTGGGCCTTTTCTTTTAACTCGGCTATAAGTTGATCGTGTTCTTCTTTTAGTCCGATTTTCTCGTTTAAGTCGGTTATTGTAGTTTTTGCGGTTGAAACTTCACGCTGTAGATCTTCAATATCTCGTCGCGAGGTTGTTAGTTCGCACTGCAATTTCAGATTCTCGACTTCAAGCTAAAAATTTTACAATACAATAAACAAAGGCATTGAATTCATGTGTGCAATTACCTTGGCTAATTCCCCATACTGTTCCATGCATTTTGTACAATTGTTGGTAGTATCCTTCGCCGACTTCAGACTGTCCGCTTTATCTAAATCAGAAATCATTAAAACAAAATTCAAACAGATGCTCCACCCAAACAAACCCTTTTCCACTCGTTCCCGAATTTGTTGCAAATCCTTCTGGTGACTTTGTTTCTGCAGTGCAAGCAATTTGCCAAACTCCGAGCATTTCAGTTCCGACAGCTGCAGCGCCCGTTTCAATTTCTCACACATTTCCTTTATATCGTGTAGTTCACGGCTTAAATTGCTCGACTTGTATTTGATCAGTTCCGTTGCCAGCGATTCTTTAGCTTGCGATATTTCGACGTACAACTCCTTCAATCGTTCGCATTCACCCTGAGCATCTTTCAGCAGGAACTTGTGTTTCTCTAAATCCAATTGGTAGTTGTTTTCCGCAGCAACAGTCTCGCAATTCTTCTTCAGACTTTCGTTTTCTTGTCGCAACTCTTCCAGGTCGACTTCCAAACTACTGATGAGTTTTCTCCGATCCAATTCGATCTCTTCGTTGGACTTCAACTTTGAGCAGAGCTGATCTACTTCAGTCTTGAGCTCGTTACTTTTTTCTTTGAACCTTTCACATTCGCCTTTTGCATTTTGCAGTTCCGTTGTGATAAGCTCGTTTTCTTCTTTCATTTTCTCCAATTCTTTTGCGAAATTCTCTCGATATGTAAGATCACGCTGTGAACTTTTGCTGGCAGTGCGCAACTCGGTCAGTTCGGCTTCTATCAAACGGAGCCGATTGCCTAGTCGTAAATTTTCTTCCTTGAACGTTGTGATTTCAATAAGTGCGTTGTTTTCGTCGTTTTTCAGTTTTTTAATTTCATTATTTTGAGCGGCGGTTTGTTCCTGGAGCTTTCTAATTTCTTCGCGTTTTTCTTTCTGGCCCGCCATTGATCGAAACAGTTCGTTCTTGAGGCGAGAAATACGATCGTTTGCCGGCAATGGGGTACTTCCGACGATATTTCCCTTCGTCAAACTCAGGCATCGAAGAGTTTCGGACAGATCTTCGGTTTCGCCGAGGACACCGTCCATCAGCTGAAGTTCAGCAGTGGTCGCATCCAGGCGACTTGTTAAATTGTTGATTGTTTTTTGCATATCCTCGGTTTGTCGTTCTAACGCTTGAACAGTTCGCTGTAGTCGGATATTTTCGTGACTATGATCTTGTTTAGACATTAGTTCCTGACAATGACGTTGGGAGTCTTCTAAATTTCGAATCAGTTGGTTTATCACCTCCGACTTCTCAACGAGAAGGGCTTCCCGATTTCGTTGCAGTTCCTTGTACCTGTAACCAATCGCAAAATTAACAAAAGAACAAAAACGATCAGTTTCACACTCACCTCTTGTCCAGGCCGTTAAACTCGTTTTCCTTCGTATCCAACTTATCCCTAATTGAATCTATCTGCTGCTGCATTACCTCAACCTTGGCAGCATGTCGTTCATTTGCCTGCTTTATAAGATTTTCGGCATGTCGGTCAGCGGTATAGCCAGCATTCCGTTCGACTAAATGGAATTTATGCTGTGCATCGGACAACTGCATTTTGCATCCTTCCAGTTCGCCTATCAAGTTGTTATTTGTTTCTTCCAGGGTTTTTACTTTTGTCTTCAATTTCGTCATCGAATCCTCCATCTCCGAGAGTTTAGCTTTGCTGTCGACTAGCAGCTCGTGAGTTTGCTTTCTAGTCATGTGCGCTCTTTCCTTTTCCGCTTCGGATAGAGCCAAGCGTTTTTTCAGCTCGTCAGTTGTCTTGCGTTCATCGTGGACAAGCTTGGATATGTTTTCGATTTCCCTGAAATTAACGGGTTTTTATTGTAATGCGTCAAGGGTACACTTTTCCAGCCAAAAGAACCGGAAGCAGAAGTTTCTAAGCTTAACGAACTGCAAAAATTTCAATTCGGGTTGGATTCGAGACAAAAACTAACGGCTTCCCGCACTTGAGAAACTCGCGGAGACGGGGGATGGGCAGTATGCTATAAAGGGGGTAGAACGATTGAATTCTGTTGGCAGATTCAATGACTTAAGACTCATATGGGTTCCAGGCCACCAGGGTATAAATAGCAATGAAATAGCTGATGCATTAGCAAAGGCTGGATCGGAGTCAGCCATGGTCGGACCAGAACCAGTTTACGGTGTTCCGGTTGCCTCTGTTAGGGCTGCCATTGCTGAGTGGGTGAGTAAATCACACATTGAGAGATGGCGGCTTCTTCAGGGAATGCGGCAGACCAGAAACCTTGTTGAGGATTCTATCTGAATATTCAAGAAAAAGCTAAAAGCATTTCCGGAGAGAGTGAATACCGATGAATTTATGCATGATGTAACATTCCAAGGAAGCCGTGGTTGGTATGAAAAATTTAAAAATCTACACAATTTACAAAACGTAAAAATGAAAGGTGAAGCAGCTAGTGCCGATGATGACGCAGCTAAAGAATATCCCAACATTTTGAAAAGAATTATCGAAAGAGGTGGATACCGACCTGAACAAGTTTTTAATGTGGACGAGACAAGACTCTATTGGAAGCGAATACCTGAAAGAACTTAAAATGAAATGTCTTCATCTGGTTATAAGGTGTCAAAAGAGCGATTAACTTTGCTCCTTGGTGCTAATGCTGCGGGTGATTTTAAGCTAAAACCACTTTTGATATATCTTTACGAGAATCCAAGGTCTTTTAAAGGGCTGAACAAAAAACAATTGCCCGTCATTTGGAAATCCAGTAAGAGAGCATGAATGACTAAGATTCTCTTCGAAGACTGGTTCATGAATTACTTTTGTTCAGAAGTAAAAAAATATTTGCAAGATAAGAACTTTAGCAACAAGGATTTGCTGATTTTGGATAATGCTCCAGGATATCCGGGTTATTTATCCGATTTATCTGAAGATGTAGAGATTCAGTATCTTCCCAAAAATACAACAGCTCTGATCCAACCAATGGATCAGGTTGCAATAGCCACTTTTAATGCATATTATTTACGGAGAACTTTTCGTAAACTTATAACGGAAACCGATGGTGAATCTTCAATTAAACACTTTTGGAAAAACTACAACATCAAAGATGCTCTAAATAGCATTAGCGAATCGTGGAAGGAATTGAAATCAACCACAATGAATTATGTTTGGAAAAAAATATGGCCAGAATGAAACTAATGACGCTGAAGTTGATTCTCTTTCCGAAATTCAACAAAACATATTGAACCTAGGAAATGATCTTGGTTTTGAGGATTTGGAAGAAATTCATGTGCTAGATTTACTAAATGCTGATAGAGAACCAATTTCAAACGAGCAACTCAGCCAAATAGAAGTAGAACGAGCACTAGATGAGGAGCCAGTGTCAGAGTCCGCTGTATGCCAGCATCCAACATCAAAAAATTTGTCGAATGCGCTTTCTCATTTCGAACAAGGAATAAACATACTTCTTGAGAATGATCCCGACGTAGAACGTAGTGCTAAAATTTCTCGAGAAATTAACTCAATCATTACCTGTTATAAAGAACAGAAAAATGAAGCTGGAATCAAGGCAAGACAAAGAACGTTGGAACAATTTTTTAAACCAGGGAAATCCACAACAGCGGCAAGTGATGACAACATTATATTACAGGTTACCGATTCTTCATGTTCGTCTTCATATTAGAACCGTTAAAACGATTAATTTTGTTTCTTTTATTATGTAACTCTATATGAGTTTTTAAAGTTTTTTAATTTCGGTTTTATGTACATATGGTTTTTGTTTGTGAATTTCTGTTTATTATTATATAGGTACTTGTGATGTATTTTTATTTTATATGTAAGCATTTTTAAATGAAATAAAACAAATGTATGAAAACTGAAAACTACGTTATTTTATAGAAAAACTGGAACGGATCCTATTGAATTTGTATGGTGTTGCGCATTGCGTCCTACGTCAATAGACATAAGACCTTACAAACTATGAAAACAATATGAATTGCGAAATCTTCTCGGTTAGGTTTTTCTCTTTCTTTTCATTCTGTCTACAGTCTCGGAAATTCAGCTATAATTTGTTTTCACAAGAGTAGAGTTTTATTATATAAAAAAAACCTTATGAAAGACTCAACCGTCGCCAAGTTATGTTCCCGCGTAAATGACCAAGGAAAAGACATTTTTTTTCTCGAGGAAAAAAGGAGTGAGGCTGCGGAAAAAAATCGTCGTGAGGATTGGAGTTCTAGTGTGACTCGAAGCAGGTTGTGCGCGGTGAATTTAAACAAAAAAAAGGGAAAAAGTTACATTAACCTGACTACATAAAAATACACTAAGTGGAGACAAAATTAAAACTACGAATGTGCCGGGAATAACATAAAAGTGAAAAGGGTGAAAGTTGAGTACAAAAAAAAAGAACAAAACCCAAGTTCGGCCAAAATAATAGAAAAAAAAACTAATTCTAATATAATTTGCTGTGCGGAACAATATTATAGTGTGCCCCGTTAATAACTATAAACCCTAAACCTCATATAATAAAACTCATAAATTGTACAAAGTTCACCTAAACTGAAACCGCAACCTCGGCAGCCTGCGAAGCGCCAGCGATTCTACGGGAAACGAAATCAACCAACAAACATCGAGCTCCAACATAAAAACAAAAAAATACCAAAATTCTTTTCATTACAATTATTTTCATTCCGATTATCATTAGAATTAATAATAATTCATCCATTTAAAATTTACTGTAAATGTTTTTATTTCTTATCTTAGCACGAATATTAGTCGTTTATTTGTTTTCAGTTTTTTTGCAGGACTACCAGGACTGTAGATGTCGATTTTTTTTCTCGTTCATCCTTTTATTTTTTTTTCAGTAGCTAAAACTTTTATGATGGAGTAGTGTCGCTCCGTAAGCATGCCAGGGGCTCCCGCGACATGTAGCCGCCTTCGTTAACCGTCTGGTCACCTTCCAACTCATGGCCTTCTTTGTCGTTTTTTTTTTTAATTTCAGCACTTACAAGGAGGAGTGCTCTTCAGGTCACAATTTACCCCCCCCCCCACGCTCCTGATTAGCCGGCAGAATGTGCTGTATCGACCTGGAGAGCCTCCTTAGAAATCTGGAGCCCTACCGAGGCTGCTTAGCGGCCGAAAAGGTAGTTTCGCTACAATGGGTTTGTACTAAAATAATTCATTCGCTATACGGCATTTCGCAACTTTCCCCGAAGTATCTAGGCCGTAAAGCGAGGTATGAGTGTATTTGCTTACAAGGGCAAAATTCGGCTGTTGATATAATTCAATTGCACTTGTAATGCTTCGTACAACTATTTTATTGCTCTCCATAATAATTATTAGAAATCCCAAATTAAATTAAATGTCAAACGTAAAATTCATTTTAAATCTGAATTTCACTTTTGGCTAACTCTATCCGTTACTAAATATCAGAGTAGAGTTTACTCTTATTTGAATGTGTTAGTTAACTCTGAAGGTAACTCTTCTACTCGTTTTTTTAATGGTTGAATAAGTCATATGTCAAGGGCACACTTTCTCAGTCCGAAGAGCTGGAAGCAGTACAGTTTCACATCGAACTGGAAAAATTTCACCATATCAACATACTCATGCTGACATTGGGCTCAACTTGATGTGGCATAAGTGCTCCTCAGTCAGTACAGTGAACTGGTATTAGAGGTAACACAAAATGACACACCCATCTAAATTAATATAATAAATTTAAATATAAAAAAAAAGAAAAAAAATAATAATAATAATAAAATTAAAAAAAAAAGAATTAACGGAATAATCCAGGATAATTATAAAAAAAGAAATTTGAAAAACATAATGAAAAGAAAAAAAAAAGAAAAAAAAATCCAACATTCCCAAGGAACACAAAATAGTCGCTATTACCACATTTATCGGTTGGCGTGACTTGAAGTAATGACTTGTGACTGTCATTATTACCCAATATGTGGGACTGACGACGTGCGGACGACTCTTTAGCGACCTCGTGGGGAAAAATTTGGAAGTCGACACGACGTCATATCGGGTTGTATACAGGTTTATATAACTCATAAACGACGTCCTGCCGACGGTGTATATAAATGATTGCTACCACTGATTGCGACTTTCAATACGTCTTTCTATCATTGGTGTAGTGTGTAGGAAATTGTCTTTACTTTTGTATTCGAGTTTTTTAATATGCGTGTATACATATTCAATATTATTATAATTGTATCAATCCACAATTGCTTTAATAGTTGAGAATTTCAAGTTGCCAAAATGATAGAACATCAAATATAGCAAACGAAATATAATACGTAATATAAAAAGTCATCTATATTTCATGCGATGTGTCAATTTTTCAAACAAATTGATCTTTATCGTGAACATAATACTTTCACCTCTCAAAAAAATGAGCGCCTTAAAAACGTGATCCTTAAAAAAAAATTTTCTTTTCTTTTAATATAAAATTAGATTAAATTAAAAGAATTAAAATAAAGTTTCCTTCTAATAGTATAAGGTTTAACTATTTCATCTATGCTCTACTTGTAATGATATATTCAATCATTAAAAAAAATATTTTTTTTTTAAAGTTGAACATTATAAAAACAAATATTGAACATTAAATGGTGTCTTCGCACCGTATGACCTTACGGTAGTTGCTACTAATATGCAACTTATAACCGTAGGCTGAGTAAAATTAACTTGACATTAACTGATATGCGTGCAATATACGACTTATGACTTCTAACTCCCATATCAGTCGTATATCAGTAATAATGACATTTATTTAAACCGTTGTAAGCCTATGTCTATTACCGAGTGTAAGTGTATATGTGGTTAGTTTACATTTTGTTTTCTCAATGTAATCTCATGGCGGCGCCGATTAAGTCCCATTTCTTTAAATAGTAAATTTAATAGAAATTCTGTTCCGGATCGTGTCAAAAGTGTTTTGTGAAAAGTTAACACCAATTAGCCGACATTGAATCATGTTTTACGTGGTAAAAACCGCGGAGGATGAGAAAATTTTTATAAATGCAGTTCTTCAGAATTGGGTGAAGAATGGCGTGCTTTATTGGCCATCACAGTGCAACAAATTCACGGTCGAAAAGTTACGAAGTGATCGCAACTGTTCACCGGGCGTTAATTGGAGTGCAATTCCATGTGTTTTTAAAAGTGTAAATATTGACAATTTTAAGGAAGCAGTTGCTATAGAGGAGCAGTTCTCGAACTTAACGGATACCGATTCCGAAGAAATGTGAGTGTTTTGATAATCCATATGTACCTACATGTTAGAGGTACACTTATGAAAAAAGTTCAATACTCAATTGCGTTTCTTTCGTTTAGTTACAAAATCCGTAAAAAAAATTCCAGGCTACATCCCGGCGAACTGGACGATATTATGTAAGGGAAAAACTACAATTTAATAATCGAAAATGAAAATATTGCACATCCTGTTACCACCAGCTGCAGTCCAGGAAAGGAAGCCAATATGGACTACAATGATTTTATAAATCAGTATGCCGTTCAAGACATTCCAAACTGTAAGTTTTTTTTTAAAATTTTTAAATAATAAAGTAATTCTATTAACGAATAAAATTTTGTCAATAAATTTCTTATTAGATTCGTATAGATTGGAACAAGTAGAATCCGCGACATGTAGACTGCAAGTGAAGGTTGATAGATTTCTGGAGTTATTGGAAAAAATAGCTGCTGCTGTATTGCCCAATACTCTATTGACCGCTGAAACTGAAGAAGATGTTTCATTACCCTTACAAAATATCGAGGAAGTAGACGCTTTCGAACAACGATTAAAAAGCCCAGTTTTCCAAAAGAAAATGGTAATTTAATTTTAATGTAATTTAAGTATTTTTCTTATGTGTAATGTCTTTATTCCAGCTAAAAAAATTTCAATCCATTGGTGGAACTTCTGGCAACGCAAATGGAAGAACTGTCACCTATAAAGTAGTGGATCTAATATTTTCGAGAACAGTTTTAAATCTTTACACCTGGACAGAAATTTCTAAAACTTCGACAAAAAAGAATTTTTCTGCGAATAAGTTTATTATAAATTTTTTTTCTATTTTAATTTCGGCCGCTGATTCACGGTATAATGAAATAAAAGGTGCGAGCATCGTTTGGAAGGTTCATAGCATTTTTATTTAATATTTTAAGTAAATCATTTATAGCCCGATGACTTATCTTATGCTTTAAGGCCCACTGCTGTATTTCTTCTTTGTACGATAAAGTACTAATGTTATAATCATCTTCACTCGAATTGGATAAATTTTCTTCATTGGCACTTGCATTGTTAAACAAAAATTTCGACGATGCGCACTCAATTAAAGCACTGGGCAGGTGTGACTTTAATACAGTATTTTTTACTTGACCCGAATGCAGACGTACATAATTTTTCACTTTTCTGTAATATGTCATTGTGTGTTTAAATTTATTTTGTATCTTTCTTCTATGTTCTCTAGAGTCAGACATGTTTGACACTTCAAGCATAGTTATTGCGACTATGAAGTATTAAAATGAGTTTTTGCGACTTTATTGCAACTTTAGATACCGTCGATGGCTTTAAAATCATATATTCAGTTATCATGTAGTCACTATTACACGATATAGGACGAGAAAGTCAGGGGTCGCTAATACGTCGTACATTGGTCAGTATAAGTAACATACAAACTAAGGTCGGTAAAGAGTTGTAAAAAAAGTTGTTAAGACTTCAAAATGTAGCTAGTAATGATTACATACCAACTAATCGCGATTACGTCAATACTCCGTATTTACTACTGCTCAAACTATGTTGACTTTATAGTTGTAGAACGGACGTCGTCACGACTACATCAATACTTTACTGAGACTTTGTGCTCCTTGGGTTAGAACACTGGAGATTAACGGGGTTAATGAAAAAAGGAAACAACAGTATTAGTCAACCAAGAACCACGCACAATGACAAAACAAACCTTCACCATTCTTTCTTTTTTTTTTTGCTCTATTCTTTTTCAAGGCATATTGTTAATATGTAACTTCGCTAGTTTTTTCAGATGCCCGATATTTTCTGAAAGCTGAATATTGCTAGGCAACGCATTAAATTTTATGATATCTTCAAAAATAGGATCATTCTTTATTCGAGCTGTTCTTGGACAATATTGCTGTCTAATCGAATTTGCGCTTCGTGTATTGAAGTTGTGTACATCTTGGCCATATGTTACTTTGATCGAGGTTTTAATAAGATCGTTTTTGACGCTGTAAATTATCTTTATTCTCTCTAACCTTACAAGTTGATGGATGCTCAGTTTCTTATAGGTTAGGTAAAGTTCCTCCGATGGCATAAGCTTAAGTAGATTATATACTGCTTTAATGGCTTTGTTCATTATCCTATAAGTTTTATCCAGATTATTTTTCGATGTTTGATTCCAAATTATTAGACCGTAAGTTATGTTAGATAAGATAAATGAGTTGTAGAGGGTCTCCTTTATGTGGGTATGTAGATAATTACTGCTTCTTATAACTCCTATGATCGGAGCAATTTTTTTCCTTATGCTGTTAATATGCGATGTCCAGCTTAATTTATCATCGATAGTTAATCCTAAATATTTAGTGAAATGGACTCGTGTTAGAGGAATTCCATCGATTTGCGGCCTGAGGTCAATGTTAAGCTTATTGGGCTGTTTGAACAGCATGTAGTTGGTCTTTTGAATATTTAAGGTTAGCTTATTTCCGAAAATCAATCTTTTGAAAAGGGCAAGGTCGTCATTGATCGTTGCCTCTAGTTCATCCTTATTTCCTCTATATAGTAGTAAGGTATCATCTGCGTTTGCAATGTATCTTGCCTTTAGCCCTATGTATTGACGGTTATTAATTTCCGAACGCATCACTTCGTGTCTTTCCCCACATCAAGCAACAACATCATTTGCTTAAGCAGTCAATTTTCAATGACTGGACAATTGCTGATCTGCACATCAACTCAGTAGGTTGCTGGGGCAGTCGTAGTTGGGTTGACGCCTTTGTCGCGGTTCAGAATGCATGCACAAGTTGCGTATGCTGATGAACACTTGACTGACCGGCGAACGACTTGATGTCCTTAGGACAGACTATGGGTGTATTCTTCAGCCCCCTCTACACCGGGAAGAAAATCTCTTTCTCATTGCACCATCCCCTTTTCTATAAAACTATCCCGCTAAAAACTCCTTACCTATTTTTCGACTCGATGCACTTCTTCATCGACTCTATCTCATTGCGGCACTCCTTATGATCGCCCTGGCCACTTTCCTTTTGGAAAATCCGGGGATCATACAAAAACTGTTGGTTTTGCCGTGGCGGTGCCTGCTCCTCTGCCACCGCTTGCAGATCGCGCGCGTCATCCCGAACAAAGTGACTCTCGAAATTCGCACTTGTATCGACCGTGTAGTCGTCGTCGTCGATCAAGTCATCGAAAGCGTTCTGTAGCTGATTTCCCAGCTGAAAATAAACCGCAAAATTTAATAAACTTGAGCGGGCGATAGGCGGTGACAGCAAAAACTGACCTCTTCATTTCGACGGCGTTGATCTTCGAGTGCTTCTTCCTCCTCCAGCCGATTAACGCTTGCGTCCAATTTTATGCTCTCGGCTCCTTGGAATATACTTAGTCCGGGCACTTCCATTTCCGCGACGGTTTCATTCAATTTTTGTGTAAAGACGACGGAAAAATTCGCGAGTGGTTCGAAGCGGTTGGACTCTCATTGGATTTGCAGTCAAACCGCGGGGCTTTTTGCTTGAATTGTAGGACGATGAGGTTTGGCATAAAAGGGACGTGAATTTTTTTTGTAAAATGTGCCAAATATGCGTAACACAGAGTTTAATTGAGGCTTTTTTGTGTGAAATTTCCAAACAAAACAAATCACTCGTTTTTAGGTTGGAGATAAGTGCCACAAGTGGTTGACGTTTGACAGTAGTCGGCGGCATTCATAAGGTTTTTCAATTCGACGTTTTTTTTTTAATTTATAATAATGAATAAAAAAGTAGTAGCTACAATTTTTTATTTTATAAAATTAAATAAATTTGTTTTTCTCGTTAAATCAAACATTGACTGAAGCTGGTCAATGTTTAATTTAACGAGAAAAACAAAAGGAAAATCGCCCGACTGTGTGGAACTTAGTTCAGATGCGAACAATTCAAATCCCGAACTTCACACTGCCATCTATTGTTTGACGCGAAGCTTAGAAAGTGCTGCCGCAAGCAAAACGCATCTGTCAAACGAAACTTCAATCAAATTCCCGGACTGTGTGTGAAAGCCAAGGGCATCCACCACAAACAGTGAGACAGTCGTCAATGAAATTTTGAAATGGCGAAAAGCATAAATTGTGCGTGTCGGATGTGCTAGCCAGTTGGTTTTTGTAAACAAACTCATTTCGGGAAATGTTGTGGAGTGCGTGAGCGAGTGAATTTCGGTGATTTTCAGTGATAAAGTGTCGCACTATAGCCGCCACGAACATCCTTTTCGTGTCCTTCGTGGCCACTACTGTTATCGTTTTTTTCGCCGTGCGGAGCAAAAAAAAAAATTGTCTCGCGGAGTCCGTGTCGTCTCCGTCCGGACAGTTGTGCAATGACTCGTTAGCTGCGCAAATAAAAACCGACCCCGGTCCGGATAATTATAATTGCAATTGTAAAGGTTGTCGGTGAGTTCCGCACAGCGGGGGCCCCGTGGCCTGCTTTCCGTGCTCCTCCTATCCTACGCCACCGCGAAATGTACGTAACATCGCGTCGCGTCTAATTAAAACGAATCACGTCGTCGTCGTCTCGACGACTTCCTTTGCGAGTTGGACGCTTCGTTGGTTGCATCGCGACAACACGATTTTCGTCTCGTCCGAGTGCCTCGCGAACAAATCGATCCTGCTCCCCATCCAGCGACACCCTGTGGCGGCCGGCGGACTCCCAGGGACTTCCGATAATGGTGGATATGCAAAAAAGTGTCTCGGTGCAAGTAGATAGTGATTTTGCATTGCATTTGCCCAGCGGCGTGTACGTTATCAAGAAAATGGAACCGCGGTCTCGCGTCCGCAAAATCATTTTGGTCTGCTTGTTTTTGACCATAGCCGGAATCGTCGGCTTCGGATACTTCTGCCAGGATCAGGTAAGTTGCCCGGTCACTGAGCCGACAAGCTACTTTCAAACCAATCTTCACTCAACCATCTGCTGTTTTGTTTGTTTACATTTTTCTTCGTCGCTATCTTCTGATCCCGTGCTCCAGAAGCCTCCAGACTCGTGCCACCTTATCAGCAGCACAGTTCAAAGCCTTTCAAATTTTATTCGAGTCGGCGGCAACTTGTTATCGACGCCCAGCATCAACTTTACGGAGATTAATGCCGCCCCCTGTTAACCGAATCCTCTAGACTTTGTCCAATTCCATCGAAACGTTGGAAAAAAATAATGCAACAGTGCGCGCAATTGAAGCCTCTAAAAGTTGCAGGTCACTGCTATCAGAAGTTTCTTTGAATTTTTTGATAACGCACGGTGCCTACGATACGCCTAATGCCCTGATACCGAGTGCCGTTCGCTGCTACCCACTTCAGCTAAGTCTTTGATAACGAGCTCGATTACGCGCTCTGGAAAGCACATCGTTCTGTTTGCTTAGCGCGTTCTGTTGTAAATCTTTTGGCCGTGATTTGAACAAACGGTTTCATTGTTGTCTTCCTGTTGACTTTCTTATGCACAGACGGAGCGTGAGGATTAAGGCGAGCACCAGCATGGAGACGATCTTTGATAAGATTTTAAAAATGAGGCCCGTTCGCATTTAATTGAAGCTGCTTCGGCGAAAGTGGTGAAGGCATTGTCTGTTTGCAATTCCCGGGATTCTTTCTTATATCCAGACCTTGGCCTCTACACTTTGCAGAATCTTCTACGTCGAGTGGAATTCAGCTTCCGGTTGATCCCGTCAAGAAATGTATAGTTTAAGAGCATCTTTGATTGCTCCTCTGCACCGGAAACCGACGAGCAATGACCCAATCCGCCGAGATGCATACACCAAACATGCGAATGTAAATTTCGCTTGAATCAATTGATTGCCGCAATGGAGAGCAGCAATTTTTCTTTCTAAGTACTTAGTCGGCTAGATCTTAAAGATTAATGCTGTATGCTGCCGCCCTCCATACCTCCTTCGATCTGAAACCTTTGGGCTTAACGAATAAAAAGCCTCTTAATTAAAGACAGCGCACATCGTTGACTGGCTTCGTCAGAGAGATAAGCAAATTTTAACCAATTTAGTGCCATCTTCTAATGGTGCTCGATCGTATTCAAAGAATTGCGATTAATTGGCTCCCATAGACTCTGCCGTTGTAATGGGGTATCGGTGCGGCAACCTGCTTGTACTGGATCGTCGGCCACTGCTTGAAAAACTGCCATCTGATGCACACACATTTCATCAAAACTTTATTTTTCTTGTTATAAATTGTTGACAAAAATCTGGGAACAAATTGAAAAAAGAAATAAAATATCTAGTCTTTGATGGAGAAAGACTGCAGTAATTCTAGCAGTTTTAGGGAGAGGCGCCACGCTGAGCCGCAGCGCACACTAGGCACTAAAAGAGGGCCTATAGCGATCCCTTCGGAAATAACGTGGAACTAATTAATCACCACCAAAACATCCTACTTAGGTTAGGTTAGGTGGGTAGCTATTGACAGAGATAGCTAACACATAGACCGCTAGATGGGTCCGTTGTGATCCCACTGCACCACGGCACGGCGCCTACGGCTGATGGCTGTTTTTGGCTAATTTTCAAGAACAAACTGAGCCCAATTGGCCGCGGTATTGTTCTATCAAATATTTTTCCGTGTTTCTTGGTGCGAAGGAGAGGAGAGTTGGAAGGAATTGTGGGATACCAAACTTAATCAGTTTTAGGAATGGGAAGGAAGATCAGGAATCGGGCCGGGTATGGCAGTCTACTAGCAGGTGTTAATGATCATAATTTTGCAGTACTATTGGCTGTGATACGATCTACCAGAACAGCAAAGTTGCCTATAGCAAATCAACTACTGTCTGGCAGCTCTGATGGTATTTGTGAATCTGATAAGAATGTAAAGAACTCATTTGCTCAGGTTTAAATCCTTTACAAGCGACCCTATTAAATATTCCGCACTGTTCACGATTTATATTAATATTCTGAAATGAATAGCAACTGAAAAATTCATATAAGTAAATTATGCATTGAATGGGAATTGAACCCTGGTAGCAATGTTTTCAAGACCTAGTACACTACCACTGAAGTACACCCGGCTATCAACATCCTACTTAAATCCCTAATAAATTTGACCATCTTGTCATGCCCTATCAACCACAGATCTTCCAAATTGTCGAAGAAAAGACTGCCCAACCACTTTAGGCGCCTCCTTGCAATCGCCTAACATTCACACAAAATTTGGGTAATGTCCTCCTCAGCATATAGGTCAAAACAGTACCTACAAACGTCAGAGTCGGCTATCCCCATCCGCATAGCATGCTTCCCTAGGAAGCAGTGCCCCGTCAATATTGCGATGAGTAAACGCAATCTTTCCCTACTTATTCCATGTCAATATTTTCCTAGACTTTAGTCT
Organism: Beris morrisii; assembly: GCA_951812415.1. Lineage (NCBI taxonomy): Eukaryota > Metazoa > Arthropoda > Insecta > Diptera > Stratiomyidae > Beris > Beris morrisii. The sequence continues at coordinate 128,963,457 of OX638312.1, forward strand.
GTCCAGCCTTGGCCAGAGTGCCCTAGAGATCCTACAGCTCGTCAGCTGCTCCTACCTTGAGTTAGCTGCGTCCGTGGCCCGCTCCCTGATGCCGCTTAGTGGTGGACTAACCACCTCCTTCACTATTTCGGCTGACGCCGATCCCAATCTCGTCAGCTCATTGGCCAGTTCGTTTCCTGGTATGCGGCTATGCCCTGGCACCCAGCATAGTTGTACTCTATTCTGACAGCAAAGTACCTTGAGCACTTCTCGACAGCGCTTTACTAGTTGGTATTTAATAGTCTCCGATTTCAGTGCATTCAAAGCCGCCTGGCTGTCAATGTAGAGTGAGATATCCACCCCATCAACATGATGTCAGCTGCCTGGAGCACCGCCAAAATTTCGGCTTGGAATACACTGCAGGCATCTGGCAGCTTAAACGACTCCCGTGCACTAAACTGCTCAGAGAAGACTCCAGCGCCAGTGCCGCATTCCATTTTTGACCCGTCTGTATACACGGAGAGTTCTCCCTCGCTCAATACCCTGTTGTTTTCACAATCCTCTCTGCTTGGGTATATGACCTGGAAGGGTGATTGAAAATCATTCACCGGGATCATATAATCCGTGCAGATGTCGGCTGGTCTATGTAGAAATTACCTAAGAATTGAGCTGTGCCCTATGGATCTCTCCCTGAAGAGACCACAGCTCACTAATTTTGCCGCTGTGTTTGACGCAACCTGCTTAATGAAAATATCAAGTGGTAAAAAATGCATGCAAACTTCTAGTGGCGCTGATGGAGTTGTACGCAGGGCTCCTGTGTTCATTACACAAGCAGTTCTTTGCACTCCCTTTGGAGATACTTTTTGTCCGTGGCTTTCCACCATACTAGTGTGTACGTCACAATGGGTCTCGCAATCGCCGTGTACAGCCCATGTACCATATTTGGTTTCAGACCACAGCTCTTTCCAACGGCCTGTTTACATGCACAAAGCGCGTTATTAGCCTCTTTTATACGTTCTCCAACATTCAGTTTCCTATACAAGATCAGATCTAGATATTTCGCATTTTTCCGATAATTGCAGTTCGACCCCATCAAGCCTTGGTAGCCTGAACGCCGGAATCCTGTGCTAGTATTATACAAATTTAATAATTATCAAAACAATCTTTTCTCTTCCGCAGTCAGCGTACAATTGTTTTTTATTCGGTTCTTTCGGTTACTCCGTTTTTATTATTTTTTGCAGAGACTCCTACGTTTACGCTCATTTTACATTACACTAGTGAATAAAACCACTTCCGTTTTTGAAGCGTTTACTCCTAAACCACATCTTTTGGTCCATTTTCCGAGTGTACAAAGTGCCGACTCCAAAATGTCCATAAGAGTGTCCAAACATTTTCCCTGAACTAATATGACTATATCATCCGCGTAGGCCACCACCTTGATACCTTTCCTTTCGATTTCCATTAGTACTCCATTTACTACAAGGAGCCACAGAAGGGTAGATATCACGCCACCCTGCGGAGTACCCCTCGAGGCTTGCCGTGTTACCTTACCTTGCCCGCTCTCCGAGCTCACGATCCTGGTCTCCAACAAGGTCGTCAGCCAGTCAGTCAGCCCTTCCTCTAAGCCTATGCCATTTAAAGCCTCCTTAATTGCCTCAACTGTCACATTGTTGAAGGCCCCCTCAATGTCCAGGAATGTCGCTAGCGTAAATTTCTTTCTTCCCAAACTAAACTCTATGGACCCAACTACTTCCTGTGTCTAGGGATTTCACTCTGATGTAGGCATGCTGTGCGTTAGACAACATCCTGTTCCCACATATGTTCCGAATGTACGTTTCAATAAGCCTCTCCAGTACTTTAAGAACAAAGGATGACAGACTGATAGGCCGAAAATCCTTCGTCGTCGTATGACTGGGCCTTCCTGCTTTTGGAATGAAGGCTAAACGCGCCTCCCGTCAGGCCCGTGGATAATTCAAGCATAAACGAGGTAAAAATTGAGACCATATCAATGATGTTGCGCAAAAAGTTCCAATCAAATTCGTGAGGCAAGTTTTCAGTAGTTATTCTTGTCATACTTTCTTATTTGAAGGCCTACACGAAGAAATGTTTCAATATTTCATTTCAAAATGAACAACAAAATCAGGTTGTCCGCAAAAAAATAAAATTGGCAATTTTCGCACAACAAAATCAATATTCTACCGTAGAATGAGCGACTACAGTGGCGGGACGAATTATAAACTGAATTTAAACTTGATTGGGCGCACCTAACTGTTCGACTGATCTTAAACATAACTGGGTATTTTTGCTTCATTCTTAAAAAGAAGAAAAATCGCTCAACCTGCCTTCGTCTTCTCTTTTGGGTCGAAGTGGAATCGAATGAAAAGATTGAGACTCTAAAGACCAATTCAATTTTTAATTTCATTTATCATCTGGTTTTTAAGTAAAAATTGTTGATGCGTACTTTATTGCAGGCAAGAAATACCCAAGACTTCCGTAACGTTCACTGCTTAAAAGCTCTCTACTGTTCTCTGATGCGTCCTCACCTTGAATATCTGTCGGTCATTTGGAACCCTTATTTCCAAGTGCACTCTTCGAAATTGGAGACGGTTCAGCACAAATTTCTTCGCTACATCGCCTACAAGCTTCACATACCTGCTATAGAAATCAATTATAATTCTCTGCTTGCCACTTTAAATCTAAACACTCTTTCCAAACAGCGTGAGCAATTTGACTTGATCGCACTGTTCAGGATCTTAAACAGCGAGTTAGACGCCCCACAATTTCTTGAGTGCATTAATTTTCGTGTACCTAAGTGCTCATCACGATCTAATGATCTATTTTATACCACGCATCACAAGACTTCATATGGCAAGAATTTTGTGGCATTATCGATTTTTTCCATACTAATATCGCAGAAATTAAATCAATGAATTACTTGCAATCTTAATTTTAATTTAACTGAATTACTATGAATTATTTATTATAGTTTTAATTTGCTTCTTTCTTTACGTGTTATTTTAGTTTTAATTTAAAATTATATTTACTGAAGGGTCCCGCACCCGTTCATTTTATAAAATAAAAAATAAAATAAAAATAAAATAAACTGTAACAGTGCAACATTCGATGCTCAAAACTGTTGAGCTATAGGCTCGTTGTGTTTTTGTGTTGTACACACCGAACGGCCTTAACATTGTCAGCCTAAAGGATGGAGTCTCGGTTTTAAAAGAAAATGTTTCAGAAGCATTTTTTTCTGATTTCTTTACTCAGATCGAGATCGTACTTACCTTTGTTGTGGTCTCTCGAAGGTGGTCAAAAAGGGCGCTAAGTATCAAGCGCCCTTCTCGGTTTCGCATGACCCATCAGAAAATATATCCATAATTTTTTACCAGCGTAAATCAGTGTCAAATTTTTTTATGCAAATTTTTATGGCCTTATCGAGCAACGATCCCCCACATTCGCAGCTATCCCTGACGCTGCAAGCACGTCACTCCAGCTTGTTCTTCAGACACTTTTTCAAGTCAAAATACCGACTGCTTGGCCTCCGATCGTCAGTGGTAAATTTAATTACGGCAGTACTCTAAGTAGTCGTAGTAGTAAAAAAATACCAATAGTCTGGGCGCAACTTTATTTTTAATCGAAATAAAATCTGGGAAGTGGTTGAAGTCGAGTTGCGACAGAAGTGCCAACGATTTTGACACACTTAAACACAAATTTCGATTTTGAACATAGTCTGGGATACGGCCAAAGTCGAAATACTGTACAAAAAAAAACCGAAAAATATTTAAACTAATTTTTAGGCATTTATATAAAACGCCCGTCAAAGTAAAATCCTATTCGAGATTATATCGGACCTAAGAGTTACGACGGAAATCGTGAAAACGTATGCAACCCTTTTTCACTGTCTTAAGGGGGGCGATACATGTAAACGCCTGAATTTAGACCGTTTTTCAGAGGCTTATTTAAAATAGAAGGAATAAATGAATCGTTTTGAAAGTGATCATGTTTATTCATTACATATTAAAATACAATAATCTGATTTTTTTTAATTTTTTTTTCAAAATGGCCGCCGTAGTAACCAATCTCCTGAGACCCTCGCGGCGAAAGGTATCAATCGGCGGGATTTTTAGCATCAGTTACAGCAATCTGAAATCAAAAAAATGGGTTGGAGTGTGTTTATTAAACATGTATCTTCTAGTTGAACCAAGAAAAAAAAAAAAGCAAAAAATCGTGAATTAGCACGCCTCATAAAAAAAAGTACGATTTTTGACCCTTTTTTTCGACAGTTTTTGGGTCAAAAACGCTAAATTTTGAAAATTTTTTTTGGCATTTTTGAGGTTCAACTAGAAGCTTATACTATAGAGAAAACGTGTGCCAAGTTTCATAAGAATCGGTTGAGAACTTTTTGAGTTATCTTGCACGCCAATTTAAAAAAAGTCGTCTCGAGAAAAACGCGTTTAAAGTTTTGACACACAGAAACTCTATGATGCCCATACAGAAGTCCTTCAGTACCTTCATAGTACTCGTTTTTTTTTCTCAGCTCTTCTTGACATGCTTACCCGGGTCTTCAATACAAAAGGCCCCAAGGTCATACATCCGAGAAGCAGGTAGCGAGAGTCAAGCGCTCCAGTAGCGCTCGAGCGTCAAGTTGAGGCGGAGCACTTAAATGAGTTTTTAATCGATAAATAATGCGAATTTCATTCTAAAACTTTACAAACATATTTTTTAGATGTTAATTTAACTATTTATGGAAAAAAAGAAACTCGAATTTTTGAAAATTTTACATGTATCGCCCCCCTTAAGCGTTAAATAGCTAAAAGATTTTGCAGCTGTTTTTAGGCGATTATATGAAAAGCACGTAGAAGTAAAAGTTTATTCGATAATCCAATTAGACCTAAGGGAAATGGCAGAATTCGTAATAGATGTATCCAACCCCCTACCTTATTTAGAGGTGAGTGAAAAGTCCTGAAAACAGTTTCTAGCAGTTTATGTGAAAAATTCGTAGATGTAAAATTTTTTAAGAATACCTAAGAGATATGACGAAATTCGTTAAAATTGATGCACTCCGTTTTATTCACCAATATTTGGTTCACTTCCGTAGGGCAAATTCATGTGGCCTCCCATTCATATCGTGAGTTGCCAAGCACTTGACGAATCCTGCACTTAAGGAACTTCTTCGCCAGCTTAGCATTATAATTCTGCGCCGCTGTGGACAGAGAAAAGTTTCTTCTGAATACTTCCTGTCCTACACCAAATTGTATTTGAGTTGAGCGCAGGTTATAATGCCTGCTACTGTCCTTATGTGCGGCCAATATTTTCGCTTGTGTTAGCTGTCTCACGATAGGAATTTCCCCAGGTCGGAACTGCTCATCTGACTCTCCCAATGCTTGCAAATACTTCAGCAGAAGGACTATGACTTCCCGTGCAACATTATGTGATTGCCAAACAAAACCTGATAAGGAGAAAACCCAGTGGCTTGGTGGATTGAGCTCCGAACTGTACATCCAATTTTGCTTAGGCTTTCATCCCATCGTGTCTGGTTATCGTTGATGAATGCTCGTAGTCCGGCCAGGATGGACTGATTGACCCGTTCCGAAGCATTTGCTTGCGGTGAATAGCTCGGAGTGTACAAGTGTCTCACTCCATATTTGGACATGGAGTTAAACATATTCGATCTGAATTGAAAGCCATTATCGGAGAGCGTCTCTGGTGTTCCAAACGTATGGAAGACCTGCCTCTCCAACAGATGAAGAAGTGGGAATTTGGACAGGTGGTTCAGAACAGTCAAGATCGCGATTTTACCTCAATTCGTTCGCGGATAGGGTCCCAGTACGTTGATGTAAAGATGTTGGAAGGGCTGATCCGTTCGAAACGGTTTACCCATAGGCCAGAATGAAGGTGCGTACCTGTGTAGCCATCCCGGGCCAATACAAAAATCGCCTGACTCGCTCTAGCGTTTTGACATAACCACCATGGACCGTGATGGCTACACAGGTACGCACCTATGTTCTGGCGTGCGACACTTGTAAAGAAATAAAGTCCTCGAATCGAACTTGGGGCTACATTGGACCACGATGGGTATTTATACTTTTTTTGGAAGCCACAGCCGCAGCTAGCCCAGACGCCAGCAAGCGTGTCGCTCCAGCTCGAATTTCAGCCACCAATTCGGACGTAGGTGTAATTGGTCTATTGGTGTTTCCTCATACCTTCCCTTATCTTCGAATATTTCGACTTTTTCAAGTCAAAATATTTACTCCAAGGCCTCCGTTCACATCAATAACATTTGCTCTTGTATTTGACCCACACCTTTCTCTCCAACTGCTACACTCAGAAAAAAAAATTGTAAAAACATTGAAAAACCATTTTGTTTCCACAAATTTTCCCTATGAATTGGCGCCATAGATGAATCTTGTTAAAATAACATTGAACATAATTAATGTTATAACGCATTAAATTTTACTTATTCTACATTAGAATTAAGAAAATTCAATTTCAAATTGACATATCTAAAGATTTAGTTTTAATATGAAAACATTTTGAAACAATAGTTCATGATGTTGTATCAACAACTTTACAATTTTAATTTAACCTTGAAAACTGTAAATTCATGAGAGGAAAAGTTTATGCGAACTGCGTTTATTGTTGTTCTCAAAGCGAATCATTTTTAAATTAACATTGGACATTAACATATCTACATGACTCCATGTTGTTTAGAAAAGCGATAGTATTTAAAATTAATAGTGTAAATTGTAGTCTCAATAACGTCCTAATTCCAGCATCGTTATTTTTAAAGATAGCCGTTTTAATTAAATGTTTAGTTAGTATTTCAATTGGAAAAAATAAAGGTATAATGGTTTAGTAGTTACATATAGTTGTAGTAGACATCCATATCTTCGATGCTTCGAATTTTCGAAAATAATTGTTTAACCCATAAAAGTTATTAAAAAACAGTTTATATTATCAAACAATTTATTTAAAATGCTATATAATCTTTTTTGTACACATGTAAATGTAGTCTGAAGTATATACCTATTATTGATATCGTAGTTACATTAATAAAATAAGAAACTAAAACATAATTCAACAACTTTCTGGAAGTTTTTACAATGCAAATACTGATTCCATAATTAGGTAACAACATGTGAAAAAAATGTGATTAAATTGTTTTATTTCTCACATATATTTTGCCATTGTTTGCAGGCAAAACATGAATTGGAGGACTAGTAAAAGTGTTTATTTTGTATACTGAAAGTTCACGCGAAATATTTCCAATTTCAAACGATTGAAAATGATCATCAAAACATTTAACTTCTACTTTAAAAACTAAAGCGAAAAGGACATTATTGCTTATAAAAAGTTTATGTACTTTATACAGATTAATAAGATCATTAAAATGGTTAAAAATGGATAAATTAGTATTTTCTTTATATATTCGACCTCTGTATACCAAAGAGTAAACGAGTCTTACAGTTGTAAATTCAAATGCAGTTTCAACACAGCTAAGTTCTCTGAACGCAATATCTTTATAAGATTTATAAGTAAATTCTGGACCAAATCCCTGTTCGTATTGACATAGAAAATTGGAAAATTTTAAACCTGCCTTTATACTTAAGGTATGAGGTGGATTTATTCTAGATGTCACAGCATTACTGTACAGTTTAGATTCCCGATGTTTTGCCTCGAATCTCATACTCCAAAAATACTTGATTGGTCCACACATTTCAATAACATGTGGATAATGGGTAAGAATATGATGTTTCGGTTTCAAAGTTGGTCCAAAAAGAGAAATATATAAAACATGATGTTCCTGAATTAGATTTCGGATAACAGCTATATCCTCTGTAGTAATGCTGGACCTTAAAAGAAAATCAACGACCTTTATGAGTAAGCAGAGCAGTTTCCACGGGCGGTTATTTATATAACTCCAAAAATATGTACTAATTTTACAAAAACTTTCGCACGGATTTAATTGACCGGTACTAACACAACATTGGACACTACTTAATGAACTATGTTTCCCACAAGCAAGTTTGTCCACGTTTAAAGCAGAACACTGCATTTGACATTGATTTTTTTTGAACTTACACTTTTTTATTTCAATTTTATAATAGGCAATTTAGATCGATGTCAATTTGAAAGTGAAAATAAACGCAACTTAACATGATTCATTTTAATCTTACAATTTTTATTTTTAATTTTACAGTGCGCAATTTTAATCAACGTTCTTTTAAACATGTTATTCCGTCATGCTTTTGAAACGTAAAAGTATTAAATTCAAATTGCAAACTATTGATTTCACATGGTTTCTATAACCAAACATTTTAGATTTGTAGATTTAAAATTGTTCTCGATTATTTTAATACAGTTTATAGAATTACCACAGTTTTTAAATTCTACATTTTTTAATTTTGTTGATACATTGCCATTTTTCTCTGAGTGTACTAGAAGATTCCGGACCGGAGGTTATCTGTAAACCGTAAATAAATAAAAACATTAGTAATCGTCCCATCGCACATTAACCGATTTTCACAAAATTTATGCCTACTTAATCTCTCCGAAAAAGCCATAATAAATGTAAAAATAAATTTTTCGGACATTAGATTTGCTCTTGACCGTCACGCTTCGATGAACTTTTATACAATTCCAGATACGCGGCCTTTATCACCCTTTTACAGCTGACTGGTGATAAGTTGGGTGACACAGTTTCCAATTCAATGGACAAAATCTTGCTAGGACTTAATGCGAACGACTATCGTCAGATATTCGTACAAGTTGCCCAAGGAGGAAACTAGAAGGAACAGCGTCCTTAGACAAAGTTCAAACAAAGTTAAGGGCTAGATGTACCCAAGCTTCTGGCTTATGTAGGGTAGGTAATTGTGTGTATGGGCGCTCCACTCAATGTCGAGGGTGATTAAATGAATCGCATTTTTTCGAGGACCACTCAACAAGGACTTCCAATTTTAGAATTCAATGATAGAGTGATGGTATAATGAACCGTGAATACACTCGGGTCGAAGGCGATGGCAAAGTTTGTACGTTTGTACGGCAAAAGCAATCGTAAGATGAAATGAATAAGTGCTGTGGTAATAAAAGATGTAATAGGATTTGGAATATCGAATGTGGAATTGTGTCCTTTCGGCAAAGAAATGTCTTCAAGTGGCTATTGCCCTGCGGAACATTTACTTTAATTCCCAGTCGGCACTCATGAATATTACAAACGTACCGACTTCTCATTGCAATCCCGAGTTCTTTTCGTCGAAATTGGAAATGTACTCGTTTACGTTGTGTTCAATGCCCTGAAAGTGATACCACATACAATAGTCGGTACGAACTGGTAACGTTTTATGTGGTTTCATTCATCGGACACGGGACACCCTGTCCAAACTACGAGTCCAGAAACTGATTAAAATAATGATTCGGTGTGCATTACAACTAAATCGCTTAAGCTAATTAAGGTTCTTATCGATTAATGAAATACAATTTATCAGCACTGATTTCTCATGGAGTCTTATTCTATAGGTTCACACGATGGTTGCGAACGCTTGGTATATCACATTTACCCACCCTTGTTGTTGGAAAAGGGAATCAAATGCGATTAGATTAGAAGGCTAATGCGTGTCCGGATGGGTCTTCCTAAGTGACCAAATCCATTTAGCTATCCGGACTGTTTTTGCTGGAGTACAACGTGAAGTAATTCGAGAACAATTGGAGCCTTACAAAGGTTTAGAATATGAAAGACTTTTTTTTCAGTTTCGTGTAGTTTTCGTTTGACATCTGCATTTGGCTCTGATTGCAGTTCACCGCATTACCGTCCAATCATGCTATCTATCGGAGTTCCGCAATATGGTTGTGTTTTTTGGGAAATGGTTGTGGCCTATCGGTGAACTAATGGAATGTAATTTAGAGGAGTTGATATTGTTGAAATGCAAGACGGATATAAGAAAAGGCGCAATGATAGACTGACACACAGTAGACCGTGTAATCCGAAAATTCACAGAATTCTTGGGTTCTTATGTACAAACCGCGCTTGTTTTGGTAGCAATATCGAGTGCGTCTACCGTATACCGACCATATCAGGCAGACATGTGTAGAAAATTTTATAACAAACTTCGATGATCAACTCTGCAGAGCGGTTCAATTTTCTGTGCATTCTTCGATGCGTGCCAATGATGAAAAGTATGAAAACAAAAAAACTGATCCCGGTACCCATAACATTGACGTCTAGAGCAATGAAAGTCGTCCTTCGAACTAGAACTCCATGTCCTGACGCCTACGACCGGTGCAGAGTCGACCGGTAAGGTGTGATTCCTATGTAACTCAGTTCTACTCGATGAGTGATAAGTATAGCACAAATCACATGTAAGTCCATTCCTTCATGGACTGATGAGCGGTATACCAGAATTCATGTGGAAATCTATTTCACTGGTCCGCGTCGATTACGGCAAACTTCATATGTAACTCAAGCCTACCTCTCATCGATAACCGGTAAGCTCTATTTGAAACTCAGTTCAGAAACACTCTTCACTGAAGTGTGTTTTGAAGTATTGCCATCTCGTTCTTGCTCATTCAAATTCTAAATAAAATGCGTGATAGGAGAACTCTCAAATCTTTCAATGCAAATATTTTACACGCATTTACAGACAGAAGAGATGGGTTTTTCAGCGACAACTTTTGAAAGTGTTCATCGCTGATTCTTCGATGTTTGGTCTATAGGGAGGCTTGAGGTTACAACGTCTTGGAGTTTGGATTAAAGCCTAGTCCCATCGGCATGCTATTGTCTATTGCGCGTTTCTCTGGAGCTGAGTCCAGAATAATTTCACGTTCTCACCTTGAAAGTGGAACCGCCTTCTTCTATGGCATTGCAGGTTGTAGCTGAAATCGGATTTTGGAGATCTTCGATTCGATTCCTCGTATCTGAGTCTTCTCTTGAATCTTCGCAAAATTGCTGTTTTTTTGGAAGACAAGTTCTCACCACATTGGGAAAATGGGTTTGAGAGGATACTGGGGTGCGATTTTTGTAATAACAGGCTTGGACTTATAAAAAGATGTTGAAGTAGATAACGCCAGGAGTACTTTTACATTAAGACAGTTTGACCATAGGAAAGAAAATGAATGCCAAAAAAGTCAAAATTAAAAAAAAAATGTTTCGTCTAAAAAACACACGAACAATTGAGAAGGAAATTCGAGAAGCGAATAATTCATAGCAACATGTAAATTTCCCATAAAATTTTTTCGTTCGAGCTAAGTTAGTGGATTCTGCCCTTTTGTTCCAAAAATGTTTCCGAGCTTGGAAACTCTATTATTTCATAATGTGCTGCTCTTAAACGTTCAGTGTCAGATACGCGGCTCCGCGTCCACGAAGATTTTGACTCCTTTCAATAGCATTGTCAAAATTTTTGACAGATATTAGTTTTTCCCTCGATAACCCAAGAACGGGTTAAAACGTCATGCGCTAGAAAAATTAATTTTAGTATTCTCTTGTTAAATGGAATTAGTAGATATCGTCGCACTCCTTTCGGTGGCTCCCATACAAAAGTCTTTAAAATACGTGTTCACGAATATTGGCCAATAAAACTTCTAGCTAAAAATTTGAAATTATAAAAAAAAATTTAGCATACCTTTGTAAATAAAAAAAATTATTCGTATTGCCGTCGTACAAAAGTTGTTGGAAAAATTGTGCATTCGTCTTCCGCAACCAATCATAACTCCAGAAATCGTTCAGCTAGAGAGTAGTTTGTGAGCAAATCCTTCCATTTTTTAGGTAGCTCCAAACGGCAATTCGTAAATAACGTGATTTAAAATTTTCCGCACTATGACTTTTACCTTTTGAAGAACAAGAATAGAAAAGGTTACAATTAAGGTATTGTTTCAAGTAGATACCATGCAAATGTCCTTAAGAAATATGTGTTCAGGTTCACTCCAACTAGCGATATCTTAAGAATGCATGGAGGTATAAAGTTAAGATTTTGTATGATTGAGCTTAGAGAAAATAGCATTGGGGTGTATTAACGCTCAATCTCACACTAGTTTTTTTTTGGTTACTTCCATAGAAAAGTCCTTAAAACGTGTAGTCAAATCCCTTGCATATCATCTTTATTATTTGATCCAAGCATCTGGAGTATATTTACGCTGCCTATCGTAGCTGCGCAGTTTTTTCGGTTTTTGCTTGGATCATCTTGTAATATTCTGCGGACTCTAGATTCTAGAGTAGATATAATTAGCTAAATTAACTATCTGCGCTATCTAATGTTCAAATTAGACGAAAAACTCTGGGTGTTCTAGCCGATTCGTTTAAGGCCTGTTGTACTCATTATAAATATAGCACAAGATCGAATTGTATGTGTGCGATTTTTCTAAATAGTTTCTAGCCACTTTAAGATCGCGTGCTCATTGTTTTATTCTCCACGAAAGCAATTAAATTGACCACTTGCCCATAATGTTTCGATTGCAATAAACTTTTTCGAGCAATGAACTCGCCGCTTGATCACCAACTTGTGATTGCACAAAGAATGATTAAGCGAGGTGCTGCGATAATAATAGCAGCTCCTTGACCAGATGAATTATTAGATGATAGATCAGCCGCTAGATCGCTAGATGATCTATTCACTAAGACGAATTGAGTTAATCGGGCATTGACTGGTTTCCGTAAAATTCACTTGAGATGCTTCTGCCTGGGTCCAACTTGCTTCCAATTTTCATCTATTTTACGCCTCATGAAGCCCCAATCTTTTATGGGCCAGATGTGACCGAGATGAATTTTGTTCTTTTTTTTCTCATTGGGGTCAAGATGTGAGCTATTAAATTATCTAATCTAAATCATACCGCACACTATCCTATTGGTAGTGGACGGTACAGCTCTAAGTAACGCCGGCGTTTTAAAGGTGAGTCGAGGGTGTTTTTTTTTATCTTCAATACATTCGAAATCGAAACTCATCGAACCGATAGATACACATGGTAACGAGGCCTTGAAATTTACCTGAGATCTTTTTCGGGGGCGTAATCAATTCGTAGATTGCGTTTTAAAACCGATTTTATTTTTAGAAGGTTCGTTGATTTCATTTCTCGCTTGCTATGCTGTCGATTAGAATTTCAAGAACAAAATGTGTTTTAGCTGTTTTAGTCTAGACAGTCGGAGCTCTCATAACTTCGGTTATGAAACCTAACCAAATTTGGTAAGTCTAAAAATAAAGTAAAAAAAAAAAAATATGGACAATGTGACGACTGAAGTACTTAGGGGGTGAGACTTTGTCTCAAAATAGCACTTGAAGCCTAATATATGAAAAGACACTAAACGGAAGGACTGTCGTGTTTGAAAAAATATCAGATATGCGGTTTCGATGTCAAACTTTGAGTTTATTCGAATGTTCCTTGAGAGGAAAAACATAACAAAACTTAATGCTTTCAAGAAATTTATACCGATTAAAGATTGAATTTATTAAGGCAACCAAATCGGATTCAGTAAAATTTAAAGTAAAGCAATTGGCCTCGAAAACATCGATCAGATTTATTAAGATTATATTCCCTGCGATGTTCTCCACAATTGATATTTATGTTGTGACTTTTAAATTCTCTCTTTCAATAGTATATTTAGCATTTTATTCCTTCCTAGTTTTAATTTTCGTTCTATTTTTCTTTTTGTTTTAATTTTTTGTTTTTTCCTTTTTATTTTGGTTTGCTATTTTCTTCCATTTCTTTTTTCCATCTTTTTTGTCCTCAGTCCCAACTTTTTTATATTTTACCTTCTTTATTTAATTTATATTTTTCGTTTCTCTGTTTTATTTTTTTCCTTATTTGTATTCTTTTTAATTTTCTTTTTCTCATGTTTTCTTTTTATATTTACGAGCATGTAACTTGCTTTGTTTCAACATTTTAATTTTATTTTATAAAGAAAAAATTTTGTAATTTTAATTTTTAAATTTTACCTATTTTTGATTTTGTCCCACCTTTTCCTCTTTTTATTCTTTTTATATATATTTTGAGATTTCTATTTTTATTTGTTTATTTTATTAATTTTTCTTTTCTTATTTACTTTTTTTCAGTTGTCCTCTTCTGTTTCTTGATTTGTTCTGGTATTTTTATTTTTCCAATTTTTCTGACCAAGAAAAAGGTTCTGAGGGGTTCTAATATAATCGCGAAAAAACCAATTTGAGTATTTTTCGATATTTAGCTGCCAAAAGTGTGTATGGGGCTGTGTAAGTTTTCACGAATTCCGCCAAATATTTCAGGTCTAATAAGATATTGTATTCGCTTTTTACATCTACGAACTTTATATATAATCATCAACAAATAATTTTTAGGATTTTGCGATATTCAACCGCTAAGGTGACGTAAAATGATTGAGTACATTTTTACGAATTCCGACATATCTCTTAGGTCTATTGAGATATCGAATTGTTTTTACTTTAACGAACTTTCTATACAGGGTGTCCGGTACTCCGTGGACAACCTTGTAGGGGGGTTATTTCTTGATATATTTTGAGACAAAAATTGTTCTACAGGGTGGGGCAATTTTCAATATCCGTGGAGATACAGGGTGGTCAAGAAAAGTGTTTCGGACCTGTACCCTCACTCACTTAAAAGGTTATATCTTGAAAACTAATAATCAGAATTGAATACAAAAGTTGCATACACTTGCATTGCATAAGTTTAATAATTAAGAAAAAGTTATGATTCCAAAAATATTGCACTTTTATGCAAAAAAGAAGAACATGTTGATCTACACTCTTTGCTTGAATTGAAAGAATTTAATAATAGTTTTTATGCGTTTTGCAAGTTTCTCTTGGTATTTATACTCCTCAACTCCTGCCTTACTTCTGTTGCTGCCGCATCGATCCTGGTATTTAGATCTTCCAATGTTATTTCTGCCGTTGCGTACACAAGGTCCTTCATCCGTCCTCATACAAAGAAATCCATAATATTTACATCATGAGATCTCGCAAGCCAGTGTAGCGGTCCATTTCTACCGATCCAGCGATTGCTATAATTGGAATTTAATCAATCTGTGATTTGTCGGCCGTAATGTGCTGGAGCACCATCGTGTTGGTAAAACATGGAAGCCAATCGTACCAGTGGAATATAATCCAAAAAGTCCTGTAGATCATTTGTTAAAAAATGTAAGTAATTAGAACTATTGAAGCATAATAGGAGAAGCATAATAGGTCCAATGAAATCGCTAAATCTCGTTACCAATCACACCTGCCCCGTAAATTGACACTGAATCTGTGCTAAAATGATGCCGCTCTTCTTGTGTGCTCTCAGCGCACGTATGTAGGTTGCGGAAGTTTGTGATACCGTCCTTGGTAAATTGGGACTCATCAGTCCAAAGAATGTTGTTCATAAAACACTCGTCATCTATTTGTCGTTTAAGGAGCCAATTGCAAAACTCCATCCCTTTGGGCAAATCGGTGCAGTTCCTGCACTGGTGTGTGATGGTAGGGATGCAAGTATTCTGCTTTCAAAACACTCCAAACTTTCCACTTAGAGATGTTCAACTCCAATGCCAAGCGTTGGATACTGATTGATGGATCATTTTGAACTTCCTGCAGTATTCTTTCATCGATCTGAACAGCGATTATCGGCGCAGGACTTGCATTTACTCTGCTCGTCCTAATGCTGCCAGTTTCCTGAATCCTTCTGTAAACGTCTGGAAATACTTTCCTGTCAGGTGTCCGACGATGAGGATATCTCTTATGATACAGCGATCGCGCTGCTCGTGTATTTTCCTGACATTCTCCATAGATGAAAATAATGTCTCCATATTCTTCATTGGAGTACTCAGGCATTTTGAAATTATTTTCTAAATTCTACTAATACCTTCTACTTTTAGCAATGTAACTGAAACTGATAAAAATGTGAATGTAGTTTAGCTTTTATAGGCGTTTTATTTTGTTAGGTACCTACCCCACTAAAAAAGTTAAAATACTGTACCCAGTTTTACCTACCACATCCAGGTAAGTCCTTCAATCATACTGAAACTCATTTACATTTCATTGATTTCCTCGATACTTAAAATATAAATAAATGGGCAATCAAAATTATTAAGTAGAACCAACAATTTAAACAGGTTTTTTGAACGAGGGCCACTTTATGTCATATTTAATTTTTAAGCGATATTTATTTTCGCCTATTACTTCCAAAATATTAAAACGTAACTCATTCATATGTATGGAGCTTTTGTAGGTAATAATATGGTACATAAAAAAAAATTAAATTGACATTTTTATAATGGGGTTTTCTAAGAAAAAATTCATTGATCTCGGAATCTTAGGGTTGAAGTAGCAAAAATTTGTGTTTCGAAGTAAATATCTCAAGATCAGGTGCAGTTACAATTTGAGCTGTTACATCATTTGTAATTCGATTCCCTAAAAAACAAGTTATAACACTTTGAATTCTGATTATTAGTTTTCAAGATATAACGTTTTAAGTGAGTGAGGGTACAGGTCCGAAACACTTTTCTTGACTATCCTGTATCTCCACGGATATTGAAAACTTACCCTCCCTGAAGGACAATTTTTGTCTCGAAATATATCAAGGAATAACCCTTTACAAGGTTGTCCACGGAGTACCGGACACCCTGTATAATCGCCAAAAATCAATTTAATTTTTTTTGATATTCAACCCCTAAAGTGTTATTTCGATATTTTGTACCCATGTTTTTATTGAAATTGAAAAACAAAAAAATTAATTAATAAAATATTTACCAATATAGTCTGTGCGCAACTTTATTATTTTTTGGTTTGAAGTCCGGAATGCGGTTAATACTGAGATCCGGTGTAGGTTACTAAGCGATTGACAACCTAAAGAATAACCAGGAGGCTATTTCGAACGTTATTACTTTATTATTTTAATAATAAATTATTGTTATCGATTTTTTAAAAAAGGAATTTATTACCCTGCAATTTTTTTTCACGTTTCATGACAGTAGACACCAAAAAGGCAAAAAAAATGTCAGTCAGAAGGCTTGTAGCTCCAAAACCTTTTGAGCTATTACCTTCAATTTTTTTGTGGGTAGGCTGGAGTAACCCTTTAAGTGGCCACAATTTGGGGGGTTGGGGTATGAGGTGAAGGAGCGTTTTAAACGGAAAATTTTGGTTTCTAGATCTCAGCAACTGCTTACTCTAGGAGGCTGAAACTTGGAATTTATATAGAGATTTGATAGTGGTCTTATTTGTCAAAAAATTGTCGATAGCGGTGGAGGGGTATGGGGGTGGTGGGAAAAGCAATGCGTCCGAAACGCTCGAAAGCCGAGATTGAGACATTCTAAAATCGATATCTCCGAAACGGTTATTGTCACGAAATTGAAACTTAATGACTGTTTGAAGGTATACTAGGAGAATAGACTGGAAACTAAAATTTTGAGGGGGCTCAGTGGCCTGTGGGATAGGGGGGTGAAAAACTTTAGACTACGATATCTCACGAACCAAGTGCGCCAGAAAAATAAAATTCTGTTTATGTGTACAAGTCGACAAGTGAAGTTTGCTGAAAATAAAATTTTTCAAGGGGGAGGTGGAGCATGAAAGTGAGGGTGATAATAAATTTTCTAATAAATAACGTCTCATATCTCAAGAACAGTTTAAGATAGATGATTAGATTTTTTACAGGAAGTAGAGCTAATATACCCATAGCAAAAAAAAATTTTGGGGGTGTGGGTGTAGAGAGTGAAGGTAGGAGAGGGTGATTAAGGGGTTAGGCCACTCTAGAGTTTTCGAAAAATCGATTTTTTTTTTTTATTTTAAATGGTCCCTTAGGACTTCAAAAATGATGTTCCAAAAGATTATGGCCGAAAAAAGTCTCTAAGGACTCGGTTTTCGAATTTTAGTACAAGGCCGCCTGCAAAATTATTCATGATTTTCTACTACTCAAAACTGCAAACGCGTTTGTCTCAAAACTACATTTTTCAAGCTGGCCGGAAACATAACTTAGACAATTTTCAACCGATTCACTAGGATTTTTTTTTTATATTGTAGTTCATTTGTTATTAACAATTTTCTGACGATTTTTTAGGCAAATTTTACACTTTTCACTTTAGAAGTGCTCCATTTGGCCAAAAATCAATATATCGAAAAAATCCTACGTACTCTTGTAGCTGTTATTATATAATCGAAAAAAATTCATTGGATCATCATAATTCAAAAATTACAGGCGCTGTGTGTCCTGCCGTGGACCCTGGAAAAACGGAGACGTCATCGCAAAAACGCTTCACAGCCGCTATTTTGAATTTAATCGCTTCAAAAAAATTACTGTACATAGTCAATAATATGTATTATAAACACCCATTTTTGTAATCTCGATTTATTTTGAAGTTTTTCCAAAAAAAATCCCCAAAAAGGACTATTTTTCAGCCTCTAGAGTGGCCTAACCCCTCAAGATAATATTTTTATATTTCAAAACAACATAATGATGGATAGCTAAAACTTGGTATTTAGATAGAGCTATAGTAGTAGAACTTAGAAAAATATAATTTTATAAAGGGGTTGTATGGGGGGTGTTTTTCCTATATATAGAATGGCTTATGCTAGAAAGTTGAAACTTGGTGAGTATATACAGATCTATTAGAAAAATAATTTAGAAAAAAAAAATTAAATATCCATTGGCATACGGAATTGGGGCCAACAAAATTATCAGTGATAATCTAATGCATATATTTTCACGAATTTCGTCATATCTCTTAGGTCTTCTAAAATTATAAATACATTTTCATTTTGCGAATTCTTCACTTTCAGTGTTTTTTGAAATTCAACCCCTAATGGGGTTAAGTGGGTTGTGTACTTTTTCCCGAATTCAGCCATATAATTCAGGTCTGATTAGATATCGAATAGCTTTTCCCTTCCACGGTCTTGTTTTATAATCGCGAAAAGACGTTTTCAATGGTTTTGCCTTTTCAACCCCTAAGAGGGTATAAACGGGTTGAACACGTTTTCACGAATTCCGTCATACTTAGGACTGATAGACATCAAATTGGTTTTTACTTTCTCGGCTTTTCTTTATATTTATCATTTTGCGAATTCTTCACTTTCAGTGTTTTTTGAAATTCAACCCCTAATGGGGTTAAGTGGGTTGTGTACTTTTTCCCGAATTCAGCCATATAATTCAGGTCTGATTAGATTTCGAATAGCTTTTCCCTTCCACGGTCTTGTTTTATAATCGCGAAAAGACGTTTTCAATGGTTTTGCCTTTTCAACTCCTAAGAGGGTATAAACGGGTTGAACACGTTTTCACGAATTCCGTCATACTTCTTAGGACTGATAGACATCAAATTGGTTTTTACTTTCTCGGCTTTTCTTTATATTTATCTTGAAAGTAATTTCAGGATTTTTGAATATTCAACCCTCAAGTCGGTGTAAGGGAGTTGCATACGTTTTCACAATGTTAAATATCTTTAGGTTTGATGAAATATCAAATTGGCTACAACTTCTGCAGAGTTTTTATATAATTGCCTACAGACCAGTTTTAGTATTTTCTGGTATCCAACCCCCGAGGTAGTGTAAAGGAGTTGCACACATTTTCACAAATTCCTACATATTTCTTAGATCTGATGAGATCGAACTTTGCCAGAAAGTTATTATAATTTCAGGATTTTTAAATATTCAACCTAAACGGGTTGTAAGGGGGTTGCATTACTATACACCGCATCTCAGCATTAAGCGCGTTCTGCGCCCAGACTGCTGGCAGATTTTTTTCTCTACCGCAGATGGTTACAGGTTTCTAAGCGAAAGTATTTAATCTAAACCCGACATAAGAACGAGTTATTAGGTCAAAAGTATGAAATTATCGCACAAAAATACCGAATTTATCAGATGTGCTCGCTAAGTAAGCAGTCTTCAATCATTGAATTCCATTCATCAAGATTTCAGCGAAAGCTAAATCCACAAAATGCTCGAGTATCGGAAACTTTGTTTGGATAAAAATGTAATCGCCAAATGAAAATCATCACTCCGATCGTAAAGCTGTTCCGCCAGAAATCGAGCCCGATCGTCAAGATCATAAAGTGATCAACATAATCCAAATTGCTGCTTAACTAAATTTATATATTATTTATAAAAAATGTTACGATCATATTCAACTGTTTGGCAATCATTCAATTTTCTCGAGTTGCTGGTGATTTAATGGATTATCTACGACGCCTATCGCGTCCGTTGAATAATTTCAAAGATGAAATTGTGTGAATTGCATGTAAAATTAAAACGAGCCTAGCAAATAGAGAGGAATACTGATTTAAAGTCCCATTAGCGTCTTGCATACAAGCCGAGCTCATCTTTCAACAATGGTCAAAGGTGCGAAAACTTGAAAGGTACTTTTTAAAATTGAAGACGCTGATTTACATATCTCTCACTAACTCGCTAACTACGAACTAACGAACGAAAATAAAAACGATCAGCGTCTTGAACTATAAGAAAAACTGTCGTTTGGTTTATTTATCGTTTATTTTTTCTGATGTCAAAAGACTTTCTTACATAAGCGATCTTCACTGAAGAGTCGTCCCAGTCCGCTTCGCACACCATATGTGAATATGTGGATGTCTCAATTCAATTCGTTTCCTCTTATTTTTCAGTTTTTTTTACGATCAAATGTAAACATTTGCCATAATGTTCCGTCTTCCATGTCCGCATAATAACAACGAAAGTGAGAAAAACCATTTTCCGCGTTTCGAATCGGTTTTAATTATTCCCAATCGTACTATTTACTATTCATCCTTCTCCAAATGATACGGATGATGGCTACGATCATCGTTTTGATGGGATCTGTTTAATGTCGAGGACACATGAAGCGTCGAATCGAATTAAAAAAAAAATGACGCACTTAACAAATGTTTATGATGAGAAGCAATTAGTTGGGAAGAGTGCGCTAGAGAGGAGTTCTTTCTCGTCCATTGATTGATGGGACGACAGATTTTTATCGTGACAACACTAGACCACGATCGGTTAATGTACTCTTCTATGTCGACGCATCAATAACTCTACAACGCATTTTTACTTCCGCCTTTATGGAACTACTTGGATTCTATTTTCAGTTGGGATTTGATGGAAGCTTCGGTGAAAAGAAAACGGGGTCATATTTTACTCTGTATATAATTATCATGTATTTTGAGCTGAAAGTGTGCAGTGAAGTCGGAATTATCAATTTACAGCATTCAGATTCGAATGAAGCACGTATATAGCTCTACTTACTTAAGGACAACTTCTTGAGAACATCAGAAACCCTATTTCAGTTGGTAATTAGCTTACCTCGTTAAAGGGTGGTACGGCTCTGATCTATAAATTTTTGTTTATTAGTAGAGAATAGAAATCACATGGATAGAGGGGTCTGTTCTTAGATTAGGTTAGATAAGACCGCCAATGGGTCCGTTGTGATCCCACATGTACGGGAAGAGGTACCAATGTGCCCAAGACCACATCTTAGGTAAACCACCCCGCCAGCCTGACAAACTGTAGCAGCTTGTCTAGCTCAATGCTTGCGAATTCCCCCAAGTCTATGGCGAAGCGCCGGGGTCTGTTTTTAGTCCCCATTGATATTCAGGTTGATTAGAACAAGAGTTACGTATACACAACTGCTTCTACGTGGTCTCGTAGCCTCACAGTCTACTAACTAACACTAAAATCGTAGTTTCCTCCTGATCCTGTGATCGAAGACAAAAACGGTGTTAGAAGTAAAAGTTGTGACTCGCTATTACTGCCCTATGTCTCAGACAGGATGGACTGAAGAAGGCCCTAAAACAACCATGCCCATGTCCGGTGTATGATCTTTGTATTGATCATTTGAATCTCGGGTAAATATCCAATTTGGATTAAGCATTAGGATGTAAATGCCCAAAAACGTACCAGTTTTCATCAACTGGTGTGACTATGAATTGAAAAAGATAACAGCAATAGCGCTCTTATCTGGTTTCCAGTAAGCAATTTTTAAGGGCGTTCCGAAAGATCTAAATTAGACTATATAATACAAGAAATATTAACTCCCTCGCAACTCAAATGATGTGTTCAAGTGTATTTGGTTTTATTGTTGAGATTGTTACTCCCATCACGTCTGTCGATAAGATCCCCTTTAAGGTATTTTAAAATTCCACTCGATTTCTAATTTGGAATTTATGATTCTCGATTCCAGGTATGTGCACTTACGAAACGCGAGGTAATGCTTCAACCGGAAATGCTTACCTACAACGATCAGGCTCAATCGTCAGCTCTTCATCAGCAGCAACATCATCAACAGTATCGTCTCGGAAAATCAATTCAACAGAATGTCATCGCCATAAATCCTGGCCTCAGTTACGAGGACGTCTTGAACGACGATTTTCAATTCGACATGGACGCGCACGACGTAATGGTCTTCCTGCATATTCAAAAAACGGGCGGCACTTCCTTCGGCAGACATCTGGTACGTGACTTGGATTTAAAGGTGAGTATGCAGAAATGAGCGGGCTCCTTGTTCGAATCTCGGACAGGCCATTACTTTGTTTATACACAATACACTCGTGTAAAAAAGAAAAAACGATTTCACATTAAACGCTTAATGCATGATATGTTTGCGTAATTTCTCAATTATGTACTATCAAATCGGGCGGCCCACCCCACTGGGTTACGTTAATTGTTCGCGAGTATAAACAATGCGATGATCGAATGCCTTTTCGATTAAACAGTCTAGGGAATAATGTGTTTTAACATCGGTCTTTATTTTTTCAGAGGCCGTGTGAATGTCAACGTAAACGAAAACGTTGCTACTGTTTTCGGCCGCATCGAAACGAAAATTGGCTTTTTTCGCGATATTCGACAGGATGGAAGTGCGGATTGCATGCCGATTGGACCGAATTGACCAGTTGCGTCGACCAGGAGCTGGACAAAAACGAAGGTGAAACGGCGAAACGACGCTATTTCTATATTACCTTGTTGCGACAACCGATTCCCAGGTACATGTCCGAATATCGACATGTACGACGCGGTGCAACGTGGAAAGGATCGCGTCATTGGTGTCTCGGACGACAGGCCACTCCTGCCGAGCTACCACCTTGTTATGCAGGTAAACGAAATGATCATTGGTATTCAAATTTCTTAAGTTTTTATTGCACCATTGTAAATGGGTGATAAAAGTATTTTTTTAATTTTAATTAAAATTATATATGTACGTATTATAGATTGGGTTTTTTGCGCGACTGCTTATAATCAGTCGTTAAGACGTCCGGCAATAAATCCATCGAGAGGGTCAGAGTTATCATAACAAACAAGGGAAAACAGAGATGAAATTCTAGATGGGGTTTTTATTTTCTTTTGTATTTTGTGATAGATTTATTGTATTTTAAGATTTATTACTCATCTCATGGTGCTCCTTGTTTTTGATTTTTTTTACAGTAGTGGATGGTGAATGTGCTTGCTTATTGGAATTATTTTATTGCGGTTATGACATAATTAATCTGACTTAGTCTCCTAGTAACACAATTCTTTGTTCGAATGCAACTGTTTTAGAACATGTAGTTCAAGCCAGTTTCTCAGATAACATCCGAATTATTGATAGGTTTGTTTAAACACGGTACTGGAAATTAAAGTATTCACTAGAAATTTTGATCGCGCTGTTATTCGGAAGAATTCTATGTGCATTATTGTCCCAATTGCGAGCAAGTATCATATGAAATGCTGCTTCCATCCGTATTGCGTTGACAGAGCAGACTCATTCACAGGATTTGTCCAAGCTGTTTGCTTCGTCTACCCCAAAAATGGCAAAGTTAGGTCATGGTTGTGTTTTATAGGCTCGAGGACTCCTGATGGAGACGATGAGAGGGCGGCTGCGAAAATTTGAGATATACACGAAGTTAAAGCAGCGTAATATGGAAGAAACATTTTGAAGATTAGAAGATGTTATTCAACCTCCTTTTTTTGTTTTAAATTACTTGAAACAACAGTTTAAAATTACTTGAAACAACAGTTTAAAATCGTTCAGATTGTCCGGTTCGAATCACACTCATAAGGTGTACTCGCTCTTTTTATTATACTCAATGTTGCCTTGGATTTCTAGCAATATCCACTTATAAAAGTCTATTTCCAGTTATCCTGTTATTCAGGTGATAAGCGGAAAATTTGTCCAGAAAAACACCAACAATGTAGCGGGGATTCCAGTGAAAAAACTTAGTTCGGGCTAAGGACGTCGATATTCCAAAATCTATTGGACGAAATCATCGAGGTGCAAGTGAAGTTGATCTTCGCACCATCGAAAAAGGAAACAGGAAGTCCTGTGGATTTTGAGTCATTCAAATCTAACGAGAAAGCGTCTATTTAGTTTGCCAATTGGCGTGGTTTTCTTGCCGGTTTATCTTATTCTTTGCCTTTTAAAACATCTAGGAATCCTTCTGCCGTCTATAACTTTTGAGAATGCTAGCTTATTAAAAATTCCATAGGCTTTTTGAGAATTGTTGACTTTATACTGTTACCTTATTGGTCCTAGTTTTTAGTCAGTTTTTTCAGGATCCATAATATTTCACAGCTGTTAACAGCCCTAGGCTTACGGTGCATATAAGAAATTTATGTTTTTTTTAGATTGGTGTACTGTGAAGACCAATATTAATAAAACAGAATTCTTTCGATGGCGAATCTCCAATAAATTTTGTCATTTTCGTTGCCGTCTCTACCAATTTAGATGAAATTGACCAACGTTTTTTCTGATTGTTGCGTATTTCTGGTTGATTTTAAGTTTGGTTTTTTTACTTTTTGAATCTTATCCAACTTCTTCCTTGCTTTAGATTCAATTTTTTTTAATGATTTCGTCGTGACTGGCAATATACAGGACTTGGTGACCAAATTCTGCATTTGTCAACGACTACACACTTTAAATTTGTTATTTTTTCCACGCTTCACACACGCTTGCGAGCAGATGTTCAAATAATGCTCATAGCTCTAAGATACATAGATTGTGATAATCTGGCTGTTTTTCACCCATATGTAACATATTTTTGGGATAATACAATTTAGAAATGAACAGGTCGAGGACATAAATTTTAAAAGTCGTTTGAGTATGTCTCTGCGATATTGTTCGAGAATTTTCGGGGTATCTAAATGACACCAGCAATTACTTTCAAAATATGTTTGGGCTTATAGAGGGATCATACCACATCCAGATGTTTAAAGTGTGACCTATCGTCGTTAACAGATGTTTGTTATTCCAAGACCTTTTTTCTACTCCTGTCCCAGGCAATTTTCCAGTTCAGCGTACATCATTTTTTTTATCTCTACACGAGAATATTGCAAGACCATTTCGATTAATTATCAGTAATAGTCCATTTATTTAAAATGTACATAAATTGTTTAATAATCCATAAATCAAAAATTTTATTGAAATAAGAATTGTGTGTACATTCGTTTCCGGTGACTATATCAATAAAATCGCATAATTTGTAACAATGGAAACAATTCAAAATGTTATGATGTCCGGGATAGCAGGATTGAATAAATAAAATGGACAAATATTGTCATATATGTAGACGGTCTTTTTTCTCTGGGCTTAAAGAGGCGTATGTTTTAATGTTGGGCAATTACGTTATCATCCGTCGAATAGAACTGTTTATTTTACGGTTTGATGAGTAAAAGAGGAAATAATAGCAAGTAAAACATGAAAAATAAGTGCGTTTAATAATTTGTTTTTCAATTAAAGCATATATACCGAACCTTTGTTCTGTGTGTTGGATAGTAAAATATATGGCCCCTTTTTTCTGAAACCCAACTAACGTAAATATACTACAGACTGTTTCTCACGTGCCAGATGAAAATCTGGGTTTTCCATTGTAATTTTTCACCCTTGTCATAGCGTCAATAGGTTAGGTTCGCTTTGATACTATCACTAGGTGACTAGCGTCTTCTCCAGTCAGGGATATGTGCCATGCTGGCTCGACCGAAGAAATATTTAGTTGCATTAATTTATTGTATTCCATTCCAATTCAATTACCAGAAAATATCACAATTTAAAAACAAAGCGAATAAGTTTCATTTAATCTTAAATTTTATACTGAAGTATAATAATATTTTCTCAAAAAATTTAAAAATTTCGGATTCTTGATTTTCGTATCAATCTCATAGAAATGATGTCTTCTTCATTGAACACGTTAGAACGTTATTTTACTGCTCTATTTTTTGTTGACGGGACTGGTCTTCTGACCGCTCTATTCTTTTTTTTGATACACCTTAAGGCCATATAACCATTTAAAGGCTTCGCATACGTAGCCAATGAATCTAGGGTGCAAATCCCTTGATACTAGATGTTGAGCTAGTCGGGCTTGCAGATATGAATCACAAAAGGAACAGTGGGGACTATATTTGCAATTTTTGAATGTAAAAAAAACTACAGATTTTGACCATTCGAAAGGGATTCGAATCGTAAAATTCGACATGAAAAATTGGAAAGCAACACGGGGTCAGGTGTTCGATTGATTTTTTGGGGAAATAATAGAGACTCTTGGTCCTTTTACTTGCAACGTGTTGGCAGATGCTACGTGGAGCATCTGCCAACACATTGCATTGTCAAGTTTCAAATAAAAAACAAAATACTGTATCAATGTAACAATTAATTTTTTTTTAAAATCCAAAATGATGCTCTCGTTTGTTGTTCACTTTTTGCACATCTAACGTACTGTATGCGTTTGTACCTCTTTTGTGGTATTTCATGTTTGTGTCGATAGCCAATCAATGTACTTACATACAAACCGAAAATCAAGAAAAAAATACGGAATAAAACTACAAACTGCTGCGGCTATTTAAACAACAAGTTGCTGAGCATATAAATGTTCGTATTGTAAGGCTTCTAATAGTGTTGCCATTTACAAACGACGCGAATTGAGGATGCGTTCAGTAAAGCCGACGTTATTATTTATTAATGGACTAAAGGTTAAAAACATTAAGGAGGATTTATTGGAAATATTTTTTTTTGTTTAATTCTTATGGCTTGATCCAAATCGAGTTCGTGCTATTTTGAAAGAAATGCGGTACAAGGATCGCATACTTCGATATAATGATTTTTTTTAGATTTGCCTTTCTAATTTTGAAATACCGAAACTAGACTTGTGATCTTAAACCGAATTCCTGTTATTACAGGTAAGGATTGGTTACATGTGGACTTGGACGAATTTGCGTCGTGCGATAGTAATTTAGCGACTAATCGTCAGACAAGAATGTTAGCTGATTTAGCACTAATAGGATGTTATAATAAAACAGTAGTGCCACAACACGAACGCGATCGAATCATGTTGGCTAGTGCCAAAAGGAACTTGGCAGCAATGTCGTATTTCGGTTTGACTGAATATCAAAAGGTAAGATGCTACAAATTTGGTTTTTTTCTTATTAATAATTTTTTTTTCAATATTCTTTAGATCTCTCAATACATTTTCGAAGAAACGTTCAATCTTCGTTTCGCGATACCATTTGAACAGCACAATGCAACCGTTTCGACGGCTGCCATCAATAATTTACGACCAGATCAGCGAAAACACATCGAACAACTAAACGCATTAGACACGGAATTGTATGCGTTTGCGAAAAATCTGCTATTTGAAAGGTGCGATAACGACCGAAGATCCGAAGCGTGATTAAAACAAGACATTTCTTATTTCAGATTCGAAAAAATCAAAGCTAAGGACTCTGACTTTCACCATCGTTTTTCTAATTTAGGTAATATAAATTTTCGTTCGGGTGTTACGGAATTCAATTGGGACAGCAATATCGATGAGGCTAGTACGGAGCATTGAAAAACTGCTCTGAATCCTCCTTGTTTATATTTAAATCTAAAAAATGGAAAGGAATTTAATAGGTAAACTGTTATTTTCTTTTATTACATAGTTAACGAAAGGCTGATTTATGAAATTATATAACAAACAAATATTAATATTATTTTGTGTGTGTATGCATTTTACCGTCCTTAACAAATTAAAAAACAATACACCAAATTAATCAACGTTCTTTCCAAAGTACAAAGTAAACTAAATAAAATTATCGGCTGCATCGCGCAATTCTAATATGGAAACACGCTTGCACTCCCAACAAAACAACATGCTGTTATTTATTACTATTTTGATTTCGATATAAATTACATAGCAATAATTCGTACTTGTGCGTTGTGCGAAAACAAAGATAAGAATAATTACAATATTTTTTTTTTATTTAATATTAATACAACAAATTGCTTCTCTCAATGAAAGATGATGACTGATGTGCGATATTTAAAAGATTTTAATTAGAAAATTAAAACAATAATAATATCCGGAGGCAATACAATATTATTGTAAGAGATAATTTAGCCATTACCATTATCGGTTTTATATTTATTTTATTAGCTTTGTCTATTCATGACGCAAAAAAGAAACCGAGAAATATTGTTTTCTCGTTAGTGCTAATCGGTTTGTTAAAAAGAAAAATGATTGATTTGCATGTCATGGCTGAACAACATGTAATATGAATATTCATTTAAAGATTTGTTTCCATGCCGAAAATAGATGAAAAAGTGTGTTTTTTTCATAATTTATAATTATTGATGAAGCATTTACGGTCCCAGGTCATGGTCTCCACACTACGGGTGTAGGAAATTATATTGGCAACTGCAGTGGCGGCTCGTGCCTTTCTTAGCAGGTGAGGCTGAATTGGAATATTAGACACGACTTTGTCGGACTAAAACTATATGAGTAAGGATGTCGGTTTACTGCGGCAAGTCATTAAGTAACATTTTCAAAACAAAAAATCAGTAGTAACTTGATGACTTTTTCCTCTGTAAAATGGTGAGGCTCAGCCTCACTAGCCTCATGTGGCGAGCCGCCACTGGGCAACTGCAGCTATACTAGAAGTGGTGTTACTGCATACACCCTCGATAGGAGTCATTAGAAAATTTAATTTTATGCTCTCAATATTCGGAGATCAGGTTTGGTAGAGGCAGGTGAACTGCAGCACTGTGACGCAAAATATAGTGAGAGATCTTAAGTGATTCTCCATTCTGGTTGTGTCGAATGAAAGAAGACCGAGAATTATTGGTTGCAACTCTAGTTTTTCACTTTTTTTTATGAAGATAGAAGTTTTTACTGGAGTATTGTCTCAAATGTTAATTGATTAGTCAGAAATTTTCATGTGGTTTAACGTGAAAACCTGCTTCGGGTGCACAATTCCACGAACCTCTTTGGACACGTATTGATTTTGAAACGACAATTAGCGCCCTTTCGTAATAATAGAGGTACCAGTCTATATAAGAATGCAATTGATTGGTCAAGAAGTTTTTTCTCAGTTACCAATATTTGGGCTTGCACATCTGGATACCGTTCGCTTCCACATTCTCGTCCAAACAGCGTTACTCGTCAGGAAGAAAGTCATAAATTCTTCCCGTTTGTGAAGCGGCTTAAAATTGAAGATTTTTCTTTTGCAAAAATGTCATAAATGAGCTGTTGTAGCTGTAATTTTTTCTATATTATGTTTTTAATTAAAATAGATTTTTTCTGCATAAGTGCGGATTAGATCTGAAAACTGACCATGCTCCTAAAGTGCGAAAGTCTGATCGTTCAGTTCTATCTTTGGGTTTTGATCGCCACTCCATATTTAAAATTTCTGTCCAAGATATTACTAAGCGGATATGATTTAAACAGTGCAAAACTAGAAGGCTTTTATTTCGTTAATGTTTAAATATTTTAATAAATTAAAAAAAAAGCAACCGTGATTTCTATGCAAAAGCTGGCTTCGTACCTATTTGTATGACTTTCTGAAATTTGTTTCTAAAAACTTTAAAGAAGATAATTAGCTAATATTAAAAAATCACAATCCATGGCAACAAAATTGGTTTTCCAACATTTTTTTTTAAAATCCTTGGTCCATCTTTGCAAAGAAAAACTGTTTGATTTCAAGCTGCGAA
This sequence comes from Beris morrisii, assembly GCA_951812415.1. Lineage (NCBI taxonomy): Eukaryota > Metazoa > Arthropoda > Insecta > Diptera > Stratiomyidae > Beris > Beris morrisii. The sequence continues at coordinate 128,993,283 of OX638312.1, forward strand.
AATTTTATTTTTAATTTAAAACCAGTCGTAAAAAGGGTACTACCTTACTTCGGTTGGTATTTGGGGGTAGATGCCTTATAAACCAAAAGAGAATAAGTCTAAAATTTCAGGAAAATAATCATTAGTTAAGTAATCTGGTTGAAACCTTTGAATTTGGTATTAACAGTTTTTTTCAATTAGTATTAGGTGTACAAATAAATTCGTGTATGTTTTAAAATATTGTCTACCGCTAGCCACAATCTTTGCCCATCTTTCTGGCAGCATGCCAATTCCGCGTTGAAAAAACTCCACGTCCTTTGCGGCGATCCACGAATCGACCCAATTTTTAACACCTTCGTAAGAACGGACGTGCTGCTCAGCCAGGACATGCGTCATTGATCGGAATAGGTGGTAGTCGGAAGGGGCGATGTCTGGTGAATACAGCGGATGGGGAAGGACGTCCCATTTCAGTGTTTCCAGGCAGGTTTTCAGAACCTGAGCAACATGTGGCCGAGCGTTGTTATGTAGCAAAATTACTTTGTCGTGTCTCTGCTCATATTGAAGCCGTTTTTCTGTCAATACTCGGCTCAAACGCATTAGTTGTCTTCGATAAAGAGGTCCTGTGATGGTTTCACTCGATTGCAGCAGCTCATAATACTCCACGCGGAGCTGGTCCCACCAAATACATTGCATGAGCTTGGAACCATGGATATTCGGCTTTGCCGTCGATGTTGATGAATCGCCAGGGTATACCCATGATTTTTTGCACTTCGGGTTGTTGTCGTGTATCCACTTTTCATCGCCAGTCACGATACGATGCAAAAACCTTTCTTGTTCTGCCGTTGGAGCAGCTGTTCGCACGTGAAAAAACGCTGTTCGACGTCTCTTGGCTTCAATTCGTACGGCACCCAATTTTCTTTTTGTGTCATTCTCAAGGCTTTCAGACAAAGTGCGATGGCTTTTTGAGTCATGTCCAATGAATCCGTAAGACTTTGTTGCGATAGGCATGAATCTTCGTCCAGTAATGCCTCCAATTCTGCGTCTTCGAAATTTTTTGGCCGGCCGGAACGCTCCTTGTCTTCCACGCCGAAATCACCCATTTTGTAGCGATAAAACCATTCGCGATACGTTAATCCACTAATAGAAGACTCACCAGAAGTTTCTGTAATCATTCGACGCGCCTCAGACTCAGATTTTTTCGAATTGTAACAAAAAAGCAAAGCTTCCCGCAAATGACGCTTATTTTGCTCAAACTTCGACATTTTCACGGACAAAAAAGCAAATGACGCCGATACAACTTGCGAAATGTAATGATGGGGAGTTGTTGCCAGATGTCTAATGCATTCGATTGTCGTAAAAGGGGCAACGCTACTCCATCTGCTCCCTTTTTATTTTCGTACTTTTTTACTTAGATGGCCACACTTTCTGTTCTACTTTTCTTTGGTGGAAATATTCATTGGATCATCGAAAACTTCAGAACGGTGATCGTTGTCTTAAATGACTTAAACTAGCTCCCGCCAGTCTCCACGCTTCGTATTTTGGACGTGGAAAAATAATAGTTCTATTTATCACAGCATCAAAAGCTAAGTAGAGGTAATTTTAATTTCGGTAGGGTCTAATTTGGTCATTGGCATCCTCGATAACTTTCCCTTGGTTTTTTTTTTAACCTAATCGTCTCGTTTTCGATCTGAGTTTTTCTAAGCTTCCTAAAATTATTGATTTTTCATATGCATGAATTCATATTAGATTTTTATCATTAATAAAAAAATATATATATATTTTATATACATACATAAAGACAATCACTAAAGCAATATTAAGTTTATCATTTGCAGCTATTATGCATTTGATCTTGTTAAGATTTTTGGTTAATTCTAAGCCTTTAACTTTTAAATTTTATGTTAAGTACTTTGGAAAGCTGATTAAATTTATAATATCTACTTGCATGATACCAACATTACATCGCTATCATTTGTAATACCAAATTAACACACACAAAAGAACACATTAACACTCACAACTAACTAGCAACGAATATAAACGATAAATTGTAAATTAAAAAAATATATAAATAATATTTAATACATGTATGAAAAGGCCTATAAATTAAAAAAAAAAGAAATGTTTGAGAGAAATACACAAAAACCTACGAGTATAAAAAAATGGGAATAAAAGCTTCCGAAGAATATTATCTTGAATGTTTGACAATAAAAAAAAAGAATAATTGATATACTTCTGATTTATATTCGTTAAAAGCTCGTAAATATGAAAACCTTGCTGTAATTATTGATTTAGGAGCGGTTATTTTTGTGCCATTTTTCTCTGATAAAATACTTGATCGTTAAGTTTATCAGAAAATTTGTTAAATGATTTTATTCTTATTTCGGTTTTCGGACATACTAATATAAAATACGATTTTTGTGTAAATGTTTTAATTTATATATTAATTAGTGCGCGATTGGCACAACATTTATTTCTATGTCATTGGCTCAGTAATGAAAAAATAGTAAATTTTATAATTAGGTTTTAAATTATTTACGATACCGTTTTTTTTAATGAGTCTTTAGCAGTTAATAGATGTTTCAGATTAATTCCTTAAAAGAGTGGGTGGGATCTTTTACATGAGAAGACTACAAATTACGGTCATTGTCTACTCTGCACATTTCCTATCCATCGGAAATCGATGTATTCTGTATGTCTGTATTCTGTATGACTACAGAAAATAATTCTGTCGCCGCATCTAAATTTTTTAAAATACATACCGTAACTGATAAAATGGAAATTTTACAGAAGATGGAAAGAACTTTGTAAAGTTTTGTACAGTTACTCTCAGTTCTTGAAATTAAAATTTTATTTTAATGCGTTAAGTGGAGTATCTTCACGGCATCTAAGGTCAATTCTGATAAAGGAGAAGCTCAAAAATCAGAACCTAGTCAGGGTCTGAATTTAGTAAGAACGGGTACAATATATTTTTATATTACACCTTTATACGAAATTTAGTTACATTTTACGTGATGTAAATCTTGACCAAATTCTTTAGTGGAAAGTTTGATAAAGAACTCAGTCGTGTTTTCACATTATAGTTAGGCTTTATTCAACCGGTTCCGAATGCTTAATATGACCTAAGCCCTGTGAATAGTGGCTTAAACGTGCAGCCATGCTTCAAATTCTTCGAGAAAATCTGTCTGAAACATACTGTTAACTGCTCTAAGATCGAATTAAAATCACCTAAAACATTATAATCAAAACAAAAAACTAATAATTATGGTACCTATATAATTAACCCGTAATTTATTTTTAAGAACAGTAAATACTTTATGTAATAATCAATCAAACAATAACCAAAGATTTTATTCGTTTATTAAAAAAAAATTGTACAATTTTATAATATAAACGCAAACAACAAACATTTTATGTGATTTAAATAACGATTTGTATTTTTTTTATTATTACAATATTCTAATTTAAGCAAAATTTAGTATTTTTTAACTTTAGTAATATTTTTAAAGTGTCAGTATCCGTAAATAATGTTGCGATTGAAAAAAATTAATTATGTAAAAAAAATATAACTAAAATTAATTTAGTTTAGAAATTAATTTAATAATAAGAAAACGCGAAAAAACAGAAATAATAAAGACAATGGTTTAGAACTATGCATAAAGATGAAAGTGAAAATATAAATTTAAAATTTCACTGTAAGTACACACACCAATAAATACAGTAAAGATACAAAGCACATTATATTCTTCACTTCGATTTAAGCTGTGAGTTGAGAATTGATTTGTTCTAGATTATTTTTTTTTAAATCTGAATCAGGAGATGCAATTGAAGTTGGAGCCTTTTTTACATTTGTAGATTGCATGCAGAGTAACAGTGCCTTAGCCTAATACACTGTTGTCTCAAATAACAAGGACTCAAGCCTAACAAATTCTTTTGGCCAAACAACTTTTTACAGTGTCAAAACTAAAAACAAACCGGATGTATTTAGTTGAAGAGGGAAATTTTGAATATAAAATTTAAAAATATTTTAATCGAATGAAGTCATTTAGCGGTCTGTTAAGTTGTTATTTCAACTTATTTCCGTATACTCTGTGAATTTGTCATTGCGTCGATTAAATAACTGTCGTTAAGGTTAACTTAAACGATTTTCATACTAGCAGAATCTGCACAAGGTAAAATTCAACATAACGTAACAATTTTTCAAAAATTTCAGTGCTTTTCGAGAATTTCCCAAGACCAGGAGTCACTTTTTGGTTTTACTGCTTTTTGAAACGGACCAAAACTAGAAAATGTGATAAAATCTGTTTACTTCAGCGAAAAAAATCCCTTTTCTGGAAAAGCCAGAGAAAAACTTGTGATTCGGCCAGAAATTGAATAGATTTTATTAAATCGGGTTCTCTAAAAATCGAACACTCTGCTTTTTCGAGAATTTTCCAAGATCACGAGCTACTTTTTTGGTTTTACTGCTTTCAGAAATGGACTAAATCCATGATTTTCAGTTTCTTCAATCTTTCCGCGATACTGCTCGAGATTTTGTAAAATTAATTAGAATTCTCTTTTTTCTATTCATCTTTCATATCAGACAGATATTCTTTCTGGAGGGAAATGTGTTGATTTTTATTACACGTGACTAGATGTTTGATTTTTCAAGGGTCGACGTACTTAAGAAAAAGTTCATCTCTCACAATCATAATGGCTTAGGAGTTCTTGAAAAAAAATGTGTTTTTATTTTAATCTGAGCCCTTATCGGACGCAGATCGCAATTTAACATTGCATACTAACATTTTATTTTTTAGTTTGAGCTGAGGCTGAAATTTTCGATATTTATTCCTTAGTTCAGTGGGTGAAGAATGGTCGGTGGGATTAGGTATTGAAGGTGGTTTGGGGGAAATGATGTACACAAATGTTTTGATTACAATTAAGAACTCGTTTTTTTTTTATTTTCGAGCTCATTGTTCCTTTAATAATAAAAATACCCACTAACAAGAGTTTGTATACTACGTGTATAATATTGACCAAATAATAGCTAGAAACTGAACAAAACTACCTACTATAAATTGGTTAAAAGACTATAAATTGGTCCTTTGAACACCGCCGGATGTCCCATATCATACCATTGCAACTGCTTTTTAGAAAAATTTATTGAGGTGTAACAAAAAGCGCTGTTAGTCAGCACTAACAAATAAATATTACTACCTCGATATTTTCTTTATTTCCCTTATTATCTGAGAGAATTTGAGGTCGGAATAATAATAGATTTTTAGAGACTTCTTTAAACTTTTCCAAAAAGCATTTCTAGGTTTTGATATGGGGTCAACTATTTACTTGACCTCTACCTCTTTGATATCTTAATGTATTGCAGAAGTGCCTTAGGTGAATTTAATTTTGGTCTTCTTCCTGAATAAACATGGCTGCTAAAATTCTGAGTCGAACGTAAACTGTAAAGCATTAAATATGTCGATATCTATGACTGAAGTTTTTTTTGCAACACAAATAATTTCGGAACAATAAATTGGTCAAACCCATATCAAGTTGTAGAGTTGCTCATAATACACTTTTTTTTAAACACTCTTCAAGCGTATCTTTTCGTTTTATCTTTTCTTTTCGTTTAACTGAAATGAATGAGTGTCCCTTCTATTCCATAAAATCCTTTCTTCCTGAATTGAATAAAACTTTGGCTTTCGTCCAATCGGATGATAAAATATTATTAATAATGCTCAAACCAGAACAAATCAATTCAATTCTCGGCTAAAAAGAAGTATATTTTGTTTACTATACTCGATAAATTAAATAAAACACTAAAATTTAAATCAAGCAGTACGAATTTTCTCAGCATATCAATTTAACTAACAAACAAACAAACAAACATACATACTAACAGGAAGAACATACGGTATATATATTTTATCTAAATAATTTTTTTTACAATTAAATATTTAAATTACTTTACCAGTTCCGCTATGATGGATAAAAAAAAAGAACTTTAAACTTAATATCGTAATTAGTTTTACAATTCAATTAGTTGTTGTAGAAAATATTTTTTTTTATTGTATTAGTTTAGCGAAAAACAACATTTAGAAAAAAACCGAAATAATTATGAGGTTGTTCTACTGCCAAAAAATTTTTTTTTAAATTTTAGCACTAAAGAAATGTATTTTTCTAATTTCTGTGTACATCACATCCAGTTCGGTTTTTTTTTTTAAATTTTATTAAATATATAATTTGTATTTATATTTCATGTATGTAGGTACTAAGATTTAGAGATGAAAATGTAGCGCCATTAACACATAAAGAACACAAATATAGTAAGAAAATTGACATTTTGTCAATATGATTTTATTAATTTCGATGTTTAAGCTAATTATTTAAAGTTTTTCTTTTAATAATTAATTTTTATTATTATATTATTTATAGTTTGATTTTGTAACGAAATCGATAATTAAATATTAAAATTTTGATTTTAATTGGGTTTTTTTTATTACGTACAAATTATTCGTTTTTTTTCTGATTTTAGAATTTATTTCATCTTTGATTCCAATAAAATGTAATAGTCCTAATTTAACGGATAGAGATAAGTTCGACGATGAATGTAGGCAGGGACGAACCTAGGGAAAAAAATTGGGGATGTTTTATTCTTGTCCCAATCGACTTTCCTTTTGCCATGTGGAAGAGTTTTCTGGACGCTCTTAATTCCTTTATATCACTGACGACAACCTATGGTTGGTTAACGAATTTTTCAAGACCACCTTGAAAACTGCTCCACATTCTCCATTTTTTTCATTGCATTTCACATCATGTGGTGGTGCTGCCAAATTCGTCTCTTTGATCCTGCGGAAATTGTCCGACTCTCTGTCTTCCTTGGCTTTCTAGAGTACTGCCTTTTCCATGATTGTAGTTTATTTCGATGAAGATTTATCAGAAAACAAGAGGGACACCGCTCCAGCCAACTGTACCATTACCGATAAAAAATTCCCCAAATTAGTAGTAAAGTAAGTGGGCATTTTTCCATAAAAGAAATTCCGGAAAATTATTAGTAATTCGTCAAAATGCTTCACAGATCAAATCTGTAGGTATTTCTTTTCTACCAAACGCTTTGAACATCTTTCGACGTTGTATTTTTGGCCGGATGATTTGGTTTTTTTGATCAAAAAGAAAAATTTCCAAAAACAGTACGATAACGGAAAAAAACCTATATTTTTTTTCGTTTTGTTTCATTTGCTTAAGGTGGAATTATAATGAACTCGAAACGCAAGAGTTAAGTAGTGCGACGCAATGATAATGGATTAAAATCTAGATATGTTCTTGAGTACAACCAGGGGCCCTATCATGAAATCGCATCCGCTAGCGCAAAAATCCGCCTTTACCCAAGCGAAACGCTTCGCTTTCTCGTATCACGAAACCAGGCGCTATCGCTTTCGCTTTCGCTATTGGAAGTGCCTGGAAACGTTAGTCATTCCAGTTTTCTATGCGAGATTTTCAATGACTTTCCAGTGTGAAAAATGGATTCGGTTGGCGTATTTCTTTTAGGCGACTTAAGTGACGATGAACATGAGAATGGAGCTAGGGACGTGAAAGTGGTTCGAAGGACATTACGAGACAGTTCAGATCCTTTATCTTTGCCAGAGAAGAGGCAAGTTTTTTTTTAATTTTTCTCAAGATTTGTTTTAAAACTATGTAGTTTTAGATTCATCAAATTGTTTAGGATAACGAAGGAAGCTTTCCATTTTCTTTTGAATAGCTTGTATTGGGGCTCGTTAAGACAGCCATTGGCGATGCCTTCGTTTTCCTCCATGAACTCGACTAATATGTCGAATTAATTTCCTGTCGTTTTCGAAACCCTTTAAAGAATTCATTATGCTTAAAAACTCATTGTCAACACAAATCAGACTTGCATATTTATTATCGTCACTAAACAACGACCACAGCACTTTATGAAGAGAATCTCGACAATCACAAGCGTTCACTCGCCTCTGTCTACGACAGCTCGAGATGTGTCGGATGACAGGCGGATTTTGTCGCCTCTGTTCGCTTTTGATTTTCACGATGCCGCGCTTTGCTCGCCTCAAGGCGGAAAAGTGATTTCGTGATACCGAATTGCGAAAGCGAAAGCGATCCGCCGCGGAAAAAGTTTCATGATAGGGCCCCAGTTACAGTGATATTGCATCGCCCTAATCGCGTCGCTTTGATAGTCAATCTTCTGATTTCGTCGCGCGTGTTTTTAAATTTTTTACAACAATAGGCGCCAAAAGTTTAATAAATATCGAAAAATTAATGCCGATAAAATAAAAAAAAAATACGTTTGCAGGCTGCGAACAAAATATATTAGTATTTCATTTTATTTGGCAGCAATACAGTGGGCTCACTATAACTGGTGTCGCGATATGGCGCGCTCGATGCGATTGGATCATGGCGCGCGTCGCTCGTATCACTCTCACTATAATTCCGTTTTACACTTGATTACAATATTTTTAAAAGCAAATTCGAGGCGAACTCAAAGAGGCGAGAACAAACCTATTAGTGAAAATTAAAAAATGATTTTATCTAACTTTCGGAGTTATTTACAGAAGATTCTCGATTATCCGAATTGTTTTTATTTTCATTTTATTAATATTGCTAACTAGCTGCGTACCGCGGCTACGCTCACGTTTGTTTGGTACTATACTATCGTTACTCCCGTTGCTTCCATTTCTTCCGTTGCTTCCGTTGCTCCGTTGCTCCCGTTGATCCCGTTGTTCCCATTTCTCCCGTTACTCCCGTTGCTTCCATTTCTCCCGTTACTTCCGTTGCTCCGTTGCTTCCGTTGCTCCCGTTACTCCCGTCGTTCCTTACATTTCTCCCGTTGCTTCCATTTCTCCCGTTGCTTCCGTTGCTTTCATTTCTCCCGTTGCTTCCGTTGCTTCCATTTCTCCCGTTGCTTCCGTTGCTCCCGTTACTCTCGTTGCTTCCATTTCTCCCATTACTTCCGTTGCTCCGTTGCTTCCGTTTCTCCGTTGCTCCCGTTACTCCATCCCTTATTCTCCATCCTCTATCCACCATTCTCCATCTTGAAGGAAGGCATTCAAGATAAACAAACAAACAATTAGAGCTAAAATCGCGAAAAAATTGGACAAATGTCGAAAAAACAATTGTTTTTGATTCGATCGGTAACCAAACTTCACAGGAACCATCCCGGGACTATTCTACATGTTCCCTGAAAATTTGATCAAAATCGGTTGAGCGGCTTAGGAGTTTGCAGGGAACATACATACATCCTCTTTGATATATAGTATATGGATAAAACAAGCTCTATTAAAAACGAGTAGCAGTTATCGTAGCCCGGATAATACAGGTTTATGCGATTCCAAAACGATCACGGATAATCGCGAACTCGGACAAAGCGAGCTCGGATAATCAGACTGGCTCTTTTATAGTGTTCTAAATTTTTTTAATTACTACCTTCACATTTTTAGTAAATTTTTTTGTTTTATTATTTCCTATTTCTTAATCGACAACATAAAAATAGTTCCAAGAGCAATAACCATGTGTGGTTAAATAAAAAAATGTGAAGACTCTCACTGGCAAATAGTTTGAATAGAATTTAGTATTTAAAGTATAATAAGGAACTAGAACCCTTCTTAGTTTTTGAATGTTATTCTTTTTTTATGTAATTCCGAAATCTTAGTAGTTAGTGGCTCATGCTTTTTAGACTTATCGAAAATAAGCCAGTTAATTTTAAATATTAACTTAAAAGCAAAAATTCTAAATATCTAATAAATTATTTATACTTTACTAGTTTGTTTCACATTTTTGTATGAATTAAAAAAAAAATACATCGACTCTAATCATTAATTTGGTAAACATAAATACAGAAACTTCGCCGACCTAAATATTAAAATACTTTTTTTATTAAAAATGTTTACATAAAAAAAGTGCTTATATTTTAATGCATCTCAAACACGTTTGTTGAAATATTCCTAGTAGTTGTGTTGTACTTTAGCTGCTCGCTAATTGCAGCTGAATTTTTATCTAATTATGGATTAGTTGAGACGAACGTTGGTTTATTCTAATTGAAATATCGGCGAAAAAATAATGAACATGTAATTGAAAATAGTTTTCATGGTTGGTAACGTGAGCATTTAATGCTTTCAAAGCAATGATTACCCCAAAAATTATTAACTTTATTTTAACCGAAGGTTTTCACGTTAATTCAAGCGCAAGCTGCATTTGCACTGAAAGTGAATCGATATCCTTCGGTTCGCGAAATATTATCTATTTATGTGAAAAATATATAATATTAGGGCTAAACCAAGAAACCATGTTATTAACAACAAGGTGCAAGTTGAATATTTAACGAAGCTCAACACTTTTGTCCTTTTAATTTTGTTTGTTGTCTTTCTGGAAATTTTAATATTAGGACTAGACAAATTATTCTAGGCAGGTGATAGTAGCCTCTGAATGAGGAGGTACTGAGTTGTTTCAACTGTGAAAATCATCGGGTTTCATTCTAAACACTTAAACAGAATAGTTCACAGTTTGTTTTGTTAACAATTAGATAATAACTTATTCGGCACACAATTAACGAGCAGACAACAGAATTAATTTTTTTTGCATGATTATCCACAATAAACAGAAACTTATGACAAAAAGTAACTAAACAACCAATTTATAAACCTAAACATATAAGAATTTAATAAAATTTCACGAAACATAACCTTAGTTTTATAGGACGAAATCAAATATAACATTAATTTAAATAAGTTTAGACTACGAGAAAAAAATAAAAATTATACAAAAATGTAGTTAGATGCTAGATTTGTATGTTGTAAAACATTAGTACGTAACTTTTTCTAAAAAAAACAAACAAAATACCATTAAATATAATAAAAATTCATATTTTTAAGATTGTTGATTAAAAATAATAAAACAGTAAAAATGATCTTGCTGATAAAGTTGAAAAATAAAAATATATTTTAACACGATTTTAAGTGTTTTTTTTCGGAAATTTTTTTTTCCAAGGTTGAAGAATTTGATGCAAACTTGTGATACGTTACGGTCATTTCATTTGCATACCACGAGTTTGGAAGGACGTGGCATTTGAGTTGTCGTCTCCGACCCCACGTATGTACTAGACAAATGAACAGATGAATGTCCACTAAAAGTATGACTAATAACACCAACATCGAAATTTTGAAAATTTTGATTTTGGTGGTCACTATTCAGAGGACATTCGAATTAACGACTTTTGTTTACAGATACTCGTCCCAGAAGACTACTGAGACCTATAATTAGGACTATTAAATAAATAAATAAATAATAAAATAATAAATAAATTTGCGCCTGAAATCTCATTCCTGCTTTGGGATGATCTCTGACCTTGATTCCCGGGTGGGGATCAGAAGATGCCAAAAACATTGATTCTCTTGATGTCCTCCAGTTTGTTTATGATATTCTCTTTTTTCTCTGCTACCTTGAAATGCAGTATTTTGAAGAGAAAAAAAACAGCCATATGCACCACCGTATGTTTTTGTGTTTGAAGCTTCATAGATTAGAAATTAGAAATATAGACATACAGCTATACACAAATTTATTCGTACACCATTCAAAATTTTATTCAAAACAGCGTAAATGTAATATTTAAAAAAAATAAATAATTATGATTAAACATTTTAAGAGCTTCCCTTATACCTTTTAATAAAATTCTCAATAAAAATAATATTTGACATATTTTATATTTTAAAATAAATTATCAGTCCTCGAACTACTAATTTGATAACAATGATAACGGAATATGAAATTATTTCACTTCTCTACCAGTTTACAGTGCAGTGAACGTTTGCAGTCCATATTTAAAGTGAAAGAAGTATAATATATTTATCGTTTTTTAAAATTATTTTTTTTAAAAATGGGTCGAAAATCAACTGAAACTTCAACTTCTGAGCGAAAAATAATAATAATTAAGCTTATTTGTGAAGGAAAATCTTTGCGAGAAACAGGGCGTATTGTAGGTAGGAGTCATACAACAATTCAAAGTATTGTAAATAAATACAAACATGAAGGAACCTAAATAAGGAAGGTGGTGGGAGAAAAAAAATACTTTCGGACCATAATGAACGAGTTATAGTACGAAAAATGAAACAAAATCCGAGTCTAAATATTATGAATCTTACTGAAGATGTATAATAATCCAAAAACCTATTTCTTCTGAAATTGTAAAAAGGACATTGAGGAAGTTTGGTCGAGTAGCTCGCCAGAAGCCATTTATATCGAAGGTCAATAGGAAAAAAAAAGGATTGAATTTGCCCAAAAATATTTAAATAAAGGTATGTATGTACATAGAAATATAGTATAGTAAATTTTTTTCGCTTGTTTTAGGATGTTAAAAATTGTCAAATTGCAGGGAGACCCTTTGTGAGAACCTGACAGACCCCAAACAATATACAAAGCCTGAAATACAAACCGGAAATGAAAGCTCCGATAACTGTCTGATATAATCTAGAAAATCAGTACTGTGAATCAGAACTTAACACGGATTTCAAAACCTAAAATTGTTTGGAGAGAGTTCAGATTTCCAGAATTCGTCGTTAAGGCTAAGCGCGGAATTTTAAAATTCAGTTTTGTACCAATACTGGACGAATTGTCAGTCGCATAGAACCTTAAACCGCACCTCAGTATTAATCGCGTTCCGGACTTCTACTCAAAAAATAATAAAGTTGCGCCCAGACTGTTGGGAGATTTTTTTTCTATTTATATTGGTATATGTGTAGGGTTATAATAGTGAAATATTTTTTACAGGATGGAGGGTGCAATTGTTTTTTCCCTTTTTATTGTGTGGAAGTAAACTGAGGTAAAACAATTCATTTGGCATAAGGAGGTGGCAAAAACTAAACTTGTCGATGAAAAGAGGGTCTATGTATTTTTACGAATTTCGTATCTCATATCTCTTAGTCCACAGGAGGTTTCAATAATAATTTTACCATCAGAAGCTCCTCAGATAAAAGCGTAGAAATTAATTTCAAGGCTTTTTATTTATTTTTAACGCCTATCGGGGAAATATAAAGGGGATGATTAAGTTTTCACGAATTCTAATATTTTTGAATTTTACTTGCATATGCTTTTGTAAACATCTAAAAATCAATTTCAGGACTTTGTCATATTGACCCCTTAGGGTGTTATGGGGTTACATTATGTTTCACGAATTTCGCTATATCTCTTAGATCTGACGACACATTTTCATTCCACTGACTTTCATGTAATCGCCTAAACATAAATTTCAGAATTTTCCGATGTTCCCTTAAGGAGGTGTAAATGTTGTGTAAATGAGTTGTATATGTTTTTACGATGTCTCGTATCGAATTGGTTACTTTTTATGTATATCAGCCTTAAATTTGAATTAATGAGCTTAGATATTCAGCCTTTCATGAATTTTACATATCTCTTGATTGTGATGAATCGAACTGGTTTTTACTTTCCAAAGCTTGTAATATAATCGCTTAAAAATGGAATTCATAATTTTTAGATTTCAACTTCTCGAATTCCGCCATATCTCTTAGGTTTGATTAGATATCGAATTGATTTTACTTTATTATTTTTTAATAATAAAGTATTATGATCGACCTGAAATTTAAAAAAAATTTTCTATCCTAAAATTTTGTATTTTCACGTTTTAGGACTAGTAAACACCAAAAAAGCAAATAAAAAATGTCCGTCTGTTCACCGTAGCGCGATCTCCCAAACCACTTGAGAAATTAAGTTTAAATTTTTCTGTGTGAGGGGGGCGGGAGGAGAGTGGAGCGTTTTAGACAAAAAATGTTGGTTTCTAGATCTCAGGAACCACTTATGCTAGGAGGCTGAATCTTGGAACTGAAGCCCTTGGTGTAATAAGGGGTCAACTCTTTTACTTTATTATTATCTAATATTACAGTATTGTGATCGATTTAAAAAAAAAAAAAAATTTTCTACCCTTAAAATTTTTTTTTACGTTTCATGACTAGTAGACACGAAAAAACCAAAAAAAATATCAGTCCGTGTGTACGCCGTACGCCGTACGGTGTCCGCCGTACGCAAAATCGTTTGAAGGCTCCCAAAAGGTTTTAGATATTAAATTGAAAATTTTTTATGAATAGACTGGTTAGGCCCTTTGAAGTGACCACATTCTGATAGGTGGGGGGGGGGAGGAGGGGGTGCGTTTTAGACGGAAAATTTTAGTTTCTAGATCTCAGCAACCGCGTATGCTAGGAGGATGAAACTTGGAATTTATATAGAGCTTTGATAGAGAACCCATTTGCATAAAAATTCTCAATATGAGTGAAAGGGTATGGGAGTGGGGGGAAAAATAAAGCGTCCGAAACATAAAAAAGCCGAGATCGACACATTCTAAAATCCATATCTCCTAAACGGTTAACGTCACAAAATTGAAACTTAAGGAATTTCTGTAGGTATACTAGGAAAATAGATCGGAAACAAATTTTTGAGTGGGGGCAGTGACGTGCGGGGGTTGGAGGGCGAAAAACTTTAGATTACGATATCTCACGAACCAATTGCACTAGACAAATAAAATTCGGTTTCAAATAAATTTTGCTCAAATTAAAATTTTTTAAGGGAGCGGTGGAGCAATTTTTCTAAAAAATCACGTCTCATATCTCAAGAACAGTGTAAGATAGATGCTTAAAACTTTTACCAGAAGTAGGCCTAATAGACCCCTAGCAGAAAAAAAAATGTGAGGGTGGCGGTGTAGAGGGTGAGGGTGGGGAGGGTGAAAAGAAAAAGGTTCCAATTTTTATATCTTGAGAACCTATAATGATATAAAGCTGAAACTTGGTATTTAGATAGAGCTATAGTAGTAGCAAAATATAATTTTTAATAGGGGTAGTATGGTACGGGGGTGGAGGGTGTTTTTCCTAACTATAGAAGTTGAAACTCTGTACGTATATGTAAATCAACTAGAAAAGTAATTTAGATAAAAAAAAATTCAAATATCCATTATTACAATTATCAGCGAAAATGGAATGCATATATTTTTACGATTTTCGTCACATCTATTAGGTCTTCCCAAATATTGAATTCATTTTTATTCTACGGCTTCTTCATATAAATACCTAAAAAGCGTTTTCAGGTTTTTTTGAAATTCGACCCTTAAAGAGGTGGAAAGGGGGTTGTATACTTTTTCACGAATTCTGCCTTATCCCTCAGGTCTGATCATATATCGAATATCTTTTCACTTTCAAGGGCTTGTGTAATAACCGCCTAAAACTTGTTTTTAAATTTTTTCCTTTTAAAGCCCCTATGAGGATATAAAGGGGTTAAACAAGTTTTCACGAATTCCGTCATTTCTTTTAGAAGTGATAAGAAATTGAATTGTTTTTTACTTTCTCGTGTTGTCTTCATATTTATCTATTAACTTCTTTCAGGATTTTTGGATATTCAACCCCCAAGTGTGTGTAAGGAGGTTGCATATCTGATGATATATCGAATTCATTTTTATTTCCTAAGGTTTCCTATATAAAAGCGCCAAAAGGTCAATTTCAGTATTTTTAGATATTCAATCCTATGGGGTGTAAGGGGGTTGTATGCTTTTCAAAGCTTCGACATATTTCTTAGGTTTGATGAGATATTAGATCCCTTTGCACTTCCACAGACTTTTTATATAATCGCTTACAAACGCATTTCTCAATTTTTGGATATTCAATCGTCAAGGGTTTGCACATGTTTTCACAATTTTTGCCATCCCTTAGTTCTGATGAGATATAAAATTGGTTATTACGGGATTTGATGTAATGACCTAAAAACCAATTTCACGATTTTTCGAATTTCAAGAACCAACGGGGTGTGAAGGGTTTGCTTACGTTTTCACAAATTTTTCAAAATCTCTCGTATCTCATGAGATATCAAGTTGCTTCTTATGAAATCGTCTAAAGACCTGTTTCACAATTTTTTTCGAAATTCAAACCTCAAGTGGATGTAATAGGTTTATATTCGTTTTAACAATTCGTCGTATCTTTTAAGTGATAAGGCAGAAAATTCTTTTTTACTTCTGTGGGCTTCTAGTGTATATAATATACCGAAATTTGAATGTCTACACGGGCTTTTCAATGTTTAATCGGCTAAAAATCACTATTTTAAATATTTTTATTTTAAGAACAAAATTAACTTTCCAAGAAACCTTATAATCTCGAAACAACTCATGATATACTCCGACTTTGAACGCTCCCGAGCTTTGACCTGAAAAATAATAAGGTTTCGCCATCCCAGATTTTTTTTTATCTTTTTCAATGTGATCCGTCATATTAAATTAATATGTACAGCTTTTAAGATCATTGTTCATACGATTTCAGATTTACGTGTTGTACTATTAAATTAATCAGATAAGATTTTAATTATTATAACATTAGTCAATTAAAAACAATAAAGCAATCCTATTAAAACCATAGTATCATCGTAAATTTTCTAGTTCTTGTAATATGATTGTCCCTTTCTTTTGATGGTCGGTCCTATTAATCTCAAACGTGGTTTGTCCCATTAAATTAATATGATCAACGTTTAAAACAATAACATGTCCGCTTAAAGATTTACATGGTACACTACGTAGGTTGCTACTTAAGTTTTGACATATGGCAACACTGATGTGAATACGTCAAATCTGACATTGCCGTCGTAAAGTTTGACATTTTTAGTGGTGAACGTACTCAGAACGTGTTGTCATACGAGTGCTATTTGTGTTGTTTACAGATACTTGAAATATTCATCTTGGTCGAAAAATGGAATTAAATCGTGAACATTTTCGTGCGATGATTTTCTATGACTTTCGACGTGGATTAAACCAACAGCAGTGTGCCGATCAACTCGCTTCGACATCTCGAGCCACCGTGTTTCGCTGGTTTTCTGAATTCAATCGTGATCGCACTTCGCTACAGGACGAACTTCGTGAATGTCGTCCAAAATCGGCAGTTGTGCCAGAAAACATAGATGCTGTGCGTGAACTGATATTGCAAGATCATCATGTGACATACCGTGAGATTGAGGCATTCCTGGATATTAGTTCTACTCACATACATTCAATATTGCATGAACATTTGGCTGTCAGAAAGATTTGTTCGCGTTGGATACCGCATAATTTGACAATCGCTCAAAAAAAAGCTCGTGTCGATTGGTGGGTGCAAAGAAATGTTGAAAAAATTCGAAAGTGTGTTGATCTTCATGGAGAATATTTTGAAAAACAGTAAAGCCATTTTTGATTATAAATATTTGTTTTTATTTGTCTATCTCAAAACTTAAGTAGCAACCTACGTATTATTTTGAAATGGAAAAACTATTAAAATAATTTGAAAATACTACCATTCAAATAATACTTTGTAATTTATTATATTAATGTTGTTTATCCTATTGACTAAAATTAATAGGAGAAAACTATTGAAGTAATAAATCGGGCTAAACTTATAGGATTTTTCTCTGAGTGTAGATTTGCTAACGTACTTAATGGTGTAGGTCCTCTAATAGAGGAGAGTTATGTTTAACCTGATATCTTGAGGTTGTCGTCAGTCTGCCAATTTCGAATCCTTAAAAGTATAAATAAATTCCAAATTGAAAGTTTCCGTTTCTGTAGGTTATGTATGTCCCGGTAGATTCGTTTCCAAACCTGCTTCTTCAGCGAATACTACAACCATAACTTGGGGGTGGAAAGTAAGCAGCCTTTGATAACCGCAACTCGGAGAGCTTCTCTCCACGTTGTCTCCAAAAGATGTGTAGAACCGAAGTTCGCATCGTTTGTTCGGAAAAATCAATAACGGCTGCGTGACGTCAAGACGGCTCTCAAGCGACCAACACACTCACTTATCTCTGACTCCAATCGCAGGAGTTCGAATGCGATTTTTTCGTGTTCAAATAGGATGACGCACCCACACACCCACTCAAAATGCACACATACCACGCATACTTTTTAGGGGAGATGCGTGCACGTAATTCGTGTCTCTATTGAAGCTCCCCCGTACAGTAATCGTGGAAAACTTCCTTTTCCTTCGCGGTTCGAAATTGTGGGGCTCATGTAGATCGCCCGCTTGAAGGGGGGGCTGGGAATTGAACGTTTGCCTCGGTATTCGGCTAGTTGTGGACTCTATTTTGTTGGTATTTTCTGTTTTAACTTCGTTTTGTTGCGGACTGGAGCAAAGTGGATTTCGATGCGTAAGGGTTTTCCCCACACACACATCCGAACACAGTTTATGCGACGAGGACACACTACTGTATGCGTGCGATTTTGTTGTTCTAGTATTCGTGTTTTTCTTTCGTTCCTTTCCGAAACGACAAAGAAGAGTTTTCCGACTCTCCGCGTTTTTTGAATCGTTTTCGAAAAAAAGGACTTTAGTAAACGGCGCGGCGCGGGAGACAATCATAAAAAGGAAAATTTTTACGAGTTTTCTTTTTGGTTTTTGTTTTTCCGGACAGTAAATTCGAATTAGCGTTAGTTTCGTTTAGCGTTTCGGTGTTCCGGTTTTGAATCAGTTGGTTGCGTCGCGTTGATTTTTTTTTCGTCAACGTCGTTGTCCTGATTTTTCCTTCGGGAGGGTGTTCTTTTTTTTTTCGTCCACCCCGCCGCAGAGTGAAGTTGTGTGTGGAAAGGAAGGAAAATGGCGAAAGTTAGACGAGGCCTTAAATTGGTCTTCTGTTGATAAGACCACGACGAGCGCCGAGGTTTTTTCCTTTTCGTTGTTTTTCTGACCGATTCGGTCCGGATACGGAAGATGCGGTACGGACGCGGCGTCGATATGTGAAAATGGTGGAAAGTTTCCTAGATCGCCGATAGTGGTTTGTAGTTTTTCTTCCTTTTTGTTTTCACGCCTCTCCCCGTCCTCTCCCCGTCCTCTCCCCGTCCTCTCCTCGATTTTCTTTTCATTTTCAAATCGAATCGTTTTTGAGTGGATTTTTGTGAATCATTTGCTGATGTCTGAAGGACTTTTTAAGAGACTCTTGTGCTGAGTTTGGGTGGGTGGCATGTCAGTTAGCCTGCCACCCCTCTGAGTGCATTGTTCGATTTTTTTCCAATCTGAGTATGGAATGGGGATTTCCCTTTTCTCGTCTAGTGTCCGATTGTGGGGTGGTTGTTTTGTGATTTGCAGAGTGCTTTCCGAGTGCCAATTTCCGTTGGAATAAAACTGAAGTAAGAAGGTGTCTAGTTCTGTTCTTAGTAACATGCCTGTCTGGTGTGTGGTGAATAAAGTTTTTGATTGGTGAAAAACAGCTGTGGCCCATGTCCTGGCCACTAGATCTGAAGTTAGCTGCAAGGCACAGGCGATTAAGGACTCGTCTTCTAGCATTAGGTTAACTGATGTCCTGCCAGTGGTGAAGGTGAATATGGCGCTGTGTTGAAAATCATTTTTAGGGCAGGAGACGCGCGCACTTGGAGTATAATTCGCCGAATTTCAGTGTTGTTTTTTTTTCTGGCTTTTTTTTGGTGGAGTTTAAGTTTCGTTATCAGAGGCGAAAATTTCTCCTTGTTGTGGGTAGATGAATGAGAGGTGGTGGGTTGTATGTCTCACCATTTGAACTTTGGAACGTTCTGTGTGACATACGAGTGGGCGTAGGATTTCTGCCAATGTGTTCGGAAAGGTGGAATTGAATTTCTCTCGAATGCGTACAAAATTTTCGAATGTTTTTGGTATGTTCGCGAAAGTGTGGGTTTCGTGTTTATATACGCGGGGCACAACTTTTCAATGGTGAATTATGCAAAGCCCAACTACAGTAATAAATTGTGCGATTACGATGTATTTACACGTTGTTGTTGTTGTTATTTTGTCATTATGATGGTAGAGACTGTCGTTAGATTTTTACCTGTCTATGAAAAGCAATAGGACTTTTTTGACAGATGATAGAATTTGCCAAAGGTCAGAAGTATGTATGTTCAATTCGAGCTTGTTGTTGGGGATGTTTGGTGAAATCCAAGAAGAGGATAAAACAGGACACTAAGTGGTTATCGCAGTTGATGACATGTTTCGAATCAAATCACTTTAGTGTGTGCCATACACGAAAGCTGGTTAAATTAGTAAGAGAAACTACACATGTTAAGTATTTTCGGACGTGGAAGTTTTAAAATTGAAAAGGATACATGGAAGCATAGACAAATCGCAAAACCCTCAATCTTCGAATGACTGGTTTATAGAATGCATACACATCTTCTCTCTTCCCCGAATATTTTAGTCTTCAGTGTTTCAAAAGTAATGTTCACTGATCGCATCAATGCTAACCTTTTTGGTTGCGTACAAGCAGATTTAAATATTTTGCACGAAACTGGATAGGACGAACTCTTGCTTCATATTGTCTTTTGATAGGAAAAGTTGCGGATTACACCTATCAATCCTAAGTGGTCTCTGCTCGCTAGGAAGACATGGAGTGAGACTTGGGGATCACCATAGCAAAAAAGAACGATCGTGAGGAAGTTACACTGGAACATCAATTGGGAAGCTGTAAAGATCCTTGTCTTGACCTACCGGTACTTGGGGAAATATTCTTGACCGATCAATCTTTACTTGTGAGATACTCGTGTGGATAATTTCTCTTCATCATTGATTCCAGTTCCATACGAGACACATTAGGTTCATTGAGATATCTTGTCTTGTGATGAGGCATAATGCTATAAAAACCCTTCTCAACATAACCTAACCTAACGTCCACCATCACTACTTATACAGGGTGTTTGGCACTCCGTGTGCCACCTTGTAAGGGGTTATTCCTTGATATATTTGGAGAAAAAAATTGTTCTACAGGGTGGTTCAATTTTCAATATTAGTGGAGATACAGGGTGGTTAAGAAAAGTGTTTTTGACCGGTACCCTCACTCACTTAAAACGTTAAATCTTGAAAACGAATAATCACAAGGCAAAGTGTTATAACTCGTTTTTTATGCAATCGAATTACCTTTCATTTGATGTAACAGTCTAAATTCTAACTGCACCCAATCTTGAGATATTTACTCAAAAACACAAATTTTTGCTACGTGAACCCTTAAAATTCAGTGATCAATGTAGTTTTTCTCAGAAAACCCCATTATAAAAATGTCATTTTAATTTTATTTTTTTATGAGCCGTATTATTACCTACAAAAGCTGCATACATATATATGAGTTACGATTAACATTTTGGAAGTAATAGGTAAAAATACATATCGCATAAAAATTAAATATTTATTTATATATTTAATTGTAGAACAATTTTTTTCTCCAAATATATCAAGGAACAACCCCTTACAAGGTGGCACACGGAGTGCCAAGCACCCTGTATACATCGGTTCTTTCCATCCTGAACTGACCAGACCTGTGTGTAATTAGCCTCAGACTGCATAGTCTGGTTGTCAATGCACTGCTTGTTTTCCGGATCTTCTCTTCCCCATAAGAAGACATGCCTTGCATCCGTTTCGGAAGGAGGGGCCAAATAAAATTTTCCGTACCTGGAAAGAAAAACTGGACATGTAGTTTGATCCTTACTGTGATATTAAAAAGCCGATTCCAAGTTCTGGTCGCTTTGTAACTACCGAATTAGGAACAGTAAATTAGTTATATGATTTCAGTAAAGGTGTTCTTACACGAGCGATTAAAATTGCTCAATTTGCAGCAATATTCATCAATTTTGACGTCACAAAAATATGAAGCAACACACAGTAGGTGTGTTTTTTTCAACAGGATCAGATCACAATTGAAAAAAACGATGTGGATCAACCCAAAAGCTAGTTTAGCAGGATTAACCATCCTGTTGGTAATTGCCTTGGATAAACTGAATGGGCAGTGCTACGTGTAGTTTCCCTTTATTGCGTGTAGCGATGAAACTCTGTAGAAAATGCACAGAAATACAAAGGCTTTTTCAATAGTTTTGAACATGCTGTCTCTATATTACACATAGACTTAAATTTCCGTACAAAATGTATTGATTTCCCACGACTATTCTAGACTTTTGGGTGCAAATACCTGCTACGAATTGAATTTACTAGTGTCAATTATCAGCTGAGTCGCAGGGCGCTTTTTGTTAGAATGCTAAAATAGTGCAAATTTAAATGAATTGAGAAGCAGCTTTAATAGCGAAAAACTGATCCAACTTTGATCCCATTATGATTTTGGATCATCTCTTTGTTGTTGTTTTCAATGTAAAACGATTTTGATTTTGATCCTGATCCAGTTGAAAAAAAAAACCTAATAGCAACAGGCGATGTGGATAAACTTTTCATCAACTCGTTCCTGAATTGTGATGAGCGATATTGACCAATATCTAGCAATTCAGCAATAAGGGCTTACACGAGCAATTCAGTCTATGAACAACACGAAAGCCAACTTGTCGAACAAATCTAAAACTTAAAATTAAACATGGAAATATTTGAATTCCAAGCCATTATAACATGAAAGTTGACAAATAAATGCAAAATTCAAAACAAAACTTGACAATTGAATCACCGAACGAGGACAATTGCTCGGAATTTTCCAAGTCAGTGGAAATACAGGAACTATAAGTCGAGAAATACCAGCAATCTGTGAAAACATTGCCACATTGCCGAAATATTGCAGCAACTAGCATGATATTGCCCTGTATTGCTCCATTAATCGCTCCACTAGTTTTGGTAATAGTCGTGGGGCAATAATTTGCTTGAAAAACTGCTCGTGTATGAGCGCCTTAAAGACATGTGATTAAAAAAACGCGTTCGAAGCAAGGAATATAATTGAGTAAAGTACGCAACGCCATAGATTCAGATAGCTATAACGCCAAAATGCTGGTACAGAGCTGTAGCGCCATAGAAGAAGAAGCTTCTCCTTTCCCCTCGGGGTTGGACATTAGGCTAACAACCAATCTCCGGAAAAAAATTACGTTAACAAGCTCGGAAAGAAAATATTTGATCGGACTACGGAACGACCTTAATACCCAAATCCGATCGGAGAAATATTATCGAAGAGGTGAAGGTCCGATTTGAGCTTGATAAGAAGAATCCTTAGTTAAGTGTTTCGTATTGTTCGATGCATTGGTAAGACTACTTCACGTTTTTTCCCGTTTTTTGAACAAGATACATAGCCAACATCTTCATCAGCTATCCGCGCGTTTCGATAGTTGTTTAACATGCTAATCCAATTCGATAGCAAAGCAGCTCAGCTTCAAACCAAAATTCAACTAGCTTCTTACTCTGTATAAAATTTATCACCTGTCATACGTCGCGTTGTACGTTCAATTCCAGCTTGGGATTACATGAACTAGTCTTTAAAAAAAAAAAATCTAGCTATTTTATTGGATGGTTTTTAAAGTAGGTTTGCGGGGGAGTAAGCCACTATTACAGGGAAGAGGAAAACATAGAAAATGAACTGGCAAAATACTCCCCGCATCTTCTTCTGTTCCTCAAGTGGGCTTCCTCCATAAAACGCGATCCTGAGAGACAACCTTTACGTCTCTCTAGAACGTATTCACGCAGGATTTCCCTCTCGTTTATTGATCACTAAAAATTCTTGACGACTATTCCTTTCGTATTCCAATCCAAAACACCTGCTGTGAGGAATTTAGCTCCGGCTTCCTTAAGGCTGAATCTCAATGCCTTGTCTGTTCAGTCGTCCTCCAACGATCGTCCTCCAACGATCGTCCTTCGTGTCCAAGCTATGGTGGCAGAATCAAGCAAACAAATAAAAAATCGTCAAAGTTTTTATTTAGAAGATTTTTCACCATGGAGCATTATTCAAATGGGAATTGAGAAGTAATTAAAAATTATAAAGACATTTTAAAAGTTAAAGAATAGAATGTATAAAAATGGCAAGATCAATTTATGAAACTAAGAGAAAATTGAATAATAAAAAAAAAAATCTGGAAGCAAGACTAAGGTAGAATGATTAACACGTACAAAATTCTAAAAAACGCTTTTTAATATATTATATTATAATATAATTCATATGTCATATTTATTCTTAAAAAGCTTTTAGCTAACTTACCCTTATTCAAAATTCACTTATAAATCCATTTGATTCACATGACCGAAATTCATCTATAAACTATTGGTTAATTTTCCAAAATCAACATGTTATTAAATGTAAGTACAAAATAATATACACTAAAAAAATAAAATTTGATAATTTGATTCCGCACATTATCAATGCTAGACTTTCACAAGAATTTCATATAAGCAAAATTATCACATTAATACTTATATTTATAAAAATTCAAAAAAAAATTCACATTATACTTACGGCTTTTAGATTTCAAGTTTAAATTAAATTGGTTTGATTTATTCGCATAACAACTTCTTAGAAAATATTTTAGCGTCCTATTATAAGATTATGAAGATGACTTGGGGTGTACTACGAATAGAGAAGACGCAATTCGAAGCCGTTAAAGTACAACGACGTGAAAAACTTTCACTGTAAAGGCTAGTTAAGCATGATAATATCGAGTTAGTTTTTCTCATAAAGTGCTTTTAAATACCTATATTCAACTATATTTCTCGAAAATGCACCACTTCCCACGTTCCAGAAAGTGATAATTGAGACATTAATTACCCAGATGACAAATGCTATACTAAAACTGTGCACCTACATTTGTAAATGATCTGCCAAATGTTTGCTAGCTTTCGAGTGTTCGTAAACGATGGTTTTAATCTATAATATGCAAATAATTTTGGTCAAAAAATTCAGGCTTTGTGAAATATTCAGAGATGTGGATACACTTTTAGATCGTAGTTTTTGTACTGAATTCGTTCACCAATTTTTTTCATCACCTCCTATTTGTTCGCTGCCATTTTATTGAAAAAAATTTTATCTAAAAAGTAACATAAAAAAGGGGAAAAGATATCTGAAGAGTTTGATCAATATTTGTATTTGTTATGCATTAATTTGAGTCTATGACAGTTCCAGACTTAGTTGCGAATTTGCAAAGCAAAAATGTGTATGAAAAAATCAAATGTCGGATTAATTAAAAACGGAGGGTGATGAAAAAAAATCGGTCAGCAAAATTGATTTCACCGTCGGAAACTTCGGTAGAAAAGGCCATCTACATCTCTGATGAATTTTGGGTTGACCAGTGATTCAATTTGTGAACTTTTTTAGATGCAGCGAACTCTGACATCTCGAAATACTCATTTTATGACTTGCAAAAGGTGCATCATAAAGACTTTATTTACAACATTTTTGAGGCTTCACTACTTTTCTATGCGTTGTCTAACGTTACTTTAAGAAAAATATATCACCCCTGAGACCCAATTGCAACAGCTGAAATAGAAAAATAATTTTCAATTTAGATTATTTTCAGTAGTGTTAAGCTTGTATTAAGCTAGTATTACACTGTTTGACCATGTGGTCAAATTGCAGTAACAACCAATGCGAAATAGCGAATTCCAATTATTCTCGCAATATCCGCTCGGTCAAATTCGCTATTTAGCATTGCTTATTACTGCAATTTAACCACTTGGTCAAACAGTGTAATACTAGCTTTAGACTGTATGCCGCGCTGCCAAATATTTGACCTAAAAATGAAAGTAAAATTTTTCAGTCAAAATAGACGTTAAAACACTTGACAAACATATGTTAAAGAAATTCCATTCTCATATGTGTATGTTAAAAAAATTCAATATTTGACTGCATTTGTCAGTGCAATTAGCCAAATATTTGATGAAATGGCATACAGTCGCCCAGTGTGCCAAATTCGGCGATTCGGAATCGTAAAAATCGAATCCTGTTTCGAATGATTAAATGTTAATTGTTTTCCGGTGTCAGTAGGGTTTCTGGTGTGAAACCCCAACACGAAATCCCCGACTGTTGATTAATCACTGTCCTTGAGGACATGACAGTTGGAAAACCTTTACTGGATACGCCAGTTTTATGAGATTGTGTTGGACTAGGTCCGAAGGAGGGCATAGACTCGCCGAAGGGTGTATCATGCCTACTATCCGAAACACCCTTACAGCTGGTGGAATTGCTGAGCATAATTTCTATATAGCGAACTCAAAATCAAATTTACAGTCCGCGACGTTTAAATTTAGCTAAATTCCCGCCATCGCAACCCTATACTAAAGGAAGGTGGCGCTGAAGATCACCTAATACTTAAACCAATTTGGTGGAATTTTTGGTTGTACGCCAGGATATATAGAGCTAAACGCTAAGAGCTTTATTTTTTCGCTAATTTTAAGAAATGATTTATTTGCTTCTATGGTAGCTTACCATAAAAAAATTCCATTCCTGTTACGAATATTATAATTTTTGCTGAAACCGAAGCTAGTATTACACTGTACTATACCATGTCTGTAACATTGTAGTAATAAGCAATGCGAAATAGCGAAATTGAATTAATCTCACAGTATCTGCTCGGTTCAATTCGCTATTTCGCATTGCTTATTACTGCAATTTGACAGACATAAATGGTAAAATCTAATGCAATAAAATTATAATAAACTGTGATGATTGAACATGTCGCGGACAACAAAATTAATGATTTTTGGTTGTCTCCAAGTAGACAATATTTTATAAATGAAATAAAAATTGTTAAACTCTGCGCTCCTTACTAAGAAAATAAAAACTTATGCAAACGAAATTTTTATAACAATGATTAATCCCTTTTTTGCTTTATTTTATAAAATTCAGTATAAAATTCTTGTAAATCTGAATTCGAATGAGAAGCTTAACATGTTTTCTTTGTGAAGTCCATCAGAATCAATTATGCTTCCTAATGAATTCATGAGAGTGTAAAATTTTTTTCCTCATTGATTTGAAGCTAACTTTTTGACATTTTCGAAATATTTGTCAAAATATACATGTGTCGTAAAAATTGTAAGGAAAAGGTTTTGGAATCCGAATCTTTCAGGTTTTTATTTAATTTTTTATTAGATATTCGTAAACAACTTCGGAATTTGGCACACTGGATAAATATAGTGCTAGTATTCTTTCAGAATAGAACGAAATGTGTGTTAATTTTTTTATTGACTCTTGCAAATGTAGAAAATGAATTGTTAGAAATCGTGAATGAGTCTAATAGAGTAAATATGTATGTTTCAAGTGTGATAAACAGAGAAAATAGTAAAAAGACCATGAAATCTTTTTGGTCAAATTCTGGGTTAATATCTAATTTTTATAAAAGCCCCTCCTAAACTTGAAAATGGGAGCACTTCGAATCAATTTGTTGTCATGATCCTTTTTTTAATTATTACTGATGTTTGGTTTAGAATGTATGTCATGTTGTCAAAAAGTTTGTCAAATATAAATTAAGTTAATTTTTTTTGCCGTATTGAATTGGACAAAAAAAATTTTGACGATTTCGATATCTGACTGCATTTGGCCGTAAAAATAGTAAACTATTTGACAACGTGGTATACAGTCTAATACAAACTTTACAAGAGCACGTGTGTTTGGTAAACGCACTAGAGAATTTTTAAATACGAGTACATGATATTAGCATCAAGCTACATTTACATTTTTTATTACAAAGTATGTAAACATTTTTTGTTCCACCTAAACAATATCACAAACATTTTATATCTTTCTTGCAATAAATATTCAAACACTTCAAAAATTTTCATTTCATTTTTATAGCCGTAGAATTCTCAAAAGTAGTAAAAAACTAAAATCACGAGAGGTTATCATAAAAAAAATCCAAAATGAAGCGAATCAACAAAATAATGCTAGCGATCAAAGTGCCGGAAGCGTTTTAGCACTAAATTTAGCAACTAAAGATTTCACGCTTATTTAATCTAATCCTTATTAAAAACTTAAATCAAGCAGAAGAAATAGAATAGCCACAAAATCTAGTAATAAATAAATAAAAAAAAATGATAAAATGATTAGATCTTGTTGTAGAAAGTATTCAGGACAAGTGCTTGTACTTTGAAATCGCACCATAACAAAAACGAATAGATTTATTATATAATTAAAATAAAACACTATAAAAAGAAATTATAGTAAAACATAAACACAGAACAAAAGTAATATCATCTCCCTGTATAAAACGCCAAAGTCCTCTTAAGAACGTAACGGTCAAAGCGACGAAAAGAAAAATAAACCTTAACAGAACACAAAAAAAATTAAATTTCACACAAGGATCTAATAAAACAAAATGGACGACATGCCAGACTTATCGCATCTAACAGCTGAGGAACGTGCCATCATCGAAGGTGTCATGATGCGACAGAAACAAGAAGAAGAACGGGAACATGAAATTATGAGGTGAGTTTTGCTTTAGTTTTACTTTAAATTTAAAAAGTTTTTTGTTTTTAAGAATTTCAACACATTACACAAAAAAAATCCGTTTTCAAAACACCAAAATCTCCAAAACCGAAATCCCTAAAACTGAAATCCCGTAGGCTTAAATCTCTAAAGCCAAAATCCCGCCGCACCCCTTCCTCTTTTATTAAATTCAGTTAATTGTACTTAGTTTTATAAATCAAGTAAAATTTAAACATTTGTGTTGATTTTAAATAAAAATATAACAGTGGTAATCTTAAATAAATTAAAAGATTTATAGTAATATTTCTGCATTATTTTAAAATTCGTTACTGATTTAAAAAAAAGTTTAAACAAATTTCATTGAATTTAAACAAGTTTTATTGAATTTAAGTTTTATTGTTTTTTTTAAAATTTATTTACTATTTGTATATTTATTTATTATCAGATCAAACTCAAGATGGTGCTACGAAGTGTATTTTTTAAATTTTTGCTTTATTATTTTTTAATAATAAAGTATTGTGATCGAACTGAAGTTTTAAAAAAATTTGCTACCCTTAAATTTTGTATTTACACGTTTTAGGACTAGTAAACACCAAAAAAGCAAAAAAAAAAAAATGTCCGTCTGTCCGCCGTATATGCCGTACGCCGTCCGCCGTACGCAAAATGAACGTTTGAAGGCGTGTAGCTCCCAAATCCGTTGAGGTATTAAGTTGAAATTTTTATGGTGGGTAGATTGGGACCAGGAGGCTATTTGGAACGTTATTTTTAGGTTGTCAGTCGCATAGTACCCAACACCGCATCTCATCATTAAACACGTTTCGGACTTCTACTCATAAAGTAATAAAGCTGCGCCCAGACAGTTGGCAGATTTTTTTTTTTTAATTTCTTTGCTATTTTTATATTTATTTATTATCAGATGAAACTCAATATGGTGCTACGAAGTGTAGTTTTTCAATTTTTTAGAAAGAGAGGCGTAGGAGTTCGCAGACAAAATTTATATTTTATTTTTTATAAATTTGAAGATTTGATGAAGGACTTGAAATATAGGGTCTTTCAACAAGGATGTTCAATTTTTTTATGTCAATAAAACAAGCTGTGTGTAAGATATCCACCCAATTTTTCTCAAGCGAGCTTTTGATTGATTGTTTGAAGAAAGCAATTACAGGCGACGGTAAGGCATTGCGGACGCACAAATCTGGTGACCCCGACATGATCCACACCAAACAGTGACTTTCTCGGGATGTATTTGGTGCTGATGTATCTCGTGTGGATTGGTATCATCCCAAATCCGATTCCAATTTTGGTTGTTCACACATCCATTCAACAAGAAATGGGCATCGTCGTTAAAAATCACGCAATGCGCGGAACATTTTTCGAGCGGAGCTCTGATTTTTAAAATAAAATTTGATGATTTGCACAGGTTTTTCCACACTATAACCTTCCATGGTGATTTACCATATACACTACTGAACAATTCATAACAAATTAGACGTATGTTGCTTTAACAACATGGCCGCTATAACCTATCAAATTTCGAGCGTTCCTATTGAAACACCCTATAGTAACTAGTTTTTAGAAAATTTCAAATAAGAGTTTGGAAAAGTATTTTTACTCAGTCCTCAAAAATAATATTAATAATCCGATATAAAGGAGTCCTCCCAGATAACTTGGGATAACTCTTTAAAAAAATGTAAAAAGAACTTACTTGGTTTTGAAATGGGGCAGCCGTTAAGGGTCCAATTTGAATATTATACTCGCCATACGAAAAAAGTTGACGCACACTTAGGTAGGCAATTTTTTTAAAATAAATATTTTTAAGGGAACAGTGTCGTACAGATGGAAGTTGTTTTGTTTCCTTATTATTAATTATTAATAATAAATTCATCTGTTAAAAATACTGTATTTGAAGTACGTAGTGTGTTGAAATTCTTAAATTCACGAACTATATTTCTATTTGGGTAGTATTTTTCGAGATATTTTTCATATAAATCATTCGTTAAATTTATTACAGGCGAAAGCAAGATGAAGTCGCCATTTTGGAAGATACAATACGTCAACGATCCGAACAACAAAAGAAAGCTGGCGTCGAACTCGATGCCACGTGCCACATTTGCCTTAAGACCAAGTTTGCAGATGGCGTTGGTCATGTTTGCCACTATTGCAATATCCGATGTTGTGCGCGATGTGGCGGCAAAGTGACCTTGCGTAGTAATAAGGTAAGTTTCATTTCTGATAAATAGTTGGTGACTTGCCACCTTCCCTTGCTGCGTGTATTACTTTTTTTCCGAGTTAGTGGTTGAGCAGAAGCGCAGCTCAATATTTGCTTGCCGTTTTAGTGTAAGTCCGATGCGTAGCTAGATTCCTTGGGCTCCAGTTCCGAGATGATAAACTTTTCCAGGATTCATTGTGTCAACGAACGAATTCATAATGTTAATGAACGGAATAATTTCTGTTAACATTGTTGTTCATCATAGTAATGTATAAAATCATTTTTTCTGTAACTATTCTGGGGAACGATGCTACAGTTTGAAAAAAGTAGAAGAATTGTGGGTGTGCTCAATTTTTAGGGCCATCTATATTAAGAAAGTATACATATACTTACATTGTCCGCATGCACAAATATGAAGTGATCTGATGAATATTTTCATCAGTGCAATTGTACGCGGCCATGAAAAAGAACAAAAAGAAGATGATTCCATGTACATGTTCTTCAACATTATGAATGTGTTCATTATTCTCATTAAAATAATCATGAAGAAATAATTTAGCAAAACTTGGAAAAGATGTGTTATTGTTTATGAGCAATATGATGAATGTAAACATCAAAATTTGTAGTTGATGATTTCAGCGATCGTTAAGAAGTTCGAAAATGATTCTTTAATGAATTACTGATCGTATCGAAATAGATCTTTGCTAATGAACCGTTTTTTAAGAATTATTAACGAATCGCTATTTATAAACCAGTAATAATTGTTATTGAGATGTAAAGACTATTGTCTAATCTCTCTCTGGTTATTAATAACATAAGTTTATACTCGAAATTATCAATAATAAAAAAAAAAAATTGTTATTGTTAATTCTGTCATTAATGATACAAAGCTAATGAAAAAGTAATGCATAAGGAAAGCAATGCATTGGATTTCCGACGGAATTTTTTGTAATTTTTTCTGTTCTATTCGCTTTTGAATATTTGAGCACCAAAATGCTCTTTTCGAGATTCAGACTCTCTTTCCTAACTCCTGTTTTGTCCTAGGCCATGTGTGATTCGAGCTATAAAACTTTAGGTTGGTTTTTCAATAATATCTATTTCCAAAAAAACAACTTTCTTAAATAATATTTTCCCACTGGAGTTAGGCCTTTTAATATGACTTCAACTAGCCACCCTCCTCACACCGTATACCGAGCAAGCTCTTCTTCTAGGACATGGAATTGGATTGGAGAGCTCTGATTCTCCCTGAATCCTGCAGGTTCTGCTTTATATACAGAGATTACTGAGAACTCCTAAAACGACGGGGTCACCATTGATTAAAGTTGTCACGCCTTTTCTAAATTTGCTTTCTGTGCTAGCCACCCAATCACTGATCTCTTAATATATCTTAAGTGCAGGTCACAGGTCATTACTAACAATCCTTGCCGAAAATAATTTTAAGCACAGCATTTCATAACCATTTATTTTAATAAACTCGTAATTTACTTTATAATGAATCTTAAATTTCGGTTTTAGTAAAATTGCAAATTTAGTATAATTGCAAACCACTTTATGCAAAAATGGAATTGAATGGATCCGAGCTCTGCATATCTACGTAGTTCCTACCCTACTATCAAACCGGGCCATGTAACACGAGGCCATTTGATATTATAATATGAAAGTTCTCAGGGGGGAAAGTTAAAGTTTGGCATGTTGCCATTAAACAATTTATCGTCAATGAACGTCTCAATTCGGGCTATAAGAAAGACTATAAAGACTCCAGGATTCTTGGCGCCTAATTTTGCTGCTGTCTTTAGATAAATTTCCATGTCATCTTTCGACACAAGCAAAATTTCCTTAAAAAATAGTTACCCCAAAAAAAGGACGAAAAAAGTGCAATCTTCTTATGAATAATCTTGGAGAGGCAGTTTTGTTCCTATACTACTCACATCTTACATTTTATGAACCATTGATGATATTTTATCGGGCATATCTCATAGTTAGATAATTAATCACTGTACGTAATAATTTTACATAGAGGAACTATTGGACCATTGAGATCAAACCAGTATTTCAGAACACTAGAGCCTCAAAAGTTTGGCTAGGTGGATAGCACCTCAAAAGGTAGTAGTAGAAACGAATTAGCTATGGACTCATATTGCGAACAAATTGAAAATTAAAAAATTAAGATGAAAGTAACGTATTCTATACCCTGAAGTCTCGAAGAAAAAGCTACAAATTAAATTGTCTTTAGTGATTGCAAAATTACAGAAATCTTACCGAATGCCGGGAAACTGAAGACCGCTTAACCGAACCACTGTTCGACGAGATTTCAAATAAATCTACTTCATTGAGTTAATACAACAAATATTTGTTGAATTCAACATTTACACTTGGTAATACCATATCATTTTATTCAATTTATTGGACTTGGTAATGCTTCCGCGGATTTCACATTGCAATACTCTCATACATGGAGTCAGTCAGTATCATGAATAAAATTCACTCGGATGTCGCTTTATCAGAAACTGATCCAGGGTGCGATCCCGTGTTTTGCGTTGCGGTGCGTCGCAAAGATCTCGAGTACATTCGATGGTATGTGCGCAATAAACGTGAAGACTGTATGATTTAAATCGTTTCAGTAAGGAAGGACTTTTATACCGGTAGGCTGGGTATTCTTGGAATGAGTACGAGTACTACATTGACTCCTACTTGTAGAATATCCAGGAGTACTACATTGACTCGTACTTGTACTGAGAATACCCAGCCTACTGGTCCTAAACACCTTCCTTACTGAAATGATTCAAATCGTTTTTCAAAGACTTGTTCGGTGAGTTTGTGTATGAATTTCATGTTGAGCCACGGATACAGGTTGATAGCCCATGAAAGGATAAGGACTTTTGGGAAATGGCTATTGTTGAAAGAAAAGGAAAAACAGGAGTATATGAAAAAGCGTCAATGCCATTGGGTGAGATTCTAACTCACAGCCTCTGGGATGATAGCATGCTCATACTACGCTACTGAAGTCAAGTGTTAAACGCCATACCGTTTATCATGACGAGTGTAATGGTAGTTAGAAGTTGTGAAACTCTCCTGCACTTTCTCCAAGCTGGCTAGATTTCTTTCGAAAATTCCCTCCTTGACTAGATCTAGATTTGTGCGGTCCTTCTTCCAAAGGAGTCAATCATAAATTAAGTTTCGAAGCTTCCTTATTTTAGCTTTGCTGCTTTAATACGTTTTTCGCTTGTTTTGATGCATGCAAATGTATTCTTAAGGAGTCCTTTCAAGTTCGCCAAGAAGACGCGACTTCTTGAAGAAACCCAAGCTAGGTCAAGATCTGTGAACTCCTTTCTCCTTATGTTGCTAATCCATGTCACGCTGTATTCATGAAAAGCACTCACTCTTAATCTACGCTGCAGACAGAAATAATCACTCTTCCAGCATTAGGAGTGTACTGGGGAGGATCCTTGTCTCGAGATTAGAGGAGAAGAGTGTGTGTGAAATTTGTTCTAGGGGTCATGCTTGTTTCTTGCGCATATTTGACTACTTGGTCAGGTGGTTACCAAATTTATTGATTTATCCTTGGAAGATGCTATTTTTAAAAGGAAAATATTTCTAAAAATCTGAATAGATAATTTTTGACCACAACTCTGTTATAGTTTTTTATGATTTCATAGACCACTTTCTAGGAACTAATAATTTGTTGTTCTACTTCCAGGTAATTTGGGTCTGTATACTGTGTCGCAAGAAACAAGAACTTCTTTCGAAAACTGGTCAATGGATTCACAAGGCAAGTCCACAGGATGGTTTCATTCGGCGCATCGAAGCAGATGGAAGCAGCGTAAGATCGTCTTCATTTAATCATGTTGAATTGTTCAATGATTTCCCAATTCTTCTTCAAAACAGACTATCGTTGATCCGCACGATACATCGGACAAACGACCGAAATTAGAAAGGACTCGAAGTGCAGCGGAAAAAGAAAATCTACCTATGCAGCGAGCCGGAAGCGTTTTACGTCGTCAGTATTCGCAACAGGAACCCACGGGACGAAGGATGTCAACGTCTGATAGTGGCGTAGATGTAGTTAGTCCCGGACATCGTCGAATGCAGCCGCAAAATCAACAACAATACATGCAACAACAGCAGCAACAATATCCGGGACAGCATCATCAGCAAGGATCAATGGGCGGCCATCAAAAAAGCCTCTATCCCGAGGACGATCCAAAATTCTATCAGGTTAATCTTTCTCCGAATAATTTGTTTCGATCACCTTTACTAAAATAATTGATTTTCAACCAGGGCGAAATTGATGGCTTGATGCGACAACATCCGCATTTAGTGCATCCGCGACAACAGCAGCAATTTGTTGCTCAACAACACCACCCGCATCAACAACAGCAACAACAGCAGCAACTGCAGCAGCAACTGCAGCAGCAACAGCAGCACCAACAACACCAACAATTGCAGCAATCAATACAGCATCAAACACATATGCAAATTCAGCAGCAGCTACCGCATCACCAACAACCGCAGCATTACGCCGCTGTACAAAAACCCGGCTATCAACCGGAAGGTCAAAAGAAGCACAAGCGACCGTTGGCCAATCAGCAGTATTCGATGCAGCAACAATGCCAGCAGCAGCAGCAACGATCTTTTAGTAGTTCTGAAGAAGATTTGAATTCGACGCCGGAGTACGAAGGTAAGTTCGCTGCACTCTGTTGATTCACTGCTAGTTCGTGCAAGCGAATGTTAGCATTTTATTTATTGTTATATTCGTTTTTATTTTACAATATTATCCAGCTTTTCAATCAGTTCAATTTGTTCTTATTTTTATGGTTCTTAATTTGTCCGGTTTGATAAAAAAGTTTTGATTTAAATATCGAGGACAGGATCTTAACACGTCGCGTAGGTTGTAGGCTAGGATTACACAAAAAGCTAGGTTAGGTTAAAGTCTAGGTCATCGTTAGAGCTGTATATACTGAAGTTAAGATGCACATTTGATGTAGTGAACTCGCGCAAATACACATTCCAAAATTAAATAGTACTGTTTGCTTCAAGAGATTCAATTAGAACGTCAAAGATTCATCAATGCAGCGCGGTATTCAAATGCAGCGAATGATTTGCTATGATACAATCACTGCAGCAAAATAGTAGTCACGTTTACTCTAATTGTCCATCAAATCAATTTTTTAATTTACTAATTGTTTCTCTAAGGTACCTATAATTTTCTTGATGTAAAACAAATCTCAAATTTTAGAATCAGCTCGTCGCAAAATTTACACTTTAATTGGCTGCATGCAGCAACGACTGCATTACATTGACGGGATCATAAAAAATGGAAACCGCATGGGAGAAAAACTTCAGCTTGCAATGCAGGATTGACTGAATCATGGGATTTAAACTTAGCATAATTTGAGTGACTTCATTTCATATGCAGCAACTGTTTTTAAAGAATCTTAAGTGAATACAAATTAATATGTAGCACGGATGATGCATGCAGCGCTGTGTTTAGTAATTGGTCCTTTATAAATTAGATCCGTCGATCCGTAAGTCCAGTTCGTACTGATGAACGTGAAGACACTATCGAAGATATCATACAGCTCAGTGGCGTTTTTAAATGGAACCTGCTTACAACCGTCAGTAAGAAACCAAAAACTGAAATTAAGAAAAACTTCTTGCTAAAACTAATAACATTTCCAACCTTTCGATAAATTGAAATCAAACGACTAGAGTTTTTTTCTTTCCCAGTTTATTTGCAAGTGACTTAGTGAATGGGATATAGTGAATATTTTGATATAGTGAACTTAGTAAAATTTTAGTAGTTCACTACATCGAGAGCCTACTGTATAATTATTAACTTTGAATGAGGAGCGGAGTACAGTACAATGTCTCTAAATTGCCCAAAGTCCTGAACGACTCACGCCAGAAAGTTGAAACTTTTTAATTGTTAATTACTAAAACTAGGGATCAGACGAGATAATTTTTAAGCTGGGGTCATACGAGGATGAGGTACAAAAAAACTTATTAATTGCATTAATAAAGTTGCACGACTGTTTGAAATTTAATATCTTTTTGGAGTAGTAGATCCAAGGACATTGTTTGTGGGTGAAGGTGTAGGGAGCATCTGGCTATTAAATTATTTTTTTTCCAGCAAAGCAACCTTGGAGCGAGATCCTTAAACAGTTCGTATGCATAGACCACAAACAAGAACTCATATGTATACAAATGTTTCTTGGGGCAAAAAGGTTGTTGCCGAACTCCCTGGGAAAACTGAAATTATGTCCCTGAGTAGACCCCAAAAATTCAGAATTTTTTACCTAGCAATTTTTCGCGAAAAGCAGACTGAGTGTCATCCTTTTCAGGATCTAGCTTTTGTGGAACAGAATGTGAGTTTTAAATGACTATTGACTGTTTGATTTATGACCTACCGATTTGCACTCCTATTGCAGACCTTTTTCTGCAAAATTTTTGCTGAATTATTAATACCAATCTGGACATTAGTTTATTTCGCACAGGAACATTTTTCGTCGTGAAGAGCGTACGATAGCGTGAGTGAAGTTTTTAATCACAAAAATGCTTTTAGCAATGTCCTTTCAAATTTCATGATGAACTTACTGGCCAAACTCCAATGAGAACAGGATGGGGTTTGAGTGAATGCGGGTAGTGTAGAGAAAGTATTGTACATCTCACGAACGGATTATGGTTCATAGTTTAAGGTTGCTGTAATATTTTCCCTAGTATAACTTCTGATTTTGGAATATTATACGTTTAGAAAATTAATATGTTTCGTTGGCTAGCCCATAGCCCATGCTATCCAGCCAACCAGACGGTTCAAAAACGACTCAATAGAAAAACATGTAGTTGAACGTTTTCTTCGCCGGAGAATTCGCTTCTTATTCACAACTAGCTTTTCTGGAGGACCAAATATACATTCACACGCAAATTAGATTACTGATATATAAATGATTCGCCTAGGCGATAATATACTAAATCTTCGCTTAGATGAATCATTTATACATCTATGATTTCGTTTGCGGATGAAAGTTGATTTAGAACACATGAGACGGTGTTTGCGAAAGTTTTGCGAATTTGTAAG
Organism: Beris morrisii; assembly: GCA_951812415.1. Lineage (NCBI taxonomy): Eukaryota > Metazoa > Arthropoda > Insecta > Diptera > Stratiomyidae > Beris > Beris morrisii. The sequence goes on from OX638312.1 coordinate 129,030,671, forward strand.
CGAAGGATACATTCACATGCAGTTTTATTATTTTTGAAATCGTTTCAATTAGAGCATTCTATTATATGGGTTTATTAGCATTCATACCAATCGTGTATTCTGGACCCATTTTGTGCTCTAACTCTAGTGAAGAGAAAGAAAGTGTACCTAACTCGTAAACGATAGTAGGATTTGATGGAAAAAAATATAAAATCACTTCACAATACTCAATCAAAAACACTTTTTAATTTGTTTTTTTTTTTAAATATGAAAGGAGACTCGCAGTGAGAGCAATGCGCGCGATAACCTAATCGCATCGCGTCGTCATATCGCGACATCAGTTGTATTGACCGTGCTGAATTGCTTTCTATTTATGTTTCTGTGATTCTATTCTGACTTCTTCCTTTTGGCTGTTCAAAACTCATTGGATGAATATGAAAAGAAAATGGCATTGTGTGTTTTGTCCTAAATGCAGTATCACGATTTCTAGCATCACATATGAATCATTGACGACTCATCTAGGTGAAGTTCGTTCAAATGTATATTCACTTTCTTAGGCGAATCAATGATGTCATTGGTCTATATGTCTCATGCCTATACCGCTAGTTAATTCGAACTAAACCTTAATACGGACAATGTTAATACTGGTGAATACGAGACCAATGTCGTCGACGCATCTCGGTGATATTCTGACTTGACATTATCTCTAACGAGGATCGGAGGCCGATTGGGCGGACTAAGATTTAAAATCTGTCAGCTAAGGTTACAGTTATAACGTAACTGAACATCGTAAGAACTGCCCTTAAAGACTAGAATCCGGTATCGCAACTTTGGGAGGGGCATCGTTACTACTCTATGCCCGAGAAGTCACATAGGAACTTAAGAAATGAATCATGTAGGTGAACTGTAAGCGAATTATCTAGGTGTCTCGTATTTGAATCATCTCGGTGTATCGCATTTACAAGGTGACTAAGAAAAAACAGGTTTTGAATTTGGTTCTGTCATCTTCATTTAAAATTCAATTTTTCTTCACCTTCAGTAAAGACTTCTTCGAACAATCTTCAGTTTCGATTCACTTGTGATAAATCTTCACTAAATTGTTTGCTGCGAATATTCCTAAGTGGTTGATGATTTCTTATTGCTTACTGCGCAATTTTGGTTGTGATTATCGTTATCGTTTTTTTTTTGAACAAAAATACCATGTACCTATTTAAGAAATTGAAAGACACAGAGAATTTTATATGTTCAGCTAAATAATCCAACCCGGAATAATTGCAATTAATATTGAATGTGTATATTGCACCATAATGAACTGATTTGCTGCAGAAAACTTTTTCTGGAAGTGTCTGTATAATGAGTTCACAATAAACTTCTCAATTATAGACTTATCGTAACTATAGGCATGACAATGCCATAGATACAAAGACGTCGTTAAAAAAAAAGAATTATTTCTATTGTAGCACTTTTGTAGAACCTATCCAGTAATTAGCTTCCTACTTTTTCGAACAATGTTGAAATTTATTATACTGCTACGGAGCTTATGCTTCTGATGACAATGTCTATAAGAAAGCTAAGGAGCATTTCTTAAGATGCACCCGTACTCCTATCAGGAAAACGAAAGGGGGTGGTTGGGGGAGGCACTTACAACTTATACTGTTGAAGTTATTAGATGGATAAAAACTGGTGGTAGTTTGCAATATATGTACATACTTATATAGACGGTATTTTTTTTTCTCGTGTTCGGTCATATTTTAACCCCCGTCTCGGGACCCATCCCCCATCGAAGAACGTTCTTAGCCTGCCCCTTAGATACCGGCAAATGCTCCTTTCCGAATTATTGTTGTCTTGATATGGGGGATGGTGGTGGGCACACATTCGTTGTGTTGTCGACTGTCTATCATTTTGGCAAGGATCCAAGACATTAGTGGATCGCTGCCAAAGATTGAATGAAACCCTTATTACATATACATCAAATGGGTCTGGGTCGCCGCTCTATGCATATCTCGCTACTATCTACCCCGCTTATATCCTATTGTGAAAATCTATAGATAGTTTACATGGTCGATGCAAAAGAAGAAATAGAAATATAGTGAAGAAATTTTTATTTTCACTGAAATATATTGTAGAAAGCAGCAGCCCGACTTCTTCGAAATCTATTTCGGCATGTCCAAAAAGGACACCGAATACAAAAATCTATACGCGATAAAAGTACGAACATTTCGGCAAACCTCCGTTCCCTTTCCTATTTGGCTGTAAAGTTTAGAGTGAAGTTTTCCTTTTTTCGTGAGAAGAAGGGATGATGTCGTAGATTGGTAGGCTGGAAATGATGATACTGGCGAAATTTTTTGGAAGATATTATCATAGAGGTGCAAGGGTATGATTTTGGCCCCGATTTCGAAGTTTTGAAAAGGAATGGCAGAGAGTAGAGTAGAATAGAGTTCGACTGCAGTGTAGTCGACACGGATTTCAAAGTAGTATTAGCTAAGTTTATTGGTTTATGGGGTAGTTTGGATGTTGCTTATCGGAGTGTTAAGTAATACGCGAGCGGTGTCAAGTGAAATGGTTTCTATATCACCTGACTGAACACAATACTACAAAATCTGAGCTCATTCAGCTTTTGAACTAGAGCGTTTCTTCTGAGAAAGAAATTGAGTAAGAAAAACTGGAACAAATCTTCATATTTCCCAGTTCGATTAAAAATGAATTCGAAAATAAATTTAATGTAAAAAAGTGGCGAGTACGAAAATGGCTGGAAAAAAGTGCTGAAAATTTGCAAGTGACAATACAATTGAGTCCAGCGTGTTATCTTTTTCACCTATCAATTAAATGCTCTTAGAATGGATACGATCGAAATGGGATGCTGGACTTTTTACAAGTTCAAACTTTGATCTTAAGACCAAATTTCTGTAATGTATTTTGGCAAATTCTGCGTAAACCCAAATATTTTGAATTAATTTAATTGAAACTCTTTCATAGGAGCGCGCCTTTGAAAGGATTTATTTATTTTTGCTCGATCGCAAGACAATTTATGAGAACAAGTTTTACTCCGATTGAATCTAATACCCGAGACACACAGCGTACTCTCTATGCCCATTTAACATAATTTCTCATTTAGGTAGTGCTGTCAGATGAAAATTTGCCATAATTGTCTTTAAATGTCCAAACATTGATCTCATCTTAATGTTCAATTTGGATTGGGCCGAGAGACCTAAATTGTAAAAAACGTGCTATAGTTCACATTTCACTTGAAGCTTTAACCGTGCAGTAAAGAAGAAGACACACAATACAAGTATTAAGTGTCAGGTATTTTAAATTATGCTGTCAAAACAGGATGATCTCTTGAATAGTGAACTGCATCTGCTGGAAATTTGGCAAGAAAACATTTCATAAAGGTTTCGTTTCAAAACTTGCAAGTTGTGTATCTTCGTCTTGATCATTAGTAAAAGGGCCGTGTGTAAGCAAATTCATAATCGACAATTTAAGTCTAATTGGGAATTATTAAATTGACAATTTAGGTGGCCGTGATCTATATCTAGGGTATAGCACTGTTAACGTCGATCGGCTGAACCAAATGTAAGTGGAAACTTCTATCAAAGTTTCACTAAAGAGATTGAAACTTGAAAACAATCTGTTTCGTACTCTTTTACTCACCAAGAGTCATCGAACATGTAAACCCATCGTCGCGCACGTCAATGGACACTGGCACTTTGTCGAAAACCTTGCAAATTTCAATACTTTTTTGCTTCAGATACTCATTTTATTTCAACAAAAAAGTATTTTAATTGACCGGTATTTAAAGAGAAGTTTTGTATATCTTCACGTTTTAGTCGTAAATAATTGTTTGGGTGTTCGCCGCACGTAAGGGAGTGTTCCAAAAATAAATGTTTATGCAGTAGAGTATAGAAGTGGGGATAATATTCCACTCAAGCAAACGAATAAAGATTGAAACATGAATTACCAAAAATAAATTCTTTAAAAGGGCAGTGGCGTATGAGGGTGGTGTAAAATCGTTTGGATTGCGAATTTTTCGATCGAGGAATGATGAAAAGTTGAAACTTTGTTTTTATTAAATAGTTTTACGAGCTGGTGGTTTGCCGGGATTTCATGTAAAATATAATTCGCTTAAGATCGAAATAATAACGTTTTATTAATCGCATTTAATAATCGCACTACTAGCAACACTGCTCGATTTTATATACTACTTGATCACTGCTCGATTGCTGTTACCAATACAAATCGCTTTACAAATACTTTCGCGTAGAAACTGATCGTTGTCTCGCTTCGCCGTAGTAAAAACTGTGCTCTCTACTATTTAGCCGTGCTTATATACGGCATGTGTTGAGTCGAGAGCTTTTCCGAATATTCGGTGGTGTGAGTGGATCGTTCGGGAAATGTTAAGAACAATCCCAGAAATTTTGAACTTTGCGGAATTTTTCACGCCTTTCTTATTGTGTCCAGAAGGGAAAAGTGTTCGAGAAGAATGTTGAACTTTTGCAGAATTTTTCACGCCCTTCTCATTGTGTATTGCAGTCTGGCCAATCGGATGTTTTTCTCAGTTTTCCAGATAGGTATTGGGAGGTTGTTGTTTTTCTCACTGGAAACTGATTGAGTTGTGCGGATTACCAGGGTAGCATGTAACAATATGTACGTACGGGCAAGAAAAAAAAGATTCACACCTTTATTGGTGAACACAGTTAAGTATTTTGCGGGGGTGGTAGTCTGCCACTGCTGATTGCTGGAATTGAAGGGAACCGAAACCTTTTAATTTTTCTAGAACTTTAAACTTTTTATTAAACTATTAAAGATTTGATTGGAATCACTTCGAACTGAGTGACTAAATTGTCTGCATTCGTATAAATGTACAAAAATTATCTTATTCGAAATTGTATTATATATATGTAGCTAATCATAGCGAGCAATAGTTTTGAGCAGGGTTTTAAAAAATATCGTATGTTAGGATTGTACCTGGTTATGGGATTTACCTTCGTCACGATCTTGACCTTATGCTTTTGATCTTAAATATTTAATGTAAGCAATAATAGGACGAAGGAGGGCGCGAGGTGGCGGATATGTCTCCCTCAAAGCCTGTTCAGTCACTTATAAATTTTGTTTCTTAAGATTAAGGGATAGGGATAAACTCGTGCCGAGTTTTAACAAAGAGAGAGGTTTAAAAGTCGTAACCGCATGCCTCCCCCAAACCCCTTTGAATCCTTCATTCGCAACTGTTAAGGAAATTGGTAGCACTAGATGGCTAGCAGGTACTAGTTCGTCGCCAACCTCTGAAAAATCTTAACATATTTTGGCAGACATTAATGGTTCAAATTTTATACCAAGTCTTGCGTTTCATAGAAAACTTAATACCGCCGTGATAATTTTTCCCTTGCAAATTTCCACAAAAAATCAATATCCTATTCTCGAAGCAGCAAAATATTTGATCATTGTCTCGATTTGATAAGCGAAAATCGAGCAATAGAAAACGTATGGCTTCGATTTGTCCCCTGTTTCGAAAATTATGTTCAACTTGAAAAGGCCACACAACTATCAACAACCATATGTCGTCTATCAAAGGATGTCACACATATTTATGTGCAAATTGTATGCACAATATTGGCCTCACTTGTAAAGTCATTAATCAGGAATCTATTCTTGGACAAGTACTCGTATGATGGTGTCTTTTCTATCTGATTACTGTCGATGTAAATTATATTGAGGTTATGAGCTTTAGATGTCGGTACTATAAATGAAGGTAGGCTACAACAGCTAGTACTTCGTTCTCCGATGAGATTGTCCTTTCAGTTCCTTTGGAATGCATAATTTTGCACTATGCGGAACACGTTTACGACGAATATGGGAATAATGTGGTTATTTGTAGAATATAATAAAGGATAGGCTATAATTTACGTACGTATTTGTTTCTGGTAAAATTGCGTTAATAATTTATGGAACGATTTGACATTATTAGAAATAGGAAAATCGATAGATTCTTCACAATTTTTGACTTTTCTGAAGCCTACTCCAGTTACTTGTTTCAAGGTCTTTAGTGAAGAGCAGACCAGCTGTCTTCCACCACGTTCCACCTTATACAACATTTTCAGGTGTGATTTCTTGTTCAATCACTGACGTTATCTTATCTCAAAAATTTCGATGCATATATCATTCGTCAATCGCCACACCTTTAGTTCATTAAATGGGGTCATAGATGAGCAGATAGTCCCAAGATGAATTGAAATTGAACAAGACCAAAGTTGGCAGTTTCCAACGCTATCCTACACTAAAAATTCAACCGTTTCAATGGAATATGACTTACATCAGTCTCGCAAGCCTGTGTTCAGCATTTTCTTCTTTACACCGATTTAGATACGAATTCACCAATCGGAAGTTTTATCAGAAAAAGAAGAATGAAGAAATTAGTTAGCCACGATAATTGTCTTGCATCTGAACTTTCTTTTAAAAACACATTTTACCTGGTGTTGAGTGTAACCATAGAGATATATGTACTGGAGATGAGCAACTATTTTGATGCCGGACGATTCTTCGCAAAGGACCGGCAATAAACACTATGCTACAATTAGCATCTTATCCATATTTATGTTATACTTCGGTCTTGAACACAAAAAACGCCAAACATTTGAATACTAGGCTACTATTTGCATTTCACTGCCAACTGGCATCAAACGCTCCATACAAAAACGTTAAATTTTGCTTCAAAATGCTTCAAAGTGCTTCATACAAAAACGGTGTTTTGTCATTGTTTGGGTGTAACCAATTTGAAAAATGTTGTAAAAGGGAATATTACTTTTATTTAAAAAATGCGAGTCTCTTAAACTGGAAATAAATAAATCACCTCGTGTATTTGAAGATTGAAGATGTTCAGAATTTTCAATAACAATATGCCGTGAAAGTGATACTACTAGTCTGCATTCTAAGTAATGAACAAAATACAATATAATTTACAGTACAGGCTGCTGGATTCTACAACGTCTATTCCTGGGCTACAATGCTTGCAATCCTACCATAATATATAATTATATATATAATTTTTTTTTGAAGCGTAGTAAGCCTGCTTGCCTTCACTAAGGTTATGGGTTAAAATGGCTTAACACTCGTTGCCTAAGCAAAAAAGAAAAATATTTGAAGCAGTAACAATTCTTCAGGGATTATTATCTTTATCAATATAACTTGATGCCCCACGTTGGGCGCCTATAGTACAGAATCTTAAAGTTCTTTGAGGCATGAGAATAGAATTTTTTAATGGTGAAGCTACCGTAGAAGCTAATTTTAAGAAATTTCGTTGTTTTCCGGCGTCAGAGGAGTTTCTTGTGAAACCCCAACACGAAGTCCTGACTGGTGATTCATCGCTGTCCTGGCTACTGCCATTGGGGACGTGACAATTGGAAAACCTTCACCGGAGAAACCAGTTGTTAAAACTGTGTTGGACTAGGTCCGAAGCAGCTGTTTCGTCATCGGAAGGCATAGACTCGTCAGAGGGTGTATCATGTCTACTATCCGAAACACCCTTACAGCTGGTGGTATTGCTGAGGATTTTGCCTTATAAGCGATATAGAACCGACATTCCTTTCTACGAGTTATAATCTTACTAAGTTTTGATCTAGCAATTCTTATGCTTTAAGGTAGGTGGCACTGAAGATCATCTAATATTACAACCAATTTGGTGGAATTATTTTGGTTGCTAACTAGTGTATATTAAATCACACACTAAGTGCGCGACATCGAATCCCGCCAACAGCAATTTTATTTTTTCCTAATATTAATGAGAATGGAATTTTTTCAAGGTGAAGATACCATAGAAGCTAATTTTAAGAAGTTGTTTTTCGGCGTTTATTATATTTATCAATGTAACTTGATGCCCCACGTTGGGCGCCTATAGTACAGAATCTTAAAGCTAATATAAATACTTATTGTTGGAAACAATTTTTTTTAAAGATGCCTTATAATATAAAAAAAACTAAACAATACGGAAAATACAGTTGTTGGTCGATTGGCCCCACGTTGGGCGCCGCTTGTATTATATGCATAAAACATAATAAGGCCCTAGAGCTACCAAGCTAGATAAGATACAAGCAAGATACCATAGAAACCAACATTTATAGGGTTCGTTTTCTCTGTCTGTCTATCAGTAGGCTGTTCAGAGCACATGCGGTTTTCTCTATTAAACGTGTTCTATGAAAAATAGGAAGATATTATCCAATAGGAATAAGCTTCCATTGATGCATGTCGGGTAATGAGATCAGTAATGTATTGTTCAAAAAGTGACGATTAGTCGGTCGGTTCAATTCCAATGAGATGCACATATATGTTTGGGTCATGATTTAGATGTTTACCGGTAATGCGAATAGAACGCATAGGTACGTAGGTATGTAAGAACCCTAGTATATCTCTGTGTAAAGAAGAAGTAATGGGTAGAACTTACAAATAGCCATTACCGTATGGATTCAGTAATCATTACAGTTGAAAGCAGTAATAACGCTACTGTAGAGATGATATATGAACAATGTAATTTACCTGCACTAAAAATGGAGGGACAATTTTTTTCAGGTGTCAATGAATGAAAGCAAGATTTCAATGTTATACTATATCTCCATTTTTCCAATAGTCTTCAAGAATTGGTGATAAATTGCCACTTTGAACTTTTAAAAAGAAAAACAGGAGGTGGGTGTCTGTAATTCGGGATTTATCATTATAATGCGACGATTTCGACAGAATCCTTTAAACTTCATCCACCAACACAAATTTACCGCATGCCATAAATGCCATAAAAAAAACTACGTAAGTATCGTAACTACGTCATTCAAATGCGTACTAGCTCTAGGTATCCATTTAAAACCACCGAACAGTGTAAACAACGTGCAACCCTTAAAATGGTTATTTTTAGCATCACTGTAGTTATCCGCACACATAGACGCTTTCACATGTTTGACTTCGTCGTGACACTAAACCCTGTGTGTGGGTGTCTTGAAAAGTTTCCCTTGCATTGGCTGTAAAGCTTTACCCGATTGCGCACACTCAACACCATATCGAAAGGACACCATTCAATGCACAGTTCTATTATGGAGAATGTTCAAGCTTTTGCTCTCGCTCTCTATTCATCCCCCCAACAAAAAAAAGTTAGTGTTTAAAAGATTGATTGTATGTTATGTTGTGTTATATTCGGTATGGGGGAGGGGGTAAATCTTTCGGTTACATTCTTTATTTTTGTAGATGTGTATTTGCGCGAAAAACTATCTAGAAAGCACGATTTTCCGGGGTAGGCGGTGTATTAGGGAATTTCTTTTCGTCCGTGGTCGTGTAAACGCGATATACGGAACGCAAGGTAATGGGCCGATCAGCGGGGGTGGTACGGAGTACAGTCTGATTTTTTTTTTTAATAGTATAGGGCTCTCAGAAAATTCAGTGAGTTCGAATCTTGGGAAATTCACCTCGAAATAAATATATAAATCGAGAGGGAAATTAGTTTCCATTGAACGTTTAATGTAAAAACAGAAGGTTCGCTTTTTTCCGCGTATTGTGTGTTAATTTTATTTTTTTTCCATCCATTTCTGGTTCTACCGATTGTGTCATTTTGATTTTTCCGAAAGAAACGCAAAAAAAACGGAAAGAGAAACTAGACGAAAAAAAAAAAAATCGAAATTGAACGTGACCTTCTTGAAAACGGGAAGAAAAACGTACCGAAAGAAAAAAAAACACGGACAGATTTTTCGCAGTTAAATAAAAACGAAATTCTTCAAAATATGTTGTTAAGTTTTGATATTACAGTATAGTGTAAGAACTATCGGAAAAATAGGATATAAATATTCAAAATGTCGCTACAATATTGAAAGCCGACAAGTTAATAATCGGTTTGAGAAACATGTGAAAATCAGTTTTTACAGCAAAGGACATCCAACTGAATGTGATTTTTGTACTCGAAAATAGTTTTAAATTTGACTAAAAATCAAAAATAATAATAAGTTCGAATATTACATCGCATATTATTACATGCACGCACCGTGAATATAGTGTTGTCAGCTGTCAAAGAACAATATATATACATATATTTGTTTAAAAAATTATGCACATATCCTTCGGATGCCTTGTGTTCGGTTTTCAAAGTGAATGAAGTAGCAGTTCTCATTGCTTTTCCGCTGTATCGCCCTTTCGACAAAAAATCCAAAATTTTACTATTTTTTATTTATAACAGTGAAGTTGTGAATAAGAGTTCAAAATCAGGTATCGTATGATAGCGTCTGACAATTTTCTTAGAAATCAACGAACTTTTTTGGAATATTTGCTTTATTGCTATCGCTATGCTATCGAAAGTACACAAAAGCGAGACTGTTTTTTTTTTATAAATAAAGTATTTTTTCGGCTAGGACACAGTACTAGAACTTATACACGAGAAAATTTGATAATGCTTTAGATCTAGAAACGTGCTATTTTAATAATAAGCAATTTTGCAGGCTCAGAATAAACGCATTTAAATAACAATAAATTTTGATAGCTATTCAGTTTATATTTCGAAAATTTAATTCCGCGATTCCAAAGGACTTTTTTTGGTTTTTATTATTATTAAGGAAGAGAACAACATTTTATTTAATTTAAATATAAAACTTTTTTTTAAACACTTAAAACACATTCGCCGTTCAATTCAGCGAGTTGGAATATTAGTTTAGTATAGTACTGATTATTTCCATTATTAATATTTTGGGGGCTTATTAATTCGTAAATAATCGTTCATATTAAAAAAAAAAAAATTGTGAGGAGAATAAGAATTAAACGATCAACACTTTTCTTAATGTTGTTGCTCCCATTCGAAACTATTTATCTAATATCTTTATTAAGTTGTTAACAATACACATTAATTTCATACGGTTTATTATAAAATGCAGGTTTAATATTTTACGAAGTATATTTTACATAATTTTTAATTTTTCCAAGTTAACACCACCGATTCCTTACGTTCTTCATTATAACTTAAATTTTGAATGTTTAACAAATTAAAAACAAAACATTTAGGTAATTTGATAACATCAAAGTGAAGTGTTGCAGTATTTCAATGGGAATTTTATTAAATTTGACGAAAATTAAAACGATAAATAACTCGCAACTATATTCTCTGTAATTAAATGATAGAAAATCGGAAAAAAATTGCGGCTTTAATTCAATTTGTGGAATATCCAGTAAGTTTTGTATGAATCAAAGAAAACATGTGAGTTAACGTCATAGTGAAATATCGGAAAACTGTTACTGGTCATGAATTAAAATAAGTTATACATACTTGACTAAAACGAAGATTTCTTCAAAGTAATGTTTAAATGAGTTCAAAATAGTTAAAAATTTTGTTAAAACTATTTTTTAGATAAAAGAGAGCGGAAAAAATATGATTCTTTTCAATTGTGTTACATTCAAAATTTTAATGTTGTGCGTAATACTTTCAGGGGACAATGATATGGTAATTTTGTTTGTACGTACATGGGTTCGAAGGCGGCTGAAAGTGTCTCTTAATGTTACAAAATTAATGCTCACTAAATTAAGGTACATTTAAATGGCCTCAATTTGTCCAAGACGTTTCGACGCGAATATTAGTAGTCTCACTTTTAAAGAACATACGGGCCTTGGTGTAAGCGCACTTTAAGTCATCGATTACGATCTGATTTCATTTTAGCTTTTTATTAAGTTACCTAAAAAGCAAGGATGGTGTAAAGTTGCACGTGAAAATCAAGAATAACCCGCAAGAAGTCAGACGTAATAGTCCAGATGATACTATGCTAGATGCCAAGAAGCACTGCTGTAGCAGTGCAGTAAATTCAAGGTAGGCGCCTTGTCGATCACCTTGAAATTGTAAATGAATTTAAGCAGAAGGACTTAACCGACAACATGCCAAAAAAGTATGATTTTGAGAAACCATATTTGGTAACTCTGGGAGATCGTACATCGTGGCAATCTAATATACCAGATTTTGGGGAAGGTACTTCAGTCTGTTACACGAACGCCTATAAGACTTATAATGGAACTGGAGCTGGCGTATTTGGACCCAATTGAAAATATGGAAGCCTACGGGATCCGCTCTGTTTCAGACTGAGGTACCTGCTAGAACTTTGAGCCACTGTCAGCCAAGCGGTTCTGCTAGCACTGCTCTAGGATACATCTCAGGACATTATTTCCTCAATTATCACCTTAAAATCATCCGCAATGTATCACTAGATATACATGTCGATTCTGTAAAACCACATCAGAAACCACTTTGCATACATTCATTGACGCAGTAGCCAGATCTAGAAGACTGATCCTCTGTGGATTTACTCTCAACTATGGGGACTTGTCCAAAACTTCCCAGGGTAAAATCATCTCATTTCTTAAGGGAATAGATATGGCCTAGAGAGTGGTTAAGAGCCAGGAACTAAAGACCTCTCAGGTAAAGAAGCAGTAAAGTCTTTACAGGCTTACACCAACAAATAAATAAATCAATAAAAATTATCAACTTTGAAAAGTCCGATTGAATGGAAATTGAAAAATTCTTCTATCGGAAAATAGAAGATGAATCATATAATGATCGCTAGCTAATTCTCGACGCGAATAGCAACTTCAAAATGTACTTGTATCTCTCTCTCCCCCCCATAGTGAGATGACCCCACATTGGGCGCCAAAACTATTTCGCTTTTTGGCGCCCAATGTTTCATATTTTTTTAGCTGGACCTTTTTCCAAATTATGGAAGTGTTATCATTTGCCACCATGTATTTAAAATTTAAACTTACGTTAGGCTCGAAAGTATAGTCTAACCCTGCTTCTACACTGACAATTTATCTGGCAATGACAATGGCAATATTGCCATTGAGTTATCGCAATGAGTAGGTATTTGATTGCCAGGCAATTTTCATTTGAGCGAGTGAATTCGAAGTGTCAAGTTGTGAAACAAAGCAATTATAACTTCGAAAACTATTGATTAATTCAATAGTTTTTTCTTTAGTCCACTTATTTTCACTCATTTTGCGATCAAACCAAAAAAACGTAAGTCTACCTGTTGACAAGCGACACTAACTTCTGTCAAACGATTCGTTTTCTGGCAATATTATCCTCAAAATTGCCATGGCAATGCTAAGAGCAATATTGCCGTTTGGTGCGGAAAAAAATCGTAACCATAAAAACGTAGTTTTCATTTAGAAATAAAGTTTTTACTGATAAATTCCAAGAAGTAATTAATTCAACCACTGCTATGTGTACCTCGGTAGAGAAATTTATAGGGAATATTTGCCATTTAAAATTTGTTATATGGTTGATAAAAACATGTAATTAGAAGAGGCATTTCCTGAGACTATTACAAATTTGCAATACAGGAGAAAATTTAGTCACCTTTTTGCTAATGGAAGGGAAAAGTAAAACCTACTCTACTTCTGCGTACGTTTTTGGAAATTGAGCGAAATATGCCATAGAAATCATAAAAACCATAAAGAATAAATATTTTTTAATTTTTTATTCGTGAAACATGTGAGTTTATTCGTAATTTAAACTGTAAAAAAAAATCGAGAAATAAATGACCCCACATTGGGCGCTGATATGTGCCCCTTGATTTGGTGCCCAAAGTGAGGTACGTTCGGTGACTGTGTTAGGAAAATTTTTATGCAAACAAATTATGGACAGAGCAACTCATTGCTCATTTATATTAACCAGAAAATCATTTCTTTACGAAAAGTGGTTCCAATTTTACAGCTAAAAAAGTAAACTATAGTACGGTGATTAACCATCGTTCTTAAAAATCTTGTAACTTGTAAACGAGAACAAAAAGGACTGTGTGCACAATAGATTTTTTAAAAAAACCAGAACAACCTTCTCTATCCTTACAATCCGGTCGATATTTGTTCGTAAAACTCTCTGAATAGAGAAACATAAGAGATTTTACTTTCACCGCACCTCTATATTGCTAAAAAAATAAGTTACATACTTTGGGAAAGTAGAACGATATGTAAAACATGCAGATTTAACCACTATTTTGATGTTCCTTTTTTAGGATATTTGTGTCGGATGTACTCGAAGGAATGTTTGCAGTTTTTCCAATCTATTGGCTGAACTACGAAATAGCGTGAAACTAATCTGGTTACAAGTTGCTTATCTTGTTCTCCAGCCATCTTATGCCATAGGTCTTCGTATGTCTTAAGGACTATTGAATGTAATCTACTTCAAGTAGTGATAGAATTGCCATTGAACGAGGATATCACTTTCTTTTCAACTAAATCGTAAAAAAATCTATCTTAATTTCCAGACTTCGGATATTGTGGTCATTCCTTCGTCTAATCTGGGATTTTTCTATAGAAGCTCCTCAATATTTCCGGGGATATGGTAACGTATTGCGCAACCTCGGTAGAAGGTGTATCCAGCGGTAATTGGGAATGAAATTTTTAAAATGGATATTTTTGAAGAGAAATGTAAATTGGGTATCAGAAAAACGGGAGGATCATGTCATGAGTGTGGTTTTAATTAGCCTGCAGACTCATTATTTTTATACTACAACTCGCCAGCAATTTGTTACAATAATAATTTCTTGGTCACAGTTGTGCTCGATGAGAAGATTCACTAATTCAGGGCTTGAGGGTTCAAATTTCGCTCTTATTTTAGTCTAAGAAAGTAAATGCTAAATGTTCAAATTTAATTTAACTCAGTTTGAATAATCAATAGATATATGTGTATGGGAAATTAGTTAAAATTTCACAGATTATGAAAGAAGAAAAGAATAAAATTTTCATTAAAAAAAATCCCTATTGTCCAATGGCTTTCACTTCTTTGTCTTCAAATGGTATCGTCAACTTGACTCGATGCCAAGGTAATTTTTTTTAAAAAAATCTCCACAAAAGAGGATATCACTATGCTTTTAATTCAGGGTAATTTGGGGATTATGTAGAAGATTAGAAGAGAAGAAATCTTTGGCGAAAATCGTTCGGAAAATGTATAAAAAATAAGATACATTATGCCAGTGTTCCAACTTCCAAAAGGTTCTTTGAGAATTTACTCCTGGACATTTGTGCCAATATATTTTAAAGGTCGCACTCAAACAAGATTGTTGATGTGATTAAGGTCAATGATTACCACCTGTGATTTAAATAACTCGAAAGGCTTGTTTTGTAGTATTGCGCTTCCATAAAATGGTAGGTGTGTAGGGTGTTTCAGAGTCATTTTCTTCACGGTTTCTGGGTGTGCTTGTTTAGTATACTGAGATCTTCCACAATACTTTTTAGAAGTTTGATTAATTCGATTCATTTGAAAGATATTGAATTTCGAATAAACATCCTTATACTAAAATCCTGTCAAATAAATACCAAAGCGCAAATCCGTGATCGGCGAAGCCAAGCCAAGCCAAGCCAAGCCAAGCCAAGCCATGCCAAGCCAAGACAAGTCAAGCCAAGCCAAGCCAAGCCAAGCCAAGCCAAGCCAAGCCTAGCCAAGCCAAGCCAAGCCTAGTCAAGCCAAGCCAAGCCAAGCCAAGCCAAGCCAAGCCAACCGTGCCATTCACAATATTCTGAGATTATTTGAAGTGATTTTTTCAACCTGCGATAATCAAAAACGCGAGCTGCGAGGTGCAAAAAAATTCGTAATATCTATAATAATTTTCCCATTATTCGCTTAGATTTAATTTCTGTTTCAAATTATCTCTACTGAGCTTAAGTAGGTTAGCCTGATTGTATCGTCAATCTTCTGTTCTACGAACTATACGAATTGCCATTCTGGATTTACTCTTAAATTGATATCAATATTTGTTTAGTTCTAATTGATTATTGGATATAAACCCCCTCGTATGTCAATTAAATGACTGTCACTAACAGAGATAAGTAATATTTTGACGCCGGCCGGGCTTTCGGGAACAATTCATGAACGGAAACCATAAAAATTGATACGAGGTATCTTATTTTTGTTCCCCGCATTATGCAAACATAAAGTACGGAAAATATTGAATATGCCAATTGACAGGTAAAAAAAATGATTTCAAGGCAAGGTAAATCAATGGTCTGGAACGAGACTTAAAAGCTGAGAATCAAGAAATATGATAAGTGAAGAAAAGAAGGTAAAACTGATTGCCAAGATGAAGGTTACTGGGTTTGAAATCGGGCTAAGCATGTACAGAAAAATCGAACGTTACGGAGTGTGTCAAGTTTATAATTTTTTGATCTAAAAGTTAAATTCAGGTGAGCAAAAGAACTGAGCGGAAGCCGGTAATAGTGAGTGTTATGATGTGATGGGTCAGAAACTATTTCTAGTAATTGAGGATATGGGTAATTAATTTTAAGTCACGTAGTTAAAGCGAGGTCGTTTTAATGGTTAGACTTAGATTATTGAGACTAGTTCTTTTAGACGTGCCTAAATGAAAATGATTTGTTTCGGTAAAAAAATCGTTGAATACATATGAGTGGTTGAGTGGAAGAGTCGCCTAAGCAACATTGAATTTTTTGATTCTTAGGCTTTTTCAGTTTGACCACAATAACCATGGCTTGTGTTCCAAACTTATTTATTCACCATAATATCAGTATACATTGCTTGACAATATAACAAAATTAAAAATCTGCCAACAGTCTGGGCGCAACTTTATTATTTTATGGGTAGGTTACTATGCGACTGACAACCTAAAAAATAACGTTCCAAATGGCCTCCTGGTTATTTCTTTTTTCTTTCACTTTTCCCTACTAGAGGTCTACTGATCCCAACTCCTGTAAAATTTTGAAGATCATATCTGATACGGTTTCTGAGATATAAAAATTACATTTTTTGAGAAATTGCTATCCCCCCACTTTCGTGCCCCAACTCCACCCTCAAAAAATTTACTTTTATTAGACTCCTCTTGTGATCCCATATACAGAAACAAAATTTTATCTTCCTGGTGTAATTGGTTCGGAAGATATTGTAATCCAAAGTTTTTCACCCCCCAACCCCACAACCCACCACCCCTCTTAAAATTTTTAGCCTTGTCTAATCTTCAAGTATCCATAAGGGCAACCACAAAGTTTCAATCTTCTGACATCAATCGTTCAGGAGATATGGATTTTAGAATGTTTCAATCACGGCTTTCTAGCGTTTTGGACTTATTGTTTTCCCCCCCACTTTCACACTCCTCAACCCTTATCGATAATTTTTTTGCAAATGAGTTCATTATCATAGTACTACATAAGTTCCAAGTTTCAGCCTCCTAGCATAAGTGGTTCCTGAGATCTGGAGACCAAAATTTTTCGTCTAAAACGCTCCCCCCTCACCCCCCTTACACCCCCACCCCCCTAAACCATCCGTAGGGGTTCACCCAATCTACCCACCATAAAAATTTCAACTTAATACCTCAACGGGTTTGGGAGCTACGCGTCTTCAAACGATTTTGCATACGGCGTACGGCGTATACGGCGGACAGACGGACATTTATTTTTTTTTTTGCTTTTTTGATGTTTACTGGTCCTAAAACGTGTAAATACAAAATTTCAGGGTAGCAATTTTTTTTTGAAATTTCAGGTCGATCACAATACTTTATTATTAAAAAATAGTAAAGTAAAATTATTTCTTTTTGAGAGTAATTTTTCAAATTACGTCTAAGTTTAGAGTCCGATGTCTCATTTGGCAGCATTGTTGGTTAGGCAACTCTTCCACTGAACCACTCATATGCCCCTTTTTGCTATATAATGTATAAGTTGTTCAATTAAAATGGATTTTGATTTAGCCTTGCAGGAAGATCTCAACTATTGTGCAAAACTAAAAATTCGCATATATTGGTGACCCCGATATGATTCAATTTAATAGAACTAAGAATTAATCCTTTGTACTTTACTATTTTAGTAGATAATAATAAATTGTGATCAACCTGTAAGGGAAGTAGTTAAAAATGAATTTGTTTAGGTTTGCAGTAGCGCAGAGTTATCGAGAGATTTCAAATTCTTTATGATTTTTTTCTTCCCATCAAGTTAGAAAGTTGAAACATGCCTTTCATATGCCAGAAGACTGAAATATATGACTATGGCAGTGTCATACGTGACGCAGCGGAGGAGGAAGCACAAGATCTTTGGATTACGATATCTGATGAAACTACAATGATGAATTAAACATTTTTGAATTGACGGAACTCAAAAACTTCGTGACTATATTGAACTATAATTGAGGAAATTAAAAATGCTATAATTGAGCCGTTTATTTTGAAACTGGCATAGGTCACTTTGTTTTCAAATCGAGATATTTAGGGGTTTGCTTAAAAAATATTGATGTCAACTTTCGAGAAGATTTACTTGTATTTGTTAAAAGTGAGATGAAACAATTGCATTAAGAGGTTCTCAGGAAGTTGCTTTGTGTTGTATAAAACATCTTCAGAATGTCACTAATAAATTTTTGGCTTATGCCACTTTCAAAATCAACGGCTCAATTGTAGGGGTACGGAGTGGCAATCTTTTTACAGCTTGTACTCCAACGTTTAAATTTAAAAATTGGTAGTTAAAAGTATTACGGATAAAAAGACTGACGAAAAGAAATGGTCTTGATTTTTATTTTCGATTGCCACAAATAACCAAAATTGAGCCTTGGGTATTATTTCAAGCTTTTTATGTGGCAACTTCTAGATGTAAAATATTTGATAGGGGTAGTATGATCTGGTGGTAAGAAGTATTTTTAAAAATTTCACATGCATTTAAATTGTTTAATCAAATCAGACTATCTAAGGCGCTGCACACATTGCACACGACCGAACGAATTTTCCGATACGATTTTTCTTTTTTCGATCTATTGTGAAATCTTTAGTTATTGAAAAATTAGTTATGATCGTAAATTATAACATTTTCAAGAATATCATGAAAGAAAATCTCTAGGGATTTGTAGTTTTAATTGATAACAAAAAGAAAAATTAATCCGTCGTACGACGTATTCGTACCGACAGACGGACTTTGTTTAATATTATTAATCAAAATCCAAATTCCTAGAAATTTGCTTTTATGATATTCTTGAAAATGTTAAAATTAACGATTTCAACCAATTTTCAAATAACTGAAGATTTGACAATAAGCAGAAAAACGAAAATTCGTATAGGAAAATTCGTTTGGTCGTGTGCAATGTATACAGCGCGTTACACTAGTAAGAATACTTTATTATTAAAATAATAAAGTAAAATTGAAACATTTTTTTATGTCCGGGGTTCCTACCCTCATCTCCGGTGGCTGTGTATACTAGCGTCATATTTACTGCAGACTCGACTATTCTGCAGACTACCGGATAACTTTTTGATTGGATCGCACACACTCCTGTGCCCTACTAAACTATTAAGTCGGCATCCTTGCGCACACCATTCAAACAAGTCAAGGCACAGTTAAGTGAAACTGTGAGACATTGATCACCAGACGACATTGATATTATTGGTTCCATCTATCACGACCACTGGCGGCGTATTATTGCAAAAAAATTATAAAGAAATCACAAATTTACTTACATGTTACGCGTGTCGTGTGTACGCAACCGAATGGTATAAAACCTGGTTTGTCATCGATTTTCCAGTTGGTGGTGTGCACACGGCACTGTTGATGTGCTTATAGACCTATCGCTCGATAGCTGGCAACTATTTAGTCAAAAGGCAGTCGAGCACTTCGACTATTTAGTCAGACCGATTTCGAATCGGTTGGTGTGCGCTGTGGAGACAGAGCATGTGAAAATTTTAAGCTTTAGCCTCCGCTGACTTCTGCAGACTGAGTGCTATTACAGAATTTTGGTATAGCAATGTTATTAACATTATTTTTTTTTATGTTTGGTTTGTCATTTGTTTATCATGGAATCGAAAATACTTTGCTATGATCATGAGCTTGAAGGTATACTCCAAGCGGACTTGAACTGCAGGTTAAGAACATGGACTAAGCACAGGTAACCAAGTCGACTGCAAATTGTCAATATTTTTTTTCCGAAGCCAGATTCTCCTAAATTGTCGTAATATTCACTAGAAAAACCATAGGAAATTAAATTATTCCATTAACGTATAGTACGACCGACGAACGCAGAATAGAATTTCTGAGTTGCGCTTTCGATGCATTGAATTCGACTCAATTCCCTCTGCCTCACTTAAGTTCTTAATATTGTCGGAATTCAATGAATTTTCCATTGTCTGTCTTTGGATGAAAGTAGACTTCAGATGCGCTTCAGTGGGTCTGTTGAAATAAGAGCAGTGAAGGATGGTGTCAGCGGGAGAGGTATGAATTGAATTGAGAGTGCTAGATACGAGATCATTGAGAACATAAAAAAAGAGTAGTCGTGATTACACAGCCGTGAGGGATACCAGTGTTTATTTAAGATTTCACTCCATCCATTACTCCTTTTAAGTGATGGTTTTGTCAAAAAATCGCAATCCAAGAGATTAGAAAAAAAAGAACATCATACCAAACTCTATCACATGATTTTGAAGTATCAGGGTCTTTCAAGCGTGATCCTTCATATTGTTGAATACCCTGCGGAATTTCGTCAGGCATGATGTCCTGTTGAATGTCTTGGTGAGAACCCATATTGTGAGTTTCTAATTTGTTTATCTCAAGATGTTTCGCCAACTTGGAGACCAAAACAATTTTTACTAAGTGGTCTTGCCGAATGAGATGAGAATTTAGCAAGGACTAAATCAGGATTACCATCTGGTTCTGATGATTTCTTCAGAATACTGCACGCGTTTTAATAAAAATACGTCCTAAAGAAGACTTAAGGTGGCTGGTAGAATATAGATTGATTGAGGATGTGTACAAACATTTTTGCTTGGAGCAGCATCTTTACGGGAGTTAGCGGTGTCTAACGTTCTGATTGCTTGGATTTTGCATAGACTACTCGAAGGTTTTTTAAACGTCTTTACTCATTGAATGTGAAGCATGTGGTTCATGTGAAGAAATGCATAGTTAAATTGAAGAAGCCTCTTACAATAGAGGATTCTGTGAAAAAATTGAATCGGATTTGGGGAATTTTTTTTAAAAATTCCACAACTAAATAGGGTGGCAACAATGGGACTATGTGCTCTCGTCATCCCATTGTGTTACCTTTCTTCGCCTAGTTTTTTGTCAGTTTCAGCAAAGTCTAGGGGCTAGAAAAGGATCGACACGTTGACACTTCTCCTTAAATCTGGGACCAAGGACTACCATGGTTAGGTTAGGTTAGGTGGGTAGCTATTGGCAGAGATAGCTAGCACATAGACCGCTAGATGGGTCCGTTGTGATCCCACTGCACCATGATACGGCTGATGGCTGTTTTTTGGCTAATTTTTCAAGAACACGGTATTGTTCTATCAAATATTTTTCCGTGTATGTTATCTTGGTGCGAAGGAGAGGAGAGCTGGAAGGAATTGTGGAGAAGAAAGGGGATACCGAACTTAATCAGTTTTTAG
The DNA here is from genome assembly GCA_951812415.1 of Beris morrisii. Lineage (NCBI taxonomy): Eukaryota > Metazoa > Arthropoda > Insecta > Diptera > Stratiomyidae > Beris > Beris morrisii. The sequence goes on from OX638312.1 coordinate 129,051,994, forward strand.
GAATGATAAGGAAGATCAGGAATGGGGCCGGGTATGGCAGTGTACTAGCAGGTGTTAATGATAATAATTTTTCAGTATTATTGGCTGTGATACAATCTACCAAAACAGCAAAGTTGCCTATAGCAAATCAACTACTGTCTGGCAGCTCTGATGGTATTTGTGGATCTTATAGGAATGTAAACAGAACTCATTTGCTCAGGCTTAAATCCTTTACAAGTGACCCCTATTAAACATTCCGCACTGTTCACGATAATACAGGGTCTGGCAGTGAAACTTGACGGTTTTTGAAATGGAATAATTCAATGAATATTCGAGATATTTTGTTATAATTTTTTTATTTTAAGAAGAAAGAATGGAAGTTTAAGATGTAAAAAAAAATTCCAAAAAGCATTATGAATGCACTGCTCAAGTCTGTTAGCAAAGTTAGTCACCACTCCTTCCAAGGTTTGGCGCGGGATCGCACGCTTTTCCCGCTGAATATTCGCTCGCAGTTCTGTCAAATTTCTAGGCTTATCGAGGTACACTTTTCCCTGGAGAACGTGCTGGCCATGGAATGTCACCTCGGAGTGAGATCAACCTACCGGGCCATAGACGCGCGTAAAGTGTGCGCAGTCGCTCTATCCTGCTGAAACCAAACTCTCCTAAGAGGGATTTAGCGGCGACGTAACTCAGGGAGGAAGAAGTCAGTGATCATCGTCAGCTAGCGCTCGGAATTAACCGACACAGTACGGCCGTTTTCCTTAAAAAAATAGGGCCCTATCACAACTGTCTTACAGACTGCAGCCCAGACGGTTACTTTTGTTCTGTGAAGGAGCCGTTGATGTAACTGTAACTGTGTGGGGCCTAATAATGAAAGTTTTGTTTATTAACAAAACCGTTAAGGTGGAAGTGAGCTTCGTCTGAGTTCATCCAAATCATTTTATTACTGTATTGAAAAAGTTCCGAACCCACAAAAGAATAGTGTTCCGAGATGGAATCGGCCCACGAGGAGAAACATTAAAACGTAAACGAAATTGCCGCTGTGTTAGGGTCACAGAATCGTTATTTCTGAAGAACGTCTCGACGACAAAGGCACGGTGTTCACTGGCCTAACGCTCCATTGTAACTAAACTTCCACATCAGGAGAAGAGAACGAGACCGACCCCCACCACCTGAGATCCCCCCACCACCCACTACCCACCTTCAAAAACCGTCAGGTTTCACTGCCGGACCCTGTATTAATATTCCGAAACCAATAGCAACTGAAAAATTCATATAAATAAATTATGCATTGAGTGGGATCCCACATGTATAGGAAGAAGTAACCGTGTGCCCAAGACTACATTTTCGGTAAACCACCTCGCCAGGCCGATAAACTGCAGCAGAAGGACTGACATATGCATAGAAATTTTTAAACCCCTTATTGACCTGTCTACTGAATAGGAAAAAATTAATTTTGAAACCATCTTCAAACGCTTAAGAAATTCATAAATTATTAGTCTTCGAGTGCCCACAACTTCGATTTTTTTTCCCACAAAGCAGAATGGCTGCCCTCCCAGTTGGAAATAAAAACGCACCTTGATGCAATAGCCCAAAAAAATTGATAAATCAAATTTCACGATTCCGGATGTACTCAAACAGTTCCTATCAACACAGGAAATTTAATTCCATTTTAAGTGTATCGAGTCAGTACGATATCCTGCTTTCTCTTATTATGGGAGTCAGGAGTTGATAGTGTGGTGGGGGTGTGGGTGGAAACGCCATGGTAGAGGGCGATATGTGGGTCCGACAGTCACGACAAACTGTAGACTACTTTACTTTGAACCGTATGGAAGGAGTGAAACGACTCAAATGTCGCCACAGTGGCTGCCAGTAATGGGCCTATGCCAACAACAACCCCAATGGCGAACAAATCTAAAAGCAATTTATCATGTTTCTAGCGTTTTGTTGTTGTTGATTTTTCCGATTTTCCTCCCACTCGTTCATCACTCTCCCCTTTCGTATTTATTTTTTTTCGGACATAAGGCTACACATAGGACGAAAGTGTGCGGCCATATGCAAAGTAGATATCAGGACACCCCGCATAGAGGCAATTGAAGAAGTCAATAGGGTCAAACGTTGCGCGGAAAACTCAACCCCTTCCTGCCCCCACTCCCGTTTAATCACCAACACTTCTCCCACTCTCAGCATGTCTGTTGCGAAATTATAAATACTACAAACATATCAGAATCTCTCCAAATAAGGACGACCGAATACTAAGAAATGCACAGGAAGAATGTAAATAGCATTTTCCGGTACGACGACAGAGTGTGAAGGAAAGAGTGAGGAAAAGCCTAGGTCCGAGCTCGCCCACGAATAAAACACTGCGGCTCTGCTCAGCTAACTAGCCACCCGGAATATCTGAAAATTGTGGGAGGGGGGGAGGGGTGGCGGTTGGATGTGATGCGTGTGAGGATGTGGGAGGGCCATTCACTACTATCGTCACAGGATTTTCCACTTTTGCTGCCTCATAAAAACTCATGACGCCAGCAACCCGATGATGAACGCGACCAATACGCCTCCACACTCAATTCGGGGGTGGTTTTTCTTCTTCGACTGAGAAGATTCAAGGGATGCCCTTATGGTGTTCCTTGGAAAACTTTGATGGAAAAGCTTTTGATTTTCCGTTTAATGTTACTATAGGTGGACTGCTGCTCGTGCGGATGTTGTGCGCCTTATTGAGTTCTTCTTTCATTCTTTAAAAAAAAATTTCAATGGTGCGAATGTTTTTCCGGATGGGGAAAAAGTTGCATGGGAGAATAGTGAACTTGAAATTTTAATTACGAATTCATCAGCTTAATTATGTAAGAAAACATTTAAAAGTTGTTTTACTTCAACTTCGTTTCTTCCGTTCCGGTATGACCCCTTCTGGGGCCTGGGGCAGTAACGTCTCTGTTTTGAACCACTGTTACCGCTTCAATTTGACTAGGCAACAAATTTTTCCGGGGTTCCTTGATGTTAGGAAGGTTCTTATATGGGTTTTGGGGCGCTAACTACGATGGCAGCAGCTTCCCGCTGGTACTAGATTATATTAAATTTTTGTGTTGGGGTTGCTTTGGTGACCTTTGTCACTGAAGCCTCAATTGGGCGTATTGTGGCGTCCCCTGGATTATCTATGATTCGTCTTCGATATGCTTGCGTTTCAATGAAGATTAGTATTTTTCGAAGAGGAATAGTCAGAAATTCCGATGGTTCCATGAAGACCTGACTGAAGTGACGAAGTCTTTTGTGAGCAAGTCCCTCTCATTCACAGAGGGTGTGCTCTGGTGTTTTGTCTTCGTCATCGCAGATTCTGCATATTTTGCTCTCAGTGAGACCAATCCTATGGAGATGCTTCCTCATGTAAAAATGTCCAGTCAGAGCTCGCACTGGGGTTCGACAGTGGCGGTTTAAAAGTCTCTGTGCCAAACTTCTTACCGTTCAAAATTTGGAATGTTATATTTTTAGGTTGTCAACGCGTTCCAGACTTTTACCCAAAAAATAATAAATATGCGCCCAGACTGTTGGCGGAGTTTCTATAATGTGCGTAATTACAATTTTTTTCATATCATAGAAATAACACAAATCTGGCATAGTGAATTATTCTTTTCTCTATGATTCAGAGACACATGACGTGGATGATTATTCGTAGGTTGTTGTTGTTGTTTGGGGGGGGGGGGGAAGACACGCAGCAAAGCAGCGCATCTTGAGCATTCAGGTCAACATGGCCCATTATACTCGAATCTCCTAGTCTCTACCCGAACTTTTTCGTCCTCCTCACGACTTTCAAGAGCTCAGGTAGGGAGCGAGAACGGAGTTCTTCCATCCTCATAACATCAACGCTGTATACGTGCATTCTCGCAAAAGAGTAAGCTGGACACTCAAGAAGGAAATGTTCCGTTGTGTCGTCGCTCTCGTCGCAAGCAGTGCACATGGGGTAGTCAATGATTCTCAATCTGACCAGGTGTAGGCCACACGAGTTATGTCCTGTGAGGACACCAACCATACTACCACATTCCTTTCTGCTCAATTTGAGAAGAAAAGCAGTGGTTCGTCCACTTGGTCCTTCAACAAGGTTTCTAGTCTGCCGCATTACCGGAAGAAGCCGCCATCTCTCAATGTGCGATTTACTCACCCACTCAGCAATGGCAGCCCTAACTGAGGCAACCGGCACACCGAAAACTGGTTCTGGTCCGACCATGGCTGACTCCGATCCAGCCTTTGCTAATGCATCAGCTATTTCATTGCCATTTACCATTGCCATTTACACCCTGGTGGCCTGGAACCCATATGAGCTTTAAGTCATTGAATCTGTCAACAGAATTCAACCGTTCTTTACACTCACGTACCATCTTCGAAAAGACGATTGGATTATCTAGGGATTGTAGAGCGGCCTGACTGTCGCTGCAAATGCAGATCATCCTGCCTCTCCATCTTCCCTCTATAATCCATTCTACTGCCTTAAGGATCGCATAAACTTCAGCTTGAAATACCTAAGAATATTTTCCTAGGGCGAAAGAGTACCTGAGATCTTCAGTCTGTAGCTATTCGTAGGTTACTCCTTTTATTTAGTGAAACATTTAATCCGATTACTATAGGGGATACACCAATATCTTATTTTTTGAATCATAGTTAAAATGTTGTAAAAAAAGTATATGTTTATATCCCAACAGGAAAATCAAGAGAGTTAGTTACCATAGAGAGGCACAAAGAAAAAAATTGATTGTGGCTTGCTTAAAAGTATCGTCTATTTTGAAGTTACTCCGTGTTGCTTTTCCAAATCAGACGCAGTGTATTTGAACGGGTAAATTAATAGGATTGGATAGACCCGCGTGTTCATTCTTATCCATCCACGACAATTGGAATTTGAACTATACACAGTGCGACAAATAAGTTTCGAGACTGGTCATGGAAAACATCATTAAAAGAAAAAAACTGAATACTTTTCATTTTTTTATTCAAAATATTCTCCTCCAGTTTCAATACACTTGTTACAGCGATTCAACAGTGATTCAAATGCGTGTTCTAGTTCAGTTTGTGGAATTGTCTCTAGTGCTCGTGTTGAAGCTGTTTTGATGGTCGAAATGTCATTAAAAAAAACATCCTTTCAACTTCAATTTCAATTTTGGGAATAAAGAGAAATCGCATGTGGCCAAATCAGGTGAATACGGTGGATGATTCAACACACAGACTTGGTTCTGAGCCAACAATTGACGAACAATGAGTGAGGTGTGGCTCGGTGCATTATCCAGTTCTCTGGATCACGATATTCGGGTCGAATACGACGGATTCTGGCCATCACACGCTTCAAAACTTCGAGATAAAATGCGCCAGTTGGAACGAATTCACTGTGGACAATTCCTTTGCTATCGAAGAATGTAATGAGCATTGTTTGAGCAACATTTTAATATTTCAACATTAACAAAAATGTTGTTTTGGGAGAACTGTCATAACTTTGCTATCTATCAACCGATTTAACAAAATTGGTAGTACCGGGAAGAGGAGTGTCACAGCTTTCAAACGCCGGTCTGTACACATAGATGGTCCTACTAGTTACTCAGATATGGTTCGATTCTCGGAACTTATTTGTCGCACTGTGTATGTTAAATTTGTAATAGTTTTCATTAGCAAAAAATAAAAATTGATTGTGGTTTGCTTCAAAGTATCGTTTATTTTGATGTTACTCCGTGCTGCTTTTCCAAACCGGACGCTGTTCATTTAACTGGGTAAATTAGTAGGATTGGAACACACTAGACCAGCACGTTCATTCTTATCCATCGACGACAATTGGAATTTGAACTATATGTGAAATTTCTAACAGTTTTCATTTCCTTTACTTAACTGCAAAAAAAACTATCGAAACTCATAAACCGTGAAAAGCGAGCAACAAAACAAAAAGCCTTGCAATCGACCAGTTAATTGAGGAAAAATCAATATATCACTATGCTAAAACCATCAAGGGATGAAGAAGTCATTTGTTGTGTGCGGGTGAAAGCAAGTAGAATAAGGGTTAGTCGGCCATCTGCTTGACCGTGTACGTCGAGAAAAACTAGGTGATGGATAAGAGTGATGAACGCCGATATATGCACTTTTTCGTTTATGTTTTATGTGCATTGCTCCTTTTGTTTTCTTCGAGTGGACTTCAAGTGAAAAGTCTTGGCCAAAGTTATGAAATTACCGACGGTTGGTAGGGTACAAAAAAAGAACTACCACCACCCCCGTTGATGAATTTAGGCCAATGTAAACTGAGACTAATAATAACAACGACAACAGGTATAGCGGATAATCTGATTATATACTTACAACATACGAGTACGTGTGAATTTTCCGATAGGGGTATTATAGTTGGACTTTATCTTACAGGGGATTTGTGAAATGGTGTGGCGGTTCTTGTGTGTTTTCGGGGTCACCGCAGTCTGTAAAGAATAGGGAGCGCAATCCCCGACTGTAACTGAACGCTACCACGGATTGAGCTTCGTTAAAGCGAGGTAAACAATTTTTTTTCCGTTAGATGTGCCTTGGGTTGAGTTTAGCGAATATAGCTGTACTATAAACTTAAGAGAAAATGGGAACTAGAAATGAATAGCAACAAACTCTTTGATGTTATCAAATTTATTTCTGATCAAGTCAATGAAAATAACTCCGAACTGAAACACCTGAAATCCTCCTAAAACAATTGTCCAAAAAAACGACGAAAATTTTCAGTTTTTTTTTCGGTTTTGTTTTGTGTTTAGCCATTTGTTTTTTCGAAACAACTATATTTTGCGTTTACAGCCGGTCACACAAAATTGTACGATAACGAAACGTGGGTGAATTCGAATCAGACAGTTAGCGGTGAATCGATTCATCAGCTCAACCATCATCAACTTCATCAACAACAACAACAACAACCAACATTAGCACAACAGCGAACAAGTACAGTATTAGGTCAGCAGCCAATAATACCAACGACCGGTATCACACCGGGCGCATTACTCGGAACCAAGTTAGATGTACACCAAAGAAATACATACAATCATACGAATCACGATCGGCAGCCGATTCATCATCAACAACAGCATCATCAACAACAACAACAACAAGTGCCGCATCAACAACCTGTGCAGCATCCACAACAACAACAACAACCACATCATCCACATACCGCGTACCATCCACAACAGCATCCACAAATTGTGATAGGTGAACCAACCATTACCTCATACGATCGCTATACGAACAATGAGACTTCATATAATCCCTATTGGGATGATTCGACATCATCCGCACAAGATAATCGCCGTTTTACCGAGCGTAGAAAGAAAACGGTAAGATTCGATGGACACGACGAGCCGGACGATTGGGCCCGATGGGAGTCCGAACGGCAGGGTAGCCAAGATTCGGCCACAAAAGATTCCGGTATCGATACGAGCAGTACGTTTACGAGTAGCGAAGATTCGAACCGTGGTGATGGTCCAAAGGTATCTCTTTAAATCCAAACATTAAAAAATAATAATTATACTAAAAACCAAGAAGTGGATATAATTTTATTTTCGTTCATTTACATAACAATAATTCTAATAGACTTACCTAGGTGGTAGCTTTCCGTTCGGTTTATATAATTCTTATTCGTTTCAGTTTTGTTCAAGTCTTTTTCTCGTCCTACCCCCGATATATTTTTTTTTTTTCGTTAAGTTTTTTTTTTTAAACTACACAATGCTTATCGTTTTCGTCTCGTCCTTTAATGGATTGTATGTCGCTTTTCTGTCTGTGTAAAAAAAAAAAGTTAATCGAAAATGGTTTTGTTTTTGAGGTCACCAAAAAGGTTCGAAAAATCTGTGACTAGCCAATTTTTTTTTAACGAAACCTTGCAGACATTTGGAGCGACAACCATATTTTGAGAATCGTTCGGTTTTGTTCGTTGAAAAAAAAACCGCATGCAACGATGTTATTAAAATGTTATTTTCTTAAAAACGTAGATTTTTGCTTATTTTCTAATTTCCTAATTATAATTTGCTTGATTATTCTCGGCATGATTGGCAGTTTGTTTCGATTTGAATAATTATATATTGTTGTTTGTTCGGTACTGAATATATTAGAAATATATTCTTTAGAATTATTAGCGTATTGTTTAGACAGCATGTAGGCAAAGTACTCAAGTAGTAGTGTACTCTTAATCATATAAACTAAATATACCTATTGACATTTTATTGATACCAATATTAACAAAACAAAAAATCATAAAATCTCTAATCATTATTTTTAGATTTAAAAATATTAAAATAAAACATAACTGAAGGATTTGTTCCGTTTTAGTTTTAAGCAATGCACAAGAACATCAATCATAACCATTTGAGCACTATTTCTTTTAAGTTATGATTTTGGTTGTTATTTTGATAATGTTATAAAAAATAGCAATTGGTGGAATTCAAACAAACAAATTGGATATTGATGTTAGCCTTAAGACAAACACCTTGATTGACTTTCTGGGGGTTAACAATTTGTCAGATTTTTAGGGGTTAAAAATAATGATGATTTAGAATTCATATGTACAGTAGATAGAAAGTCAGGAACACCCAAACCTGTAGTTTTTTTTTGGGGTGGTCTCTGACCGAGAGTTGGGTGGATGAGGATGTCATATAGGAATATCTCGGTTTTAACTTCTTTAGTGGTGTCCATAATAACTAAGGTCCTAACCATGGTCCCAACGACACATAGTTTATTTAGATTGAAAAAGCGGAATACTTTGCTGGTTCACCTGCAAAGCAGACTGACATCGAATAGGCCAGTCAGTCAGCTACTCTCTATTTTAACCTGTACTTGTGGCTGTCTCTCCGGATGAAGTGAAGGCTATCTTGACTGGCACCGTGGAGAAAAAGGCTTCTGGGCCATGTGAACATTTGCTGCAACTTTCTGCCGCACAGGTTACTTTCCTTCTGTGTAAACAATTGGAGACGAAGTGATGATTCCAAAGGCTGCTCAGAGCGGTTTTTTTCACACAGGATTATCGCCCTATTAGCCTAGTGCCTGTACTTGCAAAAGTAGGTGAGGATGAGAGTGTCCTTTCTGATGAGATATTCGGTTTTTAAGTCGATCACTCGACAGCAGCCTAATTGGTCCGGGTTGATGAACATATTACAGTGGAATTCAACAAAAACTTTTATACTGGGGCGATATTTTTGAACTTTGAAAATGCATTCAATAAAGCCTTGCACAATGGGCTTCTGTTCAAATCCATTTAACATCATTTTCCAACGAAACTAGTGCGATTAGACAACTTGTAATTGAATGAAAGATCGGTTAAAGTACCGCTGAATGGGATGAGATCAATACTAAAGACCATTGAAGTTGCGGTACCCCAGTGCTCGACTTTGTCTCCTCTGCTATTTTCTGTCTTCATGGCAAACGCCTCCGGTACGGACCATACAGTCTCTGTTTACTTTATTCAGCCGACATTACATATATGTGTCAGTCTTGGAGCCCGACTATAATAAAAAGAGAGTTAGAAACGGCTGCCACAAAGCTTGATGACTGGTTTAAGTTGGGAAGGATTACGGTTAATCCCAACATGAGCGAGGTTGTTTTCTTTGCGAAGCGGATAGAACTACCACATTGGTATCTATCTTCAGGGACAATATCCCTTGGAACCCAGTTGACAAGTACCTTGGAGTCGAATTAGACAAGAAACTGACTTTAGTCCAGCGTCCAGCCCATGGAAACGGTCTTCAACAAGTCCAACTTGGTCACCAAACGTCTTCATCCTATGAACAACAGTCGCATCTGATCTACAAGTCAATCCTCAGGCCTACCCTACCACGCGGACAAGTGTGGCATGTCGAGTTTGGAGGTAAAGCAGAAACGATGCCTTAAAGTCTTTCTGAGCGCTCCCGTTAAGAGATGCTAATCTTCACACTATTCGGGAATCCCTCAAAGAAGTGGTTTGAAGCTTTTCAATGACTCAAAAATCCGCTAATTCGTCATTGCTTCAACTAGAACAAAAATTACCTTGGGAGACTCAAGCGCCTTCCAATTCTAATACTCAGCCCCAATTGAAAGGGGTTGATAGGTAGTTCCTTCCGGTGGTCATGTGCCAGCGTGGAGAAGTTTCTTCAGCGTCCGCCTTCGTTGGTTGGATTGTTCGGACACAGTGTCCATCGCATCCATCTACAGCGATTTCCAATTAATTGCCTTAATTATCATTTAGCCTAAGCACAAAATGTTTAATACTGTGGATAGTATCTATCTATCTATCAATTAATTGAAACTGCAATTCACTAGGTATTTCCATCGTTTCCGTGCGGAGCGTGGACCCATATCGTTGCATTCAGAAAGTCGCTTACACGTATTATTTCGAAAATCCTTCAAGCTCTCAATATTAATAAATCCACTGGTCCAGATGGCATTCCCCCCATTATCCTTAAAAAATGCAATTCTTCTTTGGCTAAACCTCTTCACATTCTTTTCTATCGTTCTTATTCTTCTGGTAAGTTTCCTTATGGAAACTAGCTAATGTTCAGCTGATACCTAAGAAGGGTAGCAAAACGAACCTTGCAAATTACCGCCTCATTGCCATTACTTCTATTTTGTCTAAAGTGATGGAAACTACAGTCAACCGTAAGATCGTCTAATACCTGGTAAGCAATCGTCTCCTTAATGACTGTCTATAAGGGTTTCGGCCGCGAAGATCCACCTGAGATTAGTTGGGATACCTGACTGAGCGTTGGAACGCTTGTATCCATAACTTCGGTGAGGGTCAAGTACTTGCACTTGACATAGCGAAGGCATTTGACAGAGTTTGGCACAAAGCCCTTATATCCAAACTCAAGGCATTTGGTATTAATGCTACTTGTATTCGATGGATTGAGAGCTTTATTTCTGAACGTACTATACAGGTTGTATTAGATGGCGTTTCATCATCCCCTTTCCATCTCAACTCCGGCATCTTCAAGGCTCAGTTCAGTACAGCTTCAACTCGATTACAGAGGCACGCCAGTCTTCGGTACCCTGTCAACATAATCAGTTATTTGGTTCTTTAAACTCCGATCACATCTCAATCCTGGAATGGGGCAGGGACAACAGAGTAGACTTTAATACCTCAAAAACACAAACCTGTCAACTTTCCCTTAAACACGACACATTGTGTCACATTGATCACTTCGGAGCATTTTCACCTTCTAGGAATGAACATCAGTAAAAAACTTGATTGAAGTCAGCACATCTATGATGTAGCTCTTGAAGCCTCCAAGCGCATAGGTTTCCTCCGAAGGTGCAAGAAATTTTTCTCACCATGAGACCTAGCAAAAATTTACAAGGCATATATCAGACTTGAGTACAATTCACATATCTGGGCAGGAGCACCTAAAACGTATCTCTCTTTGTTTGATCGTATTCAGAGATTTGCGTTCCGACTTATTGACTCCCTCAAACATCGTCGAAATGTCGGAGTACTCAGCATTTACTACAGGTATTTCCACGGTCGCTGTAGTAATGAAATCAGTCGTCTTATCCCTCCTCTAGTTCACTTCCTACGTAATACTCGTTTAGCTTTACGCGCCCACGAGTATATGGTTGAGCCACAAAAATTTCGTACAGTGAAATTTAGATAGTCGTTTCTTTCTCGAAAAACCAGAATGTGGAACGCCTTCGACCGTGTTTCCTAGCGGATATGACTTACAGTCTTTTAAACGTAACATCCACCGATTGTTTTCCTCTGATCCCGTTTACTTTTAATAATATTTTTCATTTGTTTTATTTATTTATAAATTTATTTTATTATTTTTATATTAACTGACTGGACTGTATATATTGTATTTAAGGTTAAAAAAAAACGTTTGGATTGACTGCTTTTAATAGAGCACGTTCTTCTATATCAGGAATAGCTTATATCAAGAAGTTGAAACTTGGTATATATGTATAATACAAAGTTTTATATTTGAATTTTGGCAAAAATTCTGCGTTTCCGATCTCCAATTCTACTTTTTCGATCGGGGCTCCATAAGTTTTTTTTTCCGGAAATAGATTTAGGATTAGTACCTAATCCTCGAAAGCTGGGGGGTGGGGGGTGGGGAGGTTTGAAAAAATAGTTAAGAACGGGTTTTTTAATTTGCTATTATTAAAATGCAAAAAATCTGAGTTCTTATAAGGTAAATGTTTAACCCATGCTATGATTGGGTTTTGCATTCTTGACCTCTTTCAAGACCGACTTTTGGGCTAACGAAGAAGGGTCTATTTGGAACAGGTTTGGATAAACATTCACCGTCTCTACTCTTGCAGTCCCTGCAACTAGTCCCCACCTTCAATTTAAGATACTTCTCGATGCATCACATGTGCTACAAAAGAGAAGCATAAATTCGCATTCAAGCAGTTAGTTAGAAAATATGGGAATAAATGAGTTATAAATCGATTGGATTTACAAGGAATTCTGTCAACAGTACCTAATTTTCTTTTATTTCAAAAGGAACAAAATGTGCCTTAGATCGTCCATCCTCTTAAATTTTTTATAAATCGGGTAAAGAATCTAAATATAAAAGTTCAGGCTTCAAGTTTAGAGGATTGTGAGGTTTCTACAAATAGTTAACTAAACAAATTTTTTTTTTATAACAAATTCAAAATATTTTTCTTTCTTTTTATTTAATTAAAAATATTTATAACACGAAATAGTTCATCTCGAAAATTAAAAATATTTCATACATTCGCCTTCATAACAGCGTTTTGTTAACCCATATTTGTGTTTGTGAACAAATAAATATAAAATTAATATTTGTTATTATAAATGTAAAAACCCTGTGTTGATGTTAAAGTAAAAACCGATATTTTATGTAATTTCTAAGGCATCCTAGTTTTTAAGATTCAATTAAAGATCTTCATACAATCATCAGAATCATCTTAAAATAGAAACAAATAACAAAGAGTACATGAACCTTAGATGCCAAAAAAGATTTAATATTTGATACTGAAAAAAATTAACTATGTGGTTAAAATGCTATAATTTTAATATCGCGGAAGCTACTAAAATTAAAGTAAAAATGTATGGCATTTTATCGGAAACACTAAAAAACTCTCCTTCATTCGTAAATTTTTCGAAATTTTATCAATGTTTGACTGTGTGCATAGAAACTATCGGCAAAACATGTTATTTTTTCCACCTACTATCTATTTATTATTTATTAATAATTTTTTTTGTTCATACCTATTTCTAAAAGACTTTATAATAAATAAAGAAAACAATAAATCAAAATCAAAATTTTGAAAATAAAAACAAAAAAAATTTAAATGAAAAATATCACAAAAAAACCCCCGAAATAATTTAATAGAACCCGGTCAATTGGCAAGTGTCAGCCGACAATACTCGAATGATTGGCCACATGATATTACGTAAAAACTATGACGGCGAAGATATTCTAGGACTTAAGGTTATTGGCGGTCAACCGTTACAGTATTGCGGTAGTAGTAATGGTAACGGGCGCGGTGCTATCGTTGAAAAGGTCAAAAGAGGTTCAATAGCCGATACGGAAGGACATATACGACCAGGTAATATAACAATTGATCTCAATAACATAACACAAATTTAAGTAGACATATTTTAAGTTTTAATTTTTCGTTTATTTTTTCTACTTTATTTTTTAGATTTCTTACCACAATTCTTTCCAAACATTATATCTCTTTTTGGCTTAGACTATCTTAGTGAGAATTCTATGTGTGTCTCACGTGAATTATTTTAATATAATAATGTAATTGTGTTCGGAACTTAATTTTTGGCATTTATTTTGATTTTGTCGCTTTATTTTTAAATGTGTTTTTATTTTAAATATATATATAGATATTTTGAACTAACCGCACAAAGTTTTCGGATATGTATAAATGGTGTGCCTTATATCAAATTGCTAAAAGTTATTTTTTATTTTATTTTTCATATTCAATGTTTAACACAGCACAAATTATTTTTAATGAATTATTTCTTTTATATGTATTTTCTTTTAATTTCATGAAAGATTTTTGCAATATTATTCAAAATAAAGCAAGGGCGCGCATAGAGGGGGCACATGTCTCCACGTGCATTGCACCTTTCAGTATTACAATATAATAAAACCATTTCGTCACTTGAGTAATTCTTTTCTTTAGTAAAGTGTAATTAATACCTCTTACATATAATTTGTTAAACTACTAACAAATAATTACTAAATCAACACCGTTTACTGTTTGCAATGAAAAATAAATGCAAAACATCTTAATATGCACTTGAATTTAAAGAAATTTCACTTGTTAAAAATTGAGGTTGTCTTAGGGATGTTCTTACGACGTTCAGTTACGTTTTAACTGGAACTTTAACTAACAAATTTTCATACAAAACTACCGTTTATAGTTCCAGTTAGAGTTTAACTGAAGGTCGCAATCATGGCCCTTACTCCCTACAGAAAAATTGCGTTATAAATTTAAATTTAAGCAGACAAATAAAATTTAGATAGCTAACGCATGGTCATTATTTAATTTGAAGGCGTAATTAAATTTCACATTCAGGATTTTTTCTTCCTAGATATACAGTACATAACATAACTTATGAAAAATACTGGAAACTTATGAAAAATACTGGAAAGTACCCGTCTGCTCACATAATTTTTTTGATATTTCCTTTCGACTGTATGTTGGTAAAGAATTTGTTTCCAAAGATGAAAGTTTTTAAGGTAGAATGGTAGAAGTAGCAGGATCAGAAGGATATTAGTAACATCGGTACTGGTATCCCATTTCAAAACCCAGCAAATACTTTTTAGAAAATTTTGAATGGGTGCCCAAAAACTTCCTAGTAGTCAATCCTCATAAATATATATTGATCTACCGATATGTTGGGAGTTCCCCGGGGAATTTGAGAGGACCCCTATATTAATATTAGGTTGCTGCAGATGAAATGTCGTTTTTGGTAGTGCAATTTCAAACAGCTGTAACTTTTATAAAACTTAATTTTATTAATCAAAATAAGCATCAGCACATGCAATACACTTCTCCCAACGAAATACAAGTGCATTTATGAAAGTTTCGTAGAAGTCCGACTTTCTAGAGCGAAGAAAGTCCTCGCAGGCACTTTTGATGGCTGCTTCATTATCGAATTGTTTGGTCGTCAAAAAATGATCCAAATGTTTAAAAAAGTGGTAGTCGGTTGGCGAAAGGTCTGGTGAGTATGGTGGATGAGGAAGAGTCTCATACTGCAACTCGTTTAATTTTTGGACCGTTGTTCTTGAAACATGAGGCCGTACGTTGTCATGAAGCAGTATAACTCCATCTCTGTTGACCAATCTAGCCCGTTGAACACGCAATTTCTGATGCATTTCACCGAGTTGGGCACAATACTTCTCTGCACTAATGGTTTCACCACGCTGTAAAAAGAAATAGTGAATAACTCCAGCTGCAAGCAGTCTCCATTATCTTCTTCGGATGAAAGCCTGGTTTCGGCATATGTTTTGGGGTCTCATCAGCATCCAACCATTGTGCCGATCGACGACGATTGTCGTACAGTATCCACTTTTCATCACATGTCACTATTTTGTTAAAAAACGTATCGCTTCTCTTCCGGGAGAGCAGGGAACTGCAAATTTCCAGTCGATCCGTCATGTTTTGCTCAGTAAGCTCATGCGGAACCCACTTATCAAGCTTTCATTTTTCCAGGCTGTTGCAAGTGCCGGCAAACTGTCGAATGGTGTTCGCCTAATTTCTTGCAATATCCCTTACAGTTTGGCGTAAGTCAGATTCCACTAATAAATTCAGCTCGTCCTTGCCGATCAAAGGTCCTGGGTACCACGTGGCTCACTTTGAAGGCTCATTTCTCCTGATCAAAATTTTTCGAACCATCGCTGTGTGGTTCGTTTGTTTACCGTATCAGTTCCAAATGCCTTGTTGATGTTTTCGGTTGCCTCCGTTGCGTTGTGGCCAAGTTTAAATTCATAAAGGAAAATTACCCGTTTTTGACTCGAATCCATTTTTTTTTCTGTCCGATCTCAAGGAAGTCCAAAACTGAAATGACTCCATGAGTAAATGTAGGGGTTTTTTTTGGTCAATGTTTTCACAGTACATTTTGAATTGAAAATTCAAGGTTTCCGGGTTCAATACTGTTATTGTTTAACAATAACAGTATTGAACTAGGAAAACTTGTATTTTCAAATGTAGGGGTATTTATACTTCAATACCCAATACCACTTGTGCCACCTGGCGGCAGTTTGGACATGAAAATCGCAACTGACTTCACTTCATAGAGAAAAACGGTATTTCATCTGCAGCAACCTAATATTATTTTTGAGGGTTGTAAAAATAGGTTTTTAATACTCTTCTTTAAAATTTTCCAAAACGCACTTACCAGGTTTTGAAATGGGACAGCCGAGTACATAACGTTTTGCTAAACCACAGTTTTCCTTTCTAGTTGCATTTTATTAAAAAAAAGAATTGCTCAATTAGGAAAATGGTTAAAATTAAAGGTGAATAGCTTCGAAAGTACCTTATATGCTAAGGTAATAAAATAGGATTTAATCATGGCAAAGAAAACAATATGTCAACGAGTCTGGTTTTCAATATCTTAAAAACGGTACAACGGAATATTTTTAAAACGGTGTGAAAACGGATTTTTGAGCTTCCATCACAACAAAGGTACTTTACGAGTATAGTTTTAACACAGGTACGAAATATTTTTGGAGAAGGTGTAAATAATGACGGTTCTCCGGTATCCTTGAAAACTACTCGTTGATCGGCAGAATCGAATCCTCTTCATTTTCTAAATAAAATTTTAACTTGTATCCGAAAAAGTAAAAAACTTTTCCAATGCATAAGGTTCTGCAAAAAGAGTTAACGTAGTATACGATACTATAGCAGTTTCCCTACTTCAGCTTTCAGCTACTCAAAAATACTCTTCTGAGCATTTACAAAAACTCGAACACGGATGTAACTAATTCCAAGTCTTTAAGTTGGTTCACCGAAGAAGACTCAAGCACTATTTTTACTTTATTATTATATTTTTTAGAATTAGTAAGTCCCAAAGAAACAACAAAAGGCCGCCTGTCCGCCGTAGACGCCCGTACGCCGTGCGTCGTACGCAAAAGCGTTTGAAGTCATGTAGCTAAGAAACCTATTGAGATAGGAAGTTGAAATTTGTTTAGTTGATACATTGGGTGAACCTCTACTACAAGTGGTATATTTTAGTTGGTGGGGGTGTGAGGGGGTGGGGGTTTTAGACTAAAAATTTAGTTTCTAGATCTCAGGAACCGCTAATGCTTGGAGATTGAAACTTGGAACTTATGTAGAACTATGATAGTAAACCCATTTGCCAAAAAAGTGGTCGATATGGGAAATTTGGATTAAAATATCTTTCGAAACAATTGGTAAAATTTTGTGTCTCTATATAGAATTACAGTTGAAGTCTATTGAAAGTAAATTTTTGAGGAGGGAGGTGGATCTACGAAGGTGGGGGAATCAGGGTTGCCAGATAGTTGGCAGCATAACCCGCCAAGTGAGCTCTATGAAATAGCCCAAAACCCGCACGAAAACTTGTAGCCCAAATATCGCACTCAACTTTGCAATTTAAAAGACCTTCTTAAACGTGTTGAACACAGTTGCTCCAGAATTCTTAAGAAACACTGTAATGTATAATAAATATTATGTGAATACATAAATTCGTATTTATCACCATTTTAAAAATCTAATTTCAAAACATGTTGCAAATTAAAGGTAAAGTTAAAAATAATTTTGCCGGGTTTTCAACTAAAACACAATTCGATTTCATTTACTAATTGATCGCTGTTATTGATTAAAATCACTTTAAAAATATACACTTTCGCGTAGATCGTCGTTTCACTCTCACAGTAGAAAAACTTATCCCCGGCTCCGCGGCGTTTATATAATGCATGAGCTGTGTCGAAAAATTTCAAGCATATTCGGTTCTTTGTGTGGAACGCGGAAGAAGTATCTATTACATGCAAGAAGTGTCTAGAACATGCGAGAAGTATATAGAGCTCTCTTCAATATTGCAAAGTTGTGGTTCTTCTCTAGAAACTTTAATATCAATAATAAGTAAGTTGTTCGAATTCCGAGACTACACATATAACAATAACATTGGAGGGACTGGAATTTTTCAAACAAGTGTATGTAACCTACCAATCCAGCAAAAACTATAATTAATAAATTATGCAAAAAATAAAGGTACTCTATGACAGTCATCAATATTGGTAAATCTATTGTCTCTTGTATGTTATATCTCTATGAGTGTTCCTAACTTCAAAGAAAGTGGTTCATTTGTAGAAAGTCAACAAATAATGAACCGATCCTAATCAGACTATGTGTGAATTTATTAGCTAATGCAGTAATTGCACAAGTACAAAATTCAGTTTTTGCAGCATTAAATAGTTTTTTTTAAAGTTTACTTCGACTTCGATTTCCGCGAGGGTCGAAGTACATGTTTTCGGTTAAACGCGTTGTAGCTACGTGTTTTCGTAAACGCGTTCGGGAAGTGTTTTCAACGCGTTTAACTCGATTTAAACGCGTTAATCTCGTAGTCTGAACTTAGTATTAATTAATTTTAGTTTGCAAATACCAGATAGATATCGTGTGAACTATCATTTTTCATTATTACGGGCGAACCTAAAATTTAGTGACAAGCGGATTTGTGACATTATGTAATTTACAAATGTTGTATTTGAGCCTTTAACACTAGTAGATTTGACCCAAGAGACGACTGAAATTCATTTTTTTAATTTTTTTTTATCGTAAATCGGGTCTGTTGTACACTAGCAAAATAAATAGCCCAAAAGGCTATAAGTAGGGAATTCAACATTTAAATTCAGTCAGGAGTCAGGAACAGTAAACCTCTATCAGGAAAAAATATTTAGGGATGCTGCTGTAGGGGGTGATGGTGAGAGAGGGTTGAAAGAAAAAATTCTGTTTTTATTTCTCCAAACTGCAAGCAATAGAAAGCTAGAAATGTATTACAATAGAGAAGCACCATAGGGGCACTGCAGAAAAATAAATTTTTTGATAAGGGTGGTTTCTTATATCTCAGAAACAGCTTATACTAGAAACTTGAAAATTAGTACGTACTACGTACATATATGTAGATGTGCTATGGAAGTAATTAGAGCAGAGTTTTATTAGCGTACAAAGGTGGACAAAAAACATGTCCGTGAAAAGGGTTTTTTTCCATATTTTCGACATGCCTAAAAGATAAAGTTAGGCAGGTAGAGTTATCAAATTAATTAAATTTCTACCAAATTTTTCGCTATCCAACCCATAAGGGGGTGTAAGGTGGTTACGTACATTTTCACGAATTTCGATATATTTCTTAGGTCTAATGAGATATCGAATTCACTTTCAGTTCTAAGGGCTTTAAATATAATTGGGGAGAAATCCGATTGAAGCATTTTTCGATGTTAAACCCGTGGGGGGTGTAAGTTATTTTTCAAGTTTTTATGAATTTCGATAAATCTTTAGGTTTAATGAAATACAATTTACGTTTACTTTAATGTGTTTTATATACTGTATAATGATCTAAGAATTATTTTCGGGATTTTGCGATATTCCACCCTTCAGAGGGTGTGAAATAATTGTGTACGATTTCACGACCTCCGACATATCACTGATTAGATATCGATTTTTTTACTTTAACGGGCTTTATAATAAAAAAAATCTGTGCGCAACTTTATTATTTTTTGGTTTGAAGTCCGGAACGCGGTTAATACTGAGATCCGTTGTAGGTTACTATGTGACTGACAACCCAAAGAATAACCGGTCTACTCGAAACGTTATTTTTTAGGTTCTCAGTCGCATAGTAACCTACACCGCATCTAGGCATTAAACGCGTTCTGGACTTCTTCCCAAAAAATAAAAACGTTGAGCCCAGACTGTTGGCAGATTTTTTCTATAGAAGCTCCTCTGCTTAGTTTTTTTTTCTGAGATTGTTTGTTAGTCTATCGTTCAACCGTGGTGAGCGTGATATCAAAATTTGAGTGTGTCTTATGCCGTCCTATTGCTTAGTTACATTATATCAAACCATCGCATCTTCTAATCACCACTACCACCACTTAATCCCTGAAAGGGGATAAGAACGTATAACAAGTCAACTTCTTCGTCTTTGCCAGTGAAATCAGTTGGGATGATTTCGTTTTTAAAGATTAATCATTCCATCTAAGGCTTATCCAAAAGTGTATAAGCTTTGTTGATGAATGACACTAAATTTTTCATCCAAATCCTTTGCCACCACTTATTTATAGTAGCTGTTAACTCGGTATTTTAAGCAATGGAGCTGCCATCTGTTGTTGCCAAGAAATGGGTTATCACTACCGTGCGCTATTTTGGTTGGTGTCTTAGCTGAGTGATGATATTTTTTTTAATGCATATTATTTAATGCAATTATTTTATTCTGGCCGATATTTAGCATATTGTAATGTTAAATAGTGCTACTAAAAATATTTGGTTTTATTCATACAAGTTCACACTTCAGAATTTATCCCTTGAAATTCAAGAAAAATGGCGATTGCTATTTCGACTAATTTCATTTGAAGAAATATGTTTATTTAGAAACCGGAACATAATATTCCCGTTTTCAAAAATGTTAAAAAAGGCACTTTATACTGTTGACTATGAATTAATACGACACGTTTCAGAACAAAATTGTAGAGAATTCCATTGGTTAAACTCCTTTGTATATTAATAGTTTGGAAATGTTAAACTTTAAAAGGTTAGCGTAACGATGTAGACTGCGTAACTCCGCAAAAATCGTGAATATTTCAAAATATTGTTAGAGTGAAGGGATAGTTTTTTATTTGTTCCTAAACCATTGTTCAACAATTTAGGTATTATCTATAATAAAACTTTGTGATGATCTAGGACGAACAGAAAAATACTCAGAAGTTTATACACCAGGTGCTTCAAGCCCCAAAATGCAGACAGAAATCAAACTTGGCTTTTCTATTTGTTTAGACTGAACCTCTTCCTGAAGCGTATTATGTGCTAAGAGGCATAACTTTGTTTATTATTAACGCTTTTATAATATTCTCAATTAAAGTTAAAATAATCATATTTTGTAATTCTTCCCAAATCAAACCCATAGAATATGAAGCAATTATATTTCCAGAACAAATATTAATTTCAACTAAGCTTAATTATTTTAAAATATCAAAGCACTGCCTTATATGTTGTCGTCTATGTTCTATTTTCAATTAATTTAATTTACGTTGTTTTTAACTTATTTTAACAAATAATTAATAGAAATAATTGTCGAAAAATATGAATCCGAAAACTTTGTGTACAGATTAATAGCAATAAAACGGTTAAATAACTAACGAAATAAATAATAATAAATTAAAAAAATTCCATAATCTTCGATTATAATACCAAAACTAAAAATTATCCAAATTTAGGCGACGAAGTAATTGAATGGAACGGTCGAACATTACATAATAAATCATCGCAAGAAGTTTTCGATATTATTTCGGATAGTCGACACGAATCACAAGTCGAGCTGATAGTAGCGAGATCGATAGCAGCTAGTCGTCGAGCTGCCCAAACATCCTGGCGACAATCGCATTCACCAACGCGCTATCATAGAAAATCAGGTACCGAAAACTAGACAACAATCGAAAAAATTCTTAGCAATTTACAAGATTCTCAATAAGAATTTGCCGAAAGAGATACAAATAATAAGCGATACAGATCAGATACTATCTAGGGTTCGAACCAGAAAGTTAATACTCGATCCATCTGTTGAACTTGTTATGTTTGTGTGAGTGTGTGCGTGTATTTGAGCTGTGTTTGTGTATCATATTATTACCCCCGGGAAAAAATTAATAAAGATCACTCAATCAAAGAAATGGGAGCAACAACTTTCTCATCAAACATAGATAAGAAAAAAAAATACACACATATTATTAGCAGCCGCTTACAACATACTCGTACTACGCACACATATACATCTGGGTTATATTTAATTTAAGCAGATAAATTTAAATAAAGTCAATACACAAACCACATCACGCTCACTACAGAGAACATAATACAAGAATATTTTAATATAATTTTTGCAAATATTTTAGTTTAATTATCGATTTATTTACATTTAATTTTATTTTAATTCGGATAAATATCGAATTTTTTAAAAATTTCTTCGTACAATTTTTTAGGCGAACCGATCGATCATCATCGCGAAAAGCCAAGTGTTCTAATCACATCGCCAGGATCGCCCGATTTACATACAGCCGGTCGTCAAACTTCAGCCGCGGCTGTCTCACGCTACACGCAACGCTTAGTTGCGGCTGCAGGACCTCCGCACGGACCTTCTCACGATCCTAATGTCGATGGTCGTGTTCAGATTAAGTTAGGATACGATAATGGTGCGTTGCAATTGATCGTGACGATACTCTGTGCGAGTGGACTCACGTTACGATCGAACGGTGCCGCCAGAAATCCTTATGCAAAAGTAATTTATCATTAAATGTTTAATTTGCGATCATAAAGTTGACTAAATTGTTGGTGTTTTTCTTATGCAGGTGTTCCTTTTACCTGATCGTGGCAACAAGTCAAAACGTAGAACTAAAACTTTAGCTAGCACTAGTGAACCTCGTTGGGGTCAAACTTTTATATATTCGGGGTTTCGTAGGCCCGATTTCATCAATCGGTTTATAGAGGTGAGTTTTTTTTGAATATTAAAATTTGTTTTGATTCTATTAAGCCAATGTATCACAAGTGATCGTCGTTACTTATGAGTTTTGCTACGTTAATTTTGTTCAAAAATATCGTCAGAAATCAGGTCCTTACCGATGTTAAACTCCCAGAAATTGCCTATTTAACTTCCATTATATTTAAATTACTCGTAACTAGAATGGTAGAGACCTTTATCTCGTCCAAGTTAGCAAAGTATCTAAACGATTTCAATTTGGACAACGATCGTCAATATGGATTCAGATCAGGACAATCCACAGGTTCCCACCAGTTTTACTAAGGAAGTTTACCGGAGCAGCACGAGATCTGAAAATCTCTATTTTATTTCAAAGGATTGGTCCCACATGCCTTTTACCAATTCGAAAAATAATATAAAACATATTTTAAAATGGGAGGAAAATTAATTTTTGAATCTAATTGTCTGCCCTATTCAGATTTACAATAAGAACTTTGTTCAAATCCGAATCGACGGATCGAAAAAATTCGGTTCTTTAAAAAAAGTCCATTAAGTTTTCTTCGAGAATTCAATTATTGTAAGAATAATTTAAGAGCAAATTACATTCCTATACAATAGTTAGAAAAGTGTATCTTTGGTAGGTATTAAGTGAAGTGCTTCCATATTTACATTCTGACGAGGGAAATTTTTATTTAGTTGTAAACAGTAGTTGCGCATTATTATTTTTGTGTCCTTAGATCGACTTAATTTTTGTTCATTTTCGTGTGAGACCTATAGCTAATTCTTTTTCTCCTGTGTTTTATGAATAAACGTCACATAACTTCACCTTCTAAGACACAGCTTTCTTCCTCCCTGTAGAAAGTTATATTGGCTTGACCTCTAATATTACATCTATTTCCCTTCCTATTATCGATGTGTGCAAGAAATTTTATACCCTAGTTACACGGTGCGGTTATCCCAACGTTGTGGTGAGGAAAATATCCATGTCGGGCCAAATATTTTGGGGAATGATTTTAGGGTCGTCTCGACGTCGGCATAGCTATGTAGCGACTCTGAGCGAACTCCTATCCAGCTCGGATCCGACTAATCAAAATAAGTCGGTTATGGGTTATTTATGCAACCTTGAAGTTATTCCGTGACCAATAACCCTTTTTATGTCTTATCCACAAAAGTCGGTTACAAAATAACTCCTCTTTATTTTTTATTAATTATACTCTAAATGAAATATGAGAGTATTATAAGTTTAATTCAGCCCAAAAAGTTTGTAACGCATAGAAAGAATGGAGCCTCGGACGAAAAAAAGTTAAATATTATATTATTTTTTGTTTACTTGGGGCCAAAAACTCCAAATCCACTTGACGTCCGTCCATCTGTCCGTCAATCTGTCCGTCCGTCAATCTGTCCGTCCGTCAATCTGTCCGTCCATCCATCTGTCCGTCCGTCCATCTGTCCGTATGCACGATAACTCAATAACGCCTTGACCAAGGATGTTGACGTTTTGAATCTGGATGTTTGGTCGAATTTGTAAGGCTAAGTTCGTTAACGGTCATAACCATACTACTCCTTCGGGTAGCTGCCATACAAAAATCCTTAAAACACGTGTTCAAGAATATTGGCCAATAGCTTCGAAACTCCTTAAGCTACAACTTTGAAATGTTGAACACGTTAGTTTTCAAATAGTTGCAGTTAACGGTATGAATATGAAAAAATCCCATCGGTCCTTAGAGTAGCAGCCTTACAATAAATTCTGTAAAAATATTCTTACTCAATTTATGGAACTCACTATAACTATAAGTCATATGTTTTTACTAGAAAGTTACGGAAATGACTTTTTACTTATATTTGTAACCAAAAAGTTGTAAGAATTTCTATTTAGTCATATTTTTAACAAAAAAGTTCATCAAGTCGCCAAAGTATAACATTGTAGTCTTATTTTCACTCTGTGTATTTTGACTATTTCTGTTTCTTACATGACGCTCCAAGATTTTAGCAATCGCTAAATTTTAATGCAAGCCATAACATGATACCTAAGCTGCTATTTTTTAGTTCTTTATTTATCAGTAGTTATTTTTTGACTTGTCTTGCTTTTAAAACTCAGTTATGACCTCACAACTAACCTTATAACTAAAACGTCGTACCGACGTCGTCTCAACTAGTGTTTTTAAAACTGGATTGAAATTACTAAAAATTATAATGGCTTGATTCAGCGACGATAAGGTTTAACTCGCGTTAGTTGGGTAGATGAAAGTTGTAGTGTATATTCGTACATAAGTCCTATTTTTTGTTCCGTAATGTTCAAAAGAAACCCGAATCCGGTTCCTCTTCGTCCGTCCGAACAAGCGATAACTGAAGAACGCATTGATCCAATAATTGGGTACATTCAATCAGTTATCAAAATTTGATAAGTGAAATAGTCACATGAGTCACAAAAATATGAAAAAGCTAGGTATTCTTTTGAATAGCTACCATACGAAAACTCTAAAAAAGAGTGCGACCGTTTGATCGATATAACTCAAGAATAGGTTGAGCTACGAAACTAAAGGACGAAGTCCTTCTTCCTAGTCTGATATTAGCTCCAATTACATTTAGAATCGTGATACAGTATTTCATTGTTGTATTCCTTGTATTGGATATTGGAATCATTTAAGGGAGGAATACAAGGTACGTTGCAAAATACGATTAATCAGCAGATCGAGTGAATTCAAATCTTTAGTTCTTAAATTAGTTTTACTGATACAAGCTACAATTTAGTTTATCTATTCGAAATACGTACAAAATTTAATATCTTATCCTTTTGAAATTTCAGATAACTGTTTGGGATTACGTCCGGTATGGTGCTAATGATTTCCTTGGAGAAATTTTAATTGATTTAGGATCTCATATCCTTGATGATGAAGCCGAATGGTATCCGTTACATCCCCATCAGGACTCACCGAGTCACATAGTAAGTTTAATGCTGAGCTGAATAGGTCTCATATATTTTACGAATAAGTCGCGAAAATAATAAAAATAAAACCCAAACCAGGTAAAGATAACACTCTACCCAATAATTATAGATGAATAAGCCTACTACCATCAGTCAGTAAGCTATTTGAAAAAATTATACTCGGCAGAATTGGAGGCATATGGAGGCAAACGACATACTGCCAGTTCATCAATTCGGGTTTCGCCAAGGTTACTCAACTAACCACCAATTATTAAGAGTCACTAGCTTCATCAAGAAAAGCTTAAATCAAAAACAGTCAGTTGGCTTAATCGCCCTGGACATTTAAAAGGCCTTTGACTCTGTCTGGCATAATGGGTTACTTTACAAACTAATTAACTTATCCTTTCCTCCTTACCTAATCAAAACTATTCAATCATACTTAACAGATCGATCGTTTAGAGTAAAAGTTAAATCTGACCTTTCAAATATTCGAGACATTCCTGCTGGTGTTCCTCAGGGTTCCCCATTGAGCCCAATACTGTACAATATTAACACTTCCGATATCCCTATTACACAGTATTGTGAACTAGCTACGTTCGCCGACGACACTGCTATATTTACCTCCTCCTCGGAGCCTAACATCATTATTAACAATCTGCAAACTCAGCTAGATGAATTAGTTTTATTCCTCAATAAATGGAAAATAAAAATAAATAGTAGTAAAACTCAGGCAACGTATTTCACCAAAAGACGTGCACCCAGGTACCTACCTAATTCGACCATAAACATTCTGGGAGAAAGTATAGAATGGAGCCATAACATAAAGTACCTAGGTACATACTTGGATAAAAAGCACACGTTCCACGAACAAATCAATCAAACCTGTACAAAAATGTAGAAATCTTTCAGAATATTGTATCCCCTTATCAACAGAAAGTCTGAGTTGTCGATGGAAAACAAACTGCTGTTATACAAATCGGTCATGCGACCTATCCTCTTATATGGAGCACCCATTTCGATCAGTTGTGCAAAAACATTTAAGAAAAAACTTCAAATTGTCCAAAATAAATGTTTAAAAATAATCCTGGACAAACCGTGGCACTTTTCCACTAGGGAATTAGATAAAATCGCAATTCTACCCACGGTTGACGACATTATTTCTAATATTTCATCTAAGTTTGCCTCAAAATGTAGAAACTCGGAGAACCCGCTGATTCTCTCTAGTATCAACAATACCTTAGTTAGATAAGCTATTGAATTACTTCATTTAAGTTAATTTTAATGTTAGTTTTAAATCTTAGGTTTTAAGTCTAGCCTTAAGTTCTAGTTTAAGTAACATCCATGAGGTTTTTTTAATTCCCATTTTCCTCGCATTATTCATATCACCAAATTGTAACTCATTAACTTCTTGTGAAAACTAAACAATAATCACGAATTGAAAAGGCCGCAGGGTCTGAGCATCGCATTATTAAATATATCTTAAAATATAAAAAATTTAATATGGAATAATAAAAATCAATCTAATCTAATCTAATAAAAATAAAATTTTAAAATAAAAAATTATAAAAATGAGATTTTAATTTAAATAAATGTAATTTATTTTATTATTTATTAAAATAAAAAAAAATTTATTTAAAATAAAATGAAAATTGTTGCAAAAAATTTATTTAATATTAAAAGTAAAGTAAAAGATCGGATGTCCACTTTTTAGTAAATAGATTTTCTACTAAAATTACTGCACATTTAAGGACTTACACGACTGTACATATAAGGTCGTGAAAAGAAAAAATCTGAAATCCATACGTAATTTTGATAATTAAATTATATTTGAAAAATTATTAAATAAATTTCATAAGTAACTGGAAGATGAAATCTAATGAATATTTTTTACAGTTGCGTCGCGATGATCTTAGTGAAATGGAAATGATCCTAACTCCAACGGATCATTTATCACCGCCAAGTACAACATCACGTCTAAGTGATTCGGACACAACTTCCGAGTGTGATATTGACGGTATTGCAACTGGCCGTGACGGTGCCAGTATATCGTCCTTAGGAAGTTCATCAAGTCCACCGCCAGAGGTAAAACTACTCTTTCCTTTTTTCCGGAGGAAATTGTGGTTCATTGTTGTTAATAAATTTTACTAAAATAAAAAAAAAACCGAAAAAATATGAAATACCGAAATTAACAATTTAATTTATCTATTTTATTTTTGTGCTCAAAAAATGAACGTTTTATGTTACCAATCAGCAAGTTATGTCTGTTCTTTTTTTTATTTGTTATTAAAACTAAATAAATTAGTATGAAAATCGATATGAATTAAATTATTCAAAAATATAATAAATACGGGGTGTCCCCCATATTTTAGTAATAAAATACGCAAGATGTTGAAATTATATTGATTTTAAAAAGAATAATTCTAGTAGATTTTTTTTAAGATACCGAACTGAATTTAAAGGTTAGCCTTTAATACTTTGACTCCCAAACTTTTTGCCAAAATTTTGATAATTCTATTTAAGGGGGTAAAAATTTTCATTGGATACAGAGCGCGTCCCTGGCACTGAAAGAGTTAATACGTATACAGTTTTATGTTTTTTGATGAAAAGGAATTGTTGGATGTGAAGGTTGTGAATCGGTCCAGTCAAACAGCGTTTCAGATATTTTATTTGAAAATAAAGCTTCCCACAATTTGTTTTCAAATAGCCTTAGTTCTCACTTGCAGGGGAGATAGTATAATACTGTAGACTGTAGAGGTCATAGATTCGAATGTTATTTTCACATCACCCATTGGTGGTTTATGAAAAAATACCATCAGAAATATTGGCTATTAGTTCTGCATGACCCCGGGGTGTTATATTGGAACTGAAAGAACATCAAATTAGATTCGTATATCAAAGGGTACTCAATTTTGAGGTATGTATGATGCATAAAATAGCCTACAATGGTTTCAATTTTCTAAGACAAGCCATTCGTAAAATACAAAAATTATATGTTTTTTATCCTCCGTCTACTTTCAATTAAATACTTTCCAAAATTTCGATCCATACTCTCCTAAAAAAGCCCAACAGATGAATGTTTCATTGGATCGGTCATACATTGAAGAAAATAGAGCAGAACATCATCAAAAAGCGTCTACATTGCAATCTGTAAGTGAATTGACCACGTAGACTCAAACTGAATTATTCACAAGAAGTCATTTCGGATACAAGATTTTGTTCACTGCATATAAAAGCTTGTGGGTGCGTATCAAAAGGAGTAGTCCATGCAAATTCATGGTGCCAATTACCCACCTACGCTAAGACGACCCTGAGAGGAGGCAGTATGTAAAATAATATTCAGTAATGTCCTATTAAAACAATTACCTCCAAAACAGCAAATCTTGCAATCTCGGTTAATAGTTGATCCAGGATATCACGTAGTGAACATTTTGCGACTTTATCCAAAGCAGGGTAGAATATTATTAAGAAAAACGATCAAATTTAAAAAAATATTGTAGTCTATCCAATTGCCATAATTATATTCGTCTTTATTAAATGGTAAAATTTTGAACAACTTTGTTCGTTCCACATTTGCGTAGTTAAACACATATTCGTATGTCGCCATTATCAATGATCTGATGTTTTGTGCGAATTGATGATGTACTTTTATACTACAGATGTGATGCATCGCAAAAGCTCAAGTTTATTCGATGGGACCAAAAAGAACTAAATAAATTGATGATATATACAGGAAGTTACAATTGATTGAATTGTTGCCAGGGTATGCACATTTTGTGAGTACGTTACTCTGAACGATAAAAACTGAACGTTTTTTTTAAACAATTTTTTAATGCACTCTTCCTTTTATCTTCAACACTATTTTGAGATGTAGTTAATCACAGGGTTAATTTACGTTATCAGTAGCGAAATAATATGTTAAAAAAAACACTTAATTTTTGGGACGGATGGATGGAATTTAGGGATATCCTACCTACCTGTTAGATAACAATATTCAAAGTCACTATGTTATTCGCAACAACAGTATTACAATAAATTATCAAGTGCATATAATAGCAACTTTTAGAATTTTTTAAAAATCATTTTAATATGAGCGACACTCTGTATTTAAGATATTTTAAGAATTATATGTTTTTGTTTAAATTAATATTATTTGTTTTTTGTTTTTGGGAAATTCAATTCTTTGTGTAAACCTTTAAAACTTGTTAAAATTTTTTTTGAATATTTCGAGAAAATAAGGGACCGTCCGTACCAAATTTGTATTTGTCTTTAATATCTTTCAAATGGCTTCAAGCAGAACTATGATGCCTTCAGGAATTTACAATACTATTTACAGGAAGAACCTTCAATCGTTTTGAAAAAGACTGTTCTCACAAATTTACTGAACAAAACATATTTTTTAAATTTTCCAGATAAAGTGAATACTGATTTCTTTTAACCAATTTATGATCCCTAATTATTCAATTTTTTTTAGGAAAGCTCAAAGTTTTGGGTTATTTATTGGCAGTTTATACAATTTTTAAGTTAATTTAATGGTAGTAAAATTCTGTGGTCAGCTTTTTTTGCTTACGTCCGTTGAAATAGAGAAGGGTTAGGGAGTAGTTTAGCAACTGGTTGATCCCGAAAAATAAAATGTCTGGCGTCCGCCGTATACGCCGTTCAAACGTATTTAACGAGATTTAACTGAAGAATCCCTAAAGATATGAATTTAAAATTTTAATTGTAGTTAGAGTGGGGTACCTTCTATTAATGATGAGTTTTCTGTGGGTGTTTCCTCACCACTTACATACTCACCCACAGGAAATTCAGCCTAAAACAGAGTAAAGGTCGAAAATTTGAGAATTTTACGAGGGGAGGACCTCCCCTCCCCTTTTGGACCAAAAGTTCTTATTCCGATAATGAAGGACACATTGAAGAGATAAGGGTTAAATATCTTTGGGTAGGCCTGCTATCAGTATAAAAGAATTCACAATATCAGAATTTTCCAGTCAGTCGTTGTTTGTCTCTTGTCTTCTAAAGAATTCTGTTTCTAATTATGGACAAAATAGAGTACAAAGCAGTGATAACATTTTTAAAAAAGGAGGGTCGTACACATTCTGCAATTCACAATCGGTTGGAAGGTGTTTATGGGGATGCTGATCCCTCCCAAGCCAGAAGCCACACTGAATAATTGGTTATAACTTTTTAAATGGGGCAGAGATTCCTTGGCGGAAGATCCACGGAGTGGAAAACTAATTGAAGCCACTTTGCCAGAAATTGTTGAGCGGGTGATACAGCTGGTGCTGAATAAAAGGCTCCTAAAGAAAAAAGAAAAAAAAATGTTCAGACATTTCTGGGCATGTCAAAAATGAGCCCAAGATGGGTCCCCCGAAACCTTTCATTAATTCAAAAAAGTGTTCTGACAGAAATGAGCCCTCTGGCCGAATATCGATTCCAGAAGCTCAGCCATCCACCCTACCAGTGACTACTACCTATTCCCCAACCTTAAGCAGAACCTCAGAGGTCGTCGTTTTGAGCGTGACGAATCGCTCAAGAACGTCGTGAAGGCACATTTTGAGGGCAAGGAGGAACATTACTCTAGAAGGGGAGCAACTAGGTGTATTCGACTTAAGGGTGTATATTTTGGAAAAAAAGCCTTGTTCAAATTTTTTATAATTTTGTTTTTACTCAGAATAAGAACTTTTGGCCCTCCCTTCGTATATGTTCGGAACAAGTTAAGCTAGGATAGGATAGGATAGCTGGTAGTAGGTAGATCCGTTCGGAGGTAGAGGGCTTCACAAAATGTTCCAAAAGACGACACTTCAAAAAGTTCACTTTCTGAAAATTATAGCTTCGGTATCCCACACTCTAGAAAAGTAAAATTGTGGAGAAACAATTTTGGAGAAAAAGAAAAATAATTTTGTAGGGTAAGCGGGTAAGGCCAAGAACGTTATCTTTTCATATCTCAGAAACCGCTTTTGATAGTGGATTAGAATTTGATAGATATATACACTAAGGAAGTAATTTTTTTTAGTGTGTTCTAATGAAGCTAAATATATCAAAAACCCTTAGAATTATTACTCTAGATACAGCAGTTGTGGCCTTATAAAAGGGAAGGCCGGCGAAGGGCTTGAATGAAAGTTTCTGATTTTTATATCCCAAAAACGGTTATTGTTACAAGTTTAAAACTTGGTACGTAAATATTAGTATGTCTCCTATATGTAAATATTTTAACAAAATGATTTTTGGCCAGGGTTAGCATCTTAGGGGAGGGCGTACCGAAAAGTGAACAAGTTTATCTCTGGAACTACTTCCGCTATAAATGTTAAATTTGAAATATGTATGTAGCCATAAAACTGAAATTTTTTTGAGGGAGCAGCGATAGTGGTAAAATTCGGTATTTTGAGCAAAATAATATAGGGCATTTTGCTCAAAATACTTAGGAGGCTTTTAATTTTATTTTATCGCGGAATTATTATTATATTGGTGTTTTATTACGGAATCGATCACTCTTAAAGCGGCGAGACTACGTGTAAGTTTTTCATTTTATTTTTCTATAATACGGAATTTTTGGAACAAAGTTCGAGAGGTTAAAGTCAAGGTGTAGCAGAGGTTGTAATTGCGTTTTTTTGGTTATTATCCGGGACGCGGTTGAAATGTAACGCTGGTTGTTCCTAAGCCAGGCACCCTAAAAAGCCACTGCCAACTCTTTTGCAGCATCCCGACTTTAACCACATTTCGGAATTTATCCCGAAAAATAATTAAGTTGTGCTCAAACTGTTGACAAATATTTTATTTTTAATCCTTAATTGTTACGCATTTAGTTCACAACGATGAACAAAAGAAAAATAACGCGGATTATTATACAGATATTGAATATTCACTTTCTCAACTTAAAATTATTTTTGTTATTATTAAACGATTCTTCTAATAAAAATCTAGAAATTGGCAAATTTATTTATTTCGATAATTGCAACATAAATTAAAAAGAATTGAGTTTTCCTAATTTTCATGCAAATAAATTTAAGATTCTGAATGTTTTGTATTATTGTACCGTCTTCTTTTAATCTACAAATTTCCTCTTACTACTAAAATAAATACTCCTTTTACTAATATTTAGCTTACAATATATAAGACATCTTGAAAATATCTCTCTTTTTCAGTTTTTAATTATAAAAAAAAACATTTTTATTTCAACTTTTATAAATAAAACACTTATCTTAATTTCATTTAATTTAAATCCTTCTAATGTTCATAACAAAAGTATTTCTTATCGTTTTACAGCAACCGTTTTTAAACTTGTTTACTTTACTTTCCAGATATAAACTAAATATAAACCTAATGTAAAAAAAGCTTAAAATCTTAAACAAACAAACAAAAAATTTCATGAGTTTTGATTAAGGAATATGCACTTGTCTATAAATGTACTAAATGTAAAAACAATATTAATGTTTGTATACTAACGTCTATTTTTAAGAATGTATGAAAATTGAACGACTACACCAACAAACACTTACACAGAAAAAAATCATCCAATAAATGTTTTATTTTAATATCTTTCAAACCAAATATTAATTCTATTGATGAAATCACACTGCACTTAACATTGCCAAAGAGGTAACACATCAAAATGTCGATTTTTTCTAGAGTGCTCTTAAACTTATGAAACATTAACGCTACTTTAATTTTTGTTTAAAGAATAGTGAAGAAAGATTCGCACTCTAGAATATTTGACAAAAATTTTCTATTTAAAATTTTGTTTTTCATTCAAAAGATCTATAGCCTTTAAGAAACACTAAAACTACTTAGTCAACATTGAACATGGCTTACGAAAGAAATGCTTTAATTGCCTTGATATAAATCTAATTTTTGCTAATTTTTCAGTTTTCTTTTGCTCGACTTATGAACGCTTTATTCAATCATTAAAAATAACGAATGATTAATAAATTGAGAAGCTGCTATATTTTTTAATTATTTCTTATTTGAAAATGTTTGCAGCTAAATACTCACAGAACAATGCTTGCTGTTTTCTTAATATTACTCGATATACCTACTAATTATTATTATCTAATTAGTACTAAAAATGCTTTAATGAAACTATTTTTAAAAATTTAGTCAAAGATTATATTTAAAGTGAATTTGCTTTTTAAATTACAAAAATTTTTATTTTCATAATTATTGCGGAATCAAATGATAGTTTTTTTTTTTTAAAGTGATTTAAAATTGATATTAAAGTTGTTTTCATGAATTTTTCAGATTGAACTTCACGAACGACGTTCGCGTCGTGATATGTCCCCACAGGGACGTAAAAGAGTAGCCGGTATGGTAGCAAGAGATTACCGAACAGTTTCTGGTATTGGACAAAGTTATCATAATCAAGTAAGTATTGCCTTAAGTACATTTTGTGTCCCAACCTCTTATTTACGGCGTGGTGGCATGGTGTTGTACGGCCCTACAGCACAAGTCAGGCCTTGGAATCCTCGATGATTTTTCTCCAATCGGAATTTAGTGGCATTTCCATTCAGTCAAACCTTTCTACTTCTCAACGCTGTTGATTTTTCCGGGGATAGCTTGATAGCCGTTCGCTCAACCTCCGGGGAAGTAATCACTAACATTACTTATCTAGGGCTAACTTGAGGTGGTTTAAAAAATTCGTTGTTGGAAAATGCTGTATAAGTTTGTTTTCATAGCTTCGATATGACTTGTAAATTTTTGGTTTGGAGATTTTGGGATAGTGTTGACGCGACAAAAAATTTTCGCGACCGTTTCCATATCTCGATTTTAATCGGTTGAATTATTTTGTAATATGCTTAACTTTAAAGTTATAAAACATTTTGCAAGTCTGTTCGTCATCGATTGTCTGTCGTGTACATTTAGTCAGCTCATGAACTCTTCAACATATTTAGTTTTGGTGGCTCTCTTTGCAAGGTAATCTATTTTAACCACGGTTGGCAGATTTTTGTATTTCGCTTCTAACAAACGCATTGGAATATTTGCGGGTAGACTTTAACTTTATGCCAAATTCCACTTTCAATCATCTTTTCTTTCCACCTACCTACCAAAAGCTTAACGACTGAGAAAAAAAACTTCATCGAGTGAAGTATTTTGTCCATGTGTTAATTACGGTTCCTGTACGAACTAAATCAGGGACAGTGGCGGTCATAGAGGGGGGGGGGGCCATGGCCCCCCCTCAACAAATTCATCGCCCATGTTTATTTTATTACGTTCGACTTAAAGAAAAATTACATGAGACTATTAGATTAATAGATACACTTAATAAAGTATAATGCAATTAAATCTGATTTCTCCTTATGCCTTTCTTTAATCTTTCTTTTGTCTTTTGTCTCCTGATTGGAAAAAATACTGTACTAATTAAAAATATTTCAATGGAAAAGTAATAAAATTTCGAATATAAATATATATAATCAATCTGTGGTGTGTTATGTTCAAAAAGTAGATTTTACTATTTGAAATTAATTTTGAAAATTTGGATTTGGATTATGCTTGGACAATTTTCGTTATGTGCATCCTAATCCTAAATTGAGACGTAAATTGTGGTAAATGTAGTGAAACACAATATCATTGCTGTCCAGGTCGTTTTGAGTTGATTTTGAACTGTGTTTTCACAAAACCTTGTCACCAGAGCAGATATCAAACTTATTCAAATTTATGGGTGGGTAATCCAGCAAATCGAGTTTGAAATATTGTGTTGCTATAAGAACTCAATTATGAGTATTTACATCCAACAATTTAAAACGCGATTCGCCGAAATGTCGAGATTTCTATCAAATTCTAATATATTTCCAATATCTGGATGAATTTGAAATCTACTCGGGTAAAAAGGGTATTTTAACCCCTAATCAAAGCAGCTTGAACAGTAGGGAGACTCTATTTAAAATTTTTTATTTTTTTTCGGAGCACCCATCATAATGGCTCGAATTAGTGTAAAAAAAAAGTAAAAAATACGTTTTAAGTTTCATCTCGATAATATCAAGGACCTTAAAGAAACAAAAATTGTATAAGATTCTGAAAACTCCCAAGATATCGACATAGAGCCTGTACAGGGTGTTTGGCACTCCGTGTGCCACCTTGTAAGGGGTTATTCCTTGATATATTTGGAGAAAAAAATTGTTCTACAGGGTGGGTCAATTTTCAATATTAGTGGAGATACAGGGTGGTTAAGAAAAGTGTTTTTGACCTGTTCCCTCACTTACTTAAAACGTTATATCTTGAAAACGAATAATCACAAGGCAAAGTGTTATAACTCGTTTTTTAGGCAATCGAATTACCTTTCATTTGATGTAACAGTCTAAATTGTAACTGCACCCAATCTTGAGATATTTACTCGAAAACACAAATTTTTGCTACGTGAACCCTTAAAATTCAGTGATCAATGTAGTTTTTCTCAGAAAACCCCATTATAAAAATGTCATTTTAATTTTATTTTTTTATGAGCCGTATTATTACCAAACACCAACAGTATCATTCTGTGGGTGATTCTAATTGTAAATATACCCGTGGTGCACCATCGAAGATGCGATCAAGTGCCGAAATTCAGTAATATACTTTTTTTTTTTAAATTTTCTCGTTTCAAAATGTTAAGTCCTACAAAATAAATTAAAAATTTTATCATCATTAGTCGTTCTCAAACAAATTTCTTCAGAGCGTTGTAAACGCTTTTCGAGATTTCAAAATCTACTTGCCAAAATCTTGCGATGTAAATCAGATATAAGATACTGCTTATGAATTTATTATAATTGAATAATAATTTTAGAGAATTTCCGAGGTTTGTTTTTTAAATTTTTGAATAAGGAGAGTAGGTTATATTAGGTTATAGTAGCAGTCATCTAAACTATAGATCGACTCAATAAGGAGACTATGTGAATATGTATAATATAATAATAAATAACATTGACATAAAATATTTCTTTCGTAGATTTTAAGTATTGCAGGATAACTTAATAACTTCGTCGGGCCTGAAGTTTTTAGATTATGAAATACTGGGTTCGGATTTTAATGCCCAATATTAGGTTTCATCAAATATGTATGATAGTAGAACTAATAAAAGTTATAATAAATACACTACTTTTCTAGTGGTCTCAAAAAACAACAAATTTAAATCCAAAGATTTCAAACGGGATTTGGCGAAATCTCGAAATTTTAACAAAACTCTCAAAATCGACTAGATTTCTCACAAATGTGAGAGCTCTTGATGTCTGTTTGGGCTTCTAAATTTTGTCAAAATCGAGATCGACATCGAATTCTACTGAAATCGTAAATTATGTTCACCAAGCTTTTGAATCGATTAATTTTGTTTCCTAGTTCCTATCCATGCAATTCAATTTTCTGTTGCTTAAAGACATACATACAATACAGGTTAAAATTTTTGATATCATACAATCAACTGATAAAGTGAAAAATGTTAAAGAAATCCCTTTAGAGCGATGTTAATGCTTTTTAATATTCTGAAATTCGGTTGCCTAAATCTGGCGATTTAGATGCGGAAATGAAAAGTTGATATTTTCAAGCAGTACCAGCCGCAGCGATCATAGCATTTGCACAATTTCCATCCTCGCTGCATTAACGGGTAGCTACCGCACTTATTTTCTCTACAGTAGCAACTGAACTTCAGTGGCCCCTCCTTGAAAAAGCAATGTGACCGCCACTGATCAGGGATTTGAATTGGGTGGAACTTCGTTTCATGAGTCCACTACTTTCTTCAGTTTTGGCTCTATCTTTTGTTCAATCTAAGTTTGTGAAGGTCTCTAAAAGTTTACCCAAAGTCCTTCATCTTCACTTTACTAGGAACCGGAAATCATTTTAAATGTTCTCTTTAAAAATCTTTTTTATTTCAGCAATCAACTTCTTCCAATTTTCAATCGTCACGTCGAAATGGCGGCGGTAACAGTGGCATGAGTTTAAATCAGAGAAGTCATTCGGCTGCGCCAAGCGAAAATTATCATCATAGTCATCACAGTCATCATCATCATAGAAGTAATAGTCCGCGTCGAGGATCATTATCGCCACCAGACGATCGTTATATCGATTATCCAGTTCTTCCAATACATTCCTCTTCGTCATCGTATTCTCCACGTTTTCAATCACGTTCAGCAACTGCCACACCAACGGGATCACCGAAAAAGAGACAACTGCCACAGGTTAGTGCACGATATTGTCGAATTACTTTTTACTGCCATCTATGTCTGAAAACTTGCACTTGCAAGTCGCTCCAACGAGGGGTGGAAGAAAAAACGACTTTAGGATAGTTTCGTTTGAATTTCTCGGTCTTAAACTTAACGTCTCTTTAATTCTTTCAGGTACCACAAACATCACGAAGCGCTATGATTCGTGATCGACTTGGTCACGAATTCGATGAGCGCAGTTCGACCGTTGGTCGATTCGGTCGTCATCGTTCGCGACAAATACACCACCAAGCGACTTATCGAAGTACTGGCATGGGCGGATGGGAACGTCATTATACTGGACTGTCCGATAGCGATCTGCATTCGATGGAATCGCGGTTACGACCGCGACACTCGCTTTCACCGGACAAGGACTTCATGGGTGATTTTGGTGATTCGGATATGGAGTCGGTAGTTAGTGTGACCTCAAGTGCTTTTTCAACTCAATCAGAACGACCGCGGGGATCACGTGGATTGAGGTAGGATATCAAGAGAATTATAGCCATTTTTATTTATTTTTTTTCAAGTTGAAATTTGGAATCAGGAACAAGATAACACAAATAGACATTTTCCAAAATAATTTTTAATTATATCAGTTTTTTGCGTGGTGCAGACCAGGTTACCAATATCTAATAACAATAACAACGCTGTTATTGTTGGTTCAAAAATCCAGCTTCTCTATACTCTTAATTTATTTAGAATTTAACACATAGATTGCGCTACCGGCAATTTTTTAAGATGGCTGTATGTAAGTCGAAGGAACTTATCAAGCCAAATTTCGAATAAAGATTTTAAAGCTATTGTCAGAAGATTAATACAAACGGGAAAATTTGCCGCAGGTCAGAATTATTTAATTCGTCAAATCTTCAAGAATATCTAAGATAATTGGAAGACATGTCGGTCTGTCTGCGAGATTCTTCGAAACACCTTGTAGAAAAATGCACGTATTGAGCAATAAACGAAAAATCTGCGCATGGATCGGTAGCAAAATAAAATTTTGCTCAGCGCCATCTGTTATTTAGTAGATTGTGTCATACATATTTCAAAGTAGGTAAAACCGAAATAATATTTTAACTGTTTATTGAAAAATATATAACAAAAAAACAATAGATCCGCTGTAGCACTTCTATTCCAATCGAAGGATTTGATGCTCTTGACTTTGCTCAGTTTTTCGTCGTTTGGAAATATTTAGTCATGCAGAATTAGGGGACTACCAAACTTACAAGAATTCAAATGAATTAACGGATGGAACAACTTTTACATAATTTTTGATCGAAAATAAAAAGGGTTAACTTTTCAAAATGTGTGAGCCCTAAAAATCTTTGCGGCTGTTCCATGCAGTTCAACTAGATCGCGGTGACTTAAATTTGCAACACAATTACCTTGATGATATCTTTCTTCTGTAATAATACGGACAGAGTAAGCAATATGATGTCGCAAAAAATAAAAACATAGTCGGGAAAGAGACTAAGTACTTAAAATTAATAGGCACAACGCCATCTAGACGTGAAAATTTATCGTTCTTTTGAACTATAGCCTTACCTGTTCTGCACTGAAGCGCAAAAGAACGCGCCTACGAGTTGCTCCCAAATTGATGAAAAGGGAAGAAACTCTCGTCAGCCTCTATAGAAAACTGAAAGCCATGTCTATTTTTGAAATCAACAAGTCCCTGAATACGAAAGGCAACCATTTTGTGTTTTTTTTTATAATTTTTTTCTAAATATTTTCTATATTATGGAAAGAAGTCATCACAGAAGTATGCCATCAAGTTGGCGTGTCCCCTTCGATTATTATAATATCGAACGTCGTCAACCGACAATAACCTCAAACTATGAACTAATCGAACCAATGCTGCAACCGACGCAACCTCAACCTCCTCCGCCACCAATAATGGTTCCACAACTGCCGCCACCGCAACCACCTCCTTTAACTAGTACCGGACAAATACCAGCAAATTCGAATTTCATTCCAAATTACTTTCAGAATTTTCCGAGTGCCATGATACCCGACATTTTAGCTAGAACTGATCTTAGAAGTATCCCGGCTAAACTGTTTCGTAGTAGCTCATTAGGTTATACATTGCCCCGACCAAATTTTGATACATTGAAACGTATTGCGAATCCTGTTGTTAATTTCTTTCGAAATGAGCCCATTTATTATGTAGCACAGAATCCCTATCATCTTCAGCAACAACAACAACAGCCGCATCAACAACAACCGGCGCAGCAACAACAGCAGCAGCGTACTCCATTCTATAGCGATAGTTCCATTAATAAGCCTGATTCGATGCATTTATTAGGTCAATCAATTCCAGTTCATTCACGTAGACCGCCATCATTATCAGTCTACTATCCATCGTCGGAGCCAACACTGCCATCTCTAGATCCAATGCTTAACTACTATCAACCGGTTATTTATCCGGTTATGTATCCGAATATGATGGTTAATAATACGCCTTACTTTGACGCTTTAGACTTGCAACTGCCACAGGGTAATACTATTTTGAATATACCGCCCGGTTATCAGGAATACCCATATGATAATAACGTTATCCCTGTCCGAAGGCCATCACCACGCCGCTCCATTCTGAAGAAAAGCAGACCGGAACGGCGAAGATGTTTAACAGAATGTGTTTCAAAATCTCTGGATTATGATGACCGGCCATATTACACCGAAAAACAACGGTTACTGCCTGAGCCGCCAGTCTGCCAAGATGATGAATACAATCCGCCATTTTCGGAGCTTCCAAGAAAGTTTAATTCCGAATCGAACATTCGGCAGACCTACTTTGGTGCTGTTGTCGATGAAACTCACCCCTTAAGTCACTCCCATTCACTCGTAACCGACGATAAAATCATCAATATTGTCTACGATTCGGATGTCGGTTGGAAAAGAAAATCCGAACACACTGCCATCTTTCGGGTTCCGAAACGCCGATCGAGTGCGAAATTTTCGTACGAAAAGAGGCGCAGTCATCTGAATCGGAGTAGTTTGTCTTTGGATTTGACACGCAATCGACCACATGGTCTTGGCAATGATCTTCTGTCGCCGCGAGAAAAAGGCAAAAGTGATGAATATGATCGCGATCGTACACACGAACCTACACACGATCGTACACACGATCGTACACACGATCGTAGATCTCACGAGCCCGAACATCATAGCGAACGTGATGATCGGGGTCACCACTATGGCGAATCATCTCCTCGAGATAAACATGCTCCTTCACCGACGGAGGAGGATCAGCACAATAAATCAACACCTCCTCGACGAACGAGTGTGAAGTTCGACAAACGCACTTCGGCCGTACGAATGGAAAGAGAAAGTCCATCGAACGGAAGTAGTAAAGTGCCATCCGCAAACGGAGAAGTTCCTGCCGACGATCAGCACAAAAGCGCTCGACGTTCAAGTGGCAAGTCGGCCAAGGCTGCTGCGCCGAAAGCGCAAACACTAACCGATGTCCTGCATCTCGTACATCCAAAAGATGAACCACCGAAAACTGCCAAATGTTTACGCACACAACGCAAGTACAAACATCATGACAAACCCCTAGAACACGATATGCCCGAAGAGCACGAAGCTGATGTCCCGGATGAAGCCACCGGATCACCGACATACTCATCCCCTAAACGTAGCATTCGAAGTAGTCGGCGCGTAGAAGAATTGAAACGTGGAGAGGATTTTCACGATCGCCATGGTAGTCATGATCATCACGATCCCCACTACGATCGACGTAGCTCATACGATCGTAGCAATTCACATAACGATCGTCACGGTCGCCGTGACTCATACTATGATCATCATGAACCTCATCACGACCGTCAAAATCCTCACCACGATCGTCACGATCCCTATCATGACGGTTACGATACTCACGACCGTTATGCTTCAAATACTGATCGTCACGATCCTCATTATAACGATCGTCATAACAATCACTACAGTAGCTTAACTAGTTTAGATGATAAGCCCTATGAAAAAGATAAACGATCGCCACTAGACGACGATCTAGACTATTCGCAGGAAAATCAAGAACATAATAGTAGTAGTAGTCAGATTCGTAGTAATGCTAATTACGCTTCTTCTTCCTCTTTTGCAAACTCCCACCACCACAACCAAAATCATCATCATAACGATCATCAACAAAACGACGCTGACGATTCCATTGATCATAATAAAAAATCAAAACGCGGATCGGTTCGATCGAACGATCACAATAACGATGGCGATTTCGACGAACAACAACAACCCGAACGGCGAAAATCTAGTGAATACGATGTCCGAGATCGGGTCGTCAAGGTCCCGTCGAACGATAGTAATTCTGGCCGTGGCGATAGTCGCGATCGTAACAAAGAGCGTGAACGTGAACGTGAACGCGAACGACAATTGCAGGACCGAATCGAAACAGCAAGTGATCGTGACGAAAGGAATTCGTTCAGTCGAAGTATGTCGAATGCGGACGGTACGCCCGAAGATAAGATCGGTAAGGATACTCCAAATATCTTCAGCTTTCTTTAGATATTTTAAAAAAAAATTTAAATTTTGTAGATGGAAGCTTATCCGACACGGCCGTAGGTATTCAAAATCCCGAAATGATGCGACGAAAAGCGGATCAACGATCGCCGAAAAGCGAAGCTGGCAGTCGAGAACGAGAACGTTTCGGTGCGGGTATGGGCAAAAAAAGTAATTCCACTTCACAATTATCAGCCACTGGTAAGTACAGTCTTTTAATTTTCAAAAAGTTTCAAAATTTTAAAAAAAAAATTAAAATTAGACTTAAACACAAAATTTCTAAAACACCAAACAATAAAAAAAATCAAAAGAAGAAAATTCAAAATGTAGTTAACCTCTAGATGCATTTTAATCCCTAAAATTTCTCTCTCTGAATAAAAATTAATTATTTTTATAAAAAAAAAAAATAATTAAAAATAATAAGAGTATTCTAATATTAAATTAATAATTTACAACAACAAAACAATTGAATAAAAATCAAAGGTCGAAAACGACGTATGGGTTTCGGCAAAAAGGGTAAGAATTCATTTACGGTGCACCGAAGTGAAGAAGTTCTGCCAGGTGAGATGCGTGGAATCCTTTCGCGAGGATCTTCTGCATCCGATGATGGAGAAGGAAACATCGAGGGGGACAGGTTCGGATTTTTCTTTTATTTAACAAACAATTTATTGTTTTTTAGCCATTTTCTTTTTGTCGTATTTAAATTCATAAATTTTTGGTTTTACACTTGGCCAGAACCTTTTGTTGAAAATGTTTTTGTTCTTAAGCCGGTAATTTCACGAACTAAAAGGTCCTGCAGAAATCAAATAGAGAACCAATAATTAAAATCATATATGTATTTTAGTTCGAGTACAGGGAGACATAGAATTTGTTTAGATTTTCATTTTTAGTTTTAATTTAAATTTCGTACAAGAAGCAAATTTCGTAATTTCCCCAAATAATAAACAAAACAAAGAACCATTGGCGCATTTCAACTCGCTACTGTTGGCCCGATTTTATTATTATTTTGGACGAATCCAATCAGATAAATCAAACACAATATTGCATCTGCTGCTT
This sequence comes from Beris morrisii, assembly GCA_951812415.1. NCBI lineage: Eukaryota > Metazoa > Arthropoda > Insecta > Diptera > Stratiomyidae > Beris > Beris morrisii. The sequence continues at coordinate 129,095,261 of OX638312.1, forward strand.
TAATTATAATAAAATACTCGTAAATCCTTAGAAGCTTATTTTTTTTTTCATTTTCCATTTGAAACGATAGTTTTATATATTTTTTTAAATTCCATAATCAACAAGATAAGTCGTTAATAAAATTTCTGTAGTGGCTCGTTTCTATATAATTTATGTTTTCTTTTCGATATTTAAAATAAAATATTTATATTTAAAATTAAAATGCATTAAAATCCTTTAGTTATTTTTCATAATTTTTGATATCTTTAAAAAAAAAATTTCTGCTATGTCTCTGAAATAATATTTGAAAATAATAATTAAAAAAATCATTATATTTATATTGGGATTATTTAATAATAACTTATAATTTTGGTTATTTTTTTATGTCGAGTGAATAATTGTTGAAATTTTTTTTTCAATATTTTATTAAAAATATGTTTTGGAGTTGATATTAAAAGGGATTCGTTTTTGTTGAGAGGCACCTTGTCCTGTGATGTGTGATAATTGTGAAAAAAAAATATTTAAAACTATAACAAAAACAAGTGAAAATATTTTGCGTTATAAAAATGATGAACTTTTTTATAGGACGAAATTTTTATGTTTTTCAGCACAAAATGTATATTTTTTTTATTGATGACAGAATAGTAGAGAGCATCAGTTCTTGAAAATAATAATAAATGTAAATATTGAGTAGCCAGTGGTAAATGCTCTGGTTGACGAACGCAATATTATTTTTAAATTTTTTTTTTAAATACATTTTTAGTGAAATAATATTTAAATAAAAGTATAATAAACAGAATGTTCAATTAGTTGCCTCACCACGGAACCTAAATTCCAATAGAGATGATAATTGCTTAATTCGGTATCCTTAAAAAGCAAAATGTCTGGATTGGAGATGGGTCGTTCACGAGTGAACTGTTCCAAAAGAACACTTCATTGAAGTGAGTGAATGAAGTAACTCACTCATTTTCGTGAACTGCAGTTCCATTCGACACGTGGCAAAAAAATTAAAAACGATATATATAAATCGCAGGAATATTCAAATAATGCGCAAGTAGTAAAACTAATTTTTGTCCGCTGAGACGAAATTTTGAGCACGAAATTTAACGCTGAAAGCACTAAATTGGCATCACTGATTATAGACAGTGCGGTTGTCTTCAATGTAATTATGTATGGCGACGCGGTGCGAAGAATATCACGACATTCTATTTTCCATCATAAGAAAAAAGAAAATAAATGTAAATATTCATGTATACACCGCTCTTCTTCCTATTTCCCAACCCCCAAGCACAGCTACTGCCTGCCTGACAATAGACCCAGCAGAAAATGTATGAAGTACTTCTCATAAGAGGGTCTGATACCAGTGCTTGCAAAGAGAGCTCTTCCATAACTACTTCCCGGGAAGCGAGAGAAGAACGAGTTCATTATTTTGTTTAGCGCCGAAAAAAGCAAGACACCGTACGTTGAAGCAAATATATGGTGATCATTATATGCGTGAACGTTCTTGCAATTAGTCATTCAGTTTTTGTTTTTCCAACGTACACGTGCAGTGTCAAGTGGAAAATTAAAAGTGTGTAACAAACCAGCTGAAGAAAATCCACACACACCCACCCTACGAACTTCTGTCTAACTATAGTGTGTGATTAAGTGAACGGCTGTTTAGAGAAGAAAGCTCACACACGCACCAGCCCACCGGTGGCTAACTAAACGGCTGTTAGAAAAGATAGAGTGAGCGAACACTCCAATTGAAGTGCGGAACGAAGAGATCCATTGAGTTAGTGAACACTTCAATTGAAGTGACTATAGTGACTACTGAACGATGGAACGAATAGTTCAATGGAAGTACTTCACTGAACTCGTTCCTTAAAGTAAGTGACTCGGAGTGAAGTACTTCACTGAAAGGAACTGCTTTGACCATCTCTAGTCTGGATTGACGGCCCAAATCGCACGGAACAAAGGAACGAAGAGTTGCATTGAGTGAGTGAACACTTCAATTGAAGTGACTAGTGACTACTGAACGATGGAACGAAGTGTTCAATGGAAGTACTTCACTGAACTCGTTCCTTAAAGTAAGTGACTTCACTGAAAGGAACTGCTTTGACCATCTCTAGTCTGGATTGACAGCCCAAATCGCTTATTATCAAGTTGGCTTAAACAAGCAAAATGTTTATATTTAAAATTCCAATCAAGCTGACTTAAAAGCAACTTTCGGGAAAAGTACCTTTATTGGTTTTAATTAAAAACTCAATATCTTGATCGACGGCCCAAAGGCGTTATACTCATAATTGCTTTGACGATTCAACTATTTATGTGAAAACAATTTACCAACTTAATTAAAATAAAACGGAAACAAAGCTGGTTTAAAGGTAAATTTTGCGATAAACATCAGTCTTTTATAGTCTGGATGAGATCTGTTGAGTATTATAAATTTTATCTAGCTCGAAATTTTTTAACGCCTAGAGCAGAGGCTCAGACGATAAAAAGTTATACAATAGGTTCATGGTTAGACAAAAACCTCAAATTCGCTTACTGTATGACAGTCTGTTTGTCTGGCTAACCGACCGCTCGATAACTTGACACCTTGATCTAGGAAACTGAAATTTGGTCACCATTCGTTAAATAGGATTTAAGATCGAGTTCGTGAACTGACAAAATTGAAGAAGTAACTTCTGCTAGCTACCATACAAAATTTCTTGAGACATGTCTTCAGGGATATTGGCTTCAGAACGCTTTAAGCTATGACTTTGAAATTTTGAATTTTTCCATTAATTGCAGATAAAGTTATAAATTTGAACGATGAGTCCTTCGTGTAGCTCCCATATATCAAAATCCTGTAAAAATTATTTTACTGAACTTACGAACTCACTTTTACTAAAGAAATCGTTTAGCCACGAAAACGAAATTTTACTAAAATTAGTTTTTAGTTCAAAATATGGTCACGTTCATTAGTGAGCTAAGTTTGTTTACTCCTTCCGGTACCCCCAAACACGTGTTCACCAATCCCGATGACTTCAGAATGCTTCAAGCTAGATCCCAATTTAATGAATTGAGTTTCAGCGGTTGCAGATGTAGCTGCCATATAAAATTCCCTGAAAAATATGTGCATTCACGTTTTGGAACCCACTATAAGTGGAGAAATTATTGAGCTACGAAGTTAAAATTTTACAGAAACTAGTTTTAAGTTAAAATCATGATGAAGTTTGCTATTCATCGAAATCGCTTCACTACTTCGGGTAGCTCCCACACAAAATTCCTTCATACACGTGTCCGCGAGTTTGAGCCAATAACATCAGCAAGGAATTTAAAATTTTTATATTACTTTTTCAATGGTTGCAGGTAAGGTCGTAAATATTTTGAAAATCGTAAGAGACCTTCCTGCAGCCCCGATTTAAAACTCCTTGAAGAAGGAAAATTTTGCGTTCGGTGATTCACCTACAGTTCCAAATACGGAATTGAAAAATGCAGATATTTTTTTTCGAACAGCAACCCCCCTTCATCCCCAACTGCAATATAAATCGGAGTTCAGTATTTCATCTAAAGTATTGAATGATTTGCTGCCTATCGTAAGACCTGTGTGTTTTTCGATTAACTCTTCCCTAAATCTAACTAGAATGGTACTGAATTAAAGGCTCACGTCCTAAATCCAGTACGGTATTCCTAAAAAAATATCCGGATCGACGGCCCAAATGCTTTATGCTGAAAATTTGATTGCAATTTAACAACGAAACGAAAACCGCTTTAGCTTAAAAGCTAGACATCACAGATCATTATAATTTGAACCGCGGTCGTGAACGCGGCATACATGCCACCATAGCGATAAAGAAAATTAGGTACTCTCTACATTCTGTCATCGATGAAATGTATTATTAGTTGGTACAAATAAAAAATATAAATATATGTAAATGTAAATGTATTAGAAGGACAACACATCGAATTATTAAAAAAAAAACAAAACAAACAAACAGACATATTTTTGAAAGAAACATGAAAGTAACATAAAAGAAACATACAATTAAAAGCCGAACAGTATTTCTATAAATTCCTTTAAAAATACCCGACTTTTGGTAAAAAAAAAAACAAAAACAGATTTGAAACTTTAAGACCTTTTACAAACCCTATCCCGTATATACACAGACCAGGGCTATGGAACCCATCAGCACCGAGGTCGTGGTTCCTCCGGAAGTATTCAACGATCTGTTGAAGTGGCGCCGGCGTCATCATCGCAGTGTGGTGCATATCGTGCCGGAAGTCTTCATTCAATCTCGACTAGTTCTGAGGGTTCATCGTAAGTTTTGCTAGCCTTTCTCTAAATCGAAGATAGAACATTAAATTTGTTTTTTTTCATTTTATTATTTTTTTTTTGTGTTTAATTTTATTTTTTAATTTTTATTTTTATATTTTTTTTTTTTTTATATTTTATTTTTTTTTATTCATAAATTTTTTATTTAATTTTTTTTTTATATTTTCTTAAATTCTGTTGAAAAAAAAGATTGAAATGGCGAAAAATTTGTTTCGTTCTCATTTTGATTTTTTATATTATTGAATATTTTTATTTTATACTTTCAACTGAATATGCTGGCTATTTTATTTTCAAAGTTCTAACTGTTCAAATTCTTGGTGTATATTCGTGTGCATTTTTTAAATATTTTAATTACAAGTAAACCAAACACAAATACACAGTACCTTCAATTTCTTGAGAAAAAAAATATTTTATTCATTTATTTATAATTTAATTTCTATATTTATTTAATTTTTCGATTGATGACTTTAGAAAACGTAACTTTTATGTGTTCAGAGTGTTTCTTTTGTTAAATTAAATCAATATTAAATCAAACGTGGAAGTGTTTATTTTTCTCGTCTCATGTCGAAACTTAGTCCTCTCTCTCTCTTTCGCAGTCTGTACTCTTCTATTATATAGAAAACAAATATATTTCACATTTTATAACAAATTCAATATTTCTGTGGTGTACGCTATTGTTGTGCTGTAATTATTTTTCAAATAAAATTAAACTGAAAATCAATTAAAATTTAATAATAAAGGAAAACTATTGTGTTGAAAATAAACAAGTGGATTAACAAAATTATTAATTTACTGTTCGGGGCAGGTGTCGTCTCTTTTCTTGGTCTTTGAGTCTTGTAAATTTATGTTGTATGTTAAAAGTTGAATTTTTTTTAAAGAAATTTTATTGTTATTGTAAAATCTTTTGTAGATTGTGTAGAAATGTATTTTCAAAAAGGTCTGTGTTATGCTTTGAATGCGCTTTATTCTTCACAATTTAGGTACACAAAACAGTAACTTTGTAACTAAATGTGTGACACAGAAAAGCACTACAAGGAAAGAACATTGTTTTTGAAATTAAGATAAATAAATAATAATTGCAATGAATTCTTCGATATTTGATAAACGGTACATAAATTTCGGAAACAATTTTTTTTTATTGAAATAATTGCATGAATAGTTGTTTCACATTTTCTCGCTTCATACACAACATCCACATATTATAATTCTCTTATTAGCCGTGAAATTCAAAAAAACTCAATTTGATTTTGAAATTTTTTGCAACTCAGTACTTGAATTGCTTTACAACATTTCAAAATCAAATTTCACTTATATTATGTATAAAAAAAGTTTATTCTTTTCAAGTATATATTAAAGTTTAAATTTATTACTCTATCAAATATAAATTCAGTATTTTTCACCTATTTCTCCCTGTGTATATTCATTTTCAAATTAATTTCAATTTTAAATTATTTTATCTTTCTGTTGTTTTTTTAAGTAGTTTATGTCATAAATTGTTTATAGAATTACTTGATCTTTATTATAAATTAAAAACAGAAAATAATAGAAATCCAGTCGTTTTATAACCTCCTTTTTTTCTAAATTATAAAACTAATAAATTCTTTTTTTTAAATAATTCTCAAAAATGTTTAGATGGTCGCCGTCTTTGCGAATGAACGATGGACAACTATCAGATTTTATTGATGGTTTAGGACCTGGACAATTAGTTGGACGACAAGTGCTAGGTGCGCCATCTTTAGGTGATATACAACTTTCTATGTGCCATCAAAAAGGATATCTTGAAGTGGAAGTGATAAGAGCTAGAGGACTACAGGTAAAAGATTTTTTTCATTACGTTTTATAAAGACATGATTATAATTTCTAAAATAAATCAATTTAGCTTAGGGGATTCTCTTAAACCTAGAGCGTTGCTGTCGTATAAATTAGTGGTATAATAATATCTGGAATTTTAACTAAAATCAGTGCTGAGAAACAATCACATTGTGAAAATTTCACTTTTTTCTTCTGTTTAAAATTTAACTTTTATCTGAAACTCACAGAAATGCACAATATTATAATACAATATTGTGATTTCTATTCAAAAGTATTGTAAAGCTTCGCTCATTGAAAAAATAAATAAATTTCACGTAAGATGCCCTACGTTGGGCGGCAAATACTACATCCATATTGACGCGGGTTAAATGGAAACATTTAAAACTGCACGAAACCTAACTTCACGTAAGAAAATATATTATTATATCCTACGTTGGGCGCCAAACGTTGCATCAATGTTGGTGGCTGCACTTGAGTAATCGCTAATTGGTTCATCTGCAGCGATGCTACCAGATACGTGAATTACAAAATATTCCGCCATTGTTACGGTGCGATCGATAGACAGATGGCCTCTGTCTTCTAGTTCAATTTTGTTCACAAATTTTGCATTGCAGTTTTTTTGCTCAAGATTCTATACTGCAATAATCTTCTTCCATGACGGTATAGCCATGTGATCTCTTCTAGTACCATTAATAAACTGTACACTGCTAGTCTCATATTGTTGCGAGCTAGGGATTCGGCGGGATTTCAAGTAAAAACCCAATTCGACTAAATTAAGAAGAAAAGGCTTTATTAAAATCACATTCAATTATCACACTTTTTTTTCGATTTCAATTGCTATACGATCGCTGTTATCAACGAAAAGCACTTTACACATCCACATTCTTATTGTCGCCTGACTGGCTGCGTGTACTAGCTCTGCGGCGCTTATATACAATATCAGTTGAGTCGAGATACTTTCCGCATTTTCTTTTGTGTATGTCGAACAAGCAATGCTTTTTAATTTGACACTTGTTCGGCAACTTCCCGTTGACACCAAGGGAACACTATGCTTCAAATCCACACAACTAGTAGCATATGCCGACGACATAAATATACTTGCAAGATCCCTGCAGAGTGCCCAAATCAAAATCATGACACAAACTAGGAAAAACACGCCAATCAGACAAAATATTACAGTAGGAGACTTTAACCTAGAAAACGTAGACAACTTTGTATAATATATCTCGGGGCAAATATACCAAAGGCTGGAATCGAACCCATCGAAATTAAAAAGTACTCCAAATAATTAAAAACAAAAATGTGCATAGGAAAAGAAAGCTTAAACTATACAAAACAATTATAAGACCTGTGCTATGCTATGGCAGCGAAACGTGGACATTGACTCAGGCGTCCGAATAATTAGTTAACGCCTTTGAAAGAAAAGTCCTCAGAAGAATCCTCAGACCTGTGAGGGAAGACTCGATCTGGACAATATGATACAATAGAGAATTTTATGCCATCTTTGCTAATCCGGAAGTATCGATCCTCATCAAATTCAAAAAGCTACAATGGGCTGGTCATGTGGAGAGGATGGATGACGGAAGAATCCCCAAACACACTAAAGGGAAAAGTTAATGGACAAAGACCAGTTGGAAAACCACGAAAGCGCTGGGAGGACTATATTGACGCAGACAGCAAATCACTGCTAAGATTCACAAACTGGAGGATGCGCTCACTGAACCGAGAAGGCTGGAGGCGGTACATTCAGGAGGCCAAGGACCGATTTGGATTGTAGCGCCATCACTATAAAAAAAATGTCGAACAAGCGGGAAGAGTGTAGAACATGCGAGAAATGTGCAGAGCTTTCTATGCTTTTCTAATTGGATGTTAAAAGGTTGTAGTTTTCTATGGAAACTTCCATATTATTGATAAGTGGCTTGGGCTACCAGAGTATGCATGTAAGCACTCTGAAGCCATAAAGGTTTAAAAATTCTGAAATCAATGAATTATGCTGACCCTAGTCATTTGCTGTGCTTAAATTTTTATCGGAAAGCCGAAATCTCCAACACCGTCGACTACTTGCAGTTTTCTTCTTCTATGGCACTACATCAGAAATTGGGTCTTTGCCGTTTGGATAATGTTTCTTCAATCGAATTTGTAATCCTCGATCTGAATTTTTGATAGATGTGATACGGTTTTCATCACAGATATGAAATAAAAATTATAGACAATCTAATACCCAAATGACGAAAGCCATATTTGATATGTGTACCCGCTGTTTAAAATTTGCTGGCAAGCGTTTGCAAGCAAGCAAATATCGGTTAAACGATGGTTTGAAACTACAATAAACGCTTGGAGTGAAATTTAGAATCAAAATTAGAAAAAAACTCTCATGGGTGAAGAAATATAAACTTTAAACGAAATATAACATTATCGTGTATTTACTAACATACTCATGAAGGGGTATAGTTCACAACTTGAGTGGTTCGAATATTTGGTACTTCGTCAATCTAAATATAGAGGATCGAAACTTTTTCACATGGCATATATTTCCATATGGCATAACATCTCTTCACCGCCGCTTAAGTTTCAAAAGAAGAAAAAGATGGGTGAAAAATGAGCCATTTCCCGAGTTCAAGATGTGTCCTAAATTTGCTTGATTCTTTTGCATTATTTCCTCAATCTTACGAAATTTCTTTCTTTCAGGCTAAGCCCGGTTCAAAAATGCTTCCAGCTCCATACGTAAAAGTTTATTTAGTATCTGGAAAGAAATGTATAGATAAATCGAAAACAACGACCGCTCGACGAACATTAGATCCACTATATCAGCAACAATTAGCATTCCGAGAACCATTCAGTGGGTGCATACTACAGGTAAATTTATCTATAAATGTGAAAATATTAAATTTAATTAAAATAATATTTCAGGTGACCGTTTGGGGCGATTATGGCCGTATCGAAAAGAAAGTCTTCATGGGCGTCGCACAGATTATGCTCGACGATTTAAATTTATCGAATATCGTAATCGGATGGTACAAGCTGTTTGGAACAACATCACTGGTCAGTGGTCCTCCTAGTTTGGGTCTCTCTAGGCGTTCCTCAATAGCGTCACTTGATTCACTTAAACTATAAAACACAAAAAAGAAAAACACTTCTTACTCCTCCATACACTCCCCTCCACAATATTTTAAATGAAACACTCGCAACAACAAAATTATAATCTAATATTCGCACAGATTTATCTACTATAATTAAATCATAGATCAAACTATACAAAAAAAAATACGAGTTAATTAACCAGTATAAATAATATAATAGTCATTTATTTTTCATATTCAGTAATGACACAAATCACACGCATTATACAGCCGAAACACTTCGGAAACTAACTCTTTTGATCCTATGGTTTTTCTTTTTAAATTCAATTTAAATTTAAGTACCTACCTTCCGACCTACATAGCGAATACTAATTCTTCTTCAATATTCTAAAGCTTCTTCAATATTAAACTAAGGAAAAAACAGATAGAACTTAATAACTGAATACCGGACGGCCTTGTCCTCTATCCCCGGCCAGTTCAGTTGAAATTTTTTATACAAAAAATAAAAACACTCTCCTACACACAAACCATATGCGCATTTCTTTCAGATACCGCCCTCTTTAAGTACCTAATGGATTTTATTTTTGTTCATTTTGAATACAAACAAAGAGTCCATAGATTTTTAATAATAATAAAATTGTGATAAATTAAATCTATACAATTCTGCCTCTATATCGTCATCTGTAATCAAATTTAGTAATCTTTCATAGTACACATGTATTTTATTTTTGTAGCCGATAAATTGTTGAAATTGTTTCATTATAGTTTTCATAATTTATTAACAAAAAGCATAAAATTTTCAATTATTTTCGATTGAAAAAAGTCCGGTTTGCAGACATAATGTTAGCATTACAATGTCCTGTACTATAAACATTTGGCTTTAATGACTGCTTAGTGCTAATATAACTGATCTTAAAATCCGCGATTATTTTTTTTAATTTTTTGCCGAACAATACCTTGCAGTAGCTTATTTAATATTAAATTAAATCAATTTAGTTTAGGCCAGTTAGTGGATAAAATGGAGAGTAGCCGAAATCAATCCTTGAAATATTTGTACTATGCTTAATCGAATAGCGGTCAAGCTTCGACGAGACTTCGGGGATCTTTAAGGCGTCCTGCTTACTGATTATTCCGTTTGAGCTCGCAAGTAACCGCGAAAATATTCTGTTGGCTTACTGCACTGCCAAGTAATTAAAATTTTCCTGCTTTTAATGAAGCTTTGGACATTAACCTGAAAAACTTGTCCAAGTTTAGAGACAACAAATGCTGACGATTTCTCAACGAAAACGATACCTTGGAATATCCTAAGCAAAATTTCTATATCGACTATTAGCAGGAGATATCACTTGCAACAGTTTCGTAAAAATGATTGATGTTCAATATGAACTCATCCAGCGATAAACAAAATTTTGGTCGATCTGTACGTGTGGACACGATTGCGAAGTGGATCATAGCCCTAGTTTACGCGAACGTTGAGGTCGCGGGCTGGAATACTATTCCATAATTTAATATAATTGTCAAGCTATATCGATATTGGAGGAGGTGGATTGTGAGATTCAGGGTGGTGGAACGGTGGAAACTTCTGAAATAACGGAGTAATTTCCTTTTGAGCTATTGATGTTCATACCTTTCGGGGAAGAAATTTTTTTGAAATGCGTTCCAGGTTATTGAACAGTAATCATGCATGCCAGTTTCAAGGGTTTTGCCAGAGATGACGGCAATTATGAGTAGAGTTTCTAGTCAGTTCATATTCTTACTATTATAGCTAAATCTAGCAACGCAAAAGAAGTTCTTCAACTTTCGAGATATACCATGACATTAAGAAGCATCAATAGGACCATCGTATATGGTCTGGCTATAGTTTACTGTTAAGTACATGTATTCTGCTGCAGCTATTTATAATTTGGCCGGTATAGTATTTCGGACGCATTGTCGTCATTACTACAACGATTAAATCAAAGGTAGAAAAATATCAGAGCCCCTTTCAGCCAAAGGGACATTCAGTGATACTGGGCAGTAATGGCGCTGGGTCACTGTTTTTCTTCTACAGTGTTCTACAGAACTTGTCCTTAATTATAACTCCTTCTAAGAAAATTCGATCTGAGTTTTCCGTCGATGTTTAGAATTAAGAGTTGCAATAAAAATACTACTACTACTAGCTACGAATGCTGCTTTTTATTAAGGGGAAAAAAGAACTTTCACAATTCAATCGTTAGAGCCTGAAAAGTATAGTAAAGTATAAAAATTTTTTCCGATCCGGACAATCCTTTGAATGCCATGGCTCCCTTCGGTTTTTTGCGAATGCAAGTACTCGATTTGCTGCGAGTTTAAACATTTATATTCTACATGACCATGTTTAGCCCTAAGAACTCACCTACCTGTTAAAAAAGCAAAATTTCCGGAAAAAAAAGAGTCCAATGGTTTACCAATATTAATTTTAAAATTCTATTCCTTGGGTCGGAAAATTTTATCCCGGATATACTATCAAACGAGACCGTTTTCAAAGTTACCAAAGTTTTGCTTCTTACCTCAGAGCTACTACAATCCAACCCTTCTTTTTCATTGTGATAAATCCCTTAAATTTCGACTTAAGCCTCCAACTTTATTCTATCTAAACTGACCTATTATTCGCTAAAAAACGATCACAACACATAGACGCCATTTATTTGTTAAACTAACTAAATAAAATATGTAGTACTAATGATAGAAAAAAAAACCAAACGTCCCTAGTTTTTTCACGACCAATAAATAGATCGATAGAAAAAAAAACTCTCCGAACACTTGTTCTTAATATCGCTAACTTCCTTATCACGTAAAAAAATGAAAAAAAAATATAAATACTATAGTTTACAAAAACCTAAACTAGATATTCACCGATCGTCACTCCCGATATAGTTTATAGGTATGTCATTTCAGCGCATGCTCTTCTTTCTTAGTTTTATTTTTCGGTTATTTTTTTAAATATTAAAAAAAAAATTTTTTGATTCATTCCTTTCATTCTGTTTGCACGCACCCTTCATCTTTACATAATTACAAAAGATACGCATCTCATTTCCATTTTCATAAGACTATTTTAGAAAATTATTTTTATTATGCTTCACAGCTGCGTTTAGCATCGGTATGCCAATAGATGGTGCTTAATGTACAACTATTCATTACTAGATGGCAGCTGTAAAACATTAATAAAACTCTTTAGTGCCTACAAAATTAATTTCCATTGCTTTCTGTAGATAATTTTTTGTCGATTGCAAACTTCCCTGCATATTACGATTTATTTAAAAAACAACTGTTTATTAAACAAACAAAAATGTTTTCTATTTCAGTAAATACAAGCGTCAAGGTGAATAGATCCGAAAAAAATAAAAAGGAACTCAATCGAAATGGTGAACATTTTCTTTACCAAATAAGAAAAACAAATATTTCACAAAAAGACTTTTTCAAAACAAAAGAGCGCATGGTCTTAAACTTATTACAAAAAATATTAGAAATACATTTAAGATTATGAAACAAACTAATATAAATAAATAAAAAAAAACCAAAGTGATCATGATCGGAAGAAATAAATATAAATATTATTATTAAATATAAACAATTTAGGTAAATGACATTACTTTTTCTAAGTTAAAAAAAATGATAAAATTACTAATTTAATAATAAAAATCATAAAAAAAAGAAATTCCTGTAAATATTTTATTCTACTACTAGTATACTATAAATAAGTTATATATACAAAAGAAAAAGAATATGAATATTAATATTAAAATCTATAAATAATTTATTACATAAAGAAGAAAAAATTTTAATTAAAAACCGCAAATAAAATCCACATTTTTGAATCTAAATTGTAAGCCGATAAAGTGAAAAATAGAATAACAAACTAAAATCAGCCAAAATAATTTGTTTTTTAAATGTAGTCATTCGCTATGAAATTGTTTTAATTTGTTTACCGAAATGCAGGAAATGTTTTGGTATTTATTTTAGTTATTATTACTATTTACTTCAAATATTATTCTAATTTAGTTTTACACAAACATAAAATGAAAATGGTACGATTGCGTAATAATGAAAGCGTATCGAGCCAAGTGTTGGTGGAGTGATCAGAAAGTATGAGGGCTGTCGTAATTATGAAAGAAATGGTCTTCATTTTATATCATACGTACAACCAGGTGAACGGAAAAGGGAAATTTTACCGGGGAATGTATATGAATGAACTCTCTGTACTATGCATTTTATCCACAAAATTTTATGAATCAATGGACGGTTACTTAATTGGAATTGGAGGATGGGTCCACCAATGGGCCGAATTTGTTTCGTTTCGTTTCAAACTAATCTACGCATTTTCTCTATGGTTTTACAGTCCAAGTTGGGACATGATATGCTTCTTTCTTCTTCATCTATCAACTCCAAAAAAAATGAATCGCTCGTGAAATTAATGAATTTAACTTAAAATGCCGACACACAAACTCACGATAAAAATTCGATGGAAATCTGAAACAAAACAAGGACCTGAAAAAGAAAAAAACCGTGTCACCTAAGACGATTTCGAAAAAAATAAAGAACATTTCACTATCTCAAAAAATCACGAAATCTCAGAAAAAATCTATGACTAGAACAAACCTCTGCTGAAAATAAGAATCCCGATAACTCAAATCCTTGGAATACAAAAACATTCCTGCCTGCAACACAAAATTTTAACAAAAGTAATCAAAATACAAAAGCAGAAATAATTCTGCAAAATTTCGTAATCTGAAAAATCCTTTAAGTGAAATGTAATAAATTCGAGGTATTGAAAAAATGTTGGCACAAAGCCCTGAAAAAATGGTCCACAGTTAATACCCTCGGTTCTCACAACCATGAAAATTAAAAATCTTGAAAATAGTCTCGCTGAATTGAAAACCTCGAATCTTGAAACCAAAAACGCAAAAATTCCGAAAAAAGAAACGAAGAATAAAATACCGAAATTTGAAGAAATCATCCCGAAACCGAAAAAGTTACAAAAAATCACGGAACTTAAAAGTGCTAATCTGGAAATCCCAGAACTTATAATCCAGGGGTTAAAATTGTACGATAAAACAAAAATCCCAAAACTCACAATTACGCAAGTCAAAACCTCTAAATACAAAATTGTAACTCACAGAACTCGAAACTACAAATACAAAATTTCAAATGAATCCGAAAAAATCAACACCAAACTGTATAACACAAATTTCCACAATTCAAACTTGCCATTATAAAATTTTGGTATAAATTCAGCAATTCAATCTTAATGCGAAAAGTCCGTAATCGTTAAATCCGATTTTCAGAAACATGAAAATCTTCTATGCCTGGAACGCGAAAAAAAAAATTGGAACTCAGAATTTAGAAATAATCCCGAAGAAAACCGTCTAAAGTCAAAAATAGAACCTTAGGATGTCTATAAATGTCGCTCATATTCCACAGCTCCTAGGTATCGTACTCCAACAAAACTTGAAATCTCGCAAAAAAATATCGCACGGTCTCTAAGCCTCGGGTGTACGAAGTCCCGAAACTTAAAATCATAATCAAAAATGGCGAAAAAACAAGGAGTTATAAAATGCCAAGGGAAACACACGAAATCGAATTAATCGGTAAAAAGAAACAAAACCCTGAAATGGAATTGTAAATTTCAAAACCGAACAAAATTTCATAAATTTGAACCACCGAAATTTAAAAATTTTAATTCCAAAATAGTACGAATATTCTACTAAGATCACAAAAAATCGAAACCTAAAATTATTCAATTCAAAATCTCGAAACTCAAAGCCCCTAGAAAACTTCACAAATATCAAATTCCGAAAAAAATTATCGAAACTTAAATTTCCAATAAAATGATATTCGGAAAAAAAATCAAAAAAAAAACAAATACGTATAGGTCCCATATAAAAGTCTTTAAAATAGAGGAGAAGGTGGTAATGTGGCACCTCAGTTTCATTTTTTACAATAAAAAAAACTTCATTTACTTTGGAAGTGATAGAATACATCATACATCTTCATTTCATTGGTTTCAATTGTTATAATCTGAATTAAATTAAATGGCAAGAAATTTGGAGATAAATTATATTTTTCATCAAGACTCCAATATAACAATTTCAGATAATGTGTTGGTAATGTGGTCCCCTGGGGGCCATAATAAAAGTAAGATGTCAAAAAACTTGTCAACTGCTTCGCGATTAAACCCATGGACATGAGCATACGAGTATGATGTTCCCATCGGTTTTCTTACTGACAATTTGTCCTTATGCCTGTTAAGAAAATCATTAAGCTAAGCTCAGCCCGCTACTTCATTTCTAAAATGGCTAGAAATTCTGTTTTTTACTGCAAGGTGATAAGCCTTTCGTCTAACGTCTATTCGCGTTAAACCATTATATTTGGCTTCCATAAAAAATAGATATTCTACCAATTTCCAAAATTTGTGACACTATAGGCTTCCTACCAAATTTTTTTTTTAACCAAAACGTCTAAAGTAGGTATGAGATGCATTTTTACAGCTTTCTTCCAACCTACTATTTTGCTTCTGACCAATTCAATTGCTCTATTCATTTGCTCTGGATCCCATTTTTTTTCTTTTATCCCTACGTCAGGTTATATTACAGCGGGCATCTGCAAATGTACTAAGTGAAAAACATAAAACATAAAAATATTCGTTTTAAATCATATACAGGGTCCGGCAGTGAAACCTGACGGTTTTTGAAATGGAATAAATCAATGAATATTCAAGATATTTTGTTACAATTTTCTTTATTTAAAAAAGAAAGAATCCGTTGTTTAAGATGTATACAAAAAAAAAGATGTATACAAAAAAAAATCGAAAAGCATTATGAAGCAAAAATAATATCACTCAAATGATAACCTCCATTTTCTCTGCGCTGCTCAAATCTGTTAGCAAAGTTAGTCATCACTCTTTCCAATGTTTCGCGCGGGATAGCACGCATTTCCCGCTGAATATTCGCTCGCAGTTCTGCCAAATTTTTAGGCTTATCAAGGTACACTTTTCCCTTGAGGTAACCCCACATCATCATCAACCATTTCAGAGTCTTCATTCATCATCCCCAACATTGTTTCTGCAAAAGCTAACCTTCTTGGGAAATCTTGAAGCTGTAATTCTTGAACTACAGCAATTTTGTACGGGTGAAAATTCAAGTCTTCATGAAGTATTCGCCGAACAGTCCTTTCGGACATCCCTAAAGCCTGAGCATGACGAATAGCTGATCGCCGGGGACTCCGTTCAAAAGCAACTCGTACAGCCTCGATGTTTGCAGGTGACCTTGCCGTCCTGTGGGAGCTCCACCTCTTCCCAATGTTGTTCCGAAAACCATATTGCGAAAGTTGCGAACCACAAAAAGAATAGTGTTTCGAGATGCAATCGGCCCACGAGGAGGAACATTAAAACGTAAACGAAATTGCCGCTGTGTTAGGGTCACAGAATCGTTATTTCTGAAGAACGTCTCGACGACAAAGGCACGGTGTTCACTGGTCCAACGTTCCATTGTAACTAAACTTCCACATCAGGAGAAGGAAACGAGACCGACCCCCACCAACTGAGATCCCTCCACCACCCACTACCCACCCTGTATATCCAATATGGCCACCCTAGGCCATAATACATGCATTAAGAGCGGGCCACATTGAAAATTACAAGTTGTTTACAGAACAAATCAAAACAAATAAAAAACCCGGAATATCGCGGATTTACCTTTCAAATATTGAAAATATGATTTAGTTTTTATTTATTTGAACACCCAACGGACTACCTAAAACTGTTTTTATTTTAACAAATGTTATAAAAATTTCAGACCGTCCGAAAAGTTTTGAACTTACACGCACCATTGAACCGCGAGCAATGCCAGATGAATTGTTAAGTGGAGACATCTAGTGAATTTCAATTGTAGTTGATCTATGCTGTAATGAATTTGCTAAAGAAAACTACAGATAGAGTAGTTATGTGGGAAATACAAAGGGTGGCCAATATATCAGCAGCGGCCACATTACCACCTTTTACTCTATGTTTCATAACCATTGCCCAAAAAATTAGTATTGCTTCATACCTAAATTTCCGAAAAGTTTTCAGTAAGGAAATTGATGTAACAAATATCAAGTAAGTGGCTACCATACAAAAGTACTTCAAAAAGGTGTGCGTTTTTACGATTTAGTTTCGAATCAAAAGCAAGATTTGTTCAACTTCCATACAGACGTTTTTAAAAGATGTGGTGGCACATTAATGAAAGACCCAATTTGCTCAAACTTGTGATAACTCAAAAATGCGATGAGCAATTAAGCGAACATTTAGTATCATGAAGTTTAGCCCTAAAAGGCAGGGGCGATGTATTGTGGAGCTATTTTTCTTGTGTCATCTTCCAAACAAAAGTCATGAAAATGTGTAAAATAGTAGCTGGCGGACAATCACGGAACCTTGATCCAGTGTGGATTGTTCGGACATTAAATTCAGGAGTTTCAGGTAGTTCACTTGTTGATTGGTGTCTTACCTACCGTTCTAACTTCAGGCCAAAATTTTGATGATTGAAAGAACAGGGGACCCAATTTGAACCGTACCAATTAAATTATGCATGCATACGAGAGGACTTATAGTGTGAAAGGTTTCTGAACATTTTGATAATTTATCAATTTCGTTCCTTTGGTCATTATATTTCAATGCTAAAATTTTGAAAGGTTCATTATCAGAAATTTCAATTTTTAAGTGATAGAGCATGGTGAACATATTTTCTTTTTTAATTTTCGAGAAATAATAAACCTAAAAAGGTCATATCATATCACAATAGTTCATAAACCCTACAGTTATTTCATTATTACTTAATCTTCTAAGGGGTGGTGAAGATGAAGTTCTTTAATGGCAGATCCTCCCAAGGTATTTTAATAAAATTAATTTAACTTTTTTTGTTTTGTTTTAAAACTTAACAAATATGGGTGAGATTCATAACAAAATATTATTATTACATAAAAATTACTAAGTCAAAAGAAAACACACAAATTGACTCTGTTCTTTAATTTCCCAATTTTTTTTTCCAGTCGAGTCTGAAACGTTACGCAAAAATAAACAATATCAGTATTGAACCCGCAAAATTTGTATTTTCAATTTCCCAATATTATTTAAATAAACTCTTCTAAAAAAATAAAATCTTTGTACATAAAAAACTATTATAAAAATATATAAAACTTTATTAAAAAAGGTCAAACTTGACAGTGTAAATTTCGTTTTTGAAACAAACCAAAAATATTATGCAGTTGAAAGAATGCTATGTAAAAAAACTAAAAGAAGATGAGTAGGAATAGGATAATGTAAAAATGAAATGAAAGCACAAATATAGGCAAAAAATACTTAGGACAAAAAAAAATTTAATATGCAACCTAATCCTGAATTAGCAAAAATAAATTATAATTAAAAAAGTGAAATATTAAAAAAAAAATATATAAATAAAAAAATGCTTTTTGGAATTGAACAGTTAAAAAAATATGACATATTATTATTCAAACCAAATTTATTATTATTACGATTCTTTTGTTTAAATCGATTTATTGTTAATAAATTCAAGGCAAATTAACAGAAATAAATTCAAATTATCAATAAAATATATTTAAAAAGAAAAGAAAATATCAAAGAAATGAAATTCACTAATATGGTTAATTGTTTAAATAGAAATTTATGTCTTGTTGAGGTTAAAGTAATATTTTAATTATCTGTTATTTGTTTTGCATACAGTCATTTTTTTAAATAAAAGAAACAATTTAGCTGCAAATATATTGTACATAAATTTTTGTTCAAACAATTGCCTAATTCTTGTACATTATTTATGTAAATTATAAAAAAATAAAATAAAACCAGCATTAAAATGCCTGATAAAGGAAGAGAAAGGCAATACATTATTCAAAGAAAATATTTTCGAAACTACCCTACTCGTAAAGAATTAGAAAAAAATCAAATGGAACTAAAAATAAAAACTTTTTTACAGAACTTTGCAAACAAAAAGAAACAAATTATCTATAAATTACATAAAAAAAAAATAAGAATGAATAGTAGACTCTCTATATAAATGCGAATATGTCACACATTTTTAATGCAAAAAAACCCCAACAAACTGAAATATAAAACAAAATTCTAATAATATCAGCAACAAAAAATATACACACACAGAGTTAAAAAGAATAGTATGAGTTTTTGTTCAAATTATTTATGGAACAAACGATGAAAACGAATGCGTAACTAATATTAACATAATTCTGCGACTCACCCCACTAAGGTTTCTACAGGGACATTTGTAGAAATTTAGTAAAAAAATTAATAAAATTAAACAAAAACTCAAAGATCACCCATACAACCATTTCTTTTTGAACTCACTAAAAAAAAACTCATACAGAAAAACAATTGCCAATTTCGTTACCACCATTATGTTATTTTATTTTTGTTTTTTTTAAATTTTTTTATAATAATTTTTTCCCATCAAAATAACAAAGTTTTTAATTTTAATCCTCACCAATGTGGTGACATCATGCCAAATCGGTCAACTAAAATTAAAAACAATCCGATTATGAAACAATCGTTTGTCTTTTTTCTTCCTCACTCTCTAATATTCTGTATGCGGATATGAGAGAGAAATAAAATAATCAAACAAACGTTTGTTTCACCTTATTGTGATTGTTGGTGAAATTAGCTGTATTTTTACCGATGACAGATTTTTGGTATGTCACGTTCATTGATGATAATATAGATTTTTTTTTTTTTAATTAAAAACAATATTTTTTAATTTGGTATTAATGCCAAAATAAAAAAAAACCAAAACCAAAAAAAAAAAATAATTAAATATATATTATAAAAATTTTGTACAGAGCGAAAAAATAATAATAATTTTGAAATGGATTTCCTATTTTATCTTTTTCGAATTTTTAAGTTTAAATTTTGAATTTTTCAATAAATTATAATAAAAGGAATATATTGTTAACGAAAAATACACACACACACACAAAAAAAGGAAGAAAAAAAACAAAAAAGAAACCAATTAAAATAAAATACCTAATTTAAGTGGAGAAGAAGTATCAACAGCGAAAAACAAAATACCAAAAAACAAATTCACAAACAAAAAAAAAAAAATAAAAAAAAATGTTAATATTGTATTTTAATATCTCGACAGTAATCGGACGTCGAGAAACGACAATAAACTGAAATAATGAAAATCTAATAAAAAAATTAAAAAAAAGATATACTGTTTGATTTTGGGTTATTATTTATTAGAACAACGAATATGGCAGCACTGTTTTTATTTATTTTACTTTATTATTTTTTAATAATAAAGTATTTTGTGATCGACCTGAAATTTCAAAAAAATTTGCTACCCTGAAATTTTGTACTTACACGTTTTAGGACTAGTAAACCCCAAAAAAGCAAAAAAAAAACATGTCCGTCTGTCCGCCGTATACGCCGTCCGCCGTACGCAAAATCGTTTAAAAGCGCGTAGCTCCCAAACCCGTTGAGGTATTAAGTTGAAATTTTTATGGTGGGTAGATTGGGTGAACCCCTACGGATGGTTAAGGGGATGAGGGGGGAGCGTTTTAGACGAACAATTTTGGTCTCCAGATCTCAGGAACCACTTATGCTAGGAGGCTGAAACTTGGAACTTATGTAATACTATGACAGTGGACTCATTTGCAAAAAAATTATCGATAAGGGTTGAGGGGTGTGGAAGTGGGGGGGGGAGGGAAACAATGAGTCCAAAACGCTGGAAAGCCGGGATTGAAACATTCTAAAATCCATATCTCCTGAACGATTGCTGTCAGAAGATTGAAACTTTGTGGTTGCCCTTAGGGATACTTGAAGATTAGACAAGGGCTAAAATTTTTAAGAGGGGTGGTGGGGATGGGGGGTAAAAAACTTTGGATTACAATATCTTCCGAACCAATTGCACCAGAAAGATAAAATTTTGTTTTTGTATATGGGATCACAAGAGGAGTCTAATGAAAGGAAATTTTTTGAGGGGGGAGGTGGAGCACGAAAGTGGGGGGATAGCGATTTTTCAAAAAATGTAATTTTTATATCTCAGAAACCGTATCAGATATGATCTTGAAAATTTTACAGGAGTTGGGATCGGTAGACCTGTAGTAGGGAAAAAAATTTAGCGGTGGGGGTGTAGGGGGTGATGGTGAAAAGGGGTAGAAAGGAAAAAAATTCTGATTTTTATTTCTCGAAAACCGTAATGATTGGAAAGCTAAAATTTAGGATTATATAGAGCCACTATAGAGACATCCTAGAAAAATAAAATTTGTCATAGGGGTAGCAAGGTACGGGGGAGAGGGGTGGTTTTTTATATCTCAGAAACGGCTTATGCTAGAAATTTGAAAGTTAGTACTAGTACGTATATGTAGATGTACTATTAGAGTAACTAAAGGGAAAAAAAGTTCAGATTTTTATTGGCGTTCAGAGGTTGAGTAAAAAAAATGTCAGTGAATCCACATTTTCACGAATTTCGTTAAAACTTTTAGACATGTCAAACATTAAAAGCAAATTTACTTCTGCGGGCTATTTATATAAACGCCTAGTAACGTTCTTAAAATTTTTTTGATATCCAACCCCTAATGGGGTGTAAAGTGGTTGTGTACATATTCACGAATTCTTATATATTCCTAAGGTATATTGAAATTTGGAATTCACTTTTACTTCTATAAGCTTTAAACGTAGTCGGGGAAAACCCCGATTTAAGTATTTTTCTCTATTAAACCCCCTGGGGGTATTATTCAAGATTTCACTGATTCCGAAAATCTCTTAAGTTTATTGTGATCGAATTCGCTTATACTACTATGAATTATTCTATTGAAAAAAAATTACGTAAATAAATAAAAAAAATCTGCCAACAGTCTGGGCGGAACTTTATTATTTTATGGGTAGAAGTCCAAAACGTGTTGAGATGCGGTGTAGGTTACTATGCGACTGACAACCTAAGAAATAACCAGGAGGCTTTTTGGAACGTTTAGATTGTTATAATTCGTGGAAATGATATTCAGTTCAAGAACATGGATATGAAAAAATTCTCAGTAATTTATCGGAATTGCATACTAAATCCGTAGATGACTCAAATACAACCTGGTAATGAAACAGCTCCTTTGGACCTAGTCTAACATAATTTTCAAACCGGTCTCTCCAATGAAGCGGTTTTTCGAATATCATGTCCTTTTAATGACAATATGCAAGCAGTGGTGTACACAGTCGGGATTTTTATAATGGCAGTCTTAAAATAAAACACCTCTGATGCTGGAAAAAATTCCATTGTCTTTCCGAATAAATTTATAGAATAAAGTTTCATACGTGGCCTTATGCAAACTAGAACTATAGATGGACTGGACTACATAGCGAGTAGCGACTTTCACAAATAACAATGAAAAAGAATATATGTAGAAAAAATCTGCCTATGGTCTGGTCTGGGCGCAACTTTATTATTTTTTGGGTCAAA
The DNA here is from genome assembly GCA_951812415.1 of Beris morrisii. NCBI lineage: Eukaryota > Metazoa > Arthropoda > Insecta > Diptera > Stratiomyidae > Beris > Beris morrisii. The sequence goes on from OX638312.1 coordinate 129,117,901, forward strand.
GTTCGGGAGCGGTTAAAGTCGGAGTATATCATCAGTTGTTTCGAAGTTAATATTGTTCTTAAAATAAAAATATTTAAAATAGAGATTTTTGCCGATTAAACATTTGATAGCCCGTGTAGACTATTCGAATTTTGGTATATTATGAACACTAAAAGCCCATAGAGGTAAGAGCGAATTTGATGCTTTATAAGACAAATTGTTAAAATGTATACAAACCCATTATATCCACTTGAGGGTTAAATTTGATGAAAACATGAGCAAACCCTTCACACTCACTTGGTTTTTGAAATTCGAAAAAACGTGAAATTGGTGTTTAGGCCATTACATCAAATGCCGCAATAACCAATCTCTTCAGAACTAAGGGATGGCAAAAATTGTGAAAACATATGCAAACTCAAATTCTTACCTCCCCACTTTCATGTTCCATTTTTCACCCCCACCCCTGTACGCCTTTGACCACACTCAAAAATTTGTTTCCGATCTATTCTCCGAGTATACCTACAGAGTTCATTAAGTTTCAATTTCGTGACATTAACCGTTAAGAGATATGGGTTTTAGAATGTGTCGATCTCGGCTTTCTTGCGGTTCGGACGTATTATTTTTACCCCCACTCCCACACCCCTTCAGAAATATCGGAAATTTTTTTGCAAATGGGTCCACTATCCAAGCTCTATTTAAATTCTAAGTTTCAGCCTCCTAGCGTAAGCGGTTGCTGAGATCTAGAAACCAAAATGTTCTGTCTAAGACGCTTCCTTCACTTCCCCCCTCACATCCCCACCCTTCAAAATATGGTCACTTCAAGGGGCTTACTCAGTCTATTCTTATAAATTTAAATGTAATAGCTTAAAGGGTTTGGGAGCTACGAGCCTTCAAACGATTTTACGTACAGCGTACGGCGTACGGCCGACAGACGGACTGAATTTTTTTTTCTTTGTTTTTTTCGTGTCTACTATTCATGAAACGTAAAAAAAAATGTTGTACCAAATTTTTTTTTAAAAATCGATCACAATACTGTATTATTGAAATAATAATGTAAAATCAATATCTCATCAAACCTAAATGATATGACGGAATTCGTCTAAAAGTAATGACCATTTTACACCAGCTTAGGGTTTGAACATTAGAAAATCCTGAAAACTAATTTTTAGGCAATTATATACAAAGCCAATACATGTAAAAACGAATTCGATATCTCATTAAACCTAAAAGATTTGTCGGAATTCGTGAAAACTTTCATAACCATCTTAAACCCCTTCGTGGTTGAATATCGAAAAGTGCTCAAAGCTGTTTTGAGGTGATTATTATTAAGGTCCTGAGAAGAAAAACGAATTAAATATTTCATTAGACCCAGAAATATGTCAGAATTCGTGAAAACCTATACAACTGTTTTATGGTACACCCCTCACGGGTCTAAATATCGAAAAATCTTGAAAACGGTTTCTAGGTGTTTATATAAAGAGCCCGATGAAGAAAAATAAATTTGATACCTCAAGCCGGGTATAGCCCAGTAGTACTTTGTCTTGAAAACGTTGCTTTGACAATGGCGTGGGTTCAAATATTTAAATATTTTGTTCCACCCGGATTATCATATTGTTGATGAAATTTAGTCACTCTCTAGTACACATAGTATGCAATTTTTATTTGTTTTTTTGGACGAGGATAGAGAAATAGTCAGGATCATTTATTTTCCAAATTAGTTACACTTCAGTATAAAGATTTTTCGATTAAAAGCACAAAAACTTAAAGGCCGTAACTGATTGCCCTAATTCAAATTTAGATTCAAATGACGAGTCTTTACAAAAGACGTAAAATAAATGTTTTTCAATTGACCGAAAATATAAGCCTGGATTTAGTTTTTAGGTCGTTCTTGCTCTCGCTCCTGACGCTAGTTTAAATAGTCCGCAAGTCTAATTCCAACGTTCTTTTGGAGAAAGATTCATCGATCTGGCTGAACACGATAATATGGTAATAAAAACGTAGTTTTAAGTTGTTTTTAATATTGGAAGTATTTATTTTAAATATGAAAAAAAAACATGAAGTCCATAACTTGATCAATATTTTTAAGCTGTAAAAAACGGTCATTAGAAGAATAAAACTTTCAGAAAAATGTACTACCATTTATCGGTCCTGCTACACGTTACTTTTTTGTCCGTATTTTTCATGTCTGTAAAGGTAAATTTTTCACTTTCATTTTCAACAATTTATAATAATTGTTGAAATATTTACAATATTCTAATTTTACAGGCCGGCTACAACTTGAAATTCATCGGCATCGATTTTAAATCAGATCCTGACTATATGGTAACTAATATATCGATAATGAACTCGACAACGGTGAATGCTAACATTAGAGTCCTTAAGGATTTAGCCGGACCCGTTTGGCATCAGTTAGTCGAAATGAATTATTGCGGAAGGAAAACGATTTTCTTCAACATCAGCTTGAGTTTATGTTCGTTTTCGGCGTATGCTTCACGGCGACCCATCTACAACGCCTTGAAGACTGCGTTTGAAAAGTATTCGAATTTGCCGATTTCATGCCCCGTCAAAGTCAACAATTATTATGTTCGTAATTTTAAAATTTCTAACGATATTTCCCCTTTGTTTGTTTTCTACAAGCCCGGTGCAACCTATTGCATAAACGGATCTTTATACCAATCAATCAATGGTAAATTTGTACGGGTTATTGAGTATGTCATTACAATGAATATTGTTAAGTAATACTAATCGAGCTTCATTCACTTAAGGCGCTACGACGTGGTGTTTTAATAAAATTGGTGTGATTTTGTGTTCACTTATTATAAACATTGTAAGCAAATAAAAGCGTGTTTCTGAAAGTGGGTACAAAACTTATACAAATGCAAGACATTGCAGGAAGTGATATCTGACGGTTGTAATAACGTTTTTATGACAGAGGCGGTCGCCAGGATGTCGTAAACTGGTCATTCGACATTTAAGTAACTCGATATAACGTCATGAGGACTTTTTGCTATTCCTTCCAGAAAAGACTATATGCTAAGGAGAATTTTTTCCCTGTGGTGTATGGGTACGTCTGAGGCAGTTTGAAAGGTCTAGAGCTGCTTACTAATATCAAGTTGGACAACTGGAAGCGGTTCGGCAATGAAAATGCAAAAGACTTGTATATACTTTTGGTATTCTCAGCATATAATATCGTCAATTCCAGTAGTGTGCTCCCCAATTCCATGCACGTACGAGAACAATTCACTGAGTACTGAATCCTTAATTTTTTCTATATTTATCTAGTACCCATTCGTTCTTCTGCTTGCAACGCTATTCCGCCAGCCTGTGACTACTAGTGTAACTAACTTATATTTTTGTAAATAGCAGATGCTGTCAGTCTTTTAGCGTAGAAGAGGACACGGTGATCAATAATGAATATGGACAGTGATCTTAAAGTGGGGAAGCGGAGTAGGCGAGTCGCGTAAAAAAACAGATCTCTCTCCTGGGCGTTTGAGGAGCAAACCGAAAAAATTGAGAGATGTACGGTAGCCATTCACAAAAAAATTAAACGCTAGAACTTCCAGAAAGTACTTGAACAGAATTGACCAAAAGCTTGCCACTCCGGCCAACCAAAGACCGGAAAAGGGAAATATTGCAGGTGAACCATATTTGAGGGAGGTTTTGAAATATGCCCCGGCAATTAAACCAAAATTGAAAGAGGTGGGAGAACCTGAGTATAGGCTGGATAAGGGAATCCATGTGTTTTAGAACACGACGAGCTCAACTACCCAGACGTAGCCAGGGTGTAAAATTCGCTAAAAAAATCAAACCGGCTTGAGAAGAAAGGGTACTACTTAAAACTAATTACGTTTATCTCAGAAACGCAACCCGGTTTATACCCAGCATGTACGCCGCGGTTTTACGTCAAATTCAACCTAAATTATTAAAGCCCCCTGCTGTGAATACTTCATAGGCCACCTGACCTAGCGTCAGGTCGGGGCTCGTGCATTTGTTACATGAACTAAAATAGGTCATTTAATTTTTAGGTGTAAACGGGTGATTAGCCCAAAATGTTTTTTTTTTGCATTTTAATACATCAGTGATATGCAAAAGGTACAACAATTTGTCAAGGCATGTGTGCACGTGTCCGTGAATTTATTGATAAAATAATTTGGTGGACTAAATACGATCCAGGCCAATTTTAGGCCTCTATTTTGGCGATTGAACCTACCTTAAGTCACGATAAAGGTTAAGCCTCTGGGTGTAACTGGTTCATAGTGTGAATTTTGGTAATAAGATTGAAAATGAACAAGAAACGTAGCTGCTAGGCTCAATTTTGGAAAGGGGAGGAACTCATCAACATTAACCAAGTCAATTTGTAAATGTCGATCTAACCTAAATATGCATTTCGGCAAGGATTTGAAGCGGCTTAAGAAGTTGGAGTACATAAATCTAAACGAAGTTAAGATGTGAATTTCAGCAGAATATTATGTTTCTTGAAGAATCCAAAGGAGTTCGTAAAGACCACCATACGAGTTTCCCAGCTGAGATCGATCCTAAAAAAAATTTCCATTTTGAGGTTCTAATGAAAACCCCAAGTTTGTGGACCTAGAATACTATCCGCTTACTGCGAGTACCTATCTACTTAAATTTTATTGTTTAATAATATAAATCTATTATCTTTTAATATTCGATATGAAATGAAAAAAAAATCCTACCTTCAAATTTGGTATTTTCTCATTTCAGGGCTAGTTGACAGCAAAAAAAAAAGGAAAAAACAAAAAGTCCGCCTGTCCGCCGTATACAGCGTATGCAGTTCGCAAACACTTTGAAGGCTCGTAGTTCATACAGAAATTGTTTAGTAGGTAGACAGTATATTTCAGAAGAATAGTGCCATAGTAAATTGTTTAAGCAAAAAAAATCAGAACTACTTTGACGAATGGTGATTCTAAAAAAAATGGTCGGTGAAAATGAGGTCCGGATATTTTTACGAATTTCACCATATCTCGTAGGTCTTCAAATTATTTTGAAATTCTTTAAATAAGAAAAAAATCTGCCAACAGTCTGGGCGCAACTTTATTATTTTTTGGGTAGAAGTCCGGAACGCGTTTAATGCTGAAAAGCGATGTAGGTTACTATGCGACTGACAACATAAAAAATAACGTTCTAAATAGGCTCCTGTTTATTCTTTAGGTTTTCAGTTGCATAGTAACCCACACCGCATCTCAGCATTAAACGTGTTCCGGACTATTTTCAAAAAATAATTAAGTTGCGCCCAGACTGTTGGCAGAGTTTTTTTTATTTACGTTTTTTTTTCAATTTCATTTTCAATTTATTAACCTATCGGGCCCCTTAGGGTTTAAATATGAAAAAATTTTGCAACTGATGTTTAGGGATTTCGACTATATAGCGATCCCGTTGAAATAAAAAACTATTGGATATCTCATCAGACCGAAATGATATGTCGGAATTCGTGAAAACGCAAACATTTTTTTACACTATCCAAGGGGCTGAATATCGCAAAATCCTAGAATTAATTTTTAGATAATTATATATAAAGCCCATAGAAGTAAAAGCAAATTCGAGCTCATTAAACCTAAAATATTTGTCGGAATTCGTGAGAACTTGAACAATACCTGTTACCCAGAGGGTTTAATATCGAAAAATGCTTAAATTGGTTTTTCCCCGATTATATTTAAAATTTTTAGAAGTGCAAGTGAATTCGATATCTCTTTAGACATGAGAAATATATCGAAATTCGTGAAAATGTACACAACCACTTTACACTTCGAAAAATTTGAAAATCTGAACTTTTTTGCTTTAATTAGTGCAGTAATACATCTACATCATAGAGCTAATGGAGATGACAAGCCACCGGTTTTGTATAAAGCGCTTTGAAGCCAGAGAAGTGAGACAAAACAGGTTCGTTATATCAAATTGTTGTTGTTTTGCGTGTTTCAAGAGCGGGACATAATATAAATGTGAGTGAGAAAACACAGGTTCGTTATGTCAATTGTTGTTGTTTTGCGTGTAAGTGAATGCGACGATGTCTGCCTTCAACTCAATCGCTGCTTGTCATATCCAGTATATATATATCTATGATCTACATAAACATACTAATTTTCCACTTACTAGCATAAGCCGGTTCTGAGATACAAAAAACCACCCCCACCCCGTACCTAAAAAAATTACGTACATTTTTAGCTTTATTTCCTTTGCGGTTTATGAAAAATAAAAAATCTGGCAATAGTCTGGGCGAAACTTTATTATTTTTCGGGTCAAAGTTGGGGAGCGGTCAAAGTCGGAGTATATCATGAGTTGTTTCGAGATTATTAGATTTCTTGGGAAATTAATTTTGTTCTTAAAATAAAAATATTTAAAATAGAGATTTTTAGCCGATTAAATATTGAAAAAGCCCGTGTAGACTATTCGAATTTCACATAGAAGTAAAACGAATTTATTGTCTTATCAGACTTAGAGATATGACGAATTAGGGTTTGAATTTCGAAAAAATTGTGATACATGTTTTTAGCTGATTTCATAAGCAGCAACTTGATATCTCATGAGACACGAGGGATTTTAAAAAATATGTGAAAACGTAAGCAAACCCTTTCGCAAAAATCATTCAATTTGATTTGAAAGTTAATGAAGACATACTACAGATATGATCCTTGGTTCTTGAAATTCGAAAAATCGTGAAATTGGTTTTTAGGTCATTACATCAAATGCCGTAATAACTAATGTTATATCTCATCAGAACTAAAGGATGGCAAAAATTGTGAAAACATATGCAAACCCTTGGGGGTTGAATATCGAAAAATTGAGAAATGGGTTTGTAGGCGATTATATAAAAAGTCTGTAGAAGTGAAAAGCGATCTAATATCTGATCAAACCTAAGAAATATGTTGAAGCTTTGAAAAGCATACAACTCCCTTACACCAATTAGAATTGAATATCTAAAAATACTGAAATTGACTTTTTGGCGCTTATATAGGAAACCTTAGGAAGTAAAAATGAATTCGATATATCATCAGATCTAAGCAATATGTAAGAATCTGTGAATCTGTGATGAATATCCAAAAATCCTGAAAGGAGTTAATAAATAAATATGAAGACAGCACGAGAAAATAAAAACCAATTCAATTTCTTATCACTTCTGAAAGATGTGACGAAATTCTTAAAAACGTGTTCAACCCGCTTATACCCTCTTAGGGGCTGAACAAGGAAAAAACTTTTAGGCTATTATTACGCAGGCCCATGAAAGTGAAAAGATATTCCATATCGATCAGACCTGGGGGATACGGCAGAATTCGTGAAAAAGTATACAACCCCTTTACAACCTCTTAATGGTCGAATTTCAAAAAATTCTAAAAACACTTTCTAGGTATTTATATGAAGAAGCCGTAGAATAAAAATGAATTCAATATTTGGAAAGACCTAATAGATATGACGAAAATCGTGACAACATATTCATTCCATTTTCACTTATAATTTTTTTCGCCCCCTTCCGAACGCCAATGAATATTTGAAATTTTTTTTTATCTAAATTACTTTTCTAGTTGATTTACATATATGTACCGAATTTCAGCTTTGTAGCATAAGCTGTTCTATAGATAGGAAAAATACCTCCCCCCCGTACTATACTACCCCTATAAAAAATTATATTTTTCCAACATGCTACTACTATATGTCTATCCAAATACCAAGTTTCAGTTTTATATCATTATAGGTTCTTGAGATATAAAAATCGGAACTTGTTATTTTTCACCCTTCCCCACCCTCACCCTCTACACGCAAATTTTTTTTTCTGCTAGGGGTCTATTATGCCTACCTCTGGTAAAAAATTTAAGTATCTATCTTACACTGTTCTTGAGATATGAGACGTGATTTTTTTTAAAAATTCTTATCCTCTTCATTTCCATGCTCCATCTCCCTCTTAAAAAAATTGTACTTTCATCAAACTTTATTTGACAAGCTTAATACAGAAACCGAATTTTATTTTTCTAATGCAATTGGTTCGTAATATATAGTAATCTAAAGTTTTCCACCCCCACTCCCGCACGCCACTGCCGCGCACTCAAAAATTTGTTTCCGATCTATTCTCCTAGTATACCTACAGATGTTTATTAAGTTTTAATTTCGTGACATTAACAGTTTAGGAGATATGGATTTTAGAATGTCTCAATCTCGGCTTTCGAGCGCCTCGGACGCTCCTTCACCCCTTTACCCTTATCGGCAATTTTTTTGCAAATGGGTCCACTATTGAAGCTCTATATAAATTCCTAGTTTCAGCCTCTTACCTTTAACGGTTGCTGAGATCTAGAAACCAAATTTTTCAGTCTAAAACGCTTCCCCCACCTCCCCCTCACACCTCCCCCCTCCTTAGAGTTTGGTCACATCACTCTACCGACGAAAAAAAATTTGTGCTACGAGCCTTCAAACAATTTTGAGTACATCGGCAGACGTACAGCGTACGGCGGACAGACGGACTGAAATTTTTTTTTGCATTTTTGGTGTCTACTAGTCATGAAACGTGAAAAAAAAATTTTTCAGGGTACCAAACTTTTTTTTTTAAAAATCGATCGCAATACTGTTTTATTGAAATAATAAAGTAAAATTCATTAATTAAGATATCTACTTGTATTAGTTTAAAACCGTCAAATCCAAAATATTTGCCGAAGTTCATGAAAACTTTAGCAACTACATTGCACTACTTTAAGAGTTGAATATCGCAAAATTTTAAATTTGCTTTTTTGGCGATTTAAATATAATTAGATCTAAAAAAAATGTCGGAATTCGTGAAAACGTATACAACCACTTTACACCCTCTTAGAGGTTGAATAGCAAAAAATTTGGTAAAACTACTAGGCGCTGATTTAAGAAGTCTTTGGAAGTAAAAATTTGATACTTCGACAGAGGAAAAACGCCTTTTCACGGAAAATTTGTTTGCACTAAAAGAATTCTGATTTTCATTGACGTACGAGGCGTCAGTGCAATACATATTTTTTTTTGCGTAAACTTTGTCTATAAAACATCTTTATATGTATACGTACCAAGTTTTAAATTTCTAGCATAAACCATTCCTAAGATATAAAAAAACAACAAAACGCATGACGCATCATACAATAAAAATCCATTAATAATTCAATTTGAAGTCAGGCTTCACTCCAATGTTAGTTGGAGTTTCGAGCTTCAAATACGTTACTGTTATGAAATTTACTCAGGATGTGGGTGCCTATTTTGCATATTCCTCGCTCTGGGTTGACGGAAGTTACTTGTGAGTGCACAAAAGACAAAAACTCTTTTCCAATCGTGTAGCGTTCAGCGAAGTTGAAGGTTCAGTTCAATTCCTTTAACCGATGTAAGACCAACGGATTACGTCGAAGGGAGGTTATTTCAAGTATCAAGCCAGGTTCGCCTTGATTCGGGTGGCGTGGGGGGTACGTGGTGGGTACGAACGTACCCACCACGTACCCCCCAATGGGTATGAGCGCATAGGCTGAGATTTTTACAAGTGACCACTTAAATTAAAATTAAAATTAAATGCAAATCCGCAAACAGATTTAAAAAAACAAAAATTTGAGCCCAGGAGAGCGGAAGTTCATTTTGGGAGCGTGGATTACGTAGGGGGTACGTAGGGGGTACGATCGTACCCCCTACGTACCCCCTACGTACCCCCTACGTACCCCCTACGTACCCCCTACGTACCCCCTACGTACCCCCTAATGGGTATTAGCGCATAGGCTGAGATTTTTAGAAGTGACCACTTAAATTAAAATTAAAATTAAATTCAAATCCGCAAACAGATTTAAAAAAACAAATTCCTTAAGTTTGTTATCAATCCTCTATTTTAATCCTTAATTCATTTTGAAACTGAAAAAAATTTTGAGACTTTACGGAACCAATGTTTTATCCATTCCATGAACCACATTAACATCAGACAGATGGCAGCGCTGTCATCTCAACTGCAATTCCAATAAAAGCTCAGCGAAAGCACGTTAGGTATACGCATGCCTTAACCACCCCGACACTCACACACACATACCAATTTATTATTGTTGACTGTTTACTCGTTTCCTTGCTCGAAAAGGTCGTCGGTTCGGACGGGTGGGTGGCTAAGTGTGGACGACTGGATACATTGTTGTATTGAACTGGAATGGGTGGCAGGCGGCATGGTTCTTAAAATCTGGAATAGCGAACTTTTTGAACATTCGACTGGAATAGGACGTAATTTCCTGGAACGTTATCCATCCGTCTGATGCTCCTACAAGGAATCGAAGTTAGGCTCTCCCACTACGCGATTGTGTGCGAGTCTTGGGACTTTTCGATTTTCGATCCGCCTGCAAAATCCAAACATATCAAATTTATTATTTTGTGATTAGGGAAGAAATTTAGTTGTTTTTTTGTTCGGTTTTTATCAAAAAACATATCAAAGTTGATTAGATTCTAAGCTTTAGAGTAGAAAAGGAAACGAAACATATCACTAGGCTAGTAAGACTGTTCTTTTTTTCCTGCGTTATTTACCTCGTAAGTCGTGAACGTGTGAAAGTTTTTATCGGGTGTGTGCGATAAGAAGAAGAAAAAGGTGTAGTTTTAAGGACTCGGCATTGAATTCACCGACTATTTTCCTCGGTAAATTCAACCAAATTTTGTTTAAGTTGCTTAATATAAGTACCAAGTTTCGAGTATTTATTAGGACTTTAAGTTTAAGGACCTGATTTCGTCATTTGTTCAAGTGTTGGAATGATATTGCGCAAGTATTAGTGTTCGGTTATTTCACTTGCATCGAATTCACCAAAGTCGTGGTGAAAACCGTACAAAAACGAACTTCAACGTACATAAGAATTTGAAAGTATCGCGTGCTCTTGTTGTTGTTATTTTTGTGCGTTTTATTATCAAGCGTTTTCCTCCATCCACGTACAAAATAAATGGTAATGGCTTTGTTGTTGTTTTTAGTTTAGTACATTGCCGCTACTTAGGTGTGGCGTTCGTATCGGCATTTTGATAGTGTCGACTATTTTTTGAAAAAAAAAAAAATTTGGTGAAGTTCAAATTTGTTCATAGCGAACTTGGCACCCAGTGTTAAAATTTGAGTTGCTGCTGTGACGTGTATGGTGTATTTTTGGGCATTTATCAAAGAAGTTTTGGCATTTAGGAAAATAAAATCTCAAAATGAAATTTACTTTAGAACGAATAAATATATGAAACAAAAAACAATAAAAACGGATTCTAATGCAGGCGGATGGGACTTAGTCGAACTAAGTTTGAATGTAAGTAAATTTTGAATCTCTTCAAATAAAATTTATAATTATTTATATAAATATTCTCTTTTTAATAATATCCAATTTATTTATTATCGAAATTTAGTATCCAATAAACTATTAAAACTTCAGTCTCCGTAGGAATCACCAATTGTATCCATGTATTATTAAATTGGTTTATTTAGTTAAAATTGATAAACATTTTTTTCAAGAACTTTCTGAAAAATCCGTATCCTCATCCTTATTTTTACGCTATGGAAATAATTTTGGCACGGATATTATCATTGTTTTCAACTAATGGAAATTCGTTTTCGTTTCTTGGGAAAATATGAAAAAAAATTAGGAAAGTCTTAAAACAAATTTAATAAACTATTTTTTTGTAGAAGTTGTAGCTCTTTATTTGCACTTACTACAAAGTCCTGTGTGTAAATAATTCTGTAACTAGCTCTAGGTATATGACACTAAATTCAATTAGAACAGTCAAAATTCTCAGAAATGGTGTAAGTACAGACATTAAAAAATATTTGTAACCATTTCTTTTTGCATCTTTTTGACTACGTATTTTAAGGATTTATGAATGGTCCTTAACTTCTCTACTTTCTGCAATGAATTTCTTCATGTAGTTAATATTTTAATTTCATAGTTGGATTTACTTACGGCTGAATATCAAAAAATACTGAAATCGATTTATTAGCGATTATATTTGAAGCCCTTGGTGGAATAAGGGGTCAACTCGTTTTGCCAACAACATGCGAAATTTGATTTTTCTGAAGCCTTATTGGAGTTATTTTATTGCACTTTTTTATGATTTTATTAAAATTATTAAGAATAATATTAAATCATAAGGAGCTAACAGCATCAACTGAATTTCCTTCGAAATCAGTTAGAGGTCAGAAAAGTCAAGCCCTTTCATGTTTTTCAAAAACGATTGACCCCTTATTTCACCAAGAGCTTCATTTAAACCCCGTAGAAGTCGAAGCGAATTTCATATCTCATTAGACCTAAGAAATGTGTCGGAATTCGTAAGAACATACACAACACCTCTATACTCCCTTAGGGGTTAAATATCAAAAGGTCAGCCTTGTATAAGGAGCCCGCAGAAGTATTTCGATACTTCAACAGACCTAAGAAATATGACGAAATTCGTGAAAATGTAAAAAAAATTCTTTTTATGAAACATTTGTTTGCTCCACCTCTGTACTCCAATGCAAATTTAATTTTTTTTTGTTGCATAAGTTTTTTATATGGTACGTCTTCATACACGTACTCAGTATCAACTTTCTAGCATAATGCGTTACTGAGACAAAGAAACCACCCCCACACAAGTAATTTGCTTCCGTTATCAACATTTTTTTTCTAGGATGCAATGAACGATCTATATATCCATCAATTTTAATTTTAAGTTTTTTATTCTTAGCGGTTCTCGAAAAAACCGAATTTTTTCCTTTCTACCCTCTCCCACCCTACCTCTCTTCACACCCACTCTTAAAGTTTTTATACCGTGAGAGGTCTATTGGTCATAACTTCAATAAAAATGACAAAACCATATCTGAAACGGGTTTTAAAATATATAAATTGGCTCTTTTGAACAATTTCTGTCCTCTCCCTCACTTCCACGATCCAACTACCCCCACTACAAAAATTTAACATTTAGTAGACTATACTTGTAACCCTATATAGGCAACCCAATTTTTTTCTTCCTATGGTATAATTGGTTCAAATGATATTAAAATCCAAATTTGCGAACAGACTGTAAAAATTTATAAAGAAATTATTAAATTATTATTAAAAAATAACGAAGTAAAATGCAGATTTTTTTTTTGCTTCTTGTTATTCACGCTTTAAAATACAATTTTATTTATAGTTTTTCAGTGAGATATTATTTTGATTCGGGGAAAACCTAAGTAGGAATTTTTCCTACATTTTTTGACGAGAACGATATTTTTTTATGGCAGAGCTATATTTTTAAACTTTGCTTTTAAACATATTTTTTACCATGAAAAAAATTCATTTTCGATATTTGTTTTAAAAAAAACTGTTTATACTTGCAAAAATTGGGGTAAAATTACACAGAACGTACTGTAAATTTACATTATGTTTACGTAAAAAAAAGCATCTTTTTCGTGACAATTAGAGTGTCAGTTTTGATATTGTGAAAAATTACGTAATTTTACATCTTTGAAAGTTGTAGACTTTCTTCCAGGTCTAAGAGTGTAGTCAGTAGTGTGCGCCAACTACTTTAATACTTTGAACAAGGACATCTTATATTTGCACATATATGTTATTAAGCAACTTTTACGTGATATGAAATTCATCCCACCCAATTCATTTTGAACTTTTTATGTCCCAAATGAAAATGGAGGGAACCGCAATGAGCTCTAATTACATAGATAAAAATTTTCCGGTAAATTTTCACAAATTCGCAAAAGTTGTCTTCGTAATTAAAGGTAAAGTTGGAGCGAGTTAATTGCAAGGAATTTATAACAGAAAGTGTATTTTAGACACTACACTACGCTATGTACCAACATATCTAATAAAGAACCATCATTAAGAAAAAACGTATAGTGTCATTCAGTTAAAAACATATTAGATGTTATAGACTTTAAGGATATGTCCACACTAGACAAACCTTTAAAGGAAAGGTGGTCATGAGTAAGAATTTCGCATAGGATACTGAAAACCGGGCGGAAAGGCAATTGTTATGTTTCTTATATCTCCAGAACGTACTCAGTTTGATTAGTGATACGTTTTCAAAATACCATATGTGGTGACGCTTATGCCACGAACTTGAAACTGGGTACACACATGTGTAGATTATAGATTATACTAAGCGCAGAATAGAATAGTTATTTTGGATATAAAAGGTGTTTTTTTTAGAGGCGGAGAACTTTAAATTGAAATAAAACACAGAAAAATATTTTTAATATCCATAAAATTTGCTTTATTTGAAAGATAATTTTATGGCATTAATGTTTGAATATGATTTCGGGTATGTGGCCGTCGCGGCTGGCGCGTACATGGCGTAATCTGGAAGTTCAATTTTCACACACTTTTCGCAGGAAATCAGGCTGTATTTCGGCAATAACGCGTCGTATGTTGGCTTTCAAGTGCTCAATAGTTTCTGATTTATCGCCGTCGACACGGGACTTTACATATCCACAGAGAAAAAAAACTAATGGCGTTAAATCGCACGAACGAGGTGGCCAGTTAACAGGTCCATTTCGTGAAATTAATCGATCATCAAAGGTTTCTTTCAGTATTGTATCGCGCGCTGTGTGGCATGTGGCGCCGTCCTGCTGAAACCACATGTCTACGACATTAATGCAAATCACAAAAAAGTTAGTAATCATGTCTCTGTACCGCTCACCGTTGACTTTAACGTTCTGACCATCATCATCAGCACTACGCAGCACACCATCAATTACTTGTTGTGTGCGCACTGTACGACGTCTTACGTCTTACGTATTCTAGAGTAAACGTATAGCGAAAACGACCCATACTTTCTCGAATTAATCGCTCTGATGGACGATTATGAGCACCATAAAATGCACGTAATGCCCGATAAGTTTCTCGAATTGAACCATGGTTTTCAAAATAAATTTGTACAATTTCCAAACGTTGCTCCGCCGTGAGTCTATTCATGATAAATTGCCAAACCAAACTAGCCCCAAAACAACCTGGAACTGTCAAATCGGCTGTCACAGAAAACAGTGTTGCCAATTTAAAGTTCTCCGCCTCTAAAAAAAAACCCTTTACAATTTGATCTAAAGTTTCATACGAGGTGTGAGTTAAAGCGGCATCTCGGTTATTATAATTTTTTTCTGTAAACGTACGGGGAAGTGGATGAACGGACTGATTCTTGAAAGGTCATCATATGTAAGAGTAAATCCACCGATAATCTGCTCTCTTAATCTGGCTACTGCGTCACAATTACAGAGATCTTGCTCTGATGTTCATGAGATTAATCCAGCCAAAAACTTTGTAACCCATAGAATGGCCAAAACCACAAAATACGCAAGATGTTCGTGCAATTGTCAGGGGACATGTAGGGGCAATCTAGGGCGGACATAACATGGTGGGTGCCCACTATTTAGGTGCCCCTCAAAAGAATATAAAAATAATAAGTGGTGAGTTGACAAGGAGACTTGAGTAGCCGGTTCTAGGGTAAAAAAATTTCAAATTTCAAGAGGATCTCTGGATGTTACTAAAAGTGAAGCTGCTGGAAAATCGTATGGCAAAAATAGTTGAGCAGCATTTAGTTGGAAAATTATACTGCTCCTACTATATAAAATCGAGGCAAGTGCGCCTTCTTGACCCTCTCGAATGGCTGCCATGGCTTCTGTATGTAAGTACTTTCGAAATTGGGTATTTACTCGTTTTTCAAAGCATAAGGCCAAGTACAGACAGAATCGTCCTTCACCGTTGGATAGTCCCAATATATAAAAATCAAATATACGAAATATAAAAAAATATAAAAAATATAAAATTCTCGAATATTGACCAATAAGTTCAGAACGCTGCTTGCTAGGGAAGCATGCTATGCGTATGGGGATCGCTGACTCTGACGTGTGCAGGTATTGCTTTGACCTATATGCTGAGGAGGACATCACCCACATTTTGTGTGCGTGTCAGGCGGTTGCAAGGAGGCGACTGAGGTGGCTGGGCAGTCTTTTCTTTGAGAATTTGAAGGACCTGAGATCAAAAGGGCATGATAAGCTAGTCAAGTTCGTTAGGGATCTGGGTTGTTTAGGGGATGTTTAGTGACCTACGAGGCTCTGAAGGGATCACTATGGGCCCATTTGGTACCTAGTGCGCGGTGGCTCGAGCGCTTTGCCCCTTCTTAAAACTAAAACTAAAACTAAGTTCAGAACGCTTCATACAAGACATTCCAAATTTTGTACACATAAGTGACTAACATACAAAAGTTTTTGAAAAATCTGTGAAGAACCAACAATAACTCCAGAAACCGTTAGACCAGAAAGACGAAATTTTACAGGAATTAATTTGGTATAAAAGATAAAATTGAATTTTTTAGCGTCGAGTTCCTCAAAGTTACCATCAACCGCAGACCGGACCTTATCACTAAGTTATTTTTTCACGTTCGAATAGAGAAAATAATCCGAGGGGCTACAAGTAAATCTGGCGAATAAGGTGCGTTAGGTAGCAATTCGAACTTTAGCTAATTGAACTGATGCATTGTCTTGATGAAACAACATTTTCTTTTACGCCAAATGTGGCCACTTTTTCGTGATTTCATTACTCAAACGTTGCAATAAGTTCGCACAATTCACGCCGTCTATTGTTTTTCGTTTTTGAAGATCAATGGAAATAATCCCATGTGCATCCCCAAAAACTGACGCTATGACCTTACCTGCAGGTGAGACTGTCGTCGCCATCTTTGGAGTCGATTCTTCCCTGTTAGTCCATTGTTTTGACTGTTCCTTCCTCTCATGTGTGAAGTGATAGACCGATGTTTCGTCCATTGTTGTACATCGATGCAAAAACTCGGCTTTATTGCTGCGAAACATCGCCAAACACTCGATTGAAACATCCTTAAGACGCTTTGTTTCGTTCCATTGAGAGGAAACGCGGAACCTATCTTCCGCATAGCTTTCTCATATCCAAAGTACCATAGTAATTTTTTTCAAATAACAACCGCCATCTATACGTCACGTCCTTTTTTTAATTAAGAGTCCTCTTCTTGTGGTAAAAATGTTGATTACATTTCTGATAGATGTAGCTACTCTTTCGAAACTAAAGGATGGTATCATTCATTGGAAAACAGAGGGTAATCGCGATACAGCGGCTGCTCCTCAATGTTTCCATGTTTTTGTGTATCACAAACCTACTCTGCACCGGATAAGGTCACAAAAAAACACATTTGTTGTTAAAATGAAAGTGCTGAATATTTTAGAATTTGTTATGTTTGTTTGTTTAGAACAATCGGTGAGTCTAGAGCATTTATTCCTACCGAAAGAAGAGGTTTTTATTTGACCACCAAAGCTATTCGAACAGGGATGAAAAAAAATCGAATTTGATTTCGCATATTTTGCTTATATGTTAATCTTTTCTCCTAATGTTTGTTTTAGCCCGGATCAAAAACAAAAAAAAAACTTATTACACAAATATCCATTTCTTCAGAAATATTCCGCTAATCTGGCAACAGCTACCAGCACATGTGCGGCGAGGCAATAGCAGGGGCTGTTTTAGCCTTACCATTCACATGAATTCTTTATGAACGTGAGAGGACGAGGACGAAAAATCGATGGAAAATTTTTCGCTATATGGAAAAAGAGGGAAACCACCGAAACTGAGTCACCGGCAACGACAATCACCTGGTTAAGGGTTGACTTCAATTTGCTTTTACCTGTACTGAAATAAATCGCGAAAAAGGTCGGCGAAGACGAGCAGTAAGAGGGTGGATGCAACGGAACTCATCGGTGCCTGCCGCCGAATTTTCGAGCTGAAGAACGCGATGTTTTTTTAGGAGGGATGGTAGGGGTAGTGGTATCCGGTTCAACTGCTCCGAAAACCCAACCCCAGGGCGGGTTTCCGTACGCTTCCATACAGGCCACAGTCGCAGAATGTATTCGATGATTTTTTTTTTATTAAACTTCTTGGGCCTTTACCGATTACTCCACGCTAAAGTGACATGAAACCGGTGTTTTTCCTTTTAGCGCTTTTTTCGCCGAACCCGATCCTGTCAAGTTACTAGAAGCAAAGGGCTAACAATACCAGGTTACTATGTATGATACGGACGTTTTATGCCACCCCCGAAAAATACCTGTCGGGCAAATGTTGGCTGGGGATTTAATTTAGTGACGAGTGCTCCTAAGCCCCAATACTCGCTTGTCTGTCTCGAGGGAGGTGTGGGGACGTTGGTATATGAACGGAAAAACTTAATTTTGATGAAATAAAATCGATTTCCGTTCAGAGGACGAGTACGGGGGACGTTGAACGATTCGTCAGGGGGTAAAATGCGATAAGGTAAAGGTAAACACACATGGTAACTAGCCCAGGAACCACACTAACCACATATGCGAGAGTTGATAGAGGACCATAGCAAGCAAACACTTAGTGCTGCAGCAAGCGGGATGAACTCGATGATAAGACGACGGGTGACTAGAATGGATCATCTTCGGGGAGGTTCTTCTCTTCTGTCATCTTGTTTGAACTCGGTGTGCACATTTCACATAGGTGTTCCGGGTGAAATGTTTACTTTTCGGGGAGTGCTCTGATGAAATTCAATTTACCGGGGCGATAGGTAGCATGCATCGAAGCGCAATTGAAATATTAAGGGTACAGGCAAGTGAGAAAATTGAGGGAGGTCACTGAAAAAGTTAGTTAGTGAATGTGACGGCGGCAAAGTTAGCAAGGGAAGGCAATTTTAGGGAGTCGTCTTAGAAGCTGAAATGTTTTTTTGGGATCTAAAACGACGGTTGATTGCTTACACGGCAGTTTTCTTAATTTCCTTTATTTTTGTGATGTATCAGTTGCTTTAGGACTAGATTTCGACCCTATCTCCGCTCCACTCCCAAATTTCACTGTTCATCTCCCCAACGGTCCATTTGTCCGAACCAAGGATGGGTTACTACAGCAATTTCCAGTATCAGGTATAAATTGAGATTGATACCTTCGGGTGCCTGATCTTTTTGGCTGATATTTTTTGTACCTGATATAATTCCATATTACAGACAGATGGGGTCACTCGAAATAAGTCCGGAACCGCTTATGCTAGAAAGTTAAATCTTAGGATTAATATATCCAACATTGGTGGAGGGGCCAGTATTGGTGGAGAGCCAATATTGGTGGAGGGGTATGAGAGTGAAGAGATTATATCACAAGAATCGTATCAGTTATTCGATTTTTTACAGAGGGTGGGGTGTAAGAAATGATGGGGGTAAAGAGTGTGGAAAGCAAAACAATCCGATTTTTACTTCTCAAGAAACGCTTAAGACTGAAAGGTATATTAGATTAGATTTCATTGGAGGCGGAAGGATTCCTCCAAGCACCGCGACCAGTGGTCTATTGTGCTATACCTCATATATCGTTTTTCAGTTTCAACCTAGAGGTCCTCACTTAGCTTTATTTCTCTTAGAAATTTATCTACTTGGTGTAGGTCTATTTTTGCAATGGTACTATGGTCGACAAAGTGTACTCCAAAACATTTGTGGCGCTGAGTTGCGACTGCCTCACAGCAGCACAAAATATGTTCAGAGGTTTCTGCCTGCAGTTGGCAGAACTTGCAAAGGTTATCGGTTATGATTCCTATTCTTTTAAGATGATCTTTCAAGCACGAATGACCCGTGAGTATTCCGGTTATTACCCGTTGGTTGGTTGGTTTTTGGCAATTAGCACAGGAAGCGCCGTTTGGATACCACAACTCGTTTAACCTGGCCGTTGAGGGTTGATGAAGTGGATACATGGTTTAACAGAGATCTGGGGCTCTAATGGATTATCATATCCATCCGGAGCTGTTCAGGAAGGCGATTAGTTCTCCAATCTTGTTCTTCGAGATATTGTCAAGGTTATTAAAGAAGGGTTTGCTAGTACGCGAAGTCTGGCTCTAGCTAGGGCTGGACACTCGCAAAGAAGGTGGATAACAGTTTCCCTCTTATTTACCTCCGCACAACTGCGGCAATTAACGTTAAAGGGAATACCCAGTCTGGCCGCGTAGTCGCCGATCGGCCAGTGACCCGTGCTGACTGCCGTTACTCTGGAGACGTCTATACGGCTCCTGCTCAGGAGTTTATCTGTTCTTCTCCGGCAATAGGATGGCCATATCTTCCTAGATATGACGCAGTTGGTCAGTCCTCTCCATCTGGAGTTCGCGTTTGTTAGAAAGTGTGTGGATATTTGGTGCTTAACAGTCCCTAGTGGGACCTGAACGGATTCTACGAGAGAGCCATGAAGAGCAGAGCCTTGCCTAGCTAATTCGTCTACCCGCTTGTTTCACTCTATCTGGCTGTGGCCTGGGACCCAAAGCAACTTTGACCTGACTTCCCAAGTAGGTTAGCTCCTCACGGCACTGTTCGACGAGTTTAGAGGAGGTTATAGCCGAATCTAAGGCCTAATTACCCGTACTTTGTTTCTATCAAACTGTAGAAGCTGTTTGTTTCATTTAGTTGAGTGGTTCGGTATGAATCTTTTGGCCTGTCTAAGTCTGGGCCACTGCCCAGTGTTGGCATTTCTTGTGTTCCTCCCATGCCTTTATGCTCCTCTTAATGGAGCAGGTTGAGATTATACAGAACGGCTCTGGTCCAGTCGGCCGGACCACTGCTCCGTCTCTTACAAGTTGGTCTGCTATTTCGTTGCCCTCTATGCCCTCATGATCGGTCATGTAGTGCAAGAGGACTCTGTTGTTGGTACTAAGGATACATAATTTTTCTTGGTATTCCCACACCAGTTTTGAGTTTACTGTGTTTGCAGTCTAAGCTTTTATCGCTGCCTGACTATCTGTGAGATTGACTATGTTCTTATTTGAGTAACTCCTTTCGAGGTTTATTTCTATGGTCGTGGATATAGCATGGACCTCCGTCTGGAAAACGGTGGGATATTCACCGACGGATTCCGTTATCCTGTCGCGGGGTCCGCTCATGCCAGCTCCGGTGACTTCAGTCATTTTATATCCATCGATATACCATACAATGCTATCCGGTCCCAGTTCTCTCTGTCGCAGACTATGGAATTGAAAGGGATTTCGAAGCGATATCTCTTTGTCATATGGTCCACAGGCATGCTTAGCATTTGAATGCTACTTCTAACTCTGGATAGATTATTAGGTCCACTTTTTACTACGTTTAATTCGTTTCTCATCGCGGCTAATGTTGCCTGCGATTTGATATAGATGTGCAGCAGAGTCAGATCTAAAAGAACCTCCATAGCTGCCGTGGAGCAGGTTCTCATTGCTCCTGTCGTGTTGATACATACCAACCTTTGGAGCTTGTCCAGTTTGCTCTTGGCGCTTACTAGTTTTGTTCTTTGCCACCATTCTGATGCTCCGTACGCTATCATAGGTCCTACAACAGCTGTATAGGTCCATAACGCTATTTTGGGTTTCAAGCCCAAGGTTTTGCCTACGACCTATCTAGACAAGAGTAGAGCAATAGTGGCTTTCTCTGATACTTTTTCTAGGTGCTTGTTCCATAGGAGTTTCTGATCCAGAATTACTCCTAGATATTTTACTTCTGTCGCGAGTTTGATTTCCGTCTCGTACATCATGAGCGATCTAATTTTGCTCAGGTCTCTCTTTCGTGAAAAAGGCACAATCGTGATTTTGCCCGGATTGACCTGTAGGCCTTTCTCATGGAAACATGTTTGTGTTTTACTTAGTGCTTGCCGCATAAGGTCGCAGAGGGTTTCATCAAACTTGCCCTTAATCATGATTACTAAATCGTCAGCATATCCTTGGACTGTAAGGCCGCTATGACTGAGCAAGCTCAGTAGGTCGTCTACCACAAGACATCATAGAAGGGGCGATAGTACTCCTCCCTGCGGGCATCCTTTGCCTGTTTTGACCCTTGTGGTGTCCGATCACAGGGAGGTGTGAATCTCCCGTGTACTTAGCATTTGGTTGATCCACCTTGCTGTGGTAGAGTCTACTCCTCTGTCGAAAATTTCCTTATTTATGTTGTCGAATGCTCCTTCTATGTCCAGAAATGCGCATAGCGCAATTTCTTTATCGGAAATTGCCTTCTCAATTTCCGTTGTAATTTGGAGGACTGCTGATTCTGTCGATTTGACGGTTTGGTAGGCAAATTGATTAATGTGTAGTGGTTTCTTGCTAAGTGCTTCGTGTCTCTGGCAGTGGTCTATTATCTTTTCCATGGTTTTCAAAAGGAAAGATGTTAGGCAGATGGGTCTAAACGACTTTGGATCAGAGCGCGATCTTTTGCCTATCTTTGGTATGAAGACCACCTTTGCCTGTCTCCACGTACTTGGGATATAGCCCAGAGCAAAGCTCACTCTGAAGATTTGCAGTAGGTAGTGGAGCAGTTCTTCCAATCCCTTTTGAAGCAGGGCTGGAAGGATTCCGCCAGTTCCTGGCGATTTTGAGGGATGGAAGGAGCGTATAGCCCATTCCATTTTGCCATACGTGAACAGATTAGAAGCCCGGTGCCAGTATGTGGTATTGGAGCGGAATGCTCCAGGGATTACCGGTGACGCCTCGTTTTCTGTGTTATACGGCAAGGTAAGGATTGACGTCTGTAGAAGCTCAACAGGCGCTTCCTAGAAAATATTTTGAATAGCGTTCGCAAGGTACGAGGTTCGGGATATTTTTTGTATCTTAGGAACGTCTTATGTAAGAAAGTTGAAACTTGTTATGAATATGTAGCCGAATTGCAAAAGTAATTTAAGTAAACAAGATTTCAGATTTACATTTGCGTACGGAGGTTTGATAAAAAAGTTGCTCATGAAAAGGGGTTCAATATATTTTCACGAATTTTTCCATGTCTTCTAGATCGGTCGAGGTATCGAATTAATCTTACTTCAGCTCAGAAATAACTTTCCAGATTTTTTATATTCATCCCCTAAGATGGAGTAAAGTAGTTGTGTAGGTTTTTCCGAATTCCGATTCCGACTCTGATTAAATTGCGATTTTTAATGCTTTAATGTATTTTTGTTTTTGATTTTGTTGTTTTTTTTAAACATTTTTATTCTTAATTTCGACAGACTCCACTTTTCGAAATTTTTTCCTTTCTTTCTCTTGTCCAAACTGTTGAAATTGTCCACTTTAGGATTTCAGTAATAAGGACAATTTATTCGTCTTCTTTGAGGTATTTAAAATTACACAGTCGAGCTAGTAATCGAGATGTGTAGACCATCGATTAAAGTGTCCACTCTCTTGATTTTCCCTGTAATTTCTACTTGATGAATTTCATTGAACTTGAATGGAGTCATTAAATGTTTGAGGAACGATAAATTACTGGATATAAAATTGGATGCCGTTGGGGAAAAGTAGAACTATCAAAACAAATAGTCAAGGAAATATTTAAAGTAATTTTTTTCGGATGACAACTAACTGCATTACTCGTACGATACTCTGGCTTTAATTTCATCCGAAAATGTTAACAGATTTTTCAAGTTTCGTGACATGGATACCAGCGATAATGAGATTCATACCTGCAATATTCTAAAGCGAACGAGTAAATAATATGATAAACTTTTAATTGGGAAAATCAAAATAAAAAGTTTACGCCGAACTAGTTAAGGCTGGCAGTGCTGCGAATCGAACAAACCCCGAAATGATGTCATACAGAAATTCGATGTGAGTGCAGGTGATATCGACATTTTCACCACCCTACCTGCGGCACGAAATTCGTGTTCTTCCGGTGGAAATTCAGTGTCTCTGCTTCGTAAGTCTCGTTCCGGTGATAGGAAGTCCTTAAAAGAGTCCTTCTTTAACCCACATTGATTTATAATGTAACCAATCCCACCCACCCCCGACCCTTTTCCGTTTCTTGCCTACGAACTTGTTGGAATTCTTAGATAGGATTCTTGCATTCAACTCCGGCGACATCATCAATCGTTCGTTTTTCCAATGTTTGATCAATGCACATTTTCGGGGAAATCCCCTTTTCTATCCAGCGACATCCGAAGGGCAATTAATTTCGGCACCATAGAGTTGTGTAAATTGTTTCGAAGGAAATTATGTTTTACCTGGCGTTCCATGGGAACGGTGTAGAATTTAAGGGGTGGTTGGTTGGGCGTTGTAGTACATACAAGATGAGTAGGTGGTAAGCTTTAATATAGGTACGTTGTGGGCGGTAGGGTGCGGTTGCATGATAGCAAAGAAAAAAAAAAGAAACTATAGTTGTTTATCAGTAGAGGAAATCTCGCGTGCTACCCTCAAGGGTGCTGGCGACACAAACTGGACATATTCGGGGCCCGAATGCGTAATTCCGGCAGGTGCGGTGGCAGGAAGGACCTACAAAAGTTTGTTGGCATTTACCGCAGTTCGTTCTGTTTTTCAGCAGGACTCTGTGTACTTTTGCCAAATGTCATTAAATGGAGAAAATTTATTTATTTTTTTTTAGATTCGTGGTTGGGGAGGTACTGGCAGCAGGTGAGGTAAACTACTGCCTTTTGGTTAAATAAAAAAATTACGGCGTTGAATTTTTCAAACAACATTATCGATTTAATTGGCGGTCTGGCCAGGAAGGGTGAACAATTTCAATTAAAATACTTGTGTGTTCTGTTGCTTTTCAACTTTTCAACTTTCAACAATAGTTCCGATGATATATACTTACTCCATTCGTCTTATAATGCATCTTGTTTTGCACTTAAAGCGAATGGTTTCAAGTCACTCTTAACATGATAGAACACAAATCGAAGGATTAACCTTATAGGAAATGAATTTCAAAACGAATAGCCATTTCTTTCACTTTCTTGAAGAAACCGCTGAATATAATGCCTTTTGTAATTTACAGTGCTTAATAATGTCTGCAGAGCTTTAAAAGTGCAAATTATAGTAGAGACATAAAGTGGCGGCTCAGTTGCACAGTAAAGTTTTCCACCGTAACGACAAAATACTTAACTCGAGTGAAAATAGAAAAGCCTTCTCTGTATTCACATTTTCGACTGTGGGAGAGTGTAAGGAGTTACTCAAAACGAATTTTTATAGGGTGCACTTTCCATTAGTCCCTCTATTCACAACTTACCTTTATTATTTTTTTATAATACATTATTGTGATCGACGTGGAATTTGAAAAAAATTTGCTACCCTTAAATTTTATATTACCACGTTTTAGGTCAAATAAACCCCAAAAAGACAAAAAAAAAATATTTCCGTCTGTCCGCCGGAGACGATGTACGCCGTACGCAAAAGCGTTTGAAGGCGCGTGGCTTATAAACCCGTTAAGATATTAAGTTGTATTTTTTTTGAGAGTAGATTGGCCGACGGTTTTTTTTTGGAAACAAAATTTTGTAGGTGGGGTTTAGGACGATTTGGTGGAAGGGGGTAGAAAAGAACAAATTCTGCAAAAGATAGAAATTTTGAAATTGACAACTAACACTTCACTCAACTAAAATCGACAATCATATTCAAAGTAACTTATTAACCGAAGAGAACTGGGCAGTTTTGTTTCAATATACTGACGTTAATAGAGCCATGGAGAAATTTTATAGTATATTAAATCACACGATTACACAGTCTACAATAGTTTACAATAAAACGGAAAAAACAAGCCCGTCAAATATAAAAAAATCTGCCAAAAGTCTGGGCGCAACTTTATTATTTTTTGGGTAGAAGTTCGGAACGAGTTTAATTCTGAGATGCGGTGTAGTTTACTATGTGACTGAAAACCTAAAAAAAAGTTCGGGAAGCGGTTAGAATGGGGTCGCGTTAGAATACTTACGCCGCTGCCACATAAAACATATGAATTACATAATTGGGTCATACTCCGGGACGAGGTCTAGTCCTAGTATAATATCAGTTGTTACGCCATTAGAAGGTTTTTCGTGATTTGGTTTTGGGCCATTACATGAAATCGGAAATGCGTTTGTAGGCGATTATATAAAAAGTCTGTGGAAGTACAAACCAATCTAATATCTCATCAATCCTGAAAAATATGTCGAAAGCCATACGTCCTTTTGTAGTTGAATAACAAACATCCTGAAATCAACTTTTTGACGATTATGTAGGAAGCCTTAGGAAGTAAAAATGAATTCGATATCTCATTAGAACTTAGAAGTATGTAAGAATTTGTGAAAACATATGCAAACCCCTTGCACCCACTTTGGGGTTGAATATCCAAAAATTCTGAAATGGGTTTTTAGATATATATAAAGAAAGCACGAGGAAGTATAAACCAACCCGATGTCTTATCACTCCTAAGAGATATGACGGAATTCGTGAAAAAGTGCTCAACCCGTTTTTACCCTCTTAGGGGTTGAAAAAGGAATAAACCTGAAAACGGGTTTTAGGTGATTATTAAATAAGCCCGGGGAAGTAAAAAGTTATTCCATATCTAATCAGACCTGAGGGATACGGCTGAATTCGTGAAAATGTATACATCCCCTTTACACCACCTTGGGGGTTGAATTTCAAGAAATCCTGAAAACGCTTTCTAGGTATTTGTATGTAGAATCCGTACAAAAAAAACATATTCAATATTTGGGAAGACCTAATAGATATGACGAAAATCGTAAAAATATATGCATTCCATTTTCACTGATAATTTTTTTTCCCCACTTCCGAAAGCCAATAGATATTTAAATTTTTTTGAATCAGAATTACTTTTCTAGTTGATTTACATATACGTACCAAATTTCAACTTTCTAGCATAAGCCGTTCTATAGTTAAGAAAAACACCCCCCACCCCCGTAGCATACTGCCCCTATACAAAATTATATTTTTCCAACCTGCTACTACTATAGTTCTATCTAAATACTAAGTTTCAGCTTTATATCATTATAGGTTCTCGAGATATCAAAATCGGAACTTTTTACTTTTCACCCTCCTCCACGCTCACCCTCTACACCTTTATCCCTGAAATTTTTTTTTCTGCTGGAGGTCTATTAGGCCTACTTCTGGTAAAAATTTTAAGCATCTATCTGACACCGTTCTTAAGATATCAGACGTGATTTTTTAAAAAAATTCTTAGCTCCTCCTCTTCCATGCTCCACCACCCCCTAAAAAAATTTTACTTTCAGTAAACTTTATTTGTCAACCTTTATACACAGACCAAATTTCATTTCTCTAGTGCAATTTGTTCGTGAGATATCGTAATCTAAAGTTTTTCAACCCCCACCCCCGTACGTCAATGCCCTCTCTCAAAAATTTGTTTCCGATCTATTCTCCTAGTATACCTACAGATGATTATTAAGTTTTAATTTCGTAACATTAACCGTTTAGGAGATATGGATTTTAGAATGTCTCTATCTCGCCTTTTTTGCGTTTTGGACGCATTATTTTTCCCTCCACTCCCACACCCCTGCACCCATGTCAATAATATTTTTGCAAATGGTTCCACTATTAAAGCTCTATATAAATTCCAAGTTTCAGCTTCCTAACATAAGCGGTTGCTGAGATGTAGAAACCAAAATTTTTCGTCTAAAACGCTTTCCCCCCCCCCCCCCCCTCATTGTCACACTTGAAGGGGCGTACCCAGTCTATTAAGGAAAAAAATTTCAATTCAATAGCTTATAGGGTTTAGGAGTTATAAGCCCTCAAACGTTTTGCGTACGGCGGACGGCGCACAGACGGACTGAAAATTTTTTTTGCTTTTTTGGTGCTTATTAGTCATGAAACGTATAAAAAAAAATTTTCAGGGTAGCAAATTTTTTTTTTTTAAAAATCAATAACAATACTTTATTATTAAAATAATAAAGTAATTGCTAGCATTACCACACTGAATAAGGACAATGATAAACTTGATCCTTCAAACTATAGGCCAATCTCTTTGGTGTCATCTATAAGCAAATTGTTTGAGAAATGCATTAAAGATCGACTTATGACACACCTCACTAAAAACGATTTCTTAGCACATAATCAATACGGGTTTAGAGCTTGTAAAAACACGTCTGACGTAGCTCAGCTTTTAAATGATGGCATTGAAAATAACAAAAAAATTATTGCAGTGTTTCTCGATTTAAAAGAGGCTATAACATTCTATTGGATAAGCTATGGAATATAGGTCTACGAAACAAGACCTTTGCCTTGTTTAATTCATACTTGACAAATAGATCACAGCTTGTTCTTCCGACTCTGTCAGTCCCCCTCTACAGATTTATGCGGTGTACCACAAGGTACGGTCTAAGGACCATTACTTTTTCTTATATATATGAATGACCTGTGTAAGTTAAATAAAAATTCTCTTAACTGCCGTATAGTAGCATTTGCCGATGATCGGTGATTTTCTGTAGTGGTGTCAACTGGGTTGATACCTTTACAGAAATACAAAGTGTCCTTCACTCATTATTTAATTGGCTTTGTGTCCATAAGTTATCCTTAAATACTGATAAAACTAAATACATTTGTTTCGGAAGTAAACGGAGTTTGAGTAGTGACATGAAACTAGTTTTAAACCATGTAACATTAACCAGGGTTGATGATATAAAATATTTGGGGATTGTTATAGACTCGGACTTAAAATGGGGTAAGCATATATGATAACATCTCTTTGCACAAAACTAAGAAAAACAATATTTAAGCTATTGACCCTCCGCAACATTCTTTACAGAAAAATTATATGATTATGTAGAATAATTATTATAAAAAGGATTTATAAGTTTGGTGAATGCGTTTGTAATGTTCAACTTATTTAAAATTTAAAAATCAAATACTCTTTTTTAAAACATTTTGAAATTTTGAAACATCAATAGTATTTTACATAATATTTTGTGCGTCGTGTATAAATATTAAAGGATATTTTTTTTAGAAAAACCGAATTTTAATAAAAATTTGAAAAAAAGGATGCATTTTTCTAAACGACCTGTAGGTGTTGACGATAGACCACACTCCTCCAAGTTGTGCAATAAATAATTAATTTAAAAGTTTATTTATATTAAATTTAGTTATTTACAATAGTCGACAACACGCTGATAAATCAGAACTTAAGACGATTGATGTAATTTGAAACAACAAAACACTTAACCAACAATGGAAAATATATATTCAACAGTTAATATTTGGACTATCACATCCAAGGGCGACCATACAACTTTTTACCAGGGGGGAGGGCAAGGCAAAAGTTTTATAAAATAACCCTTCACTCCATTTGGAATCTGAAAGTTATATAACTTCAGAACGGTTAAATCGCTCAAATCCCAGTCGTAAGGATTTTGTAAACGTTCATTTTCTAATAATTGCAGAAAATCTTTGAGTCCTTCATGTAGCTGGCAAAATTCCTCTCCTCCTGCGGGAATCTCCCACGAATAAAGTCCCGATAATTTGGCCAATAGCTTCAGAACTCTGTAACTTGGAATTTAAAATTTTGTAGAACTTAATATTTCAATTGCTAAAAGGAATTAGTATGAAATAAATCGAGTAAGTCTTTCGATTAGACTAACAACCTAAGGAACAACCAGGAGGCTATTTGGAACGTTAAAAGGTCATGCAATAATTTTATGTGCACTCCTCATTCTTTTTATATACTCCCAACTAATATATAAATCGGAGTTCAGTATTTCATCTAGAGTATCATACGATTGGCTTGCAGCCGATCGTGACTGCCTTATGTTTTTAAATACTTTCGTATATCCATTAGTTAATTTTATATTAAATACTTTGAACTCTGGAATAAATTAAAAAATTTTGAATGATTCAGTTTAAGAGTGTTTTCAGTTTAGAGTGCTTTGTCCTTGTAAATCGAAATTATACCGGCTAAATTATACGTTCTAGCGTCGTGTCGACAGTTTCGTCGCACATAAAAACGACGATGACAATAATGTGACGAGACACCCGTTTTGGCAACGCAAAACGGCGGAGATGGAAACGCACCCTCAAGCTTTACAAACTGAAAATAATAAACATTTTTTGTCTTGGTTGTCTCGAAAGAATATTGAAAGGGATTGGTCCGTTTCAATTTTTATTTGGTACTGTCGTGAAGCAAATGAAAAGCTAACTGAATACAACAATAGTTTTAAACACAACAAAATTCAAGAAAAATAACTTAGACCAATACCTGAAAGATGGCTAATTGATCACAAGAATATGTAAATACAATAGCATTAAAATTCAAAAATATGACGGAAAAATTATGTTTGAAAAAAATTACATCAAAGACAAATAAATATATTTGATAATAACAAAATTGTAAAATACAATAATTTATGTCATTCTTGAAAGTATAAATAAGAAAACTTTTCACTTACATGTATATGTATGCTTTTCACTTACAATCCAGCTGAATATTTATATTTATAAATAAATATGTCAAGAAAAACTAGCAATTTAACTATTCGAAAATCGTCACAGTAACTTGTGAACTAAATGTCAGATTGTTATAAAATTTTAACATGTATCGTTTGGAGGTTGGTACTTCCTAAAAATCGTAAGGATTTATCAATAGTGGCGCCACCTATATGTCATCCTACGAACTTATTGAGTGATGCGTTATACTATAGAGCCACTAAAGAGGTTCTATGCAGGTTCTTTGTATAAGCAGGTAGAAACATTTTTCCAAATTTTTCGATATCCAGTCCTTAAGCAAGCGTAAAGTGGTTGTGTACATTTTCACAAATTCCGACATATTTCTTAGGTCTAATGCGATATCGAATTTACTTTACTTCTAAAGGCCTTAAATATAATCGAAGAAAAAACAATTTAAGCATTTTTTGATATTCAATTCCCTATGGGGTGTAAAGTATTGTTCAAGTTTTCACCAATTCCGACAAATCTTTTAGGTTTAATGAGCACTTTTACTTCTATGGACTTTATATATACTTACTTACTTTCTTACGATGGCGCTACAGTCCAAATCGGACCTTGGCCTCCTGAATGTGCCGCCACCAGCCTTCTCAGTTCAGTGACCGCGTCCTCCAGTTTGTGAATTTTAGCAGTGATTTGCTGTCTGCGCCAATAGAGTCCACCCAGCGCTTTCAACATTTTCCAACTGGTCTTTGTCCATCAACTTTTCCCTTTAGTGTGCTCTTTTGAACTTTATATATAATGATCTAAAAATTAATTTCTGGATTTTGCGATATTCAACCCCTAAGAGCGTCGAAAATAATTCTATACGTTTTTACGAATTCCGACAAATCACTTAGGTCTGATTTTTTGATATTCAACTCCTAAAGCGCTATGTCGATATTTTAAACCCTACACACCATTTCAGTATTAAACGGGTTCCGGACTTCTACCCAACAAATAATAAAATTGTGCCCAGACTGTTTTACATACGTTGAGCATTTAAACATGGTAACAAAATCGTGTAAAAAAAACAAATAATTGTGCTATTTGGTTATTGAGGTAAAATTCTTTTATAAAGTTCGGAGTACATTATACGAATATACTCCAATATTGACAGCTTAATGTTTCCATTTTGTTTTTCCCTATCACAACATTTATTATTTATAACTATTGAGTCCTTCTGGACTAGACGCATTTTATGTTTGACATACGTCCATAGTATATGAGATCTAATAACATCTGTCAAACATAGCGACTAGGCCAATTACGTTAAGAGAATTCTAGTTCAAGGTTCGAACAGGTAAAAGCAAGCAGTTTGCTGTTCACACTATTTCGACAATATTGAAACAAGAACTTTTAATTTTTAAATGGATCCGATGTCCCCATGATGGGGCAAATTACGAGGGTTGTTCGGTTATAAACTTGATTTACATATTAAAACAGGACGACAGCGACATCTGTTTACGGGATGTTGAATCATCCATCTTATAGATGAAAGCCCTAATACCCTAGGCAGACGAATTTACATTGGGGGAATGATCATTCGCTTTTAATGATCAATGAGATTTAACACTGACACACGTCTATCGGAATTACATTCAATCTGTCAAAATTGTATTGTTGTGGGAATGCTGAATAAAAGTTGGCATTTTTGCATTGGCACACGGCTACGTATTATCTTTTGAAATAGAGTGATGGAAAAGTGCTAATATGTCAGCAAGCAGGGTATTATACCCTAGGCAGACGACGCATTCCAATGATCATTCCTAGTCGAATGATAATTCCGCATCGCGTCTGTCACAATGTAATTGTTGAATTGGTCATGCATGCAGTGGGGGGCCATAGGGGCCATGCCCCCCCCCCCTAACAAATTCGTCGCCCATGATTACTTTCTCACATCTGCCTCAAAGAAAAATTATATGAGACTATTAGATTAATAGATACACTTTATAAAGTATAATGCACTTAAATCAGATTTCCTCTTATGTTTTTCTTTAATCCTTCTTTTGTCTGTTGTCTCATGATTGAAAAGAAGACTGTACTAATTAAGAATATTTCAAAATTATCAATTTGGAATTGGGTTATACTTGTAGAATTTTTATAATGTGCATCCTAAACCTAAATTAAGACGTAAATTGTGGTAAATGCAGTGAAACACAATATCATTGCTGTCCAGGTCGTTTTAAGTGGATTTTGAACTATGTTTTCACAAAACCTAGTCACCAGAGCAGATATCAAATTTATTCAAATTTATAGGTAATCCAGTAGATCTTAATAGTTTTGTCGAAATCACAAGATTTCTGCAAATCCAGTTTGAAATATTGCAATGTAAATCAGCTATAAGAACTTAATTATGAGTATTTACAGTAACTATAACATATTAATAACTGATTTACATCCAAAGATTTAAAACTCGATTTGCCGAAATGTCGAGATTTCGATAAGATTCTATCAAATTCTAAAATATTTCGCATATTTGGATGAATTTGAAATCTACTCGGGTAAAAAGGGTAGTTTAAACCCTAATAAAAGCTAATCACTCAATTTAAAAATTTTGAATTTTTTTCGCAGGCTCGAATTAGTGTAAAAAAATACGATTTAAGTTTCATCTCGGTAATATATGGGGAATACGTGCCTCAAGGACCTAAAAGAAACCAAAATTGTATAAGATTAACAAAACTCCCAAGCTATCGACATAGGGCCTATAAAGTATCGTTTCCTCGTTTCCAAAATGAGAATTTCCGAGTTTGGTTTTTTAAATTTTTGAATTAGGAGAGTAGGTTAGGTTATGGTGGCAGTTATCTAAACTATAGATCGACTCAATAAGGAGACTAAGGGATATATGAACCTAATAAATTTCATT
Source organism: Beris morrisii (assembly GCA_951812415.1). Taxonomy (NCBI): domain Eukaryota; kingdom Metazoa; phylum Arthropoda; class Insecta; order Diptera; family Stratiomyidae; genus Beris; species Beris morrisii. The sequence goes on from OX638312.1 coordinate 129,150,836, forward strand.
GACATAAAATATTTCTTTCGTAGATTTTAAGTATTGTAGTAACTTAATAACTGGAATGATCACTTATTCGTTGGGCCTAATATATAGGGTTCGGATTTTAATGCCCAATATTGAGTTTCATCAAATAAGTATGATAGTAGAACTAATAAAAATATATACACTACTTTTCTAGTGGTCTCAGCAAATTTGCATCCAAAGATTTCAAACTGGATTTGGCGAAATCTCGAATTTTAACTAAACTCTCAAAATCTCGAAGTCTCAAAATCCTGAAGTCTGTTTGGGCTTCCAAATTTTGTCGAAATCGAGATCGACAACGACTTCTACTGAAATCGAAAATTATGTTCACCAAGCTTTGGAATCAATTAATTTTATTTTCTAGTTCCTACCCATGCTATTCAATTTTCCATTGCTTAAAGACAATCATACAATACAGGTTCAAATTTTTGATATCATACAATCAGCTGACAAATTGAACGATGTCAAAGAAATCCCTTGAGAGCGATGTTAATGCTTTTTAACATTCTGAAATTCGGTTGCCAAAATCTGGCGATTTAGATGCGGAAATGAAAAGTTGATACTTTCAAGCAGTACCAACCGCAGCGACCATAGCATTTGCACAATTTCCATCCACGCTGCAGTAACGGGTAGCTACCACACCTATTTTCTGTACAGTAGCTACTGAACTTCAATGGCCCCCCTCTTGAAAAAGCAATATGACCGCCACTGCATGCATGCCATCATTCCAATTACAATTGCGAAATGGTAATTCCGAGATAAATTGCTAATTCATTCAAGCGCTCGCAACGCCATCTAGCGTCATTTCATGTGTGCATTAATTTATTTCATGTGTGCATTAATTACTATCAATCTTTTCAATGTTTCGTTTACAATTGCTGAGATATTACCACTTTTCTATCACTCTATTTCAAGCAACATATAAATCCCTATTCCCACAACAATAATATTTTGACAGATTGAATGTAATTCCGATAGACGTGTGTCGATGTTGATCATTGAATGGGAATGATCATTCCCCGAATGATCATTCGAATATGTCATCTGTCTAGGGTATAAGCCTATATTGGATGGCCTATGGCCCTTCTTATGAGACTGTTTGCAGTTGTTCAAGAAGAATGCAGCGGAGACTGTACTATACACCTGAAACGAAACAACAGTCGAATTAATGAACTTTTCGAAGCTGGGAAGATCGAAGTGGGAAGTTATAATTAATTGCATATCTTAGTTCTTTTTCTATGGCACGACAGCCCAAAATACGGCCTTATAATTTTCGATAACTATTCTCCGATCGAATTTCGCACTACTCTACTCTCTTTGTTTGATCTAAGTTTAAGGTTCTTTTAGATCAGGTGTGGGCGTGGCTTAAAATCGCTTTCGATGGTATTAAGATATTGCGTTCTAAACAATTCAAGCGGTAAATGAATTTCGTTCGATTTGAACGTTTGAGCTACTGCTGCTACTTCAATACTCGAATCGATCTAGGGGTTCACCGGGATTTCGAGTAAACCATAATTCGTTTAAAATCAATCGTAGCGGTGGTCTCAGTAGAAACTGTGTTTGGCTGCAAACTGTGGTGCTTAAATACTGCATGTGTTGAGTCGAGAGCTTTTCCGAATATTCGGTGGTGTGAGCGGAATGTTTGTTTGTAAATGTTAAGAACAATCCGTGAAGGGATGAAGAGAAGGAGAGCTGAGCTTTGCTGCCTTTCTCATTGGGTATTTCAATATGGCCAATTGAATGTTTTTCCCCGCTTTCCAGTTAGGTATTGGGAGGTTGTTGTTTTTCTCACTGGAAACTAATCGAGTTGTGTAGGTTGCCAGGGTAGCATGTAATAATACTAACATGAAATGATACTCGAAGACTTGCATCACTGTTGGAACATGTTGTTATCAAGTTGGACATTGCATTGCAATGTTCGATGCTCGAGAATGATGTTCCATACACCGAACACCATTTATGCGACCCACAATCTAACATTGAAATTGAACACCTGTTACACAAAACGAAAACTGTGGATGATACTAGAGTGACTTTAATTTCGATACACAGTCTTTTCAATGAACTTAAAAGTGCAATAAAGATTTCTTCACATACAACTTCCCTTATATTAAAGTTTAAAGGCATATCGCCTGAATGCTATCTGAGTGTGACTTGTATAATATCAACCCTTCGAAGTCTACCCTATTGATTCTGTTGGCCAACTCAATGTCTTGCACTTCAACTGTAATGGCTTTCCGGTCTAAAACCGCATTATAATTCAGTACAGATTAGCTTTCCTAGGTGCGTTACACTTCAAGAATTTCGAATTGCATTTGGCTGAAGTCACTCTTTCAGCAAAGCCTTTGATAACTGCTTGTCCGGAACTCAAATTATTATCAGAAGCAATTAAAGTCTATCGAAAACTGCCACAAACCCAATAATGAAACAAAAAGTACTAGGTGGATTTTCTTCTCAAATGGGTTAATTTCTTACAGTACATTTAAGTTGCGTAGTAACAGGGAGTTTTGGGGATAAACCAAAATTTAGAATTCAGTTGTCACAAAGCTTGCTTGCTTGCTGCAGTCCCTGCTCCCAAAAATTCACAGCCACTGATGCATTTGTAAATGATTTCCTAACCTCAAATGAAATGAATTATTTATTTAAATGGCACAAAAATCGGAGCTATTTGTTATGAGACAATTAGCGACAAGCTTACTACCCTACTAGCAAACTACCTTCCATAAGACCTTACTGAAGCTATTTCCCTGCCTCGTAGCCCGGGTAAGGTCTTATGGAAGGTAGTTTGTTAGTAGGGTAAGACTTTCACTTTTATGTAAATAAAATCGTAATTAGCGAACTAGTTTTTAACGACTTTCTTTATGAGACATTAATTCTCAAAGCATCCTGATACTCACAAAAAAGTCATTATGAGAGTATAAAAGTCAGTACCAAGAAATGTTATGCGAAATTTAAATGTAAAAGTAAATGTATATTGTTCACTTACACAAGAAATTATCATTTTGTTTACTAACGCTTAATTACATTACTTAATACATTTTCAAGGAATCCTTAAATCCTTCTATTGTCGCATAGTTATCACTTTTATTGTTGAGATCTTCATATACATTTTGAAAAATCTTTATCTCATTCAATGATTAATTAAGCGTATTTTGTCGCCAAATGTATTATAGTACGAGTATGTACCTATTCTAATTACAAACTTATGAGAGTAATTTGTAATTTGAAATTGTTTTTTTCCTTCAATATATATAATACATTTTTAACTCAAGCTAGTTTTAATGGTTCGGTGGTTAATAAATTATATATAATAATTGAACTTAAATTTGTTTTTAATCATTCTCTACTGGCATTAATTCATTTACGGAAACTTATGAGAGTACTTTTTCTCAAAAACGCAATAAACATCCTCCTGCAAGACTCTCATAAGGTCTAATGAGAAGTTGGAACCGAATACCATGTCAGGATTATCGTAGTTGCATGCCCAATAAAACTGCAAAGCCCTTAGAAATCAAAGCATATTTTTCGAATCCCCTAGACACTTATCATCTACCCCCACTATCCGCTCATAATTACTTTGCTCCATTTCAACAATACACTGTACTCTGCCCTTTGAACTTTCCGGCCAAGTGTCGATTGATTGAAATGTGTCGCACAATTAAGAAGTCAAAGTCAACTTGAAAACTGAAAATCACCCTTCCCAACCGCGGCGAGACTTCTGCCCTCGCTTGTCCTCTTGATGATTCGAGAGAAGAAAAAAAACCATGCCGACAATAAAGGCCACTTCATCTCTTTATTTTCGCGTCAACTCAGACAATATGCCGGGCGGCCAAGAGTCCTACCCACGATTGGAACTTCTCTGGTAAAGAAACAATGGCGGACCCCTTCCGGGTTAAGGGTGGAAAAACACGAAGCGAACGAACGAAAGTAAAAACACTAGATGCCATCAGCTAGCACTCCCACTGGTAGGAAGGTGTCGTCAGGACACAAGTAGAACGTTTTAATGCCTTTTCCGTTTTCAGCGTTATCCTGGCAGAACAAACGGCCGGAAAATCGATACTTTGTAATAATATCCATGCAGATACGAGGAAGACCACGTCGTCCTTGCCTCCCACCTCATCCCCCAGCTAAGGAGCCGACGGGGATTTGCAAATCGGTATTCGGATCAGTCGAAGGAAGCCTATTAGTTGATTCCATGTGATCCCACTATACGAAAACCTTCGGCCGAGACACTAGAACACATATCCGGATTTCACCGAATTCCGCACACAAATCTGGAACAGAGGAACTTGTGGCTCCACGGAATGGGGGTGGGTCGATAGTCGCTCTATGGATATAAAGCGCGCAATTTTTCTGTAATAATTTAAGAGCCCTTCCCCGGTTCAATTCCCGACCAGGTCGTAAAGTGTTTTCACGAATGCTTTGGACGCGACGCCGGGGGCTGATTGGAACGGGGCAAGTTTGGATAGTTTTATTGATTCTTCTTTTGGATGTTTTACGATAGCGAACACTTTCGATTGCTCTTCATTAACACAGCAAACTAGTCGCCCGAACTAGGCACTTGTTATACCAACGATTGTAGTATGTGCATATTTATGACACTCAAAAGGGCTCTGAGATTCGCTACTCCACCAAGCGGGAATAAGGGATGAAAAAAGAAAAATGAAAACCATGTTGATTTTTCCGCTTCTGCATACGTAACCAAACGAAATTACAACAATTTCGACGAGTCCTTCGTGTAAAGCTGAAATTATGCCACCCTGCCAATGATTTAATAATCACCTTGGCACCTCGAGGAGGGATGATGATGCGTGTCGGCGGTACTTTAAGACCGATTCCATCGGATATAGTATGTAACTGCTGGCACCCCATTTGCCACCCCCCATTCCAGCCCTCCTCTCACACCCCCATTATCGAAGGACACGGTAGTCGAGTAAAAATCTCCTTAATTTTTCATAAAAAGACAATTAGCTCGGTCTTTTGTTCTTCTCTGGGGCAGTAAGAATGACCTAGAAATGAATTTTTAGTACATAGCCGTCAAATAGTGAAATATCTGTAAAGTTGTGGTTCAGGACATATGAGTAAATGTTGCGTGTCCGTATAAAGGGACCCGAGGGAAATCGACCCAGTTGCCAACAATTAACGTTAATATTTGATTGTGATTGTACAGTTTGAAATTGAAGAGCTCACTACCCTTAATAATTCAGTGAAGGGCGAAGAAGCTACTACGTTCCTATGATAATACGAGTACGTGGTATCACCGGTGTGGTATAATGGTAAAACGTGTATCGTGTATCCGACGGCGTTGAGGATGTAGAAAAGTACACAGAGGCCCTTATTCACATTTCTAAACAAATGTTTAAACGTTATAATCATTTCGGTTCGATCGATATCGTTTTTAATTAAAAATCTTCTCTCCGAAATTAATTTATCGATGGATATACCTACTACTTTCGTTTGAAAATGTTTCGGAAAAATCACGGAATAACGTAACCGGCTATTGTTTACCTGCTGTCCTTTGCTCGAAAATTGTTCACTAATTTGAACAGAGCGGCGTTAGTTTAATCAGGTGAAATTTATGAATTTTGAATTTAAATTAAATAATTGGATTCATTATTTCATTGCTTTACAATTTTAATAAAACACGTCGGTTTTATTTTCGATATGTTGAGAACATACTGATTGGTTTTCGATTCATTGTTCAGTAATTTAAATATTTATTTAATATTTTTGAACAATTGTTTGAAACTAAACTAAAACGTTTAAATTTACGCACTAGGTATCTGTGCCTGATAGACACAAATCACTAAGTATCACTTACTGGTGAAATCCTCTTCATAATCGCGTTCAAACAAATTTAAACGAAGTGAAGTACAAACATGCAAATTGAAAATCGGAAAATTACAGGTACTACTTGAAAGATACCAATAATGTGAAATGCAGTACTACTTATTTTAATTATAGTGGAGAGTAGCTACCGCAATCACTCATTAGTTAAACTGATTAAATTTTTATCAGAGTTAGGCCCAATAGACTCCTGGTAGAGAAAAAATATTTGTGTCCGGGGGCGTATGGGTGAGGATAAATTCTGATTTTTATTTCTCAACAACCCTTGCGGGTAGAAACCTAAGAGTCTGCATAGAGCTACTAGAGGGATACTTTGGAAAAATAAAATTATTGATAAGGGAATGAAGGTTTTGGGGCGGAGGAGCTTTTTGTATGTCAGAAACGAACGGCTTATGGTAAAAAGTTGAAACTTAGTGGGTATATATAAAGGGTGTCCCAAAATTCACACATAAAGTAATTTTGATAGAAAACACAGATTTTAATTAAAAATTGAGAATTTTTTATTGATTCATAAAGTGTACAGTTTTGAGTTATCGGGTAAATGGTCTGCACTGCTTTACTGGCACACTCCCATGACCGTTTTGCATAAATGTGGCTTAATTTCGTTGATACAGCGCTCAAGTTACAACTTCAAGGCGTGAGTGGTCGTGCGCTTGTTGGCATAAACTTTAGACTTAAAAAAAATCAGGGGAGAGTGAGGCAAAGTGGGCTAGCAAGGTAAAGTGAGCCCCTTTAAAATTTCTAGATTGCAATAGCGCCATTTCTTAGCAAAATAAATTACATGATAAAGCTTCATAAATTGACCACAATACACTATAAACAAAATCCACTTTAATTACAGTTCCTTGAATTTTTCTCGTAATACGATTTTGGTACAGTCTGATGTAAACATCAGTGTTTAATAATTGTATTAAAGAGAATTGTTAGCGAGTGAAAATTGTTTGGAAAAGTATCCTTGAGATAGATACGGATTGTGAAACTGGAAAAGTAAGCTTTGATGATTATTTAATAAATATATAAATTTTAGCAGATGCTTGCTGTTTAACGTTCATTCGGGGCAAAGTGAACCCCGGGCACATTTTACCCCATAAAAATATAATTTTGTTTGACAATTAAAAATAATAATTTTAGCATGGCTAGAACATACAACAAAAAATCAATGCAACAATCGTGGACTGAAGTTGCGATGAAAAATGCAATAGCTTCTGTTGCTGAAAAAAATGGACCTAAAGAAAGCCAGTAAATATTTTGGTGTTCCAGAGCTACTCTTCAAAGCACGCTCTCAACTCACTTAATTTCGTTTGAATTTATTAAAATCATATTGTTTGTCTTAATTGATCTATTGCCATATTCTTTCGCTCCAGTTTTGGGTGAAATTATACTATACCCCTTGGAAGGGCTCACTTTACCCCGGTAGTGGGGCAAAGTGGGCACTTTGAAGTATGTATAGAAATGAGTAGATATCTTTTTTATCAGCAGCAATAATTTAACTTCACGAATATATGACTAAGCTAACATCCTAAGCTATCGATTTTGCGAGAAAAGGAGCTATTACCCATTTTACAGAATCTCGGTGCAAATCTTAGAGGGCTTACTTTGCTCCACTTTTACCTACAACGGCGTTAAATCGCATGATCTGGGCGGCTAATTCTGATCACCAAAACGGGAAATCGCAAGACCAGGAAATGCCCTTACTAACAAACTACCTTCCATAAGGCCTTACCAAAGCTACGAGCTTCGGTAATGCCTTTTTGGAAGTTAGTTTGCTAGTAGAGTGACTTATGCAATAATTGAGTTGTTTCTCAGGCTGTATGGCATGTGGCACCGTCTTGTTGAAACCACATGTCGTCCACATTCATATCGTGCAATTTAGGTACAAAAGCTAAATTATCATGTCGCGATAGCGGGCACCATTAACTGTTGTTCCCTGATCAGCCGCATTTTCGGGGAAGAATTGTTCTATGATCCCTCTAGCCCAAAATCCAAACCAAACGGTGGCATGTTGTGGATGCATTTGTTTCTCAACAATCACTCGTGGATTTTTTGAACCTCAGTTTAGTTCAATTCAGGAAGGGGCGCACTGCTAGGAACCGCTAACTAGACACCATACGGGCCCATAGCGATCTCTTCAAAACCTCGTGTCGTGGGCCACTAATCCCCTCAAAAATACTCTATATCCCTGCAGACCAGTTTGTCCTGCCTAAGCGACCTCAAGTCCTCGATGTTGTGGAAGAAAATACTAACCAGCCAACTTATTCACTTTCTAGCAACCCCTAGGCATTCACACAAGATGTGAGTGATGTCCTCTACAGTACAGTGACTCGTTAGTGCTCCGACGAGCAACAGCAATTTTTCTCTATCCCAAGTTTAATAATGGGTGTTTTTTTAGCTGCATGAGAACTATCGATATTGATAACTGTGGTTTGACAGCTGAGAATGTCAAACTGTGTTGACATTTCTGTTCAGTAAGGTTTGGCAAGTCATCATGAATCGTTTAACGGTTTTTCTTATCTCATAAACGGCTTATGCTAGAAAGCTGAAATTTAGTAGGTATGTATATGTAGAAGTACTACAGGAGTAATTAAAGCAAAAAAAAAGTACAAAATTTTATTGATGTACAGAGTTGGAGTAAAAAAAATGACCGTGAAAATGGGTTTTCCACCATTTTCATGAATTTTGTTATTTCAAGCTAAAGAATAACCAGGAGGTTATTTGGAACGTTATTTTTTAGGTTAACAGTCGCATAGTGACCTTCACCGCATCTCAGTATTAAACACGTTTCGGACTTCTACCCAAAAAATAATAAAGTTGCGCCCAGACTGTTGGCAGATTTTTTTAATTTTACACTGAATGGGTAATGTCGATATTTTCTCCCTCTTGAAGTCTGGGCGTAAATTAATTATTTTTTGGGTAAAAGTCCGGAACGCATCGTGACCAGACTGTTGGTACATTTTTACTTCTTACGACAGCTTATTTATTTCAAAGTTCGTGTAAAGAACTACTGATGAAAGTTGTATCTTACAACGAGCGTAGACAAAATTAACTTCCCAAGAAACCCCTATCTCGAAACAACCAACGTTACATTTCGACTTTAGCCACGTCCCTGACAATGACCCAAAAATGAAATTTATGTGTTAAGGGCGTCTCATTGGCGCAAGGATAGGTGATTACGATATAAGTATATCACTCCCACGTTAACCACTTCCGGGACTTTCTCCCGTAAAATAATAAAGTTTCACTCAGACTGTTGGCTGATGTTTAATAACTTGATAACAATTAGTCCTAGAAAGTTAAAAGTTGGTCTTGATTTATATATAACTGATCAAGAGGACGAATTTGTCTCCAAAGCGCGATACTGGTTTTCATGCTGTTGACAACCTAAACGAAATTATAATTTATATGGAAGTTAAAATTGACCCATCTATAATCACTCATTTTACGAGTATCTAACACACACTCAGAAAAATATTTCCCTATCTGTAAGAAAAATAGCCATGTAATCAAAGAAAATTGATAATGATTTGGCGCCAAAGAAATTTATACTCTACGAGTAGAATGGAATTACTTCTATTCAAAGAAATTAAATTTTACTGCATTTGCGTAAAATTTTCGTCATTGTAGGAAAATGATTACTTATTACAAAGAAATTATTTTCAAAGATCAAAGACAAGGACGTACTTAATTTCTACAAATAAAGGAAATTCTTTTCAGTATTCCAGTGACCATTAATTTGAATGGAGTAAAATTTCTACTGATTGAAGAAATTCGTGAGTTGCATTATAGAGAGACCTTCTAACATAAAAATAAAATTTTCCGTCATAATAAAGAATGCATTTTTATTTAAATTTTTCATTTCAAATAAATTAAATACAAATTAAATGTTCTCACTAAATTGTAATTAAAAAACAAAAGTTTTCATAAGATGATAAATAAAAAAAAATACTTTTTCTAGTTTACAATTTAATTTTAGTTTATTTCTAGACATATTGGCTGTAATTGTTTTCTGTTTGTTTGGCTGTAATTGTTTCAAAAAAAATTTCTTAAAAATGTTTGGTTATTTACTTTATACAAATGTACTGGAGGAAATTTGATGTCGTTCACATTCAATAAAGCCAAATTGCCTCGCTCTTTTCGATTACATAAGACAAATAATGTTTTTTAAAGTACAAAACTTGGAGTTCTAGGCATAGTATTAGTACTTTTTCATGATTTTTCAAAAAATTGGATCGTAAATATAAATTATGTAGTCTTTTTTATACAGTGTAGCACAATTTTTTTTAAGACTCAAATGACATGAATATGATTGTAATTCCTCATCATTTATTTTTTCTTTTAATTCATTATAAAATGTTGAGCATTGTACACTCCACTCTTTTTTACTGAAAATATAAGATGCATGTTTAAAATTTATAATGAATTCAGAAAAAACTAGAGAATACTTTAGAGATAAGGAAAGTGCCACATTTTTTCTAGAATTTATATTCTTTGTGTATGATTTCAATTGAATGTGTTCAGATTCAAAAGAGAAAGTCCACAAATATTTAAGAGGATCCGATTGGTTTATGATTCTGCAATAATGATTTAAAAAATGATGTTTTGGTTTTAGCGTGTCAGAAAAAAATGTTGTATACTCCCTGTTGTGCAGAACTATGTGCTGTTCCAAATTCATAATATCTAGGTCATTATATTCAGATAAAAGTAATAAGTCTAAGAGTTCTATCAAATTAATAACGAAATGCCACAATTAATCGTTCTTTTGAATTACATCTCCAATTATTAAAGGAAAAAAATGCGCAAAAGTTAACATTTCTCTAGCATATAGCTTCAAGTTAAATTTTTTCAAGTGATGTAATTGTAAAGAAGGAGATAAATTTCCATTTTCGGATTTACCATAATTAAAAATTTGCTTTCAAATATTCAAAAATTCACAATTTTGGTTTAAATATATACAATATCACTATACACCACACTATATTCCATTAAAAAATCAAAGTTGCAATGTCTATCAATTAATGCCGCGCGAGGCACTATTATTTGAAGTAACCTAGTAACTCGATTAAAACCGCAATTTTATGCGAACCGGCCGGCAACTTAAACAAATTTTTCTTAAAAAAGAGAAAATTTTTCCTTTAGTCCGACATGACTAAACTTGAGAAATAAATAGTTGAACGTCGTTCATTTTTTTAGACTCAGAAGCGAAAACAGTTGTAATTGAAATAAAGAAAATTATAACATGAACAAACCCATTACTTACTCAAAATGAAGAAAAATTTGTATTTGAATTGAAACCAGTCGTATTTCTGATTCCTTTGGAGTTGAAAAAATTTTCGTTATTTAGAAGAAAAATATTTGAACAGAGTAAAATTTTTTTTAATCAGTGGATAATAATATGTTCTTAAAACAAAGAAATTAATAATTTGTTTTAATGACAACTATTTTTCTGAGTGAGTGAGTGAATTTATAATATAGAGAGCTTCTCTATTATGCGTAATTCGAAAATAATTGTTTTGAATTCAGCATAGGGTATTAAAATAGTATTTAGGGTTCGGAAACTGTAGAAAAATAAAGTGGATTCTACATAAGCTCAATTTCTACTATTATTGTAACCAATGTACTGTACGTATACCATAGTTCGGTACACCAAGGAAAAAGTTACTTAAAAAAATGTTTATCACAAAGCCCATAGTGAAATTACTTTTAATAATTGTATTTGGACGAATTGCAAATGGGGTACAAAAGGTAAGTTAAAGTTATTAAATATTTCTGAAATATTTTGAAATTGCTGCCCTCGCGGATTAATTAAAGTTAAAATTTTTGTAAATCGAGAATTTTACTTTATTATGTTTTAATAATTAAGTATTGTGATCGACCTGAAATTTCAAAAAAATTTGCTACCCTGAAATTTTGTATTTTTACGTTTTAGGACTAGCAAACACCAAAAAAGCAAAAAAAAATGTCCGTCTGTCCGCCGTACCCAAAACCGTTTGAAGGTGCGTAGCTCACAAACCCCTTGAGATATTAAGTTGAAATTTTTATGGTAAGTACAGTGGGTAAACCCCTACGAGTGTATATTGGAGGGGCGGTGGTTTGAGGGGGGGCGTTTTAGATGAAAAATTTTGGTTTCTAAATCTCAGGAACCACTTATGCTAGGAGGCTGACAGTTGGAACACTTGTAGTACTATGATAGTGGACCCATTTGCAAAAAAAAGGTCGATAGGGATTGAGGGGTGTGTTAGTGGGGGGGAAAAAAATGCGTCCAAAACGCTTGAAACCTGGTATTGAAACATTCTAAAATCCATTCTCCTGAACGTTTGATGTCAGATGGCTGAAACTTTGTAGTTGTCTTAAGAGATACTATGAGATTAGAAATGGGTTAACATTTTCAAGAAGAGTGGTGAGATATGGGGGAGACTATATTTTACCACGAATTATAATTCAAGATGGCTGTTGTTTTCTTTTCCAATCATCTATGAGTGCGTTCCCTTTTCTTTACCTGGTAATTACCCTGTACAACGGCCGCATCAATCAGCTTCATCAAAAATTTAGTAGTTGAAGCTGTTAATTTTTTCTAGAACAACATAAATAGACAAATGGGTTAGTCTTGATTTCCATTTGTTTATATCAAACTAATGAAGTAACATTGTCGATCGTTGGTACAATAATATTTAAGCTAAGTGCAGTCTATCGATTAATTGCTCTGATTAACCCGAAATTAACTAAACGCGTTGGTCTTTTTGGTGCCAGTCGTTTAACGTGATAACGCCATATCTCCATTAAGGGGTAATTTCAATTGTTTTTTTTCGTGCTCTCACCCCTTTCAAGTAGTTTTCTTTATTATTATAAATATTAGGCCAGCAATGAAAATTTTCTCGACACGAACTACTAAAAGCCCACATTTCATAAATGGTATCGTCCATATGGAAAGAAAAGCCGGCCGCTCGTTCCAATGTCGTGGTTTGTTCAGGTGGGCAAAGCCGAAATCTCCCTGTGAACAAGCGTCATATGAGCTACGACAGGTGAATAAATAACCAACCAACCTTGGGTATGAAGCAATACAATAGAAAGAAAGAGAAAAAAAAAGCCAACAAAACAACGAGTTTTTATTATTAAAGTGCGTGGGTAGTACAACAGTCACTTAGTGATAGTGAAAATAAAAAGAACCCCCCCTGTAACCATAGAGTCCGAAAGGGCAAAACACAAAACCGGCTGCCACTGGACTGGGAAACATGCGATTAGGCCACGTATTAGGCCACGTATTAGGACGCTACACGCACAGTGAGCTGCCTTGAGGGTGTTTCGAACAGGACGAAGGACGAGCTATGGAGTAGCTCCCGGCAGGAATCAAACCGGCCCGACTACATCCCCAATTTGGTTAGAATGAAAAGCACCCCCCACCGATTATAAGTCGGCACTGGAAAGCAGTGGTGGCGCGCGTCACCTACTTTCGATTCGAGGTAGATACCCTGAATTACACAGCATTACGGCAGAAAAGCACGCGAACAATTTCGAAATTACTTTGGGTAGGTTCGATCGGCAAGGGGTTGAGAATTAGGCAACCGCCACCCCAAACTAGATGACAAATTTGTTTCCGATTGTGTACAGAATGCTGATGACTAGTACAGTGAAGGAGTAGGTGGAGAGGGTGGGGGTGAGATTGGTTTTATTCGGGGACAGCGCTTGCATAATATTTGAACGTTAAAATAGCATAACAATAACAACCCAGGTGAGGCGGTGGCTTGAGGTTCGGGAATATGCTAGCAAGTTTACCGGCGTACGTTTCACATTATTTCGTAATTTCGTGCGGGTGGCACTGTTTAGACCAAAACCGAGGCAACTAACGACCCAACTATTACAACTACCCCCATCGCTAAATCCTTAACGTATTCCAATCAACTACGTCGCACACGAAATATTATTTTCTGCTCCAAAATGAGAGTTTTTCGTTTCGGAAATGTTTTTTTTTTTGCCCCCATTTGCATTAAACACAGGGTGGTACTTTGTCATCGCCAATGGAAAAACATTTATTTAATATTCAACCGAAACCACTAGCTCCGGTTCAGCTTTTTGTAATCCGGTTGCGATTATGCAATAAAAGTAGGAAGGGCGATGAATTGGGGAAAGCGAAACCGCTCTCGGTATTTTATTAGAACGCAACATGAACCTGTTTTATTCAAATTTCATTCCAATTACGCAGGTAGGAATAATTTGCGATAATAACAATAATATTAATAATTCGAAAGTACGTGTAGTCCACGTATGCGGTTGAACGATGCTCCCAGTTCAGATCAGAACCTATAATTTTCGATTCGCTATCATTTTATTGAATTTCGATATCATTCGAATCGGGAAGGTACGCGCAATGCGTTCATGTCGCTCTATTTTTGGAATCGAGTGAATGATTTACGCTCATTACGGGACGAAACAAACAAATTATTATTCAGGCATTTCTATTCGCGATATAAATCTACAAAGTCTATGTTTAGAATTTAACGACAAAATTTACAACGCATTGGTATGCAATTTTGAATTAAGTACGCAACATGAACGCTTTTATTTCCCTAGGTTGTTGGATTTCATTTAAAAGAAAAAGTTTTGTACAGCTGCCCGGATTACGATAAGATCGCATTCATTGCGTTTATGCAGAGCCTCTAGCAAAGGAAAACTTGCAGGAAAAAAGTGTTAAACTAGTGAAGCCAAAAAAAAGATAATTAAATAAATCAAGTCATAGCTGCAAGAGATTTGAATAGCGCCGAATCTAGACCACATAGTAACCTAATCAATAAACGCGTTCCGAACTCATACCCAAAAATTAGTGAAGTTGTGCCCAGACTTTTGGCGTGAAATATCATCGTAACCCCATAGAACCGCATCAAAAATTATGAAACCGATTTTTAGTCGATTTTATGGAAAGCCCAATAAAGTAAGCGCAATACGATATCTCATCAAACCTAAGAGATATATCGGAATTCGTAAAAACACATTACACAGTCACTTTGGACTCACTTAGGGGTTGAATATCGTAAAATCCTTAAATCCTTTTTAGTCGATTATATATAAAGAAGTAAAATCGAATTCGATATCTCATTAGATCTAAGATATATGGTGGAATTCGTGAAAAGTTACACAACCAACTTTTGTTGGAAATCGTAAAAACGTACACAGTCAGTTTTCACCCTCTTACTGGTTGAATATCGTAAAATATTGAAAACACTTTTTAGGCGATTATATATAAAGCCCAAAGAAGTCAAATCGAATTCGCTATCTCATTGGACGTAATGATAATAATTAGTAATTCGTGAAAGGTGGTTATATAACCTTACACTCTCTTGAACGGTTGAATATCCCAAAATGCCCTAAAGCCTTACCGAAGCTATTTCCCTGCCTCGTAGCCTCGGAAAGGCCTTATAGAAGGTAGTTTGCTAGTAGGGTGATTACATTTTTTTTAAGATCGTTGTACAGGGTGTTTGGCACTCCGTGTGCCACCTTATAAGGGGTTATTCCTTGATATATTTGGAGAAAAAAATTGTTCTACAGGGTGGTTCAGTTTTCAATATTAGTGGAGATACAGGGTGGTTAAGAAAACTGTTTTTGACCGGTACCCTCACTCACTTAAAACGTTATATCTTGAAAACGAATAATCACAAGGCAAAGTGTAATAACTCGTTTTTTAGGCAATCGAATTACCTTTCATTTGATGTAACAGTCTAAATTGTAACTGCATCCAATCTTGAGATATTTACTCGAAAACACAGATTTTTGCTACGTCAACCCTAAAAATTCAGTGATCAATGTAGTTTTTCTCAGAAAACCCCATTATAAAAATTAATTTTATTTTTTTATGAGCCGTATTATTGCCTACAAAAGCTGCATACATATGTATGAGTTACAATTAACATTTTGGAAGTAATAGGTGAAAATACATATCGCATAAAAATTAAATATTTAAAAGTCAGTGCCATAAAGTGGACCTCGTCCAAGAATCTGTTTAATTTGTCGGTAGTACTGAAGTATTTTTATTGCACATTTATTACTATTTAAAGTATGAAGGAAAACAATGAAATGTAAGTGAGTTTCAACATAATTGATGCTTTTACCCTTTAACACTTTGCCTTGTGATTATTCGTTTTTAAGATATAACGTTTTAAGTGAGTGAGGGTACCGGTCAAATCACTTTTCTTAACCACCCTGTATCTCCACTAATATTGAAAATTGACCCACTCTGTAGAACAATTTTTTTCTCCAAATATATCAAGGAATAACCCTTTACAAGGTGGCACACGGAGTGCCAAACACCCTATATATGAAGTCCATAAAATGAAAAGCATGTTTCGTATCTTCTTAGACCTAAGAGATATGTCGGAATTCGTGAAAACGTATCTAACTACTTTACACCTCCGTAGGTGTTGATTATGAAAGAACTGCAGAGAATAAAATTTAAGCAATTATGTGAAAGGCCCGAGATAAAATTGTTTTGATAGCTTGACAGCTCTAAGAGAAATGACGAAATTCGTGAAAAGATATACACTTCCATTTTTGCCTCACCTCCGTAAATCTAAATTAATTTTGATTTAATTAAATTTCAAGAACATCTGCTTTTCAACTTTCTAAAATAAGCCGTTCCTGATATACAAAAAACACGTCCTTCTCGGGCCTGGCTACTCCTATCAAAAATTGCTTCTAGAGTGGTTCTATACAGAGTCAACAAGAAATTAAAGAAAATTCGTTTGTTTCCACTCTCTCTTGTCTTTACCTCCTACACCCACCCCAACTGTTTCCTTCTTCTAGGAGTATACAAGCTTTGAACTCCGGATTGAAATTTCCGTTTTTTTGCCACACAAACCACCTTTTGAGAACTACTGGAATAGAGTATGAATAATTTCTTTTTCAGTACCAGAGAAGGTCCTCTCATACACCCAGTGCCCGAGCTACTTACTCTCTCGAACAACAAAAAAATTTTAATGAATAACTCTGTAATTCAAATATTTGGCGCCAAATTCGAATTCAATAATCTAGATATACATTTCACGATAGAAATTTTTCAAACATAGTGTGTAGTCATGTGTTTCTATTTTTCTCAATAAAAATTTTCTGATTCTGTTTCTGTATTCCTATTTCAGTGTTTTGACTCAATCACCTATTAATTCGAGTTGGGTATTTTTGTTCACATTTTTGTTATACAATCTGGTAGTAAGTAATTCGAATCGCTTTTGCCAATATTCGTTAAAAAATTAAAAATATTTAACAATTCCCAATATCAGTTTGAAGTTAATTTTTCCATTTTTTTGAAAAGGCTCTTTTTCGAAATACTTTAATAGTTTTGGAAGTGTTTTTATTTCAATAATACAGTATTGTGATCGATTTTAAAAAAAAAAATTTGCTAGGTACCCTGAAAATTTTTTTTACACGTTTCATGACTAGTAGACACGAAAAAAGCAAAAAAAATTTCAGTCCGTCTGTCCGCCGTACGCCGACTGGTGTACGCAAAATTGTTTGAAGATTTGTAGCACCCAAACCCTTTGAGCTATTTAGTTGACTTTTTTTTCGTAGGTAGACTGGGTAGGACCCTTGAAATGAACAAATTCGGAGGGGTAGGGTGGGGAAATCGTTTTAGACGGAACATTTTGGTTTCTAGATCTCAGCAACCGCTTATGCTAGGAGACTGAAATTTGGAATTTATATAGAGCTTCGATAGTGGACCCATTTGCGAAAAATTTGCTGATATGGGTGAAGGGGTGTGGGAGTGTGGGGAAAAATAATGCGTACGAAACGCGAAAAAGGCGAGATCGACACATTCTAAAATCCATATCTCCTAAACGGTTAACGTCACGAAATCAAAACTTAATGAACATCTGTAGGTATACTAGAAGAATAGATCGGAAACAAATTTTGAGTGGGGCCAGTGGCGTACGGAGGTGGGGGCGAAAAACTTTAGATTACTATATCTCACGAACCACTTGCACTAGAAAAATAAAATTCGGTTTCTGTATAAAGATTCACAAATAAAGTTTGATGAAAGTAACATTTTTTAAGAGGGAGGTGGAGCATGGAAGTGGAGGGGATACGAATTTTTCTAAAAAATCACTCTCATATCTTAATAACAGTGTAAGATAGATGCTTAAAATTTTTACCAGAAGTAGGTCTGGTAGACCCTTACCAGAAAAAATGTTTAGAAGGGGGGGGGTGTAGAGGGTGAGAGTGTGGGAGGGTGAAATCCGATTTTTATATCTCGAGAACCTATAATGATATAAAACTGAAACTTGGTATTTGGAT
Source organism: Beris morrisii (assembly GCA_951812415.1). NCBI lineage: Eukaryota > Metazoa > Arthropoda > Insecta > Diptera > Stratiomyidae > Beris > Beris morrisii. The sequence goes on from OX638312.1 coordinate 129,168,968, forward strand.
AGACACGTGGTAGTAGTATGTTGGAAAAATATAATTTTTTATAGTGGTAGTATGGTCCGAGGGTGGGGGTGTTTTTTTTCCTATCTATAGCACGGCTTACGCTACAAAGTTGAAACTCGGTATGTACGTGTAAATCAACTAGAAAAGTAATTTAGTTTAAAAAAATTTTCAAATACCCATTGGAGCTTGGAAGGGGGCAAAAAAAACTATCAGTGAAAATTGAAAGCATATATTTTCACGATTTTCTAGATATGACGTAGATCTTCCAAAATATTGAATTCATTTTTATTCTACGGCTTTTTCATATAAATATATAGAAAGCGTTTTCAGGATTTTTTGAAATTCGACCCCTAAGAGCGTGTAAAGGTGTTGTATACTTTTTCACGAATTCTGGGGTATCCCCCAGGTCTGATCCATATCGAATATCTTTTCACTTTCATGGGGTTGAAAAATAATCGCCTAAAACTTTTTTTTAAGTTTTTTCCTTTTTGAGCTCCTAAGAGGGTATAAAAGAGTTGAACACGTTTTCACGAATTTCGCCATATAGAAGTGGTAATAAATTTAATTGGTTTTTACTTTCTCGTGCTGTCTTCATATTTATTTATTAACTCCTTTTAGAATTTTTGGATATTCAACCCCCAAGTGGGTGTAAGGAGGTTGCATATGTTTTCACAGATTCTTACATATTGCTTAGATCTGATGATATATCGAATTCATTTTTACTTCCTAAGGTTTCTTATATAAGCGCCAAAAAGTCAATTTCAGTATTTTTAGATATTTAATCCTGGGTGGTGTAAGGGGGTTGTGTGCTTTTCAAAGCTTCGACATATTTCTTTTCTACACGAGCTTTTCCAATGTTTAATCGGCTAAAAATCGCTATTTTAAATATTTTTTTTATAAGAACAAAACTAACTTTCCAGGAAACCTCATAATTTCGAAGCAACTGATGATATACTCCGACTTTGACCGCTACCGAACTTTAACCCGAAAATAATAAATTTTCGCCCAGACCATTGGCATATTTTTTTTTTAATGTGTTCTTCGTTTATTCTGTTAATTGATTTAATTTGATATGATTTATTTCAATAGTAAAGAGTTACTCAATAGGTACTTAAAAATTTTGTATTTTAATGCAAACGCACTCTTGGTGGTCAGTTCTCTGTACATGGTGGTCAGTTCTCAATATCCGCGGATATACAGGGTTGTAAAGAAACGTCTTTCGGACACTTACCCTTACGTACATAAACTGTTATATCTTCAAAACTAATAATCACAATTCAACACGTTGTAGCTTGTTTTTTAGGGAATTGAATTATCTTTTTATTCGATGTAAGCCTCGATATTGTAAATTGTTGCCAGGGCTGCCAGATGGTTGGCTGCAGAACCCGTCGAGTGAGCGTATGAAATAGCCCAAAACCCGCACCAAGCTTGTAGCCCGAATACCGCGCTCTACGTTGACATTTATCAGACCTACTTAAATGTGTTGAACATAGTTGCGATTTTGACGACAAACTGTGCTCCAGAATTCTTAAGAAACACTGTATTGTAAATATGTGTGTGAATATATAAATTCACATTATTACAATTTTAAAAGACTTGTCTGAAAAATATTAAGTGCAATAATCAAATTATTCATGACATACAATTTGTAATTTTCATAATTCAATGGGATCAGTGAATTATCCTACATCAGGCAAAAATAAAATATGGCTTTTTGCTTTTATGAATAATAATGTATATTAGTTAATGTTACAAGAAGCACGTCAATATTTAATAATGTAAGCACCTCATAATCATCTTGGCCTAAGCGATCAGATCCTGCGTCTAAAAAAGATCAAGCCGCCTCTTGATTAGCGTCATACATTGTTGCATACAAGCGGTTCAACTTAATGTTGCAAACAAGAGGTTCGCCGGGATTTCAAGTAAAATACAGTTCGATTTCATTTACGACTTGTTGATCGCTGTTATCGATGGAAATCACTTTAAAAATTTAATTTCGCTCGTCGTTTCATTTTCGCAGCAGAAAAACATATCCCCGGGCTCTGCAGCGCTTATATACTGCATGTGTTGAGTCGAGAGATTTCCAGCATATTCGGTTGTTTGTGTGGAATGCACAAGAAGTAACTATTACGTGAGAAGTATATGAACCTCTCCACGATATTGCAAGGTGTTCTTTTTCTCTGGAAACTTTAATGCCAATAATAAGTGAGTTCAGATTACCAGAGTACACATTTAACTATAACTTTAATTTTTGCAACACATGTCTGTAACCCACCAATCAAGCCAAAATAATAATTAATAAATTATGAAAAAATGAAACTCTACGACAGTCATCAATGTTAGTAAATCTATTATCTCTTGTACATCATATTTCGATGGCTCTCCTTAACTTGAAAGAAAGTGGTTCATTTGTAGAAAGTCAACAAATAATGAACCGATTCTAAATGAATTTTAGTTTGTAAACACCAGATAGAGATCGTGTGAAGTATTATTTTTCATTAGAGAGAACTGAGAATCAAAAATGATTATGTAGTTCGCAAACGTTGTATTTGAGCCGGTAACACTAGCGGATTTAACTCAAGAGACGACTAAAATTCAGCTTTCTAATTTTTATATGTCTAGTTTTTTTCTCGTAAATCGGCTCTATTGTAAACTAGCAAACTAACACAATTTGCGTTTGCCGAATAGCCCAAAAAGCTGTAACTAGCTTTTCGTAATTTGCACTAGCGAATTGAATATTTAAATAGCCCAAATCGCGGTAAATAGCCCAATCTGGCAACCTTAGTTGTAGCTGTAACCCAGGCCGTAGCCAGGGGGGGGGGGGGTCCGACAGGGTCCGGACCCCCCCCCCCTCCCCTGAAATTCTCAAAAAATTCAGAGTACTGAAAATCAGGCTTATTTTTTTGTCAATTGTATTGAGAAACACCCTATATAATAATAAGAAATCTATGGTATAATGTATCATTCATTATCTATGTACATTTGCATTTCCTACGATTGCGATTGAAATCGGTCAAGTTCGAAGGGAACACTGGTCAAGAGTGAAGTAATTCTTCATTTGTTGTTTTTATAATTGTCAAAAAAGACAAAAGAAAAATTTTAGAATTCGATATCTCATGAACCAATTACGCTAGAAAAATAAACGTTGGTATGTATACAAGTCATTAAATGGAGTTTGATAAAAGTAACATTTTTAAAGTGGGTGGTGGGGATGGGCATGGAAATTAAGGGGATAAGAATTTCTCTTAAGAATCTCGTATCTTATCTCAAGAACCTTCCAAGATAATTGCTTAAAATTTTTATGGGAAGTAGGCCTAATAGACCCGTAATAGGCTAAAAAAATTGGAGGGGAGGTGAGAGTATAAGGGGAGAGGGTGGAAGAAGTTGAAAAAGAAAAATTTACTTTTTTTGTATCTCGAGAACCCATAATTTTTTGTAGGGTACGAGCGTGAGGGGGGTATTTTACCTATCTATAGAATGTCTTATGCTAGAAAGTTGAAACTTGGTGGGTGTATGTAGATCTACTAGTTAAGCAATTCAGTTAAAAAAAATTCAAATATCCATTGGCGTGCAAGTGGGACAAAAGAAATGATAAAAGAAAATGGAATGCATGTATTTTCACGAATTTCGTCATATCTTTTAGGTCTTCTTAAATATTGAATTAATGTTTATGCTACGGATTCCTCATATAAATGTCTAGAAAGTATTTTCAAGATTTTTGATATTCGACCACTAAGGGGGTGTAATGGGGTTGTATACATTTTCACGAATTCTGCTATATCCCTTAGGTCTGATTGGACATTGAATATCTTTTCACTTTCACAGGCCTGCGTAATAATCGCCTAAAACCTGTTATTAGGTTCTTTCCTTTTTAAACCCCTGAGAGGGTATAAGCCATAAGAAATTGAATTGGTTTTTACTTTCTTGCACTATCTTCATATTTATCTATTAAATTCTTTCAGGATTTTTGGATATTCAACCTCCAAGTGGGTGTTAGGAAGTTGCACATGTTTTCACAAATTCCTACATATTGCTTAGATTTGATGGGATATCGATTTCATTTTTACTTCCTAAGGCTTCCTAATATAATCGCCAAAAAGTCAATTTCAGCATTATTAAATATTGAATCCTCAGGGGTCTAAGGGAGTTGTTTACTTTTCTCAGCTGCGAAATTTTTTTTAGGTTTGAATGAAATATTAGATCGCTTTTCACTTCCACAGACTTTTTATATAATCGCATACAAATCCATTTTTAAATTTTTGGATATTCAACCCCCAAGGGTTTGCATATGTTTTCGCAATTTGGCCATCCATTAGTTTTGATGAGATATAAAATTTTACGATTTTTCGAATTTCAAAAACCGAGGGGGTGTGAAGGGCTTGTTTACGTTTACACAAATTGCTTCTTATGAAATCAGCTAAAAACCTGTGCCACAATTTTTTCGAAATTCAACCGCCAAGTGGATGTAATCGGTTTGTATACGTTTTAACAATTCGTCATATCTCTTAGGTCTGATAAGGTAGCAAATTCGTTTTTACTTCTATGGGCTTTTAGTGTACATAATATACCGAAATTCGAATAGTCTACACGGGCTTTTTCAATGTTTAATCGGCTAAAAATCTCTTTTTAAATATTTTTATTTTAAGAACAAAATTAACTTTCCAAGAAACCTCATAATCTCCAAATAACTGATTTACTCCGACTTTGACCGCTCCCGAATTTTGACTCGAAAAATAGTAAAGTTTATCCCAGACCATTGGCAGATTTTTTTCTATTACATTTATTTACATACATATATATAATAGTTTGCATTTTCATTATTATCCCAGATAGAAAAAAACTGATGTTTAACTAATTCAAAATTAATTCTGAGGTATCAAGAAATCAGTTTTTTTTTGAAGAAAAAATGATGTTTTTGTATGGAGTATGTCCGCTTTTTTGAGAATCGTGATTGGCTGGTCTCATAACCAATGAAAAGTGTGATGTAAAAATCAAAGCAAAATCAGATATTCATTAATTCCTTTGGTCTGAAAGATATGGGATGCAATCAATGTGAAATCATTTTTAAATAGATATAATAAATTGAAGATACAATCACAGTGAAATCGGTTCTTAATAGATTTTGGCATTGATGACGGAATCAATATATAATTGGTTTAAAACATATTTCCGTATCTAAACTTCAAGTGCTAATAATCAATTTATAATAGATTACAGAAATCGGCTTTCTGCAAATAAACCTTGACAGTGTTATTAACTATTATAACTTGCATAATCTTTTAAAAATTGATTTTTACGATATAATGATGGGGTAGGAAAGATCTGTTTGTGGAGATTAATGTTAAAGGTTTAAGCCTCAGTCAAAACAGCTTCGAAAAGGAAAGGAAACAAAAGTCAAAAAATTTAAACCTTTGCATTTTTTTATTAATTTTTTCTATAAAACAACTTTGCTAAGGTACTCATTTTCAGCATGAAACAATAAGAACGATTTACATATGAATATACCACTCATTTGAAACGAACGAAAAAGTCAATATAGCAATCAATTCGAATACATAACAAAAACAATTTTTAATCATTTTAATCCATATAAACTTTATTATAAACAAATTTTTTTTTCAAAATTGAGAAAACCACAATAACCAGAAATCTTAAATAAAATATTAATAATAACATAAATCACATAATTACGAACAATTTTAATTTTTGTATTTTTGGCATTCCAATTTTTTTTGTTAAATTTTACTTTGGAGGCTCTTAAGGCACTTTCTATTGCTGAATGGTATTCGTTCCATCCGAAGCCACTTTTTTTTAAACAAGCTGTGAATTAAGTGAAATTTGAATATGTAGTATATTCCAATTTTAGCTCAATTAATCCAAACACTTACCAAAGATACATTGGTTGATGGTTTGTATAATTTTCAAATGATTTTTCCCGCTTTTCCCTAAAAAGTTATAATCCTTTGCAATAGACTCATGCAATAAGTATGGGAAAAACTTTTTCAGGGTCTGACTTCCTTTCATTGTCAGTCAAAACATAAAAATTGTGAGTATGACACAAGTGTTTCAAGGTATGCGAAACTTACAAATTTGCTTTTATTTTCTGGAACTATCAGGAGCTGCTCTGCATTGGCCAGGGACTCTTGATCGGCGATGGGTAATTGGAAAGGTGGAATTATTATACAAGCGACTCTACTTATTAAAACAAAACACTGTACAATTGTAAACTCACCTGAATTATCACTGAACGTTCACGTTTCACTACTGCAATCACACAGAATAAAACAGATAATGCGACTCTATTAAACGAGAAATTAATAATTTTAACGTCAGAATTAAAGAAAAATTAGTTTACCATCATCTTTCTCTTACTACGAAATTACTACGAAATGGTATCGACAGCGTTAGGGGAATCCCTTTAACAGCAATTAGAAATTCTATGTTGGAATAGAGACATCAGTTTATCATCAGTTCTTAAAATCATAGAATTGGAATCATTTTGAATCCCAAAAAATTATGTTAGTACATTTAGTTTAAAACTGATTCTGAATTGATTTGAAGAACGGAAATTTCATTGGACATTAACATGGCCAATCAAAACTGATGCATGTTAAAAATCAGCGAAAAATCAGTTTTTCATTAGTTTTTGGAACTCATTCATTATAACCCCCTCCCAGAAAACAGTTTTGATTCCATGGTATGGTTTTTCATCAATTTTCTTCACGGTGCAAAAATGAAGGAAAAGTGATTACAGAAAAACTGATTCTAATTTCTATCTGGGATGTTACATACCCATAATTTTTATTTTGCTGGTTGCTGCTCACGAATATTTTACTCTCATAAGCCTCTCACACACGTAAGGGTTTGTATCGCTTATAGCGCTTCCTAGATATCTCCGTTTTTCACTTAAAAAATCTAAGGGGAATAATAGTTTTTTTTCACGGACCCCCCCCCCCCCCCTAAAATTTTTTCTGGCTACGGCCTTGGCTGTAACCAATCTTGAGAAATTTGCTTCGAAGTACAAATTTTTGCAACTGTGAACTTTGAAATTCTTTGATCAATGTGATTTTTCTCAGAAAACCTTTCATTTTCGGATGTACCTATTATTGACGATAGTGCAATAATGAAACGTCCCATTTAACATAATCGGAGCTGAAATGGTTAGCATTAAAAGTTTCCTCGATTTCACTTACCGCAACAGTCTTACAGTAAAGAGAGTTCTTTACTTTGGTGACCAAATATTGCAGAGCCATACACATACTCAGAAGGTTCTTCACTGACATCGAAAATCTGTAAAGAATGCTTTAAACAAAATTATATAAAAAGAATGTTGCACCTTTTTCGCTCTCAGTTTATATGCAACTCTCGACAATTTTTAAATATCCGACACCTTTCAAATAAAACCCGAGATCATCATTCTCCTTCAAGTAATAATCCTGCGAAAACATACAGAGAAAGTAAATAAAAAGGTAAATAAATGAATAAAGGCAGACAGAGAACCATCAAACATTGTCAGAAATAAGAATACCGGCCCGACTTGCGAAAAGCTAAAATCCCTAAAGACTAAAAATCCAAAGTGATTGATGATTATTTTCGGTGTGCTCTATACGCGAATAATTACCTTGCGCTCACCCACATACCAACGCAAACAATATGACCAAGTTAGTCTACCTAATGGAAAAGGCCTTAAACTTGACATAAATCGAGTGACAGATACTAAGCGTGTAAATAACACAACGAAACGAAAAAATAAAAATAAAAATAAAGTACAGGAAGACAAACGGAAATCTTAACTTCCCTGTCCGGGGCCCGGAGCTGTGATGAACTTCAAACTGGAAGAAATATGGCCAAAAAGTTGCCAAGTGAAAGATGAAAAGCAACTCGAAATGATGAGCTACGTGTGGCAGAAATTGTACAAATAAGAGTCAAACTGTAGAGCACTGCATGTGTTTGTGTAAGTGGATATGGCGGAGAGAATTTAATTAATTTCAATTAATTAAATTCTGTGAACCGATCAATTTCATTTATGTACCTCCTCCTATCTCCTTGCTAGTTGAAATTAACTCGCATTCTAAAGTACGAATATCACAAGAGCTCTTCTGTGTAACTATTTAACTTCCCCTTTGATTAAATATCGCGACTATCTTTATTAATAACGATTAACTTTAAATTGTTCTTAATTATTTATTGCATGTGCCTAAACGTATGTACCTTAATTGCAAACTTTTAAAATGGATTGCTCCCCATCTTGTGGTAATTTCGTATACCTAGTCTAGATAAATCAGATTTTATTTCAACGTCGGAATGACATAAAAATCAAATAAGTTTTTCATTTAAAAATTATTCTTTTAATTCCAAATTTAATTCTGACCATTTTTTACGTAGGACTAGGAATTCATTTTGGTTCTCTTACCAACGGAAATATCGATTTACCTTTCGTTTAAAAAATCATTATATAAAAAGTCCACAGAATTAAAATTAAATTTGATATCCCGGTAGATCTAAGGGATATGACAAAATTCGTGAATATGAATTCAACTGAACTAATGATTTTTATTGCCTATCCGTACATCTGAAGTTTTTTTGTAAATTGCTTTTCTACATACACTTACTAAGTTTCAACATTCTAGCATAAACAGCTCGCTGGACTCACATGTCACACCCCAACTTGATCACGATCGATTACCGCTTCCGATCAAAATTGCTTTACAAATACTTCACGTAGAAACTCATCGTTGTATCTCTTCGCATCGTAGAACAAATTGTGTCGGCTGCAAACTCTGTCGTGCTTATACACTGCATTTGTGGAGTCGAGAGCGTTCCTGAATATTCGGTGGGGTGTGTGGAACTTGCCAGAAGTTCTTCTGCATGCGAGAAGAGTCGAGAAGTATTTAGATATTGGAAGGCGTGGATATTAGACATTGGGCGCCGGAGTGGATATATTGGATATTTGAAATTGGGAGGCGTGGCTTTCTTACTGGAAACTGATCGAGTTGAGCGAGCAATGGTGGTTTTTGGACACGAGGCAAACGATTGAGCACGAGTTCAGTGTTTATACTCTCGCCGTAGTTGAATGGTTGAATGGTTTTCGAACGGAGTACAAGTGTCCTTTTTTTAAAATATATTTTTATAATTATCTAAACTAAATAAGCATAATGCCGAAGCCGCAACAACTTTCACATCTTTCATGGCTACCAGTTGCAATTCTATTCGAAAATACAACTGAACTGACCTTACCACTCCTACTCGCTTTCGCAGAGAGTGTAAACAGTAGATTTGCGCCAGCATTTGTAAGCAAATGTCCAATGTAAACAATGCACGCGTGCGAGAGTATAAATGCGGCTTAAGAGATGTAGTGGACTTCGTGTTCAATCCCTTTAGTCCATCTTAGGGGTTGAATATCGAAAAATCCGGAAGACAATTATAGGAAAAGTTCGCGGAAGTAAAACTCAATTTGATATCTAGACCTTATAGATATATAGAAATTCGTATACCTACAACTATTTTATACCACGTTAGGGACTGAATATCAACAATTTCTCAATTTCAATTTCCGAATTGCTCATTGATATTATTTCTATGATTGAATTTGGAACATTACAGCCGTCCCCTAGTTCGATCAAAGACTTTTTTTCTAAACTCCTCAACATAGTTTTTTTTCTTCCGGTGATTGGTTTTTATCGTACCACTCAACCGCCTGTAGTGAGGGATAAAGGACAATGAATTTTGAAAAATAGATATTATTGAAAACATGGAGTAATTGGGTATCCCTATTATAAATCCAAGTAAAACAATTGTAGTGCCGTTCACTAGTAGACGGAAGGTAAACTTAAGGCCCCCGATTGTGAGAGGAACTACAATTGAATTCTCTTCCGATGTCAAATGCTTGGGAGTTACCTCGATAACGAAGCGGATGGTCGTGCGCCTTCAATTGCTGAGTCAATTGGACCCTGTAAGCGAATAATTCGAGATCTTTGTGCAGAATTCTCCTCAGGCTAGTGCGTGAAATGTTGAGCTCTTGAGATCGACGGCGAGTTGATGTTCGTGGAGTGAGTCTCACGCTCTCGGCTACAGCAGCCACATTCTCGTCTGTGCGCACCGTACGACGACGGGGGCCATGAGTGTTGTCCACTAGCATGCCAGTCTCACGAATTGTTTGCACAAACTTGCGTACAGCAGGCGCGGTGGGTGCTTCATTTCTCAATTATCGACCTTTCTGGCTTGATAAAAAAAAAGTAAATAAGTTAAAAAAAAAATCCTACGTAGCGAAGTAGAAAACCTATCCAAAAATATTATGTGAAATTTTGGAAGCAATCGGTCAAGCCGTTTTCCGAAGATTTTGGGGACCGTCTTTAAAAAGTATGTTTCGAGATAATCGCGTTTGAATGCCGCTCTATATAGAGAATTCATGAAGGTCCCATTCCGGTTAACTGCCCATAACTTTCACAATTCTTGGAATTTAAATACGAAATTTACACACAATATTCTTAAGACTGCAAACTTTAAGATGAGAGAAAAAAAAATTTTTGAAAAAAAATAAATTTCTACTCGGATGTACCCCCTAAAGTTCCTTGTGCTTGGCTTCGAACCGCATGCTCCAGAGAAGTTTCAGTAGCTCAAATTTTAGAAAAAAGTTTTTATTATATAATAATTCATCACAATTATTGTCATCTAAATGAGCACTTGGTAGACCGGCATTTAACTCATAAATATAATTATAAATTATATCGTCACTTTCAGCCATTTCACTTTAATAATAATGTTATTGTTATAACGCAAAATACAATTTTAGAACTTAGAGAAAAACCCTCTGGAAACATTAATAACATTAAATTATTCTTTTTAATTTGAAACGCGCCTTTCCATAACTCTACGACTCTGAAACTACGGAAATTTCGGCGGAACTATGTAATCCGATTTAGGAAGAAGTCAAACAGAAAATACTGTATTATTGAAATAATAAAGTAAAACATGTCGTTTTAACAATACGTATTTTAGTTCCAACAGTTTCTGTTGGTAAAATCTATTGGTTTAGTCGAATCAAATTTGCTACTACTTTAGTTTATAACATTGAGAAGAAAAACATGTTAAATTAAAATTGTGTCAGTAACAGTTAGTTATAGAAACCATAAACATGTTTCTTGAATCATATCGACTGCTCAATATGATTAAATTTAATAACATATTTTTCCATGTTTATTAAAAAAATTCCTTTTATCTCTTTTACAAGGTTTAAATGTTGAAACAACAATTATATAATTGTTTAAACATTTTTTTAATCAATACAAGTACAATTTAATCAATTTAATGTGTTTTAGTAGCATGTTCAAGCATTGGCGGATACAGGGGGGAGGGTGGGCGGAGGGAGCGGCCCCCCCAAGACCAATTCCGAATTTTACATACCTACTTCAACCGTTCTCCTTTTTTTTTTTTGCTCCACTGCAATGTGGACTGTAATTAGCATTTACTGTAGTTCTGCGGTGCAATGCAAAGAACAGAACAGAACCATGATGGTGGATTTACCATAAACTCAACGTTTGAGGCGCGCCTCTATCCCCACCATAAAATCAACCAATCAGATGGCTCGTGCAGTCGCAAGAGTCTAACATTCTTCAACTTTTTCTCCGACGCACGCTTCCATATGTGTACACACATAAAATGAACTGTGGTACCACACAATTCGCAGCTCATCGTATTTACGTCGTTTCGCACTTATAGGCAAGTTGCGCCGCAAAGGCATGTTGAGTGTAAATTGCTTTCAACACAGCCGACGGAAACCGGCTTGCAATAGCCTGATGGGGGTAGAGGCGAGCCACGAGGCGAGCCTCAAGGGTGAGTGTAAACGGGTCATTTCATCACAAACCGCCAAGAATGACGAAATTTGTGACCTTACCATCTCCGATTCTTTTAAAAATTTTTGTACTTTAAGAACTAGTGAAAAAAATAATTGGAATTCAATTTTCTGTCTCTATCTCATTTTTTTTGTTAGTTATAGTATGTTAAAGTTTTCGCAAAAATGGTGTCCGAGTCCTCTTTGAAAATGAATATCTCTGGTAATTTTTATCCTAGAATAATAAAATATGGCTTATTTTAAAGGGGAAGGTTGTCGCAATAAAAATTATGCCTGAAATTTTTTTCAAGGATAATGATTTTGTCCTTTATCCCTGAATATCTCAAAACGGTTTTTTTTTTATTTTTTTTTTTTTTAGGCTATACTGTTTTTCAAAACATACCAAAAAATTAACTTGGGATCTCAATGGGATCGGGGTCAAAAAAATCGAAGAACATTATAGTGGCTCTCAATTATTTTATAGAAAAATTGTCATTTAATCAAGAATCGCCAAAAGTGTGAATCTATCATCGCCGATTCTTTTGAAAATTTGTGTACTCGAAGAATTAGTGAAAACAAAATATGATTTCAAGTTTTTGTTTCTATCTCATTTTTTTTTGTTAGCTATAGTATGTTAAAGATTTCCCAAAAACGATGTCCGAGTCCTCTTTGAAAATTCATATCTCTGGTAATTTTTATCCTTGAATAATAAAGTAGGGCTTATTTTAAAGATTGTTATTGTTTTTGTTTAGTTAAAAAATGAGATAGAAATAAAAACTTGAATTTCAATTAATTTTTTCACTAGTTCTTCAAGTACAAACATTTTCAAAATTTTCAGAACTTGATCAAACAAAATAGCCAAATCAAAAAAATTTTGCCTAATCTGTATTAATTTCAGTGTAAGTTATAATAAAGTTACTTTAGAGCTATTGAGTATCTGTACCCATTTCAACTAATGTTTATGTATTTGTCGTAAGACGTGGGAGTTAGTGTGATTAGTATATGAGATTAAGGAAATACAGCAAAGTGAAAAAACCTTATATGTACAACTTAATACTATGCTTAAAACTAGAACTAATCTAGGACTTAAATATTACCTAATTAGCTATATAATCCTGAGATTAGTGGATTTTCCGATATCGAACTTCGTTCAACAAATTTTTGTTGTATGATGTCGATCTTGTCCTTTAATTTTGAAACATTTGCAATTTCATGAAGTTTCCGCGTGGAGAAATGCCAGGGTCGGTTTAGCAATAATTTGAGGACTTTATTTTGGGCAATTTGCAATTTTTTGATATGGCAATTTGAGACATCATGCCAAACTGGGGCAGCATACAGAAATATACTTTGAAAGATTACCTTGTAAATAATAATTTTATTTTCAGTGCTTAACACAGATCGGCGATTTATTAGGGGATATAGGACTCTAATCGTTACATTGATCTTGTCTCTAATTAAAGCAGTGTGTTTTTCAAAGGTCAGTGTCTTATCGAGAGTGACCCCAAGATATTTAATTTTGTCTGTCCAAGGAATGTCTTTACCTAGTATTGAAATGTTAGCCTGAGGTAGTAAAGAACTTTTTCTATTTCTGGTGAAGAAAGTAGCTTGGCACTTTTCAGGATTGATTTTTAGTTTCCATTTATGAAAATACTCAGATAGTTCTGTGAGAGCGAGTTGCAGGTTGAGACTGATATCTATCGCATTATCACCAGTAGAGAGAACACCGGTATCGTCCGCGTACATCGTGACTTCACAATTGGCTGGTATGGGAATATCAGCAGTATAAATGGTGTAGAGAATTGGTCCGAGTACAGATCCCTGAGGTACTCCTACCTCACTCGTCTTTATTGTTGATAGCGTTTGATTGACTCTGACTTTAAATGATCGTTCAGAAAGAAAACTTAAGATGATTTCAGTTAGGTATGGTGGAAAATTGAAATTTATAAGTTCAAATGTATCAAATGCTGATTGCAAGTCGATTAAGACTAAACCTGTAGATTTTTTGTTTCTGAGATTTGATTTAATACCTCTAGTTACTCGTACCAGCGGATGTACTGTACTGTGAAGAGATCTAAATCCAAATTGTTCATTAGGGAGGATATTGTTATCATCGAGAAAATGAACTATCTTATCCTTCAATATTCTTTCAAAGATTTTACCAAAAGTGCACAGAAGGCTGATTGGTCTATACGACGACAAACTTTCGCGGGGTTTACCATGTTTTAAGACCGTTACTATGGCAGACTTCCAAAGCGCAGGGAAGTAATTGAGCTGGATACAACGGTTAATAATATGCGTCAATCTTATAAGGGCCAGTTTCGGAAGTGCTTTTATACAGACAGTGTTTATGTCATCAATTCCTGGGGCTTTCGAATTTCGTAGACGTTTGATATTAAATCTGATTTCTTTAATCTGTACTATACTTTCTGGTTTGAATGGCCTCTGGAGAGAAAAGAAGCTTTGCAAGCCGTTATGTACTGTAGATGCAGTACTTATATCAGACATATTAGTCGTCACTATGCTATTGTCATGGAAAGTGTCGGCTAGTAGGTTTGCCTTTTCCGTGCAGGAAGAGATTTTATCTCCATTATGAAGTATAGTAGGTATGGGAAAGAATTTCTTCTTCATAATTTTGGCCATGTTCCACAACGGTCTGCTACCTTTGTCAATAGTTGAGAGTTTTTCGTTCCATTGATTATTTCTGAATTCGTATATATTTTTTCTGATGATTGCATTTAAGCGTTTTAATTCAAGAAGATCTGCTAAATGATGATACCTTGTGTACTTCCGTCTTACAACGTTTCTTGTTTTTATAAAGTCACTTATATGGCTAGGGATTTGAGGACTGTGATTGGAATAAAATGATATTTTCGGAACAGTTAGGTCAATTGCTGAGTGAATTATACTGTCAAGGATTTCAATATGTGTGTCGATTTGAGTATGCTCCTTGCATTCCTCTATCACAAACTTCTGCGCTTTAAGTGAATTTGTGACTATTTTTGCAAAGCTTTTCCATTTAGCTTTTCTGAAGTTATATTTTGTGTTTTGCAGCACGCTTCCATTTACTGATATAGTGGCTACTACTGGTAAGTGATCTGAAGATAGATCATTAATTACAGTTGGATGCGAGACATATTCAGGGAAATTTGCGAAGAATAAATCCAGGTTTGAAGAATTGTTGGAGCCTGTTGCAGGTATATAGGAATGATCATCGGAATAAAGAGTGCTGAAACGTGATGTAGCTAAGAAAGAATGGAGTATGTTTCCCCATGAATTTGCTCTCAGGCATCCCCAATTTCTGTGTCGGCAATTTAGATCTCCGCCTATTAGTGTCTGATTATTTCGCTGGAATAGTCTGTTAAGATCTGATCTAAAGTTTGCTTTTGTAGAAACGAGTTCCCCCCAGGAAAGTACACAGCTATGATATCTAGAGGGAATTTAGTATAAGTGTTCAGAGTTATTCCAAGACATTCTATTGTATTTGTGTTACTGCACGAGATAATGGAATGATTTAAATTTTTCCTAACTATTATTGCTACAGCACCCCCTTCACCTTCCAGAACACAGTACTATACTTAATAAAGAAAAATTCAATACAAGCCACCTATTAGTGAAATGCGCTATTACTTATTATAGTTGCCCACCCAATAATAACAGAAACATAAGGAAGTTATGCACTAGTAAGTGATTGAGATATGCCTTCTTTAGCTAGTTATAAACGCAAATATACGACCCTTATGAAATGTGGTGGTAAAAGAGAATAAATCCAATTTTAATTAGAAGGTGGCAAAAAACCGCTATTAAACTCAAATTTAGTTTCCAAAAAATCGATTTCAAATGTTGCTTTATTGTGAAAAATTTGATATAATTTCGCTACAATTAAGCGTTCTTCACTGGAATATTTTCCTCGTGTAATGACCAATTGCCTTCTGGAATATTTGCTGAGGCCGATGTTTTATTTTGTAATCATATTACGGCAACATTTTGAAACTCAATCATCTTCAAAGTTGTCATTAACTTTTAATACGGCATAGAAATTCGCTACTGTACGTGATTAAGTTACGCCCACACAAATTCCTTGATGTAACTCGTCATTAAAAAGCGAAAAACGAGTTAAGTGAATAATGGCATCTTCTGTTAAGTTAATTCAACGCTGAAATTCCATGTACGTCTGAAGTTTCTTATGAAATTAGACGGAATCGAAATCGAACATCATCCCACTTTTGGAACAAAAAATCTCAAAAATTTACTCTTGAAAATGCACAACATATATTCAAATGCTACAGTCGCTTAGAAAACCACCTGATCGGCCTACTAGCTGCAATGAGGAAAGGTAACTACTACACGATCTCATCGCGAGTGAAAAGATCGCCGCGCTACAATAAAATCCTCGACATTGAATTGCCTTGAGCACGTATTAAAATTCAATAAAACATTTCCACCTATGATCGGCGGCGATCTTGCACAGGTAGGTTTTCCCCTCGGGGCCGGTAATCCGTCCGTCGTCATCAGCGACAGGTGTTCTGTTCCGATCTGCTGATGTTGCAGCTTCAGGCGCACATATGTTCTGAACACAGGTACAAATAGACCGAGCGATTAATTCACCAATACCACGATGACGGTCATTAGAGAAGAAATGGTAAAGAAAATCCCACAGTATTGACGATTCTACTCTAGAGTAGGAAATTAATGTGGTCAGTTCGGTTTCGGAGTGAGGAAGCTGATCAGGAAAAAAATAAAACTGAATAAAATTCTGGAAGCACACATGCTAATTACATAAGATATGTGCTCGTATAGAGCAACCCAAGTGGCAACAGATGATACGATGAGCCGAGATGAAGTGGTCTAAGGTCATTCGGCGCGAAACGTACACACAACTTAGAACACATAGCAGAAAGCAAGTTTCGAATTGATGAGCTGAAGATTCCCCCGAACGATGCTCCACCGTCTTATTTTCAATTGACTCCTCTTAACCCCGCGGTCGACTACAAAACTCTCCCCATATCAGATCTTGGCTCGCAGTAGATCCAGCAGATGCTGCTGAGTCAGAGATTCCAATAAAAATTATCACGTCCTTCCTACTCCACCGTGTCGACTCGCTAAGACGCCACATAGACGCTATAAACAACATCCGAGCTTCCATTCGGCCCGTGGAGACTCCACTTCTAATGAATCCACCAGATTAGCCGGACTACGGCACACTCAGTAATTAGAGGCCCCGAGAAAGTCCACAAAGTATTTTTACGGGAAGAAGTTGTTCCCAGATTTTCGTAGGATAGCGGAAAAATCTCTCCTGAGTCCCAAGTGTTTCCGTGCCGAGGAAACTGGCTTAACCAGGAAGAAACAAATCCACCACTAGATTGGGGGATTCCCCGTCCACACCGGTTAGGTCTATAAGCCAGGAAATGAAGCATCCTCTGGAGCCATCTCTCGCTTCCGTAGATGGGCCTGAAGGTGGGTGGACCTGGCCCATTGCCCAACTTTATATCGAACTAATTAAATGCCTTTTTATGGAACCATTTATCACATTGTGCCGCGCGATTCGATCCGTTGTTTTAATTAATGAAAAATATGCGTCACATTCTCAACATGCATATGTGGTGTGGCATCATACGTGGCGCTTCCAGAAGGTTAGTTCTTTTCGGGTTTTTTTAATTTAATATTCCGACAAAATGTCGCTAACGAGATTTTTGGGAATAGTGTGGAGCCAGTTTTATGCCGAAAAGGTTATTGGGTCACCAGCTCCCACTGGAACTTTAATATCAAATGACAGTTATTTTCCCTTTTTTTTTCCTGTTGGTTAGTTGATATGGTGCCCCGTTTTCCGGTTCATAAGTCTTATGGGAATTTAGTATGGTAGGCCAATGGGTACTGGCAACACCTGGTAGGTACACGGTATTTACCTGTATCATCGGTCCGTGGTAGCATGTGCATGCGGTGGAACGATACCACACAGGTAAGTTGATGGTTCCAGAGCAACTTTGCGCAAAGAGAATAGCAACGTGTTGTACATCGTTGTTTGAAATTGCGCAGGTGAGATTGAGGTACACGAGTGTATAGTCTGGCTTTGTGTTGAAGTTTTGTTGTTCTCGCAGAGCTCGCGACTGATATGCGGCAGAGTAACAAACTCTCACTGTAATGACACAGGTAACTCACTCAGGTATTGCTGTTTTTAGTCGGTTCCCACCTTTGGACTGGCTTTTGTTGTTTTTTTTTCTAATTTTTTATTTCATTTATTTTCTGTTGTTTGCCGTGTTCTCGCGTTGTACACCATGTGAAACAAACGGCTGAACCGTAACAGCAACAAAAGATGAAATTACAGTCGAGAAAAAAATTGCTGAAATTTTTTTAAATTTCACCAAACATTTTTGGAAATTCTAATTCAAAATTTCGACTAGGAAAGGTTTTTGAAAATAAGATAAATTTAAATTAACAAAGGTGTTTTAAGGGATCTAGCCATGACATAGGGAATTGCAGTTATTTTAATGGGTTTGGCCGGAGCTAACACCGGTGGGGTGCATTAGGAAAACAGGCCGATTTTGACGAATTAAAAATTGACGTAATTATTTTATATTTTAATATAATATAATAATATGATACACCCTCTGACGAGTCTATGCCCTCCGATGACGAAACAGCTCCTTCGGACCTAGTCCAACACAATTTTATAAAACTGGCGTATCCAGTGAAGGTTTTCCAACTGTCATGTCCTCAAGGACAGCGTTTAATCAACAGTCGGGGATTTCTTGTTGGGGTTTCACACCAGAAACCCTACTGACGCCGGAAAACAACTAACATTTAATCAAATTTGCTTCTATGGTAGCTTACCGTGAAAAAAATCCATCCTTTAAATATGTATGAAATTTGTTTTTACTTTATTATTTTTTAATAATAAAGTATTGTGATCGACCTGAAATTTCAAAAAAATTTACTACCCTGAAATTTTGTATTTTCACGTTTTAGGACTAGTAAATACCAAAAAAGCAAAAACAAAATGTCCGTTTGTCCGCCGTACGCAAAATCGCTTGAAGGCGCATAGCTCCCAAGCCCGTTGAGATATTAAGATGAAACTTTTATGGTGGGTAGATTGAGTGAACCCCTACGACTGGTATCTTTTAGAAGGGTAGGGGTATGAGGGGAGAAGAAGAGGGAAGCGTTTTAGCCGAAAAATTTTGGTTTCTAGATCTCAGGAACCACTTATGCTAGAAGGCTGAAACTAGGAACCTATGTAGTGCTATGATAGTGGACTCATTTGCAAAAAAATGGTCGAAAGGAGTTGAGGGGTGTGGAAGTGGGGAGGAAAACAATGAGTCCGAAACGCCTGAAAGCCGGGATTGAAATATTCTAAAATCGATATCTCCTGGACAATTGATGTCAGAAGGTTGAAACTTTGTTGTTGTCCTTAGGGATACTTCAAGATTAGACAAGGGCTAACATTTTTAAAAGGTGTGGTAGGGTGGGGTGGTGTTGGTCAAAAACCTTTGGATTACAATATCTTCAGAACCAACTACACCAGGAAGATAAAATTTAGTTTCTGTATATGGGATCACAAGAGGAGTCTACTGAAAGTAAATTTGTTGAGGGGGGAGGTGTCATTTTTATTTCCAGATTGCCAGATATGATCTTGAAAATTTTACAGGAGTTGGGGTCGGTTTTGGGGGTGTGGGTGTTGGGGGCGATGGTGAAAGGGGGCAGAAAGGCAAGAAATTCTGATTTTTATTTCTCAAAAATGGCAATGAATAGAAAGCTAGAAATTTAGGATTATACATATAGAGGCTCTATAGAGACATTCTAGAAAAATAAAATTGTTGATAGGGGTAGCAAGGTACATGGGTGATGTGTGGTTTTTTATATCTCAGAAACGGATTATGTTAGAAAGCTGAAACTCAGTACCTATATGTAGATGTACTATTAGAGTAATTAAAGCAAAAAAAAGTCCAGAGTTTTTTTGGCGTTCAGAGGTTGAGTAACTTTTAGACATATCGAGCTATCAAAGCTATTTTACTTCTGCGGGCTATTTATATAAGCGTCTAGAAACGTTCTTCAAAATTTTTCGATATCCATCCCCTAAGGGAGTGTAAAGTGGTTGTGTACATATTCACGAATTCTGATATATTTCTTAGGTGCATTGAGATTTGGAGTTCACTTTCACTTCTATAAGCTTTAAGGGGTTCGGCCACTCTAGAGTTTTCGAAAAATCGATTTTCTATTTTTTTTATTTTAAATGGTTTCTTAGTACTTCAAAAATGATGTCCCAAATGATTATATCCGAAAAACGTTTCTAAGGACTCGGTTTTCGAATTTTAGTACAAGGCCGCCTGCAAAATTATTCATGATTTTCTACTACTCAAAACTTCAAACGCGTTTATCTCAAAATCACATTTTTGAAGCTGGCCGGAAACATAACTCAGACAATTTTCAACCGATTCACTTGAAATTTTGAATATGTCTTCAAAACTATATTGTCCATCAGAGTACGTAGGATTTTTTTTTTTTAAATTGCATAGTTCATTTGTTATTAACAATTTTCTGGCAATTTTTTAGTCAAATTTTACACTTTTCACTTTAGAAGTGCTCCATTTGGCCAAAAATCAATATATCGAAAAAATCCTACGTACTCTTGTTGCTGTTGTTATATATCGCCGTGTCGGAAGAACAGTGACGCAACTGCAATTTTGAAAATTTTTTGTTTTCACATTTCAATATTTTGTGGTTTTGCTATTCTTGCATAAAATCGTTCCCCGTTGTTTTAAACGAACGTGCTCTTGATCTAAGCTGTCTGTAGTAACTATTACTAAGCTCGTATGGCTTGTAGGCAATTGTCAAAAATGATATTGTTTCTCGGAAAAAAATTAGAATTTTTTGCAGTTGCGTCACTGTTCTTCCGACACGGCGATATAATCGAAAAAAATTCATTGGATTACCATAATTCAAAAATTACAGGCGCTGTGTGTCCGACCGTGGACCCTGGAAAAACGGTGAAGTCATCGCAAAAACACTGCACTGACGCCATTTTGAATTTTATCGCTTCAAAAAAATTACTGTACATAGTCAATAACATGCAATAAATACACCCATTTTTGTAATCTCGATTTATTTTGTAGTTTTTCTGAAAAAAAATCCCAAAAAGGCCTATTTTTTCAGCCTCTAGAGTGGCCTAACCCCTTAAACATAGTCGGGGAAAAAACCAATTTAATTATTTTCCCTATTCTCCTTGGGGAAAGTTTCAAATAGCCTCCTGGTTATTCTTTAGGTTGTCAGTCTTATAGTAACCTACACCGCATCTCAGCATTAAATACGTTCCCGACTTTTACCGATAGAATAATAAAGTTGCGCCCAGACTGTTGGCAGATTTTTTTAAAATAATTTTATAAACAAAACATTCGAGTGTTTTTTTTTTAATTTCCGTGATTAATTTGAGATTAATTATAGTTAAGTTTCTCGTAAATACACCTTTTACCTTGAACTTAAATTTAGCTATTAAATTTTCTCATTAACTCCAACCGTAAAGTCAATCACTTAGTTATTATGCGGCAACAACAAACGTTGAAGCTCGAAAATGCACTTCAATTTCGTAGTTTTTCTCATGGCTTTTAACTGTTTTTTGTGGCTTGTTGTCGTGAATTCTTTGAGCAAAGAACATTAAGCAAAAGATCCCAGAACCTAAAAGTAGCATAACATAAAAAAGGTAACTATCAGCGCTTATGTTACACTGTGCCTAAACCAACCAATAATGAGGTCGAGGTTCCAATCCTACTGAGCACCCTTGCTTTTCAGAAACTGTAACAGTGCCTTACAATAGCCTTGTTACTATTGCTCCAGACGGGGTCAAATTAAAACAATTAAAGTGATACTTTACGTGAAATACTGAACTGAAATTTTTATTGTACTTAGGGACAAAACTTTACAACGGTTAGTTCAAATATATGTACTGTGTTCATTTTTGTAAATAGTAAAGACTATAGGATGGTAACCACTTGAAGAAGAAGATGAATTACTCCCAGGTTTGTATCTGGAAGTTAAGAGAAAGGATCGCATGCAAAATTTCAAATTAATATCTTCTTATCCAAATGATTTGATCACGTATTTTAAGGACATGTGCATGGAAGCTACTCTAAGGAGTAAAGTAAAGTCGATTTATTTCGCTAACTCAACAGCTCTTTTTGTCTTAGTTAAATCATTCATTCATTCATTCATTCATTCTCAATCATACAAAAAATGTTTCTGTATGGCTTATCGCGTTCTTGAATTGGTACGTGTGAGTGAACGTAGCACTTATTTTGTAAAGTCATTTCTATGGGATGGACTCGAAACAGTACCGCCTTGTGGCTGAATTAAAATTGTATAATGAAATTACATGAATGGAAACCTTTTTTGAGTTATGTTATCAAACTGTACAAATAATTTTGTTAGCTTCATTATCGTCGTTCATTTCATTCAACTATGAATTAGTTTCGGTATATTCAGTAGTTTACTCTTTTATTTTTTTCTTCCATTCATTTGTTCTAACTGATTTTCTTACAACTAACATTCCCTTTAATAGTTTTAACCAACCTTAATATGGTTTTTACTCTTTCATTAAATTAAACTTATATTTAAACTTTGTTAATTTGAATTGATTAAAAAATTAAAAAGAACTGATTCGATTTCCAATAAAAACACGGTGAGCAATTCTGCAAAACCTTGATCGTAATTCTTGAAAATCATGCTTGCACCCCTAGCATGAACAAATCAGAAGAATGATCCAATTTTTGTGTTCATTAGCACGTGATTTATATGAATAAAATGGCACACAAAAGTATTCGGACATTAAATGCCACTAAAGTGGCATTATACACATTATAATTAATTTCGATTGAGTGGTGATGCAGCTATCGCAAAAAAAATATCTATTCGAACCGACAATCTTCTCCAATTTTTCCGATTCAAAATCTGTTCCAAATTTATTTACAAAATTGCAAAATTTTTTTTTAACTGATTTTTCTGAACATTTATTATTGTTAGAATTAATAGATGACGAAAACATTAAGCTATCGTCCGAAATACATTTTAAAAATCTGGTATTTCGTGAAAAATATTTCTATAAATAATAAAAATTTTTTCATTGTTTCAATACGATGAATCCAATTAGAGTGACTAATTAACTACCTACGCAATAAAAAAAAAACGACCATTGTTCACTGAAACGAATCAATTCCGGTGAATTTAAATCAATAAGATCTTAGCTCGAGCGTTTGTTCATTCGTTTCCACCCATTACTAACCAAAACAATTGCCATGATCAGATTAAAAGCAACTGCTACGCAATTATCGGTTCAGCGATGAAAATCAATTTCGGTCGATATACACCAGTGTACGTGTGTATGCTGTTATTTTATTTGCTCCAGGCAAAACTGCCGGTAGCGGATTTCATCACTGCTTTATTCATTGATACAAAATTGCATAGTTTAAAAAAAATATTGATAATTAGAATTCTATAGTAATTTTAAAAGAAAGTTCCTGATGAAATCCTTCAGAAAATTTTTTATGTCTCGTAGTTCTTGTTAAAAACTTTTTCCATGAATTTTATTACAAAATCTTTGATAAAATTTATCATGAAGTTACTAAACTCATCAAGGGGACCTAATTATTTTGATAAAGTAATAATTGAAATCTACCACTTCCGTCTGGTAGTGGCCATACAAAATTCCTTAAATCACGTGATGAAGATGCGCGAAATTAAAAAAGTGGCATACTATATCTTTTAGCAATTTCATAGTTCATACAGGAACAAAAACAAATAAAATTAGAGTATTTTTCAAGTATTTACCTTACAAATGTTTCGATAAAAATTGCTTGCATTCGCCCCAAATCCCAGAATTCATTGGGCTATTATGGCTATTTGGGCATGTTTAAGTTTTGTGAGAAAGAGTAGGTTTGGTGAAGACTTACTATAAAAGTGATCCTCATTAAGGACTCTAAATGGATCATATTACTCCCACATATGTACTAGAACCAATTTTAAAGTGAAGTTTTTGATGTTGTACAAATTTAAATAAAGACAATTGTGTCTCAAAGAGATTGAATTTTAAAATTCTCTAGATTTTCGCGAAATTGAATCAAAGGAGATCTTGAAACGTGATTATACTAACAGGGTATTTTTTTTTTAGAAAATGTGATCTTTCGGAAAGCAGCGAGCTTCCCTTAGAGAATTATTTTAATTTCACTTTATTATTTTTTAACAACAATATTCTGTGACCGACATAAAATTTGCAAAAAAATTGGCTACCTTCAGATTTTGAATTTTCAAGTTTCCAGGCTGGTAGACCCGAAAAAGGTCCGTCTGTCCACCGTATGCCATCCGAAACGTAAAGGTGTTTGGAGCCTCATAGCTTATAAGCTCGCAGAGATATGCATGTGTGGCATGCTTGGGTGGGAAATGAAAATTTATGGATTACAATAACTTCAGATCCATTAACGTTAAAAGAATTAAATTTAAGTTTTATATATCAGTGTACAAGGGAAGTATGCTGAATGTAAAAAAAGACGAGGCAATGGTATAAGGAAGTGAGGGATTAAAAGTTTTAAAGAAACTCAAGTTTTATTTCTCACGATTCATTTCAGATAGGATTTTGGAATTTATACATGAGCTAAACCTGTGGCGAAAAAAAAATTTGGGTGCGGGTGTAAGGTGAGGTTGTGGAAGACTGCAAAGCCAAAATTCCAATTTATCTCAAGAACCACTAAGGACAGAAAATTGTAAGTTGGTCATGCTCTAAAAATATAATTCTTAGAGACGTTTTTTTAACCTTGAAATCGGTTATGCTAAAAACTTAAAACATAGCAGGTGTGGGTATATATACTCTTGAAAAGTATTTCAACCTCATTATTTGACATTGACATAAAGAGTTGGCACCTCTGTATATAAGGGCCTGATAGCATTTTCAGAATTTTTCGATAAAGTATTGGTTCTTTAAAGTAACTAGTTTAACTAGTACCAATGCAAAAGTAAACCTACACCAACTAGATAAATTGCTAAGAAAAATAAAGCTGAGTGAGGACCTCTAGGTTGAAACTGGAGAAAGATCTATGAGGTATAGCACAATAGACCCCTGGTCGCGGTGCTTGGAGGAATCCCTCCGCCTCCGATGAAATCTAATCTAATGTAACTAGTTTTGGAAATTGTGTATACATATTTGTCTATATTTTCACGAATTCTCATATATCTCTAATTTCTTATTAGATATCAATTTCATTTTTGTTCTCTTAACTTTACATTTAATTGCTTAAAAGCGGTATTAGCGCCTTTTGATATGGCTGGCTGTACACATTCTTACGAATTCCGACAAATCTTTTAGGTCTGATTAGATATTGAAATAGTTTTTACCTAATGTGCTCCCGATATAATCACCTAAAAATAATTTCAGGGTCTTGCGATATTTAATCCTTAAGGTGGTGGTGTCAAGAGATTGTGTACGGTTTCACGAATTCCGTCCTATCTAATAAGTGAGATACTTTTTAGATAGATAGATAGATAAATTTATTGAAATTCATTAAGTTTTATAATAACAAGTTAAAGTTTGTTCAGTGATTAGATCTTAATCTTTACAGCTGTAATTGATAAATTTGCATTCAATTTGCAGAAACTTACTATAATCTGTTACAGTAATATGTTCAAGGAAAAATTTTGTTAGGGAAAAAACCTTGCTTGAATGAACCTTAATGACTAACTTAAACACTACTTTAACCTAAACAAAAACTAAAATAAAAAATAGATTAAAATAATGACGCTAGTTGTAGCAGTAACTAGCCAAGGAAGAGACTAGAGGATTGTCTATCGTTTCGGACATCGTTAGAAGTTTTATGGGCCTGGTTGCAGCAAGTTCCTGGACGTTGAGCACTTTACTGTCGCGGTGTAATGCCTGCGTTGAGTAAAAAAATGGTTTATTTAAAATAATTTTTAGCGACTTATTTTGCGAGACTTGCAATTTCTTTTTGTGCACATTAAGCCTTTGCTAATGATAGAGATGATTTCCTGTTTATTAGTGGATAGAGCGCATGAATACACTTGAAAATCTTGAAGGATGCATTTTCTATGTGGTTAGCAAATGTCATTTTCCTGTCTAGCGTGAGACCAAGGTAGGTTATAGTGTCGAACCAAGGAACAGTTTGTCCAGCGAAGTTGTCTTCACGATTCGGAAGATTAGAACGCTTTCTTTTTCTGCTGAAAAATATAGCTTTGGTTTTTGTAAGGTTGATTTTTATTTTTCATGTATAGTAGAATTGATAGAGATGGTCTAGGAATGTTTCCAAAGCTACAATGATTTCGTCGGCGTCATCTCCGTGAGTATAGAGACAAGTGTCGTCCGCGAAAACTGCCATTGCACAGTTCGGGTAGGTAGGGACGTCTGCATTAAAAATACTATATAGTGTCGGGCTTAAAAAGAGCCTTGAGGGACACCCGCAGTGATGGTTCGAGTGGTGAGATACTTTTATTTTATTATTTTAATAATAAAGTATTGTTATCGATTTTTAAAAAAAAAAAATTTGCTACCCTGAAAATTTTTTTTTCCACGTTTAATGACTAAGAGACACCAAAAAAGCAAAAAAACTTTTCAGTCCGTCTGTGCGCCGTACGCCGTACGTCGTCCGCCGTACGCAAAACGTTTGAAAGCTTATAGCTCTCAAACTCTTTGAGCTATTAAGTTGAATTTTTTTTTTGTTGGTAGGCTGAGCAGACTCCAAGGTAGGGTGAAGAAGAAAAAGTTCCGATTTTTTTATCTCGAGAACCTATAATGATATAAAGCTAAAATTTTGTATTTAGATAGAACTATAGTAGTGGCATGTTGGAGAAATATAATTTTGTATAGGGGTAGTATGGTACGGGGGTGGGGGATGTTTTTCCTAACTATAGAACGGCTTATGCTAGAAAGTCGGTACGTATATGTAAGTCAACTAGAAAAGTAATTTAGATTAAGAAAATTTCAAATATCCGTTGGTGTACGGAAGGGGGGGCAAAAAAATTATCAGTGAAAATGGAATGCATATATTTTCACAATTTTCGTCATATCTATTAGGTCTTTCCAAATATTGAATTCATTTTTATTCTACGGATTCTTCATCTAAATACCTAGAAAGTGTTTTCAGGATTTTTTGAAATTCGACCCCCACGGTTGTGTAATCGGGTTGTATACATTTTCACGAATTCAGCCATATCCCTCCGGTCTGATTAGATATCGAATAACTTTTTACTTCCATTTGCTTGTTTAATAATCACCTAAAACTCGTTTTTAAGTTTTTTCCTCTTTCAACCCCTAAGAGGGTATAAACGGGTTGAACACGTTTTCACGAATTTCGTCATATCTCTTACGAGTGATAAGACATTGGATTGGTTTTCACTTCCTCGGGCTTTCTTTACATATATATAAAAACTGATTTCAGGATTTTTTGATATTCAACCTCAAAGTGGGTGCAAGGGGGTTGCAATTGTTTTCACAAATTCCTACATATTTCTTAGTTCTAATGAGATATCAAACTCATTTTTACTTCCTAAGGCTTCCTACATAATCGTCAAAAGTTGATTTCAGTATTTTTAGATATTCAACTCCAATAGGACGTAAGGCCTTCGAAATATTTTTTAGGATTGATTCTCATCATAATCGCCTACAAACGCATTTCCAATTTCATGTAATGGCCAAAAACCTAATCACGAAAAACTTCGTAATCGCGTATGACAACTGATATTATACTATGACTTAGACCTCGTCCCCGGAGTATGACCCAATTATGTACTTCATATGTTATATGTGACAGCGGCGTTTAAGTATTCTAGCGCGACCCCATTCTACCCGCTTCCGTAACGTTTTTTAGGTTTTTAATCACATAGTAACCTACACCGCGTCTCCGAATTAAACGCGTTCCGGACTTCTGCCCAAACATAATAAAGTTGCGCCCAGACTGTTGGCAGAGTTTTTATATAATCGCTTAAAACCCAATTGCAGGATTTTTTATATTTAATCCCTACGTCGCTGTAAACGGACTGTATACGTTTTGTTCGAATTGCAACAATTCAAGTAGATTCAATGGGTTTTACTTGTGCAGATTCTTGATATAAAAACCTAAAAACTATTTTTAATATTTTTAGATATTGAGGTTGCAAAGTGGTTGTTTAAACATATATTTCTTAGGTGAGATAGGTTATCGATTTAGTTTTTACTTTTACGAGCTATTTATACAAGAAAAGCGATTTCAAAATTTCTCGATAATCAACCCCCAAGAGAGTATAAAGGGGTTTAATTACCAATTCTTTACATTTGTGAGCTCTTTATACAAACTCGCTGTTTCTATTATACTCGTATTTAAAAAAAAAATGGTTCAATTGCAAATGCTGAATACGCGATTCTTTTAGAACAAATTAACTTTATTTTGTGATAATTAAATAAATAATTCGAGAACTTATTGGGGGGATAAATTTGTGGCTATGTTTTTAAGAGCGAATCATTGTTAGAAATTACAGACAAAAGCAGGCATATGTTACTTGGAACCCTTTATAAAATCGTAGAGATTTTTAGTGAATGATAGGGATTTTAATCTGAAATTTTCTGGCAACGCTATGAATTTATTTAAAGCCAAAGTCCTTTGGCATTGATTTGTATCAAATGCTTTTCAATCAAGGTATTTTTCCTGCACCCCAACTATGGAATGGAATTCGGAAAAATTAAAAGCACTGAAACAACTGATAGATTTTGGAGGTATTCAGAAATTACCGTAATAATGATGATTTTAAATCCACCTTTTATTAGCCCTGGAGAAGGGGTGGTTCCTGACCATCGAAGTACTCCACTGATTATGCACCTCGTATTTTTCAATAATGCAGCCCTAAAATGTATGCTGATATTCAAATGAAATCCCTTATCAAGTCTTCCACTGCAGTCTTTAAAGTAAATAACAAACTAGAATATCATCTCATCGTAACTATCTGCTAATCTTTTCCCACTTCATATCTAGTTTGGGTGCTAATAGCCGCAACAACTGCGCAGCTTTACTCTTACTTTACTCTATCTCGAAAAATGAAACTAATCAAAACAAGTTTTCCGTACTTAGATACATTCTTAAGATCGTTTCACAGACATATTGTTGTTTCTTGCCTCGAAACAAGTCGCAGGCAAGCTTCAGCCGATTCCAGACTCTCGTAAATCACGAAATTATTAATTACCAACCGGTACTTAAATGAACACGAATCAATAATTCCATCTGATTCACTATCCAGTCTAATAAATCCGAAAGAATTTTCACTCTCATCATCTTTTCTTCGATGTAATCTTTAAAAAAAAAACTGACGCGATTCTAAATGTGCTTGGTCGAACCTCTTACGAGTCGTTCTAATGGGAAAGATCATGACCTGAGATAAGTATTACAGCCCGACCAGGTTCGCGTTCGAATATTTTCGCTAGCCACTGTACGAAGTATGATACGCTTCCGAGCAGAACGATGTCGTCTCGTTGGCTGGCTCCTGTTCTGCGACCACCCTGACACAACAAGGCGCTCCACATGGCTCGCAAAGGACAAACGCATCCTGTGTAGCAGCCAGTTCCCGCATGGCACTCCTAAGCCAATGCACTCGCACGTTGTTCGGTCGCCCAACTGTTCCGAGCAGCCCTTATGCATCCCTTCGACGTTCGGATGGGGTACGTATGGTGTGCGTTGAAAAGCCTTCGCCACTCCACGTCGAGCGCAAGGACTCTCTCATCGAACCTGCGCGACACGTGGCTGGTTGGCTCTGAAGGATTCGCCCTGTCTGCGTCAGGGGTAGTACACCTTGTTCGGGATGCGGATAGCGGATTCGGGCCGAAACTACGTAGTCTTGCCTGGTGTGCCACTCTCTTCGCACTGTACTAGCTTAGCGCGAAGTACACCGCACTGTTCATGGTCGAGTGCCCTCGATTCCCGTCCCGCGATAAATAATTGCCCTCCCCAGCCGCTCCGTCAGTTCGCTTCAAACGCGAACCGCGACGTGCTGCCAACTTTATCGTCAAAGTCAGTCGAATGCAAGACGTCCACATATTAAGATCGCACGTGAATTTCTTGCTTCGCTTCTTAACGTTCCAACGTACAGAAAACTTTTGATAAAAAAAAAAATTCCCACACACAACACACATTAAAAAAAAAAAAAAAAACGGTTCGACCTCACCTGAACATAATCTCACCTGTCCTCATCATCAGATCATCTCGCGGTCATTTTTAGTCCGGTTCTCGTCACTCGTCCTCCTTGCCGCCTTCTCAAACTCGAAATATCCTTTCCGGTATTACGTCGACTTCCTGCCGTTGATTGGCGGTTTCTTGTCGGGATTTTGCGGTTCTTGTCCCCGGTTAGGTCGGAAAGTGCGGTAATTTAAATCGCGCGGATTAACTCCAACCCCTAGCGCTACTGTACGAACTGTGCGGCTTTGGCGAACGGAGGAAGTGCTAACAATAAAAAATAAATAATTTTTCTTTAATTAAATTTCAACAGTGCGAGTTTCTTTTAATGATAATCTGCAAATTCGGCAAGAAGTCTTCTTATTGTTGTTGTTATTTTCTTTAATTTTAATCTGTTCTTTTGTTGTAGTTGGCTTTTTGTTTGAAATCGCGCTTTAGGTTTGAGCGCCCGGTATGCCAAGTGATAGAGTTAATCTTAAATGTGATATTTTACTTGCTGATGCTTAGAGTGCGATAGTGGCTAAAAATATTGTTCTAATCGAATTTTGTTGCAACGGCAGAGTTTTATTTTGCAATAAGAAAAAATTGTGAAATTTTTAATTTAATATAAAATTTATCAGGAGCGACAGATTTACATGTTTCGAATGGTTCCGGCTTTCAATTTTGGTAAATAAAAAAATGTTTTTGTTTTTATTAGATAAAGTTTGTTTAGGAAAGTGCTTTTCAGGTTTTCCATTTTTATTCTACTTTGTCCTTCCTTTCCTACCTACATTAACTGCAGGATACTACAACTCCCCTTATTACTTTTATTTTATTATTTTAATAATACAGCATTGTGATCGATTTATAAAAAAATCAAAGTTGCTGCACTCAAAAATTTTTTTTTACATTTCATAACTAGGAGCCACCAAAAAAGCAAAAAAAAAATTAGTCCGTCTGAACGCTGACTGCCGTAAAAAAGAAAAAGTTTCGGGGCAAAACAAGTGATCAATGAAAACGGACTACATATATTTTCACGAATTTCGTCATATCTCTTGGGACTTCTTCTGAAATATTGAAATGATTTTATTCTACGGATTCTATACATAAATACCTAGAAAGTGTTTTCAGGATTTTTTTAAATTTGACCCCTAAGGGGGTGTAAAGGGGTTGAATACATTTTCATGAATTCAGCCATATCCCTCAGTTCTGATTAGATATCGAATAACTTTTCACTTCCACGAGTTGGTTTTATAATTGCCTAAAACTCGTTTCCAAGATTTTTCCTTTTTCCACCGCTAAGAGGGTATAAAAGTGTTGAACACGTTTTCACGAATCCCGTCATATCTCTTAGGAGTGATAAGTCATCGAATTGGTTTCTGTTTGCTCGGCTTTCTTTATATTTATTTAAAAACTCCTGTCAGGATTGTTTGATATTCAACCCACAAGTGGGTGTAAGGGCGTTGTATAAGTTTTCACAATTTTGGTCATATCTCTTAAGTTTGATGAGATATCAAATTGGCTTTAACTTCTGCAGAGTTGTTATATAATAGCCAACAAACCGATCTTAGGATTTTCTGATATCCAACCCCCAAAGTTGTGTAAAGGAGGTTGTGTCCACTATCACAAATTCCTATATATTTCTTAGATCTGATGAGATATCGAATTAATTTTTACGTCTTCAAACGAATGGCTTAAAAACAAATTTCTCAATTTTTCGATATTCAACCCCAAATGTACGATTTGATAAATTTTTCAAAATCTTTAGTTTCTGATGAGATATCCAACTGCTTTTTAAGTAATTGCCTAAAAACCTTTTTCACAATTATTCGAAATCCAACCCACAAGTGGATGTAATGGGCTTGTATCGTTTGTACGTTTTAACAATTCGTCATATCTCTTAAGTCTGATAAGGCAACATATTGGTACTGAAATTCGAGTCGTTAGCACGGCCTTTTTCTGTGTTTAATCGGCTGAAGATTTTTATTTTAAATATTTTTATTATTCTAAGAACAAAATGAACTTTAAAAAAAAAATTCCTAATCTCGAAACAACTGGTTTTATACTCCGACTTTGACCGCGTACCGGAGTATGGCCAAATTAAGTAATTCATGTGTTATATGTAGCAGTGGCGTAAACGAAACGTAATGAACTCAAATTTACTTTTTACACGAATTTCTATTTCATCGCTGAACGATTTGTTAAGACACAATAATTTCGCCGAAAACCCCAGTACCAATTTATCGAAATCCTTTTGGGCCGGATAACTTCATTTCACTCGACCCCTAGTAAAAGTTTTTCAAGAAGTTTTCTATGGATGCTATAATATATGAGTGATTTATTCGATTTTCTTCATACTCATTCTTTTTACGTGCAACTATTAAAAAAATTTAACATTCTGAAGTAAGGACAATATTTGTGGAGACGCATTCTAAGAACATTTGAATGGAACTATCCAAAAGAGTAAAGAAATTTCGCTTACTAAAGATTTTAATATGTTTATTACATTGTATTTTACGCTGTCAAACATTTTATTAAAAAAAATTGACGAAAAGTTTAATAAACAATTTTTTCTGACTCTATGTAGGTCCAGTAATATAATTTGAAAAACAAAAATTTTACTATTACACTATCTTACTGCATTTGCCAGCGACAATAGTCAAATATTAGTTATAGTAGCATAGTGTAAAACACAGCAAACTCGACTTTAATTCAAAAAATTCAAAAATTTGAAAAAGCGGCATAAAGTCTAATAATATATTTGAGAAGAGTTTCAAGAGAGTTACTGAGAGAGTTATTTAAAAACTATAGAAAATTGATTACCATGCTTCGAAATATTGATCCCTTAAATCAAATTAATTAATCAGAGTTCAGTATTCATCTAGAGTATTATACGATTGGCTTGCAACCGATCGTGACTGCAGTATGTTACTAAAAAAAATTTAACTAAAAGTTTAGTAAAAATTTCTGACTTTATGTAGGTCAAGTAATATAATTTGACAAACAAAAATTTGACGATTACACTATCTGACTGCATTTGCCAGCGAGAATAGTCAAATATTTGTCATAGTGGCATACAGTGCAAAACATTGTGAACTCGACTTTAACCCACAACAAATTGCTTAGCGAAAATAGTAAAAAATTTTAAGTGGCCTAAAGTCAAATAATAATTTGAGAAGAGTTTCAAATACTGAGAGAGTTCTTTAAAAACCATAGAAAATTGATTGGCATACTTTGAAATTTTGATCCCTCAAATCAAATTAATGTCCCGAATCACAAAATCTCGAAAAACAAAAAAACAAAAGAAAAATTCAAAAATGAATCATGAAAAAAAAATCTCAAAATCTTCTTATAAAATAAACTCCAAAAATACACCTCGAAACAAGATGAAGCAGGTAAAAATAAAAATAAATTTTGTATAACAGTCTGCTCATACATCGTACATTCAACAATTACTAATAACGCTCTGCAAATGAAAAATAATTATAGTATTATACCTAAATTTAATTAACATATTTGTCCGGAATTTAAAAAAATGTACATAGTAAAAAATTTTGTAAAAATAACTGTCCTTAAAGCAGTAAAATATTCCGAATTGATGTAGTAAATTTAACAAAATTACGAGTAATTTTTAAAAGTTTGTATTTTTACACATTTTCGTCAAGAATTTACTGGCTGAAAAGTAAAATTACAACACCGAATGAACTTTACCACTTTTAATGTGTAAAATTTGTCATTGTGTATAAAATTACGCATTTTGCATGTTATTTTGATACTTTGTGCGAAGTAATTTGTTTTTTGTGATATGTATTAACTTGACCGTTTCGTTGCTTTATTCACTTGTTTCGTGGGTTTGTGTAAGTCGTGATTTAAAATTTAAAACGAAAATAATTTTTATAGTGTGTGAAGTTTGTGGATTTAAAACAAATAAATGAAATTTATACAATACACATATTTTGAGTCATATAATAAACTAATTTCAATAGCTGCATTAGCCATGTACAAAACGAATAGTTACATATGACAAAAGGCTTCTTTCAATATCTATTATTACTATCGTTAAAAGCAAAAGGAGCGATGAGAATGGCAATGAATTAAAATTACACATTGCTATGTTCAAATGATAGCTTTTATAACAATTTTTGCAATTTTGCAATTTTTGGGAGAAAATCACATTTGTTTAATGACAAAAAGCTATGTAAATGGTGTAAGCCACCTTGCAGGTAATCCGACACAACTAGCAAATAGTCCAAATTGCATTACAAATAGTGCAAATAACATAGCAGAATATGCAATTTTTGGTACTATACTCGAATTATTCTGGTGAAGATACGCACTAGATAATCAATCTTGATCCGACCGTGTGCGTATAAGTTTGTAAATTTTCTTTTAAAAGCGTCAAAGTGAGTGAAAAAATGATCGAAACCGCCGCAAATAGCAAAACTAATATTTTCGGCATCAAAAATGATGGGGTTTGCGAAATTTCTTGGAATATTATTATAATTGGCGATTGGGTTCAAGAAGATGATGTGAAATGGGAATTGTTTTTGAATATGAAAAATATACTAGATAAAGTTCTCTCAGATGTTGTTTCAAAAAATATGATAACTTATTTAAAAGTTTTAATTTCTGAACATCATTGATTTAGGCTCTGGTTAAGAATATATCAAATTTGGGATTGTTCAACATATTTGTGTTATCACAGACAGTCAAATTTATTTGATAGATCGAAAATTGAAAACACTAGCCATCGATATTGTTATGTACTCAAATTTACGAAAGAATTTCAAGTAGTATACCTCGATTCCGAAAAAACTTATTTTTTGATAGCTTTCCAGTCTATAAAATATGCCATTTCGAATTAAATTTAAAAATTATCGAAGTTTAAGAAGTACATTTTCCATTTTTTTATTTTGATTTTTCATTATTCTAAATTAAGATTAATTAGGTGTTAAGTTAATAAATTAAATATATTTTTGTTCCTTTAAAAGTAAGCATTTTTAATAATTCCTTTTTTTTATTAAATTCTAAACTTGTTGTTTTTGTCCAAAATTTTATATATGTAATGTAATGGAAAAAACAGGTTGTTTCTTGCCTAACTTGCACTATTTTTTGACATTTACTATGTTTTAAATTGCGTCTTATCAAAGTTTTAAGTAGAATATGACGCCATCATCATTGCATATTTTCCTGTTTTTATTATTATTCATAGCAATGAAAATTGCTCACTCTGCTGTTTTCACTTTACATATTTTACTATGTCAGCCTGCACCATGTATGATTACATGGCAAAATATCCTATTTCAAATCATTTATTTTACAAGTCAATATAATAGTAAATTCAAGTGGAGAATGCAAAATTTGCTATTAAATAATATGCTTACCGACTTTTACTAATATGAGAAATTACAAATTAAATTTTGCAATTTTTTGTATATGAAACGAATGATAAATTCCAATTTAACCTTGCTGTTCACTATATGTTCCATGGGAACTACTGCCACGCTTGTAATACCATGTGAAATGGGACTAATAGTAATTTTTTTGTACTTATCCCGATTTAGATAGCAAAAAATAATAAGAAAAATAGCATTTGATGTTTTTTTTTCTTTCAGTGAAGGATTATACATTTTTTTTTTTTTTTTAAAGTACCAGAAATATTATTATAGTTTTGATGCAATCTTTTTTATTATCAATATTACTTTTCGTAATTGAATTATTAATCCAACGTAATAAAGAATACGCATTTATTTAGTTATCGATCTTTTATAGTCTCTACCATTTTTGACCTATATCAGTCAGGGAATTCATCTGTAAATCATTTGCTTGAAATTTATTCATTTATATTATCTATAAATTAATAATAATAATAAGCGAACATAAACATGTCATATTTTTGTTGTACGTATTAGTTTTTCCACACCGTTTGTAATTTTACGCATTGTAAAGTTTTTGCCTTTCCACATCAGTAGTAAATTTACACATTTTTTGCGATTGATTTTCACACTTATGTGTAAATTTCCGCATTAATAGTGATGTGTTTCAGCGTAAGTAGTAAAAATCACAGGAGTGCGCAATGAAATTTGACAATAGTGATTTTACTGCTTTCAGAGGAGGCACTAAATTGCCTACTCTGAGAGTAGTAAAAAATATTTACTGTGTAGATATAAAAAGTAAAAGAAAAAAATTGCAAAAATTGAAACTTTATCAAAATAAATCACTTGAAATAGAAATTGTTTCAAAGGTGTACAAAATTTTGTCGCTGATAGTGATATATAAGCAGTTCAAATACATAGCTCATTTTTGAAATCATAAAATTTAACCAAAACCTAATGAGACAGTTTTTTTTAACCATTTAAATCTTGAAGTCAAAAGTTCGCGTGAATATAATTTATTTTCAGTAATTTAAGATTTTTTCGGAATTTTTTATGAGATTATTTTTCGAGATTTTGTTCGGAATTTTTTTTTATCGAGGTTTTGTGCTTCGGTATTATACAATAAAGCCAAAATTTTAGTTTTTAGCAGTCAGAACGTCTATAACTCAAGGAATCTTTGTTTGACGAACTGTGAAAAAAAAACTGATTTTTTTTTAACAATATTTGTGTTTAATGAATGACAAACAAAATTGTTTCATATGTTTATCTCAATTTGTAAACTAAATTAAATGTTAATCGTACTTTCGCCTACAATTCACCAAGTGTTAACCCAATTATGATTAAAATCGAATATTCGAATGTTCAAAAATTTTAAAGAACTCAGTACCTACTCTAAAGAAATGTTGTAAATTTAAATTTTGTTTAATCAGAAAAAAATTAAATTTTTTTGCATTTATTTTGCTGTAGTAAAATAAATTTCAAGACTAATCCATAATAAATATTAAAAGAAAATATTGAATAAAGGAATTTGCATTTCAAATGGTATTAATCTGTTTTTGAATAGAATGGGTTTGGAATACCTTCGGGGTTTTTGGTACAACTATGCTGTAGGCAAGTAAGCAAATTCGATCAGAACTAATTAATATTTTTTTATATATTTGCGATTTTGTTGGCTTAGTACGTTATCTGACATGCACAGTTTCATCAATAACTTCAATAAATACGGAATTTTATGGGATCCCGCAAGGTTCGATTCAATGTCCCGGTTTGTTTTTCGAGTTTAACCAATATTCGTTTGCTCTGTAACGGCTGTAGATAGATAAAATGCTAAATAGATATATACTCGATAATTATATTAATTATTTCTTGCTGCGCTCTTTCTTCGACTGTCTTCTTCACGCATAGTAAAGCACTTTGCCAACTTGTCGGTCATGTCTCGATGGTTAATTAACGACTTCTTCAATTACTTATAAGTTCAAAGAAGCAAATAGAGTTGCATCGCCTAGAACCTACCCGACGCAACGTACTGCAGTGCTTCGTCTATCTATTCTTGTTATACCACTAGATAGGTAATTATAACGTCGTAAAGACGCAATAATTTCCAAGACAATGACCGTGCGTAGGATGAAATGTTATTAGAGTCTAACGTTGATGTCCGAATGAACAATTTCGTGTTAATGTTGGAAGTCTAAATCCGTTCTGCATCGTCTGGTAGCTTCTTCCTGTCCGGGGCTCGATTCTATAGAGTTTCTAGCCTGGTTACTTTTGTTGTTTAACTGTAACCGTCTTCTTCAGTTCCGACAACCATTTCATTATTTCATCGCGCGTATGTTCTTCAACTTACTTAAGTTTAGTTGATCAAATAATGCAAGAAGTTGTTTTTTATAGTAGAGACTTTGTGCGGCAGTCTTCTTATTGCTACGTCTTGAAGACCGAAGAAAACTTACTGATGCGCGGACTCTTCATGGCCTCTTCACGGACTGTTAGAATTGGATTTTATGCGGTTCTGGAGGGCTTCTGCTTCAGCGGCCCGAGTTCATTGTGAACTTAATGAGTTCAATTATCTTTCACTCGGGTCTCGAGAAGGAAATGGATGGTAGCTAATTTGTGAAGAAAACATACGCGAACTGTCTGAAAATCAGAGTGTTATGGTGTCGTTATTTTCTGAGATCCGTTAGCCTTATAAAAGGTGAGATATGTATGCGATGTTAATTCACAATTTCACACTGTGCTCGGTGGCTTCAAACAAAGAAGACTGCCGATTCGAGACAACAAACAAAGTAAAACGTGGAAATTAGGTCTTTCAAATTGTTAGCTGCAAGGAGGTGAATATCAAAGGAGTTTAGCATTGAAGAAGGTTGATCTTCTTTGTTTCTACATAGTCCAAACGAAGTAACGTGTGAATCAAGAAGCAGTCTGATTCCGCAAAGTATTCAAGTGAAAGAGTTGAATTGGTAACAATTACAGATTAGAGAACAAGCAAAAGACACTTTTGGGTATCGTCTTAATAACTGCAGAAATTCGTTATAAATTATCATATTTCATTTTTGCTACAACCCAGTAAACATTTTGATTCGATATTGATTCGAAAGTAAATCACCGAAGCGATTTAACCCTTTAGAATCGAGTTCACTTCAGTCTCGAAATTTACTACCTAGCAGTAGACTTGTGTAGTTCGTGAACGAACTAGTTCAGAAGAGCGTTCCCAGAAGAGAAATGAACGAACTAGTTCGCAGTCAGTCCCACTCCTAGTCCGTTTGTATTCATTCATTGCCGTTTGTAAGTCAGTGGTAGAATATACTTGTACGCGATTGACCTAAGGACCTCGTCACTTTCATCACTGAACTTGAAGTTCGTTCTTTTAGTTCAATAAGTTCGCGAACTACTTCCTTCTGTACTTCTTTCTAGTTGGCGGCTGAACTCCCGCGAACTAAAAGAACGAAGCTACAGCGAGGGTTCGCGAACTAGAAATGATCGCTCCTTTCGATAAACTAAAATGCGCAAGCCTACCTAGCAGTTATGCACATTCACTTAGGGTCATTATTACGATCTTCAGCTCAACTCGAACTGGAACTTTAACCGAAAGTTTTGTATGAAAATCAGTTAAAGTTCCGGTTAGAACGTAACTGAACATCGTAGGAACGGCCCTTATGAAACTTTATTAAGAATAAAAATTGGTTCGTCTAAGGCATACGACCCATTACTCTGGTAAACGTTAATTGATTCATCAATTAATCATGTTCTCGATTCGTAAATGAATGTGCATTACTCAGAGCTCGGGAATCGATTTTGATATGCAGCTGCACTCGAATGATTGAATCCATTTCGAATAGTAAAATATACCGCAGTTTTTAAATTGCTTTCAGCAAAGTAACAAACCGACTAATTATTGACTCTTTATAATTTCCTCGAAAATGCTTTTATTTGATTTCGACAGAAAATTAAAAAAAAACACCTATACAATTTTTATTTCCCTTTGGTAAATGTGTTCTAAAGAGCTCTTAGTGCTCATTCCATATTTGTTCACCTTTGGTGAACGTTCAGCGAAATGGTTACTGGGAACGTTCGGCATTGTGAAAAACGGTTTTTGCAACAATTTTAAAATAAACATTTGGCATTTTATAATTTTTTTTTGCCGTTTCTTCTGTATAATTATTTTCCAAACCGTTAATGGTATCTACTTCAATCGTTGCAAAGAAATTACTTTGAACATTTAAAAATGCTCTTGTTTCTTGGTTGATAGTCATTTTTATAACATTCTGGCGGAAAATTTTGTTCTCTTTTGAATCGTTGACTTACTTTTTTGCGGTATTATAAAACACTATTTTGTCACCTTTCATACGAGGATAAAATTATTGCTATAGCATGACCGGTTTGGAAGTTGTTCACTTTAAATCTAAATTATTTCGCTGTTGAATAATTCTTTTTCTTTTTAATAGAGTGTAGCTAAAAAAACACACTTGTACATGCTTCATAACCAAACTACGACTGACCATCAAATTATGCTTCTCCGGTCACATCCTCTATCATGATATGATGTTGAACTAAAATTTCAAAAGAATAGTACAAGCAAATAGGCACCTTCTCGCGTGGAAAAGGACGATCCTCAAGTAGTCTTTTCTTGGCTCCTGTGTTTTTAATAACTGGAACTGTACCCTTCCTATCAATCGCAACAATTGAAGAAAATTTAATTAAAAATGGAAGATGATCTCGTATGTATTCTTTTGATGACCCTGTTTCCTTGCACCAGATTTAATCTTAGTGTCCGATGGTATTCCCAATTCAACTCCATTTTCAGCTTTCTCTATTTCGTTGGTGCTAAATATCAAGTTGAACTCTTACCAGCGACATCTATTGCTTAGCGCCAAACTCTCATTGACTAAAGTTCGCTTTCATGAAGCACAACCCATTTAAACGTTTTCCTTCAGTCGGGACTTACGAGCGGTAACTTGCACTACACTCACTCCAGTTAATATTGAAACGCTACAGGTTGAAATAATTTGAAGTTTTATTATTTGTATTCACTTGGGAACGTTCTGTTACGGCAATCGAGCAGAAGCTGTCTATAAGTTGATTGGCAGGTAGGCCACGATAATTTATGATTGAAGTTGGTTTCCATTTTTTTTTTCTCCAGGCGTACGACTTTATCCTTCATGTCGCTCAAGCTGTGTGTTACCTTCTGACAAATATCATCCTCATGATTTAAGTCCTCCAGCTGTCGTATTAAACTTCGTGTTGTCATCTCGAAACACACAACTCCCAAAATTTCACCAATAGCTATACAAGCCATTGGGGGGAGTGTTCGCAGCGTTGCTGAAGCTAGTTGTAAATAGCTCTATGACTTACTGAAGGTTCAGATGTCTCATAAATTGACATGATATCTCTAGAAGACTAATTTTCTTTGCAACACTTTGCAGAAATAACATCACACCCGCAATCGATTTGCAGGACGAAGGAGAGAATACGCGATTCTGATGGTTCTATTGACGACATGCATGGGATGTGTGGTTCTGATCATCTTGTAATTGGTTCTGAATTGTGTACCACCTAGAGTAATTGTTGTTACTATCACGTACACAGTATTTGAGTTGGGCTATTTTTCATCCCACTTGGTGCGGCCCTTCTAAAATCATCCTTCTTCGGTACCATATATGTTTCCTAGATTGCGGCAATTTTCTACACATCCACACTATTGTGACATCAAGCTATCAAAGTAGTCCTGGTGCTTGGGTGTTGACAATGTTGGCTCGGATTTCATCATTCAGAAAGACTCTTATCAAATACAAAGTTGAAACGATATCCTTACCTATCCTGACTGAATCCATTGGTAATCCAACGCTTCCTTTTATAGTTGTGATTGCGTTGAATTTTACGAAAAAATTTTACCTTCCAATTTCGTATTTTTTTTTGTTTCAGTAGTAGTAGAACCCGAAAACACAATAAAAAAGTCCGTCTGCCCGCCGCTCCATACCTCAAGAATCTCTGGAGTTATATTCTTCCGAAGGACTCCCTCACAAGCTTAAACTTCTTGCAGGGTGTAACGTAAAATAAACTGCCATGGCTACACTCAAAGAAAAATATTGCTGTGGTAACCATATTTTGGGAGAACCTTGCTATGGTTGAATTTATAGTTGCGTGAATTACGTTACAAGATGTAAGATAGTTCTGACAACTGATGCTATGGTTATACTAACTTTACTGTCTTGTTGCTCTAAACATAGTATGATTATATCAATCATGAAAATATTTGTAATTTGATTATTACAACTATACTCGTAGTTATGTTTGTAAGAAATAAGTTACACTCAAAGAAAAAATATGATTATGGCCACCATATTTTGGGAGAACCTTACTATGATTGAGTTTACAGTTGCCACAACCATGTTACAACATGTAACATAGTTGTACTAACTGAATGTATGTTTGTAATAACTGTAGATCTATAGCAAAAATTTTACAACTTAGTTACTAGAACTATGGTGTTTGATTTTAGGAAACATACCATGTTTGTCTCAAACAAAATTATGGTTGTGGAAACCTAGGTATGTGATTCGCGCAACCTTCTTTTTTTAAAGAACGGTTACGCCAATCATAAAAATTTTGTGACATGGTTACTTGAAACATAGTTAAGTTTTTAGAAAACATGTTATGTTTGGCTCAATCAAAATTAAGATTGTGGAAACCTAGGTATGTGATTCACGCAACCTTCCTATTTATCAGAACGGTTACGCCAATCATAAACATCATGTGACATGGTTCCTACAAATATATAATGAAAGTATACAAATTACCAGAGATATGAATTTTCAAAGTGGACTCGGACACCATTTTTGAGCAAACTTTAACATACTTTCACATAATATAACTAACAAAAAAAAATTAGATAGAAACAAAAAATTGAATTTCAATTATTTTTTTCACTAGTTCTTAAAGTACAAAAATTTTCAAAAGAATCGGAGATGGTAAGGTTGTGACCTTACCATCTCCGATTCTTGATGGAATGACCCAAATATGAACTTACATGATTGTACTCACCATATTTTAACAAATTCTAATGTCGCACTGCTCATATTCATGCTTATTACAATCACAGTATGGTTACGGCAATCATAATATGTCAACTAACATGATTGTACTGACCATCTCTAATCAAATGCTATAGTTGCACTGATCGTTCAAAGTTATGTCAATTATAGTATGGTTGCGACAATCATATTTAATATCTTACTTTACATGATTGCACACACCATATCTGGTATGGTTGTGGGAACTATTTTATCAAATTTCATGGTTCCACTGATCATAGAATATTGTTGTCGTGATTATAATATACTTTTACATCATGTAACAAGAATGATTGGTACAACAATATTAAATTTCAGTACGGATATATGTTTAATGCAACCATACTATGTTTTTACGAATTATATGCTATGGCTAGGAGCACCATATCCATGATCATTGGAAACATATCTGTTTTGCAATAGTTAGAAGAACTTTAATATAGTCAATGCAACCTTGGAATAAACATAGTTTTTCTTTCAGTGTATGATTGAATCAAAAAAGTGAAAGATTGTGAAAACTTGTTGTTAACCATAAACGCAAACATAGTTTTGGTTCTACAAATTTAACTTATGTTCTGTTGAACATTCAGTATCTTATGACTTGAGTTATGATAAACATATTCTAATTACGTCAATCATATATCATGTTTGTGAGAACTATAATTACGATCCTAAGAAACATTAATATGTTTTATTCAAACAAAGCTAAGGTTGAGACAAACAATGATGTATGGTTCTTATAACCAATAACCATAATGCTGTGAACACTAAAAAAGTATCATATTGTTAAAAAGGCTAAGGATACTGGGGATCCTTATTCACTTTGAAATCGGATTCATTTCTCATTACAAACTTACTTTCTTATTTCTTGTCTCTGAGTGGTAGACAAGTTCCGTCAAATGCTGGATAAAATATCTTCCCAGATCGCTGAAAATTTATCAAGTCCACATTTATGTACAGCTAGAGGATTTTGTAATAATAAATTATAGTAATTGGAAAAAGAAAATAGAAAATACGAATATTTTTATTTTGCAAATCTTCAAGAGTAAATTGTACTAAAAATTTATAATAAGTTGAATATAAATAAATTTTCATAACTGGAAAAAATACTTAATATTTTCAATATATAAAATAAGAAATTTCAATACATATACATATTTTTTAATTATTAACACTTCAATATTAAAATTTCAACTTCAGTTGAATACATTTCCCTTGTAAGCACAGCTATAAATGAACCTAACTCACGAACGATACCTTTCACTGTGGAAGAAATTGTGGGTTTCGTCTTTTTATGACATATTTGTTTAATAATTGCAATAACC
The DNA here is from genome assembly GCA_951812415.1 of Beris morrisii. Lineage (NCBI taxonomy): Eukaryota > Metazoa > Arthropoda > Insecta > Diptera > Stratiomyidae > Beris > Beris morrisii. Next base: position 129,212,717 of record OX638312.1, read on the forward strand.
ATAATATGTTTGTAATATCATCATGCGTAATGATACAAGCCATAGTATAGTTGTGAGAAATATTCAATAAATGTCTGTAGTTGTACTGATCCTAGAATATAGTTGCTCTTATTATAAAATATTTTTACATCGTGTAACAAGCATGATTAGGACAACCTTATTAATTTAAAATCATCACATATGTTCATTGCAACCATAGTATGTTTGTGTGAATTATAAACTATGGCAAGGACAACCATAACTATTTTAATATAGTTATAATAACTAATTTATGGTCACTGCAACTATGGAAGAATCATATTTTTTCTTTCAGTGTACAAACTTTGCTGTGCTTATATACTACGTGTGTGGAGTGGAGAGCTTTATCGAATATACGGTGGTGTGTGAATAATGTTCGGGAAATGTTACGAACAATCCGAGAAACGGTTATGTGGGTAGGTATTTGCAAATATATTTTGCACTTAGACCGCTATCTGGGTCCGTTGAATTCTCACTACACCTAGGTTTTTTGCCCACGTCGCTGTTTGGCAAATTTTCTAGAACAAACCGATCCCTTTGCCTTTGGACACGGTATTATTATGTGAACTATTTTTCCATTATTGGTCTGAGAGTTCTTCTCGAACACTATCGAACTTTGCCGAAGTTTGCAAACCTCTTTCTCATTGGGTATTGCAAGGTGGCCATTCGGATGTTTTTCTCCGCTTTCCAGTTAAGTATTGGGAGGTTGTTCTTTCTCTCCGCTTTCCAGTTAGATATTGGGAGGTTCTTGTTTTTCTCACTAGAGTTGCAGCGGTTGCCAGGGTAACATGTAACAATACTAATATTATAGTATGGTTATTGGAGACTTGCATAAGTTCCGCTAAAATGAGAAGTCCTACTCCACCCGCCGTATTCACCGGACATTGCTCCTTCCGATTACCTCTTGCTCCGATCGATGACTCATGGCCTGTCTGAACAGCACTTCCATTCTTATGAAGATTCCAAAAAATGGCTCGATTAGTGGATAACCTCAAAAGATGAGTCGTTCTTTCGACAAGGTATTCGTATGCTGTCAGAAAGATAGGGGAAAGTATTCGCTAGCGATGGACAATATTTTCAAATAACAGGTTGGTTACTACTTTTTTTTAATAAAGCATTCCTTTTCACGAAAAAAAACAGCGAGAAATTATTCAAGTCCCTAATATTACATGTAAGTTGTAAGTTTCAACTTTCTAGCTTAGATCGTTCATGAAATATGAAGTTTTCGTTTTAACCCTACTGTCCGTGGGAATGTTTCTATTTCGATTATTAATTTTTGCTATAAGTCATTAGTCGGGCCTCGTTGGTGCACATACTATGCGGGCTAATCTGAAAACCGATTTAGAGTATGGGGCAGCCATATCTACTGCAGGTTATTCTAGCTTATTATTTGTAGAAAAAGAAACATTTTCATATATCTAGAACGGCATATACTACACAGTTGAAATTTGCGATATATACAAGGTCAATGGTTTGAGAGTACAAATCTGGTCTTCGAAGATACACCATCCATCACCATCGTTTCGATGCACGTGATAGAGGGATTGTTGAACTCATCGCGGAATCACGTGCGATTTTTAGCTAGAACACTAAATTCCTAACAGAAATAAAGCTGAGTGAGGACCTCTAGGTTGAAACTGGAGAAAGATCTATGAGGTAAAGCACAATAGACCACTGATCGCGGTGCTTGGAGGAATACCTCCGCCTCCGATGAAATCTAATCTAATCTAAGCTAGAAAACACTAATACCAATTTACTATCTATGTCGTATCAGTAAAGTACTTTGGTTAAAACCATGTATGGTAGGTCAAATTAAAATATCCTGAAAGTTACGCCCATAATACAAGTATCCCTTAATAATTCGTTTTGGCAAATTTCTTGCTCGTTTTCAAGAAAAGCATCCACGAAAATATCTAATATAGCATAGAAGGTTATAACTAGACGTAAAAGTTGCCGAAGTGGAGCAGATCCTTAATAAACAAGGTCAATCCAATGTGTCCATTAAAATAGCAAAATTGACAACTTTAATCTTGCGACAATAGTTTCTACTTAACCCGTCGCAGATATTTTTGAATGTGAAAAGTTCACATCGTTCGGGGCTTATACTAAACCATCGATTTTACTACCATTATACGGGGATGCGGTATAGTGCTCTATGACAACCAGACAATCATAATTTTGGAAACGGCGAATTAATGCATTTAAAGTGAATTTCTGTCATTGGCATACAGTTCTACGAGTACTTGTACCCGTGCCATTTGCCATGACGTACTTTATTTGAATAATTTCGATATTCTGCCGGTGCCATACAACGGCATGCCAACTACATCCTTGGAACGAACTTTGTGGAGTTATGCATTTTCTATTCAGAAAGCTAATTTTCGTCATGTCTGTTATAAGTCGGATTTGGTTCCACAAATCGAAAATGTCTGTATATGGGAATTTTTGTTGAACTGACCAAGTAATTCTTATCGGATGTCATATCAGAAAATCCATTAGAGCAAAGATCGCAAAAAAAACTTTTGGCCAACATTCCCTACCCGCTATGGTTGCATCAGAATCTAGTGTATTGAATATCTCCTGTATCTAGGACAACTTAAGGGTAGTAACGTTTTAATATCGCGCGCGAACGATATACGTTTGACTATGTCAGCGTGGTTGAAGCTATCAATTTGCATTCATAGTACACCAGCAAGACTTGTAGTAACGATTGCAATTATAAGTGGAATCGATGAAGAAGCGAAACCGTGTTGGATTAATGTTTCTACTGCAGGTTGAAAGCAATATACCAACCGGCAAGCGTTCTGATTGATGGTGGAATGTGTGATGTGCATCGGCAATGGATTTTCATGTATGATATGGAAGCTTGGTTTGCCGGATGATTATGAAATATTCCAGCCGATTGAAGGTAGTCAGCTGGGCCTTGCTATAGAATACTTCGGAAGTTCGTTATAAATCTTCTTTCTATGTACGTGAAGATAAAATTTTATTTGATTCAATTTAGAGCAAAAAGATAGGTTGACTCTATCTCCCAGGGAATAATAAAAAAACACAGAATTGATGCTTTGTATAAACAAAATCGTGGAAGTGAACGAATTCGATATTTCTTCAGACATAAAAGATATGGCAAAATTCGTGAAAATCTTAACGAACTCTTTTTATCTTCTTAGGTGATGAATATCAAAAAATGATTAAATTATCCTGAAAGTTCTTAGGCAATTATTTAAGAAGTTTGGTGTAAGCAGTTCGATATCTGCCCTGCTTTTCAGACTTAAGAAATATGGCGGAATTCGTGAAAAAATACGAAACTTTGTGAAATTAAATTTTATACGTTTTTATGAAAACCCGGTAAGTCAAAATAAATTTGATACTCCATCACAGGATATTTGGGGAAATTCGTGAAATTTTGTTAACCCATTTTCGCTACTGGTTTTTTTTGTGCAACCTCCGCACGCCAATGCAAAAATTAAAAACCCAGTGGCGTAATAACAGGTGTTATGGCGGATATGAGAAATTGAATTCCTGACAACTACAACATTTTTCATCCGTTACTAATATCAAACTTCAAACTATCAGCCGAAATAGTGGAGGAGGTGGTTAGTCCACCACTAAGTGGCATCAAAGCGCTTATCAGGGAGCGGACGCAGCGAACTCAAGGTGGGACCAGCTGACGAGCTGTAGGATCTCTAGGGTACTCTGGCCAAGGCTGGACAGACTAAAGTCTAGGGAAATATTGACATGGAATAGGGAAAGATTGCGGAATACTGACGGCGCACTGCTTGAGAAGCATGCTATGCAGATAGGGATAGCCGACTCTGACGTGTGTAGGTAGGCTGAGGAGGACATTACCCACATTTTGTGTGAATGTCAGGCGGTTGCAAGGAGGCGCCTAAAGTGGTTGTTGGGCAGTCCTTTCTTCGACAATTTGGAAGATCTGAGGTTGATAGGGCATGACAAGATGGTCAAATTTATTAGGGATTTAGGATGTTTTGGGGGTTGATTAATTAGTTCCGCGTTATTTCCGAAGGGATCGCTATGGGCCCTCTTTTGGAGCCTAGTGTACGCTGCGGCTCAGCGTGGCGCTCCTTTCTAAAACTTAAACTAAATATCAAACTTACTTTGTGGCAGGAAACTATTTTATCCGTTCGCTATTCACTTATGCCTTTGATTTTCCCAATTCATTAGGCGCTGCCAAAGGCCACTAATCTCAATCCAATTTATAGCACACTACCCTTATAAACAAAGTTATTTGTATCGACTACCTCTGCAATTGCACTATATAAATTCCAAGTTTTAACTTTACATCACTAGTTATTCCTGACATACAGTTAGCCCCTCACACCCCGGCTGGAAATTTTTTACTGTACCTACCTAAATTTTTCGATCATATCTCAAAAAATTCCGAAGATAGTAAACTTGTACATCAAGATAATTAGTTCAAGCCACGCATCCGCGTGCAACTGATCCACTAAGAAATTGTATTGTTTTGTGCAAAAAAACAAGTTTTAAAATTTTATTTTCATCTTATCCTAAGATATCGAAATTCTAAATCGTTTGCCCCTCGGAGTACAAGCGTTTACAAGACGTGAAATTGGGAAAGTCTCAACGCCGGACCTGGTGTTATCTTGATATTTTGAATAGTCAGCAAGTGCTGGAATGTATCTACATAAAAGTTCAAGGCTTTAACTTCCTAGAATAAACCGTTCTTGAGATATGCAATTTATTTCTACCTCACCTCTAGAGAGCACACACCCAATAGAGGTCATTTTAGTCCTCACTACTGTGAAAATTTATTGACGATGTTTTTTTTCCGAGTTTGGTACTACCTAAAGCGAGAAAAAAAAATGTCAGATCGATCACAAATATAGTGGAAGCTATAATAGTCCTTCTTCTTCAAATAACCCTTACCTACTATTAGAAAAAAAATCTACTATACTCACTACGTATTTTTATACTCTAGATGAAATCATATAGAGTATTATAAGTTTAATCCAGCCCAAAAGTTTGTAACGCATAGAACCAAGCCTCGGACGAAAAAAAGTTATATATTATTTTTTGTTTATTTGTGCCCAAAAACCTCAAATCCGCCTGACGTCCGTCCGTCCGTCCGTCCGTCCGTCCGTCCGTCCGTCCGTCCGTCCGTCCGTCCGTCCGTCCGTCCGTCCGTCCGTCCGTCCGTCCGTCCGTCCGTCTGTCCGTGAACACGATAACTCAAGAACGCCTTCACCTAGGATCTTGAAATTTTGAATCTGGATGTTTGGTTGAATTTGTAAGGCTAAGTTCGTTAACGGGCAAAATCGTCCTACTCCTTCGGGTAGCTGCCATACAAAATGTCCTTAAAACACGTGTTCAAGAATATTGACCAATAACTTCGTAACGCCTAAAGCTACGACTTTGAAATTTTGTATGTATTACTTTTTTAATAGTTGGAGCTAAATATATGATTATGAAGAAAATCCTGTTAGTCCTTCGTGTAGCTGCCATACAAATATCCTGTCAAAATGTATTCACTTAATTTACGAAACTAACTATAACTCAAGTAATCTTTTAGCTACAAATTCGGAATTTTGTACAAGTTAGTTTTGAGTGAAAAGGAAGTTTGAGTTTACTAATCAGCGAAATTCTTTTTCTCCTTCTGGTAGCTGCCATACAAAATATCCTTAAGGCACGTGTTCAACAATATTTTTCGATAACTTTTAAACGCTTCAAGCTACGAATTTGAAATTTTGTACACGTTCATTTTTAAATGGTTCCAAGGAAAAAGGATAAATATGTAAGAAATCGAGTGAGTCCTTCCTGCACCTTCCATGTGAAAGTCCTTCAAAAAGGACTTTTTTTCCGATGACTTACCTAGTTCAGGATATGAAATTAAACACTGAATATTGTCTTTTAGGTTTGAATAGCAATCTAATGGCAGTCCTTAATAAAGGACATACAACATGCACACACGTAATTCTACTTTATCCCCAACTGCAATATAAATCGGAGTTCAGTATTCATCTAGAGTATTATACGATTGGCTTGCAGCCGATCGTGACTGCAGTATGTTTTTGTTTAATTCCCAAATATTAAAGAAATCAGAGTTCAGTATTGCATCTATTGGCTATCTTTGGTTTGTGTTCCCCGTCAAGCGGAATGTTGTAATCCTCACTGACAGCCAAGCCGCAATCAAGGCCTTAGATTCGGTTACCACCTCCTCTAAACTCGTCGAACAGTGCCGAGAGGAGCTTGCCTACTTAGGAAGTCGGGTCAGAGTTACTCTGCTTTGGGTCCCAGGTCACAGCAAGATAACGAGCGGGCAGACGAATTAGCTAGGCAAGGGTCTGCCCTTCAGGGCACTCTCGTGAAACCCGTTCAAGTCGCACTAGGTACTGTTAAGCGCCAAATATCATCCCACTTTCTTACAATCGCGAACTCCAGATGGAGAGGACTGACTAACTCCGTCATATCTAGGAAGATATGGCCATCCTATTACCAGAGCAGAACAGCGAACTCTTGAGCAGGAGGCGTGTAGAAGTCTCCAGAGTCACGGTGGTCAGCAAGGGTCACTGGCCAATCGGCGTCCACGCGACCAGATTGGGTATTCCCTTCAACATCAATTGCCTCAGTTGCGGGGTTGCAAACAAAAGGGTAACTGTTGTCCACCTTCTTTGCGAGTGTCCGGCCCTAGCTAGACCCAGACTTCGTGCATTAGGTAAACCTTTCTTTGATATTCTTGATGAGATCTCGAAAAATAAGATTGGAGAACTGATTATCTTTTTGAACAGCTCCGGATGGATATGATAATCCATTCCCAGGGTTCTGTAAAACTCTGTATCTACTTCATCACCCCTCACCAGGTTAAGCGAGATGTGGCATCAAAACGGCGCTAGTGTGCTAATTGGGCCCTGTTTCGACTGACCGGCCACCACGTAAACCAACCAATCAACTATCCCCGTCAATCACATTGGACACGTAATGAAAACATACTGCAGTCACGATCGGCTGCAAGCCAATCGTATAATACTCTAGATGAATACTGAACTCTGATTTATATTGTAGTTGGGGATAAAGTAGAATTACGTGTGTGCATGTTGTATGTCCTTTATTAAGGACTGTCATTAGATTGCTACTCAAAACTAAAAGACAATATTCAGTCTTTAATTTCATATTTTGAACTGGGTAAGTCATCGAAAAAAATGTCCTTTTTGAAGGACTTTCACATGGAAGGTGCAGGAAGGACTTACTCGATTTCTTACATATTTATCCTTTTCCTTGGAACCAGTTAAAAATGAACGTGTACAAAATTTCAAATTCGTAGCTTGAAGCGTTCAAAATCTATCGAAAAATATTGTTGAACACGTGTCCTAAGGACATTTTGTACGGCAGCTACCAGAAGGAGTAAAAGGATTTCGCTGACAAGTAAACTAAAGCTTTGTTTTAACTCAAAACTAATTTGTAAAAAATTCCCAATTCGTAGCTAAAAGATTACTTGAGTTATAGTGAGTTTCGTAAATTGAGTGAATACATTTTGACAGGATATTTGTATGGCAGCTACACGAAGGACTAATAGGATTTTCTTCATAATCATATATTTAGCTCCAACTATTGGAAAAATAACACATACAAAATTTCAATGCCGTAGCTTAAACCCTTCTGAAGTTATCGACTAATATTCTTGAACACCTGTTTTAAGGATATTTTGTATGGCAGCTACCAGAAGGAGTAGGACGATTTTGCCCGTTAACGAACTTAGTCTTACAAATTCAACCAAACATCCAGATTCAAAATTTCAAGATCCTAGGTGAAGGCGTTCTTGAGTTATCGTGCTAACGGACAGACGGACGGACGGACGGACGGACGGACGGACGGACGGACGTCAGGCGGATTTGAGGTTTTTGGGCACAAATAAACAAAAAATAATATATAACTTTTTTTCGTCCGAGGCTTGGTTCTATGCGTTACAAACTTTTGGGCTGGATTAAACTTATAATACTCTATATGATTTCATCTAGAGTATAAAAAGTGTAGGTAACATTAGGAAGCCTTGCGGGACACCAGTGCTGATATGCTTTTTTATAGTTACTCCATCCGTTACAACCTGCAATTTAAAATCGGTGGTTGAATCTATGGGTGGCTTTCTCGAAGCCCTACATTCCAGAGTAGTTAGTGTTGCTCAGGAACGTGAGAAGGTCGAAACGTTAGCGAGGAGTGAAACGTGATGATCAAAGTAAACACTACAAATTACATCTGGTTCAACGGATAAAAATAAATTTGTTCGGAACGAAGCGCATAAATGTACAGCAAACAGGGTACTCGCTCCTTGCAAAACTTTACAAAATCCACCCACACCTACCGACAAAACTAACGAGATCAATTTCGCTACTCAAGGGGATGAAACGCAAACGGAATCGGTATGCACAGTTTAAGATTTAAAGACAGGCAAATGGATCGCAACGGCAAGCCACCCTTAATTTTAGTTGACATTGTCAGGCTTTGAATCCGTGACAAAAACCGCCCGAGACAATCTCGGCATGTGCGGTATTCCGCTGAATTGCGTTTTTCTCTCGGATGGTGTGTAGTCTTTGCACGGTTCCAGATACAGGTGCAACGTGTGTACCGCTTTAAAAGGTAACCCGTTGCGGAAAGGTATCCCGTATATTCTTTTATGCTTCCCACTCTTTGTAAACGAACTCAACAACATATTCCACCCTTGCTGATTCCGTTTTATATAATGAGAGAATGCACTTCGGAGGCAGGGCCGCTCTTCTTCTGTGTTTACATGATGCAAGTTGTATTCAAGTGGGTATACGATATGTAGAGGATTGCCGTTTCCAAGCTGCACCTGACTGTATCATCCCTTATTTTTCTTTTCGTACCGTCAAGCGTGTGCATCCCAGGGAAGGTATGGGTGGCATGCATGCAAGAACGGCTCGCATACATTCGTACACGAACGGACCAAAGAACACCTCATTCTCCAGTAGGCGAAACAAGAGGCAATTTGAAGGACCCTTAGAAGTTGGTGAGACCAAGAATCCAGGCAGCGTCATCCTTGTACGGCATGTGTTTATGACTTTAAGTAGTTCATTTTCAAAGCGGCTCTTCACCGGGACCCGGGTGCAATCCCGTGTAATTCACTGCACAATCATTGCGATGTATGCGGGGTGCTGGATGGGAAAAGGTTGTGTATATTTCTGGATCAGGACGAACGGAATGGCGAGGAAATCCGAGACTTTTCAATTCTCTCCAAGACCAAAGGGTTGCGTTTTACTGCTGGCTGGATAAGTGAATGGGGGTGTTCGTAGGGTCGGGGATTCACACTCAGTCCATTAACTTTGGATTGCGCTCAGAAGGATGTGAGTGCCGGGCAGGGCACCAACAAACTACCAAAGGTTTTCCTTTAGCGGGTTATTTTCGGATTTCTGAGGGACTTCCTCCCCGTACGGTGTAACGCTGCACCGAAAACATTTTGTATAATGAACTTTCCGAGGAAACTGCCCTATTTAATTTTCAACTAATTATAAAACAATTCCGCATATGGCATATGGAGGCTTGAGAGCGGCATATGTAGTGCGCGGCCATACAACAAGCCATAATTAATGGCGTGTAATTTAAGAACGGCCTCCGCAATCGTAGGACATAGCTCAATTATATTACAGAAGAAGATGAGAAGTACTGCGTTTGTTCCAATTTTTTTTTTCCCGACCGTTTTGTGAATTTTTTGAACTCGACTACTTGACGAAATTGACCCCGCGAAACAAGTGTTCATTCCAGCCCCAGTGTATTGCTACAAGCTACCCATATGAAATCCAACCTACATGATTGCCATATGTGTGTACACTGGCACAATGGATTCTACTCGTGCGACGTATGTAGTCTACTTAATACCGAATGCATAAGGAATTCTTTTAGAATGACGACAAATTTAAGTGACTGGAACATATGTGTGATTGTTGTTCGTACGGATGATCTAAAGTACAATTGGGATGCGGGATGGAGTAGACAATGAGACATTGAAACTGAAACTGG